>CM035443.1:83834277-84526777 GCA_020310875.1 Ceratopteris richardii
CATTGACTGCTTTGGAACCCAAATAGAAGTGGTTTGTCTAGATCGATGCCTAGGATACTCCTTCATTGTAATTGTTGTCAGGATATTGCTCACACGCACACAAAGGTTACGAATGCAGAAGATGCACAGAAAAATAGAGACAACAAGAGACCGGACTGAATGCAAGATTGGGTGCAATCTCCCCCCGTGCACTCCGTTTCGACAGTCCACAGAGTGCATGTATTTATAGGAATTTTGATTATGTCGAAAAGAGTGGTTACATGAGAGCGGCTTCGAAAAGCAAGCGTGAAACTAAAAGTTGGTAACTTTAACACAAAGCCATTGCTTTCAATAACAAAAATTGTGGTCTACAATGACCCTTATTCTAACCATTACTTTTCTAACTGTTTCTAACAATAGAACCTTCTACGCGGGTTTATTTACAAGCTAAATAATAATTATTCGGATTATTGATATCCACCCTTTCATGCCTTGCATGCTCCTCACGAACCTTCAACTGCTATATCAAAAACATCAAAAACACATTAATACATTAATAATTTAACACTCTAACAATGCATTGTTCAATAATAATTTAACACTCCAACAATGCATTGTTCAACATATTCCATGTTACAATCCAACAATGCATTGTTCAACATATTCCATGTTACACTCCAACAATGCATTGTTCAACATATTCCATAATTTATCAGTAATCTTCGACACTGTAGCTTCTTTGGTGCTTCTTTGGGATCTTGTCTCCAAAGCCGAGGGTTGTTCACCCTTGAATGCCCAGATCTGCTTCATGCTAAGCGGTATTTTACATTGCAATGGTCGTAGCTCATGCTTCCTGATTATCGGCCTTCTTTGTGAAGTATGTTGTCCTGCTTGCTTTCCTCGAATCCTCTTTGGAAAAGAAGAGAACTCCTCTTTGACTTTTGCACTTTTGTCAAAAGTGACAATCTTCTGCACCATAGAACTTTGGACAAGAATAGCATCATTATCTTCATGTGGGTTCCTGGAGGGACTAGGATTTGGTGCCTCTTCTAGTGGCCTAAGTGCCTGATTTTCTAATTCCATCATTATGCGGTTTTGGCCTACCCAAGCCTAAAGAAGTCTTCTTAGGTTGAGGTTGACTGCATGATCATAGATCCAGTCTTGGCCCAAGACAAGAGGTTCGGTAAGATCCTCGTCTTCACATACTAGCACTTTTGCTGCCATTAGGACCTCTTGAATGTAGAGGGGAAGTTCCACCTCTCCCATGCATGGGGTTTCCACGCCTCCCAACCCTATGAAATATGCCTCTATAGGATTGACCTTCAATTGCAAGTCTTGGCAGTAAGAAAGTCGAACTGCACTACTCGCTGGTCCTGAGTCTATTAAAGCTCTCACGGTCCTTGCCTTCTCTCCTTGTCCTACTTCTAGGTTCACAAAAGGTCACCGATCGACTATCCTATGGGAACATTCGCCTGAAGCCTCGCACATGGCCATGTGATAACCTATAGATTCTTGAGAGTCATGCATAGGCTGATCTCTACCATGTCTTCTTAATTTCATTCATCGGATGCGTTCTAAAGCTTCTGCTTGTGCTTCTTCCCTAATTCGCTTTTCCTCTTCCTTATGTTTCTTTGCAGTATTGAGTCGATTTAACATCTCCTCTGTGAGGGGTTCCTGATATAACTTGACTCTTCATCCACTTATGTAACTTGGTAGAATATCACCTTCTAAAGTGGCTAGTTGAATGGCTCCACTTGTGGAGATCCTATTGATAATCATTGGTCCATAGCCTCTCTTCTCTAACTTCCGTGCAAGTTGCTTCAAGGTGTAGACTAGGACTAGGTCTCCCGCTTTCAAGCCCTTATCTTTCACATGTGTGTCAAAATATGCTTTTTGTCTCTTCTTGGCTGCATAAATTCCTATTGCGCTTCTCAATCATGTTTCACCTAACCGTTCAAGATCAAAGATTCTAGAGGATAGCTCATGTCATGCTCTTGTGCTACTTTCAATGTAGGTATCAGAAAATCCAATGGTAGCACTGCATTTTGGCCGAACACCATCTGAAAGGGTGTGGCTTGGAGTATCGTTTTATAGGCAACTCTGTATGCCCAAACAGCATGATGTAGCTGTTTGTCCCATTCAGAGCATTTATTATTTACCAATTTTGTCAATAAATTGCATAGAATCTTATTTGTGCTCTCAGCCTGTCCATTAGCTTGTGGATGATAGGGGGCAGACTTCTTATGTGTCACCAAGAATTCTTGGAGAAGGTTTTCTATGACTTCATTCAAGAAGTGTGTGCCTCTATCACTCACTAATTCTATTGGCAATCCGTATCTAGTGAACACATTTTCAAATAAGAACTTTGTTGTTGTTTGAGCATCATTCTTCGTTGTGGCTTTCACTTCTACCCACTTGGTTAGATAGTCTGTGGCCACAATGATGTATTCAGCATGTGAACCCTCGGCTGGGGGATTAATAGGACCGACAAAGTCTATTTCCCATTTAGAGAATGCACATCCACCCATCATAGGTTTCAATGGAATCTCATCTTTGCGTATAGGATATTGAGTTCGTTGACAAACATCACATCTCTTCACGTAGGTATGTGAATCCATGTGAAGGGTTGGCCACCAAAGACCTGCAAATAGTATTGCCTTAATCACCCGATCTGGTCCAAAGTGTCCTCCTGCTACACCTTGGTGAGCAGTCTCTAAGATCTTCAGATATTCACTCTCGTGGACACACACTCTAAGATACCCATCTTTTCCTCGTCTGTATAGATTATCTCCAATGAGAGTATAATCTAAAGCCTCCTGTTCTAAGCTCCTTTGTCTAGCCACTGTCATCTCCTGAGGGAATGTTTTCGTTCTCAGAAAGGCTACTAATGGTTCGCTCCAATCTGGCACTAAAGACACTTGATAAAGAGTGGCATGTTCCACAGGTGGTCTAGTGCTGTAGATTGGGCATTCCTTGCACATCCTATGGACATCTGCTTCCATAGTTGGCCAGTGTACTCCGAGTCTTCTCAGTGTGTGTAGAGTTCTTTGCCTCGAGTGTGTTGCTCTAATGCACCGTGCTAACTACAACCATTTCATGTACTCATCCTCTTCCACACAACAAGCTAATATCCCTTGATCGGTATGTTTGTACATGCTTTGTGCCATGATATGGTACTTTTGGGCTTTTACTATCTCCTTATCTCAGGTGTTTGCTACTGGATGTTTTGGCCCATATGTCAATATTGGCACTAAGGACTTGGCGCACTGTGGTACAACTTTCAAATTAAACAAGTAAGCATCAGGAAGGTCATTTGATACTCCTTGTGGGGTCTCTTCGGATGTGAGCCTTGAGAGATGATCTCCTCTCAAGTGAGTCTTTCCTTTCCTCACCACTACCTCAAAGTCGTATTCCATTAGCAAAAGGAACCATCTCACCAATCTGCCTGTATTTCATGGTTTGTTTACCAAGTACGATAGTGCTTGATGATCAGTGAAAAATTTAAACTTATTTGCAAGCAAATAATGTCTAAACTTTTTAACCGCATACACCATGCCTGATCCCTCTCGTTCGGTAGTGGTATAGTTTCGTTCAGCTACATTCAACTGTCCACTTGCATAGGCAATTGGAAGATCCATATTACCTTCACCAGTAGGTTGTGCAAGTACACATCCAATGGCATAATTGGATGCATCCACATGCACATGGAAGGGCTTATTCCAATCTGGTGTAGTCAAGATTGGTGCTGAGCATAATCGCCATTTAAGCTCATTGAAAGAGTTCTCACATTCATCAGTCCACTCAAAGTTTGTCAAAAGTCCGTACAGAGGCTTTGCAATGATGGCATACATGTGTATGAAACATCGGTAATAGCCACAATGCCCCATGAAAGCTTGCACTTCCTTAACATTCTTTGGCCTAGGTAGTTCTGCAATAGCCCTCACTTTCTCTTCGTCAGTGGAGATGCCGTTCTTTGACACTATGTAAAATCTTGCCTTGCCTTACCATGAAAACACACTTTTCTGGGTTCAGGCAGACTTGATATTCTCTACATTTGTCAAAGATTTGCCTGAGTTTAGGTATATGGGTTTCCCTAATGTTGGAATGAGCACAGAGATCATCAACATAGACTTCCAAATTCTTCCTCAAGAACTCTTTAAACACATGGCATTGGTAAGCCCAAATGGCATTACTCGAAAGGTTGCAGGAGCATTGGTAAGCCCAAATGGCATTAATCGAAAACCAAATATACCCCACTCCGTGGCAAAAGCCATCTTATGCTGATCTTCCGGTGCAATGGCTACTTGATTGTAACCAGAGAACCCATCCAGGAAGTTGTACACTTCCTTGCCTGCTACCCTTTCTAATAGATGCTCGGTGATTGGGAGCGGAAAACTATCTCTGATAGTGGCGGCGTTAACCTTCTTCAAGTTAATGCACACACGCAATTTTCCATTCTTTTTTGGCACCACCACAATGGGGGATACCCATTCAGTGTGCTCAATTTCATAGATAAATCCGGCTTCCACAAGCGATCTATCTCTTCTTTGATCTTGGCCGCATAGTTGTCATTGTATGTGTATGGCTTTTGTTTAGAGGGTCTAGCCTCTGAGATCATGGGGATCGTGCATGAGCATATATCAGGGTCTACACCTTTGAGGTCCTTGTAACTCCATGCAAAAACATCCCTATATTCTCGTAGTAAGGCTATCAACTCCTGCTCCTCTTCTTCAGTAAGGTCATGTCTAATGTACGTGCATCTCTCGTCTCCCTCTTCTATGGCTACCACTATTTTCTTGGTGGCTTCTTTGTTATCATACGACTCTCCTGCTTGTGCATCGCGTTTTGGCATTCTTATCATGAATCTCCTATCTTCTATTTCATACTTCTTAAAGTTTTCTGGGACCTCGAACAAGGATTCTTCCTCCTCTGGTGTGGCTTCTTTCTTCTTCATTTTCTTTACTTCACTCTTGGTGGTCACTTGTGTGGTTAATCTCACATCATTGGTGAGATCTTCATGTCTTTGAGGGTAAACTTCTACCTCATAGAAGTATTCTTCATCTGATGCAAATGGTGGATCCATGATGATTGACTCTAAATCAGAGTCACTTGCATCCTCGAATGCATTAGTGCTAGGTTCACATTCTTCCAGAACCGAGTCACCCATGATTGGCTCTATGGAGAAGAGTGAAATGTCATATCCATCCTGGTCGCAGTGGGGTGTCCATTGTTCTTCATTGATGGCTACATCCATTGTTGCTCTAATTTCTGCCCAGCTGTGAGGTTCAAATTCTTCGTCACGAAAAACTACAGGTGCATAGGTTGGGTCTTGAATTGATCTATAGGTTTCCTTCGCACCTATCTCTCTGGCTTTTTCTCTCTTCTCTTCTTCTACTGCTACTTTACACATCCATAGGTGAGTGTCTTCATGCATCCATGAGGATCCTGATCCTATGGAATGCACTGACTCAGTATCATCTTTAGCTCTATGGACGGGATTCCATTGAATAGGGGGCACATCTCTATGAGAGAAATCTTTGAGATTTACTGTGGTAGTGACACCCAAGTGTTGCAAATACAAAAAATTGGTCCGTGATCTTGTACCACTTGCAACTGCCTCAAGAAGGATCTCCCCATAATCATCTCGTAGGCATGATTCTTGCTAAAGTCACATATAGCAAAAGTATGTTCAAACTCTACACCACAAGTGGTAAGAACTATTCCCTCTAGTAGCCCTAAGGGTCTTTCTATGTGACCATCAGCCATTTGCAACTTCATTTTTGTTGGCGTGAGTGTTGGCTTGCCCCAATATTTCCATAAGGAAGTGGTAGCAATTGTGACTCCTGCACCTGAGCCCAAAATGGCCTTGGTTGTGTAACCCTGATGAGTGATAGGGAGATATGTTGATATATTTGGGTAGTGATGTGTGTGAACACACTAGGACCGTCGGGGCACTTTTTTCCCTCTTTAGGAGGTTTTTTTCCCCCGGCGTGTATATACGC
This sequence comes from Ceratopteris richardii, assembly GCA_020310875.1. NCBI lineage: Eukaryota > Viridiplantae > Streptophyta > Polypodiopsida > Polypodiales > Pteridaceae > Ceratopteris > Ceratopteris richardii. The sequence goes on from CM035443.1 coordinate 83,840,259, forward strand.
CTATGGCCCTAATGGGCTACTTATCTTTGTACATTCTCTAGTAATACATTCAGTATTGTGTGTTTGCACTCCAAGCTTCTTCTTCTTCCTTGTGTTGTTCGCGTGCTTCTGCAGACATCTATCTCCAAGAATTGGTATCGGAGCAGGTCGTTGCTTCATCTAGGGCACTGCCGACACTCCTCCGTTTGCAGTCTCAGAATCATACGAATTTTTGTGAGCATACTCAGGGTGTTTCCGAGATCAAAACAGCTTCGTTTTGTGGTGTCGAAATTGCGATCTAAGCTCGTTTCGGCCTCTGAACGCACTATCGCAGTGCTTGTGAAGGCTATTTTGTATTTTTGTGCCAAAGGTATATACCTGTTTCTTTTTGCCAGTATAAGCGTCTCAAAGTCTGCTACAGGTTTAGCAGAACTCGTCTGGGCAGTTCCGTTCAACTTTTTGAGATACAGTCAATTGTCTGCATCAAGGTATTTTAGTCACTGGCCATGGCTGAAAGCAGTGATGTATTCCGTATGTTGGCTGTTGGGGATCGATTGGATGGTACCAACTACCCATTATGGGCTTATATTATGCGAAATGTATTGGTTGCAAAAGGATTGTGGAACATTGTGCAGGGTGTTCAAAGACGTCCTGTTACACCTGTAACAACAGGTACTGCGAATACAGGTGCTAGAGCTGATGAAGATGGTGTCGAAGATGATATTGTGCAGATTCCTGTTCGTGCTGCTATTTCTGCTGCACCTACTATAGAGCAGATTCGTTGGGATGGCAGAGATGCCCAGGCACATGCATTGATAGCTTTGTCTGTCAAACGTGCCATTATTCCTCATATTCGCTCTTGCAGAACAGCTAAGGATGCTTGTGATACACTTACCACATTGTACCAAGCTAGGAATGAGGCTCATGTTGCTTACCTCCGAAAACAATTGGAGAGTGAGCACATGAATGAAGGTGATTCTATGGACAGTTTCCTAACAAAGATCAAAGACTTGAAGGAACAGTTGATTTTTGCTGATGAGGTTATACCAGATAGCTCACTTGTGCAGACTGTTCTGAATGGTCTTCCTGATTCATATCAGAGTTTTGCTTCTACTCTTTGGTTGATGATGAAAGGCAATCCAAATGCCTTGGAATTTGAGGAGTTAGTCTTTGTTCTGTTGCAGAAAGATCAGTCCAGGTAGAACAGGTCCATTATGCATGTTGCAGATCAAGCTTTCCTAGCTAGTCAGAAGGGCAAAGAAAAATGGAGCTCTTCTACTAGTAAGTAGAAATCTGCAAATGCTGCACATTCGAAGAACTAGGATAAAGATGAGAAGAAATCAGAAGTTTTGCAAGTACTATAAAGGGAATGATCATATCATAAAGAATTGTCCAAAACTGGCTACAAAAGAGGCAAAGAAAAAGGAGGCTGGAATGGTTGTTGCAGAAGCCTCTACACCAAAAATAGAGTCTGCTAATCTTGTGCAGGAAGAAGAATGGGCATTTACTACTGTTTGCAGTTCTGACCCATCTTCTCATGAGCAGTGCATGTCTGTAGTGGACTCAGATGTTTGGTACTTTGATAGTGGGGCGACCAAACATATTACCTTGCAGCACAGTTTCTTCTCTTCACTCGAGCCTACCCCTACAGGGAATACTGTCACATGCGCCAACAACTCCTCTTATCCTGTTATCGGAGTTGGTAAGATCATTCTGAATACTGCTGATGGTAGTTCTTTCACCTTCTCAGATGCTTTGTTTGTGCTAGGGATCAAGAAGAATCTGTTATCAATTTCTGCATTAGCCAAGATTGGCTTGGTTGTGAAATTTGTTGATGACAGATGTACAGTTCATGATCTGTCAAATGGCGATGTTATCATTGCTTCTGGCATTTTATGTCGTGGGCTGCATAAGCTCATAGACTATGAAAGATCTGTGAATGATTTGGCATGTGTAGTTCATGATTCTCAGGCTATGTTAGATGAAAAGCAAAAATTTGGCGTGCACGCTTTGGTCATCTGAATTTTGCGAGTTTCCTACGCGTGCAGAAATCTGAAATGGTGTCCTCTTTGCCCAAACTTGAGGCACCTGGAAAACATGTTTGTGAAGGCTGTATTTTGGGCAAAATGCAGCGTTCCTCCTTTCCAAAAGATGGTTCAGTTCGGGCTACATAGAAATTGCAGCTTGTACATAGTGATGTATGTGGTCCTATGCAGACACCCTCTTTTGGAAATTACCTTTACTTCGTGACTTTCATTGATGATTTTTCCAGGCATTCATGGGTATATCCACTCAAAGTAAAGTCCGAAGTGTTCATGTGCTTTAAACAGTTTTTGGTTTTGGCTGAAAATCTGTCAGCATGTAAAATGGGCACCCTCCGTTCTGATCGAGGGGGGGAATACATGTCTTCTGATTTTAATGCATTTCTGGCTGAACGTGGGATAAAACACCAGTGTACAGTGCCGTATACACCTCAACAGAATGGAGTTGCTGAACGAAAGAACAGGTCACTCATGGAGATGGCGAGGTGCATGGTCAAGAGTCAGGCTTTACCACATAGTTTCTGGCTTGAGGTTGTCATGTGTGCAACATATGTACTGAACAGGTGTCCCACTAAAGCGTTGTAATCTATCACTCCATATGAGGCTTGGCATGACCACAAGCCATCTGTTGCTCATCTGCATGTTTTTGGTTGTTTGGCATATGCACTAGTGCCCGAACAACATCATAGAAAATTGGATGATAAGGCAGTAAAATGTATTTTTGTTGGGTATAGTTCTGAAAGTAAAGGCTATCGTCTGTATCATCCACAGACTAAACGCATTCTGGTTAGCCGTGATGTTGTCTTTGTGGAAGATGCTATTCAACCATTGCTTTCATGTACTAAGGAGACATCTGTTAGCTCTAAAGACATGTATGATACTTTGATGCCTCTTTTTACAGGTGGACAGTCTAGTGCTAGTCCTAATGAGGCAACTTCTTAGCCTATGCAAGTTTCATATGATGATGCAGATCATTCCATTTCTGATGCAGATTTACATGTTGCACTTGTTGATGTGAGAGTTGATATTGAGCATGCAAAAACTATGCCAAAATGGCTAGTGCAGACTTTGCGTGACAGCAAATTAGATGCACCTTTGTCATATCGCACTCGTTCAGGCTCTCATAGTGCCTCCTTTGCATCAGATTGCTATGCTATGGCTGTGTCTAGTCTCTGTGATGAGAATGAGCGTGTTTCTTTTGATGAACCACAGAATTCAGAAAATTGGATGGCTGCTATGCAATTTGAATATGATGCTCTAATGAAGAATGGTATATGGTCTTTATGTGACTTGCCTCCTGGCAAGAAGGCCATTGGCACTAAGTGGGTATACAAGGTGAAGCGTAAACCTGATGGTACAGTTGACAGGTATAAGGCTAGGCTTGTTGCAAAGGGTTATGCACAGGAAAAAGGCATTGATTTTGATGAGACCTTTGCACCGACATGCCGTATGACTACTGTTCAGAGCATTTGTGCACTTGCAGCCCATCATGGTTGGAATGTACATCAGTTGGACATTAAAACAACATTTCTGAATGGTGACTTGCATGAAGAAGTGTATGTTTTTCAGCCCCGTGGCTTTGTGTAGAAAGGACATGAAAACCAGGTGTGCAGGTTAAAGAAGGCATTATATGGTTTAAAGCAAGCACCATGTGCTTGGTATGAGAAGATACATGCCTATCTAGTTGCACATGGTTTTGAGAACAGTCCAACTGAAAGCACCTTATATGTTAAGCATGCTAATGATGTGCTTCTGATCATTGTTGTCTATGTTGACGACATGCTGCTCACTGGTCCTATTGAGAAGCATATTGCTGATTTCAAGGCTGATTTGCATGCCTCATTTGAGATGTCTGATTTGGGGCATTTGCATCACTATTTGGGCATTCAGTTTATGCAAGTTGATGGTGGAATGGCTTTGTGTCAAACAAAATATATTGACACATTATTGCAGCATTTTGGCCTTGAAGACTGTAAGCCTATTACCACTCCTATTGAGACAGGTTTACGATTGAGTCTTCATGATGCTGAAGATGCATTTGATGTTGTTCTCTATCAGCAGGCTGTTGGATGCTTGATTTACTTATGCATTACTCGGCCAGATATTCAGTTTGTTGTCTCACAGATGAGTAGGTTTATGCATTGCCCAGGAGTCACGGAAGGCGGTTAAGTGCATCTTTCTCTAGTTGAGTGGTACTCGGGTACTTGGGTTGTTTTATCCCAAGGGGGGATCATTACCGCCAGATTTGCATGCTTTTTCTGACTCAAATTGGGCTGGTTGCTATGACACTCGTGTGTCCACTAGTGGTTTTTGCTTCATGCTTGGTAGCTCATGTATATCTTGGTTGAGCAAGAAGCAGCCTACTCTGGCCACTTCCAATTGTGAGGCTGAGTATAGGGCAGCTTTCACAGCGACTGTTGAGTGTGTGTGGCTCAGACACCTTATGGTTGATTTGGGTGTTGGCCAGTCTTCTGCCACCACCATCTTCACTGACAGTCAGAGCGCATTGGCAGTTGCGGGGAACCTTGTGTTCCATGCTCGCACTAAGCACATGGAGGCCGCTAGGGAGATCAGCTTGGCATATGTGCCCACGCAGGAGAACATAGCAGACCTTTTCACGAAGGCTCTGCCTAGGGAGAAGTTTGAAGCTTTCCACAAAGCTTTGGGCTTACTTCCTTTTGTGGAGTGATTTCCACATAGCTTCGCACTTCCTTATACATGAGTGCCAGGTCCTTGCTCACCGCATCACTGCCAGGGGGGATTTGTTTATATATTTAGGTAGTGATGTGTTTGAACACACTAGGACTGCCGGGGCACTTTTCTCCCTCTTTAGGATGTTTTTTTCCTCGGCTTGTATATACGCATATTGCCCTAATGTGCTACTTATCTTTGTACATTCTCTAGTAATACATTTAGTATTGTGTGTTTGTGCTCGAAGCTTCTTCTTCTTCCTTGTGCTGTTCGCGTGCTTCCGCAGACATCTATCTCCAAAAAGATAGGTGTTTCCTTCTTCTCCTTCACTCATGTCTCCTATCTTGTCCAAAGGTATTTCCGGTATTGTTCTATGAGATCCTACCTGGGAACGAGGTTTCGACATGTCCAGCACTTGCTTGGCTACATGTTCCCACAGTTCAGGCTTGCCCTTGAGTAGCTCTTCTAAAGTGAGATTGCACTACACTTTAGTATTCTTTACTACCTTTGTGTTCCTAGGTATGATTCAGTCTTTGTTTCTTATCATGACCGTTAGTGCTCTCATACAAGTGGACTTTGCTTCCCATGGGCCTGTGAAATGGGGTAGTTCCTGTAAAGAATTAGACTCGAAGTCTAATCTCTCTTGAGACTGGGCACTCTTCTGCTCTCCATAAATGGAAGGAAGGTCTTGTGGGAATTGATCGTGTGTGTCATCCACAAGTTCGATGGGAGGAGGAACTTCACTCTCTTTAGCCCATTTCTCTTCTTGAATCTCTTGCAAGAATTCTGGTGAGTATCGATTCATAGAAGAAGAGGTATCTGATTCAGTGGAGTTAGGCACATAAGCTTCCTTGGGAGGAATGCTTATTCTATCACTTGCCTTCTCCTTATCCTTGGAGTTGGCTCCTTTTCCAGACTTTGCAATTATCGTCTCCAATCTATCCAATAGACCATCAAAATGCAATGGTGTCCTAGTGGTGCTAGAGCAATTGAAGAGGAGACTGGCCTCAAACATGGCTTGAGCCATTTCCACCATCTTGGCACACAACTTGGTTCGTTCAAGCTCTAGGTCAGCTCTAGGGTAACATCTTTCATGATCCATTACATTTGGCCCTGCCTGGATTCTGGCCTGATATGCCCGAAGCATCATGTCTATGTCCTCAGGAGTGGGATCTGCTAAGAGTGATCCTACTCGGGGTGGTGGGTGGGTTACGTGTGGTGAATTAGAATGTTGAGGGATGGAAAGTGATGGGGGTAGTAGTGGGGTGATGTGTGAGAGTGCGTTTGAGATGTGATTTCTATGATCTTGGCTTTGGTCTCTCACAGACTTTCCCCAAGTTCACTCATCTTCTTTGCCCATTGCCTTTTCATACATTCACGGCTATCTCTCCAAGCTCTTGTCCTCTTCTTGTTCTGGCTCTCAGTCTCGCTAACCTCCGCATTCTTTTCTAGGCCTAAGTCTTGGTTTTGCTTAAGTGCCTTATGTCTTGTGATGACTTGCACTGGGGCTGTGGAAGTCACGCTTCCCATGGAGTCTACCACTAAGCCAATAACATTAATAGGAGCAATTTTTGGCATATTGTTGGGGTTCTTGGGACACTCTCATATCAAGTGCTCCTTCCCACAATCCAGACAAAAGCCTTGAATTGTTAGTAGAGGGCAATCACGAATGAGGTGATCTCCCTGACAGCGATAGCATGGCCCTCTAGGAAATGGAGGTATCATTGGCCTAGGTTGGGATCTCGAGTTGGGGTTTGCATACATGACATTCGCATAGTCTGGCTCCCAACTGGACTCACTCGGTTCTTCATAATAGTATGACTCATTATGCTTAGGTGATTGCATGTAGTAAGCTTGTGGGCTATCAATGTGCGTAGAGTCAAAACTATGATCACTTGGATCACTTTCTGAAAGCGACGATGTCACTGGCACTAAACCTCTATTCAGATTTTCTTCTGCAGCTGCATACTTCACTAGGATCACATTGGTGGGTGCAGCGGGTTGCTGCGGTAGGATTGGTTGCGGTCTTTGTTGCCCTTGATAGGGTGGTCGATAGGTTTGCTGGGGCCTAGCATACTGTTGTTGTGGGTACTGATTAGGGTACTTTCCTTGTTGTGGATATGGCTGAAGATAATTTTTCCTAACAGCTTGTTTGTTATATGGGCAGTCTTGTGCAGTGTGGTTGGTGTATCGCCTTTCTATGGTGCAGTATTGGCTCTTAGAGTTCACTTAGGGTTGGGCCATGATAGGGCACACATTAGCCATATGGTCTCCTCCACAGGTATAGCATCGTTTTCCTGGGGCAAATCTAGGAATCTGCTTGCTAGAGACACCTAATTTCTGAACTACCTTTTCTGCTAGATCCTCAATTGACGTGGATTGTGAGGAAATGAGGATAGTAGAACTATTTGAATCTTTATAGATATTTGAGAGCTCTAATTCCTCCCCTAGATTATCCTCAATGTCTATGCACATGTGTACACATTCTTCTATGGATCTAGGGTCCTTCAAGTACACATATGATCTCAACTTGGTACCAATCCATCTAGAAATAAGGCTACTTGTTTGGCCGGAGTGGGTAACTCTGGAGCAGGGTATCTCTCTGGGTATTGCCTAAACCTCCTTCCTGCGAGCCTCACTATCTCTTGAGGTGTTTGCTTAAAGCTATATATCAGGGAGGATGTGTTATGCCTAATGCCACTCTTGGAAAACTCAGTGATGAATGCTTCCAGAAGTTGATCTATACTTCTGTACTGGTCTTGGTGAAGTGGTTGAAACCAAGTCAATGCACTGTTCTTGAGTGTTAGACCAAAAGCATTGTATTAAGTGAACAAGTCTTCCACTTGTTTAGCTCTCAAAACTTGCCTAAACTCTGCTACATGTTCATATGGATCTCCTGTGTTGTCGAAGCAATTCCTCATGGACTTTACTAATTGTGTGGGCGGCAAGGTTCTAGCATGTTCTCTAGGCCTTGGTAAAGGGAATTTGTCTGCATTTCTTAGATTCCTTGGGTCCCTCTGTCTTTCCCTCTCCACTCTATCAGTCTCCCTCCTCGTTCTCTCTCTTCCAAGTGGATTAACAAAACTAACATCGGGTCTATCTCTACTCCTCTCTCTTTGTGTTCCATGAGCCTGAGATGTTCCAGCTCTTGGGTGACCATAAGACACAGTGGATTGAGGTTGGGGAAAAACAAAGTCACCCTTCCAAGTGTATGCGTGTATTCCATGCTCTAAGACCACAAATATCCTCTCCAATGGATTGAGGGGATTAAGAGATGTTCCAACCTCAAGTCGCTCCTCCTTGCTATGCTTGTCTGCCCAGAAAGCACATTTCCAAGCCTACACACAATGGCACTTGCTCTGCTTTCTCCAAAAGCTCTTGATAATCCCCTTTATTTTTTGTCAAAAATGCCTGTCTATCGCGATAGATGGTGTCTGTCCCGATAGACACTAGTTGTCATGGGGGGCTGTCTATCGCGATAGACGATGTCTGTCGCAATAGATGGGGTCTATCGTGGGGTCCTGTCTGTCGCGATAGACGGTGTCTGTCGCGATAGACGCTATTTGTCGTTTGTCAAGGGTCTGTCTGTCACGATAGACGGTGTCTGTCGCGATAGACGCTGTCTGTTGTCTGTCGTGGTTTGGTCTGCCGCAATAGATGGGGTCTATCGTGGGGTCCTGTCTGTTGCGATAGACATTGTTTGTCATCTGTCGAGGGTCTGTCTGTCGCGATAGACGGTGTCTGTCACGATAGACGCTGTCTGTTGTCTGTCGTGGTTTAGTCTGTCGCGATAGACGGTGTCTATCACGATAGACGGGGTCTATCGTGGGTCTCTGTCTGTCGTGATAGACGGTGTCTGTCCCGATAGACGGGGTCTATGGTGAGTCTCTGTCTGTCGCGATAGACGGTGTTTGTCGCGATAGACGTTGTCTCTCGTCTGTCGTGGTTTGGTCTATCGTGATAGACGGTGTCTGTCACGATAGACGGGGTCTATCGTGGGCCTGTCTGTCGCGATAGATGATGTCTGTCGTGATAGATGCTGTCTGTCACGATAGACTGTGTCTGTCGTGATAGACTAAAAAAACGCAAATTTTTGAGAATTTTTTAGTGATTTGGAGTGCTCTCATGGTGTAGGTTATCGTGCTAAACATGCATTCAAGAATATTAAGTTTTTTTGTCTGTCGCGATAGACACAGGTCGTCATCCCGGGACCTGTGCAGAGTTCTGTCGTACCTGCACAAGCTGCTGGAGATGGTGGTATAGCTAGATCCTGCAACAAAAGCTCAAAAAACACACAAAAACTGATAGCATGCAAGATCTCTCTTGCTTTCTCTCACAAGTGAAATGAGGGAAATGAGGTGGGTAGGGGAATATGACCAAAAAACTGAAATTTTTGTGAAGATGGAGATGGAAGTGGGAGATGGTGAGGATGATGATGGTCGTGATGGTGATGCAAAAACAAGAAAAATTGAAGAAAAATAAAGAAAAGAAAGGATATTACCTATGACTCCAATGTCTCAACTCTACGTCTTACCATCACATGCTCGTCCTTGAAGCTCTCTCCCCGGCAACGACGCCAAATTTGGTGTCACTCGAGCACAATGGTGAGTACCAATGTGAGGAGATCCACCTCATAATTGTCAATCCGTGGAGACATGAGGACTAGTATGAAGACTATGAGCAAGTGATGGCACAAGTGTGTGAGTGAGAAGCACGCAAACATGCACACACATACACACACGCGCGCACACAAGGCAAGAACAAGGAGAGGAACAATGGAGTTCTTTGAATTAGTCAAAAAGTCTCTTACAAAAGCTCAATTCACAAACAATCTACCCCCAAAAATGAGCTCTCTAGCTCTTTTTATAGTTTTCTGACTAGCTTTGGCCTTGTCCAGACCTAGTGTCCGGCCTAGTCAAAAATTAGGTTCTAGAGCCTATTTGGGGGCTCAAATGGAGTCTAAAAATTATGAAAATTGGTATGTAGCTAATTCTAATACTCCTCAAGCTCGAGGACTCCTCGGCTTGAACAAAATGGAGTCTGTTCTACCAAAAACGGAATTTACAATGTTTGTGTAGTGATTAAAATCACTTGAGTTGTGAATAGTCCCTAGAAAATATGATTAGGCCTCGTTGCCGTATTGTGCATGACTGCTCCGTTGTGCCATATGCTCTTCTTATGACTTGTATGCCGACAATCCTAAAGTCTAATCCATTGGCATGATGCCAAAAGTGTTTCCACAATCCAAAACCTTTGTTCCAAAGCTTCCTAGCTATTTGGAGGTTCCAAGTGTCAACACCTCCAATGGCCTTGATAGAGAACTAGATCTAATCATTCTGCCTAATATCGGCTGCCCATTTCCAAGCTTCATTGATCTTGACAAACTAATTCACCTTGTTCCAACTCTTCCATAGGGAGCAAACTAAGGTTGGCCAGTACAACAACCATTATTGGACTTTAGTGGAAGGTACTAAAGCAGTGGTCGAGATCACTCCAACCACTAGTATACTCTAGTGGAAGATATGAAAGGAGTGCAGGAGATTGCACATGCACTTGTGGACTCTAGTTACATTTGTGGTCCTTGTTGATTCAAGCAGCTATATATACACGCATAAGGGAGGAGAGTCATCTCTGTCGCACGTGGTGGTCGTAATTTCTAGTTCTCTTGCACGGGGGGTATGGGGGGGGCATGGGGGTAGGGGAAAGGGGTGTTAGGGGAGGAGGGAGAGGCCGGGGGGAGGGAGGGAGGGAGGGGAGAGAGAGAGAGAGAGAGAGAGAGAGAGAGAGAGAGAGAGAGAGAGAGAGAGAGAGAGAGAGAGAGAGAGAGAGAGAGAGAGAGAGAGAGAGAGAGAGAGAGAGAGAGAGAGGGAGGGAGGGAGGGAGGGGGGGGGGGGAGGGGGAGAGAGAGAGAGAGAGAGAGAGAGAGAGAGAGAGAGAGAGAGAGAGAGAGAGAGAGAGAGAGAGAGAGAGAGAGAGAGAGAGAGAGAGAGAGAGAGAGAGAGAGAGAGAGAGAGGGAGGGAGGGAGGGAGGGAGGGAGGGAGGGAGGGAGGGAGAGGGAGGGAGGGAGGGAGAGAGAGAGAGAGAGAGAGAGAGAGAGAGAGAGAGAGAGAGAGAGAGAGAGAGAGAGAGAGAGAGAGAGAGAGAGAGAGAGAGAGAGAGAGAGAGAGAGAGAGAGAGAGAGAGGGATGGAGAGAGAGAGAGGGAGTGGGAGGGGGAGAGGGAGAGGGAGGGAGGGAGAGAGAGAGAGAGAGAGAGAGAGAGAGAGAGAGAGAGAGAGAGAGAGAGAGAGAGAGAGAGAGAGAGAGAGAGAGAGAGAGAGAGAGAGAGAGAAAGAGAGAGTGAGAGAGATTTTACAAAGGGCAAGAGGGTGGGTTTTAGGGGTCCTTTTTTCTTTTTGAATTGGAAAAAATAACAATGATTATGATTTTTCCATTAGTTAATAAAAAAATCCAAAAAATGTGATAAAAATCACAAAATAAAATCAAAGAAAATGTTATAAAAAAAAATAAATAAATAAATAAATCTTAGAGTTGGAAAAAATATTGTCCTTGCAAAAGCACGAAAGAAACTTCATTTCCCAAATATAAGTGCAAACATTTACCTCCAAGTTATGTCTCCAATTGTGGTCTATGTAGAAGCACCAACATTCTAAGTTGTAGTTCATTTTGCCACCAATGTTTGTCTTGAACTTCTTTGGTCTTTTCTTATTTTTCCTACAATTACCTTTCAACATCCATGTGAATCTCCTCTAGCATGTTGAGTGATGAGATTCTAGTAGAAAGAAAGTGAGTCTTGTTTGGTGCTATGGCTTTTGTCCTAGGACATCCATATGAAAACTCAAAAGGCTGAATCAGAATTACCCTACACACCAATTAGAAGGGGGAGTGACATATTTATTCCTTGCATGCCACCTAGATATTGAGTATCCCAAGTAGGAGGCATTATAATACATTAATCTTGTATTAGGGCTATGTTGCAAAGGACTGAAGGGAAGAAGAGAAGAAAAGCATGCCCACAAAATTTTCACAAAATTACCCATTTTCTTTTCTTAAAATCAAGATTTTACATATGAGGAAATCGTATAAATGCACTAGACGAGTCCTTTAGATGCATAGTCCATCAAGATTGTAACAGTACATTTTTATGATAGTAGGAATTTAGAGATATGTGGAGAAAGTTCCGATCTCTTGTATGAAAGGATCAAATTTAGAGCACATGTATGTAAGTCACTTGCGATTTATTTGTAAAGACTTTTGCCATGATCAAGATCTAACTTTTGAAATTTCTAATTGCTTTTTCTTGTCTCTGTATCTTGTTCTTTATGAGCTTTTGTGTGTGCTTGAGGCAAGAAATGTGTGTCTAGAGGTGTTGTATACCCCTTTCCCATCTCGTTTCATTGTTATTGTGTGTGTGTGTTTGTGTGAAGTGTAGGAAGTCTTGAGGTGAGAGTAAGTGATTGCTACTCTCATTTTTGGACATAACTTGGAAGTATAGAGATGCGATGAAGCTGAAAAAAATGATTGTTGGATGCAGCTCATCAAGAGCTTCAAAAGGAACCCAATATTGACCACATTTGGGTATCGAATCCAGGAGATATCGCTTGAGTTGTGTATGCTGCTACATCAAGTATTGTGACACACACTTTGGTGTAAGGGGTATCATGTTGGGTGGATGTTCCATTTTTGCATGCATTACTTGTCCCTTTCTCACATTAACAGTCATTTAAGCACATGTTTCCATGCACTTAATAGGATCAAGCTTTTGGTTTGATAATTTAATGTGTGTACCAAACCACCACTATATGCATTTATTGGATGATCGATGTATAATCTCTTTCATCACAAACCCTTAAGACCTCATGAGTTTAGGTACACACATATTTTGTGTCATTGCCAAGGAGGTGAGCCTAAGTCAAGATGCCTACATGATGGCTAAAGTGTTGTTGTAAAGGTAGTGATTGTGAGGAAGTAAAATTTAGTAGCTTGGCAAGAAACGATTCACTTGCACTTGTTGCTCCATACACCTGGTTTGTTTGTGTCACAAGTTTGTAGTATTAGGTTAGGATTGGAGAAATTAGGATTAGGAACTAGGAAAGAGAGCTAGGATGTAAGTAGTTCAAACAACACTTGAAAAAAACATAAAAAGAAAATTCCTTTTCTTGAGTCACTAGCCCGTACTAGAGATAGAAAACATACCCTGAGTATCATGTGTCATTGATCTTTGGACATGTATCTTGTATCATATATTCAAAGTATCATATATCGTGTATTCCAAGTATCATGTGTCATATATCGTGTATCATGAAGTTCTCTTTATCATGTATTATCGAGACTCAAGTATCATGTTGTGGTTCTAGTACTGTGTATCATGGGAGCTTTAGGCATCATGTATCATTTCATCTTGAATATCATGTATCGTGAGACCTAGTGTCATGTATCGTGAAAATCCTTCGGGTAACCAAGTATCATGTCATCAAGATCTAGTATCGTGTATCATGGAAATTGATGAACAAACCCGAATTGGTTCTAAATTATGATTTTGGGAATTCCATTGATCAAACATTAATTAAAACTCTCTCCTAGAGGGAGTCAAAAAGTGTGATATCCTCATTAGGGAGCGTAAGTCAAAGAATCATTCACTCTACTTACTTTTACTCTTCTAATGATTTAGAGAGTGAATTGATTATGGCCTTGGAAGGCATGCATAGCTCTATCCACTCAATAGAGCTCATGTTTGTGACAGAAAGTGAGTATATGACTTCATTGAAATATTTCTTTGCAAACTTGCATGGAGTGTTGATCTACTTGGATGGTCTTAATAGATCGGTGGCAAGACTTAGGAATTCAACTGACTCTAAAGTTTTGCAAAGACCAACTTTAAAATTTGAGGGCGGCTTTTACATGGAAAAATGAGGGAAATTATACTTAGTGACATATCACCCTGATAGGATCAATGATAGAGGAGAGAGTGAGGAACCAAAAAATCCAACTAGCACTCACAATAGAGAAGTTGTGAATACCCCAAGAGGAAGATTGGTAGTAGTGAATATTTGGAGAGGAGATAGAATCCCTCAAGATGATGACCCAATGGATATTTATCTAATAGTTAGAACTGATAAATTATTGCAAGGCACTTCACCCATAATGGGAAGTAGCAATAACCTTGCTTTCATTTATCAAAAGAAGACATTGGGTAGTTATTGTTGGAGTTTGAGGTTTGCAAAAGCACCTGAACAAAACAAGGAAGAAGAAGAAGCTTGGAGCATGCCATACAGTACTCTATGTATTACCAAGAGAATGTACAAAGATAACTGGCATGTTAGGCTTATAGGCATATATACAAGCTGGGGAAAAAAGCCTCCTAAAGAGGGAAAAAAGTGCCCCAACGGTCCTAGTGTGTTCACACACATCACTACCTAAATATATCAACAAATCCCTCATGGAAGTGATGTTGTGAACCAAGGATCTAGCACTCATGTATAAGGAAGTGCCAAGCAATGGGGAATCAATACACAAAAGGAAGTAAGCCCAAAGCTTTGTGGAAACCTTCAAAATTCTACCTAGGCAGAGCCTTTGTGAAAAGGTCTGCAATGTTCTCCCATATGGGCACATATGCCAAAAAAATCTCTCCAGTAGAGAACCTCTCCTTGACGTAATGATAGTGCAACTCAATGTGCTTAGTGAGAACATGGAACATTGGGTTCCTTGCAACTTCCAATGTGCACTGATTATCAGTGAAGATGGTGGTGGCAAATGACTAACTAACACCCAAATCAGCCATAAGCATTTGATCCACACACTCAACAGTGGTTGGGAAAGCTACCTTATACTTAGCCTCACAATAAGAGGTGGAAAGAGTAGGCTACTTCTTTCTCAACCAAGATATGCATGAGCTACCAAGCATGAAGCAAAAACCACTGGTGGACACATGAGTGTCATAGAAACCAGCAGAGTCAAAGTCACAAAAAGCATGTAGATCTGGCGGTAGTGATCCCCCCTTGGGATAAAACAATCCAAGTAGCCGAGCACCACTCAAGTAGCAAAAGATTCACTTAACCACCTACCCATGCTTGACACATGGGCAATGCATAAAACTGCTCACATGTGAGATAACAGACTGAATATCTGGCCAAGTAATGCATAAGTAAATCAAGCATCCAACATCATGTGGATAGAGAAAAGCATTAAATGCATCTCGATCATCATGAAGACTCAATCGTAAACCTTTCTCCATAGGAGTGGCAATAATTTTGCAGTCTTCAAGGCCAAGATGCTACAATATTTTGAATGTTTTGTTTGACACAAAACTATTATGCCATCAACTTGCATAAGCTGAATGCCCAAGTAATGATGCAAATACCCCAAATCTAACATCTCAAATAAGGCATGCGGATTAGCCTTAAAATTAGCAATATGCTTCTCATGAGGA
Source organism: Ceratopteris richardii (assembly GCA_020310875.1). NCBI lineage: Eukaryota > Viridiplantae > Streptophyta > Polypodiopsida > Polypodiales > Pteridaceae > Ceratopteris > Ceratopteris richardii. Next base: position 83,855,400 of record CM035443.1, read on the forward strand.
CTAGTGAGCAACATGTCATCAACATAAACAACAATGATCAAAAGCACATCATTTGCATGCTATATAAGGTGCTCTCAGTTGGACTATTCTCAAAACCATGTGTAATCAAGTAGGCATGTATGTTTTCATACCAAGCACATGGTGCTTGATTCGAACCATATAATGCCTTTTTCAATGTGCACACTTTGTTTTCATGCCCTTTCTACACAAAACCATGGGACTAAAAAACATACACTTCTTCATGCAGGTCACCATTAAAAAATGTAGTTTTGATGTCCAACTAATGTACGTTCCAACCGAGCTGCAAGTGCACAGATGCTACAAACAATAGTCATTTGGCATGTAGGATCAAAGGTCTCATCAAAATCAATGCCTCTTTCTTGAGCATAATCCTTTGCAACAAGCCTAGCCTTGTACCTATCAATTGTTCCATCAGGCTTATGCTTTAACTTGTATACCCACCTAGTGCCAATGGCCTTCTTACGAGGAGGCAAGTCACATAAAGATCAAATACCATTTTTCATAATAGCATCATATTGAGATTGCATAACAACCATCCAATTTTTAGAGTTTTGTGCTTCATCAAATGAAAGATGCTCATTCTCATCATAGAGACTAGAGGTAGCACTAGCATATAAGTATGATATGATAGAGGTGCATCTAATTTGCTATCTCAAAAAGCTTTCACCAGCCATTTAGGCATAGTTTTTGCCTACTCTATATCAGTTCTCTCATCAACAAATGCATCATGTAAATTTGCATCAAGAATGGAATGATCTGCATCATCACATGAAACCTAAAAAGGTTGAGAAATTTCCTCATTTGGATGAGTACTAGATTGTCCACCAGTAAAAAGAGGCAACAAAGTATCATACATATCTTTGGAGCTAGCTCATGTCTCCTTAGTACATGAAAGTAATGGTTGAATAGCATCTTCCCAAAAAAATACATCATGGCTAACCAAAATCTATTTTTTCTATGGATGATACAAACGATAGCCTTTGCTTTCAAAATTGTATGCAACAAAAATACATTTCACTACTTTATCATCCAATTTCCTATGTTGTTGTTCAGGCACTAATGCATATGACAAACAACCAAAGACATGTAGATGAGCAACAGATGGCTTGCAACCATGCCAAGCATCATATGGAGTGATAGACTACAATGCTTTAGTGGACACCTGTTAAGTACATATGTTCCACACATAGTAGGCTCAAGCTAGAAACTTTGTGGTAAAGCCTGACTCTTGACCATAAAATTTGCCATCTCCATGAGTGAAATGTTCTTCATTTCAGCAAATCCATTCTGTTGAGGTGTGTATGGCACTGTACACTGATGTTTTATCCCATGTTCATCTAGAAACGCATTAAGATCAGAAGACATATATCCCCCCCTCGATCAGAACAGAGGGTGCCCATTTTCCATGCTAACATATTTTTTCAACCAAAACTAGAAATAACTTGAAGCACATAAACACTTTGGACTTTGCTTTCAATGGATACACCCATCCATGCCTAGGAAAATCATCAATGAAAATCACAAAGTAAAGGTAGTTCCTAAAAGAAGGTCTCTGCATAGGACCACAGACATCATTGTGAACAGGCTACAATTTCTGACTAGCTCAAATTGAACCATCTTTTGAGAAGGAGGAATGCTGCATTTTTTCCCAAACTACAAGCTTCACAGTCATGTTTACCAAGTTGCTCAAGCTTGGGCAAAGGGGACACCATTTTAGATTTCTGCAAGCGCAGAAAACTGGCAAAATTTAGATGACCAAAGCTTTCATGCCAAAAGTTTTGCATTTCACATAGCTTGAGAATTTTGAATTGCACATGTTGAATCATTCATAGATTTTGCATAACATATGAGCTTATACAACCGACAATATAAAATGTGATAAGCAATAATAACATCGCCATTTGATAGATCATGAACTCTACGTCTCTCATCAATAAATTTCATAATCAAGTCGATCTTGGCTAATGCAAAAACTGATATGATATTTTTCTTGATCCCTAACACAAATAAAGCATCTAACAATGCAAAAGAACTACCACCAGCAGTAGTCAAAACGATCTTACGGACTCCCATGATAGGATAAGAGGAGTTATTGGTGCATGTGATAGTATTCCATGTAGGGGTATGCTCAAGTGAAGTGAAGAAACTATACTGTGAGGTAATATGTTTGGTTGCCCCACTATCAAAGTACCAAACATCTGGGTCTACTATAGACATACACAATTCGTGAGAAGATGGGTCATAACTGCAAAGAGTAGTAAATGCCCATTCTTCGTTTTGCACAAGATAAGAATACTCTGTTTTGGGTGTAGAGGCTTCCACAACAACCATTTGAGCCTATTTTTTATTTGCCTCTTTTGCAGCTAGTTTTAGACAACTCTTTATGACATGATCATTTCCTTTATAGTACTTGCAAACTAATTTCTACTTTTCTGTTTTCTTGTGGTATCTGTCATCCTTCTTTGATTGTGCAAGATTAGTATATTTTTTTCTTACTAGTATATGAGCTCCATTTACCTTTGCCGATCTAACTAGCCAGGAAAGCTTGATTTGCAACACACATAATGGACATGTTCTGCCTAGACTAGTCTTCCTGCAATAGAACAGAGACTAACTCCTCAAATGTTAAGGCATTTGGATTGCCTTTCATCATCAATTGAAGGGTAGAAGAAGAACTCTGATATGAATCTAGGAGACCATTCAAAAACGTATGAACAAGTGAACTATAAGGCAAGACTAAAAAAATCAATTACTCCTTCAAATCTTTGATCTTTGTCAAGAAACTATCCATGGAATCTCTTTCATTCATGTGCTTAAACTCCAACTATTTTTAGAGATAAGAAAAGTGAGCCTCATTCTTTCCTAGTATAAAGTGGTTAATTTATCCCAAGCATCCTTAGTTGTTTTGGAGGAGTCAATGCAGGGAAGAATGGCATGTTTGTTAGACAAGGTTATCAATGCATGTGCCTAAGCATCTCTGCCATCCCAATGAACCTGCTATGCAGTAGGTGCAGTAGGATGCCCACAACAGGATGATCTCTCTTTGTTGTTGCATTTAAGGGTTTATAGTCTACACACACCCTCCATTTACCGTTCTTATTTGGGGTAACTACTACTGGAGACACCCATTCAGAATTTGATACAGGGTAAATGAAACCAACCTTTATGAGTCTGTTTACCTCATTGAGCAGAGCCTCTTGTTGAAGTGTTCCAATCCTTCTAAGCTTTTGCACCACTAGCTTTGATTCTAGCTTGATTTCGATATGGTGTTGAATAGCAGTTACACCTTGTATCTCATTATAAACTTTAATGAACAATTTGGGGTACCTTTTGAACATGTTGATGTATGTGGTCTTTTCCTCTAAGGTGAGATCTTCTACTAGCATCTTTTGGAGATCCGCTTCAGGCATGGAGTCCTCACTTTGTGGTTGTTGTAGATCATCCTCTTTGCCTCCTTCTTCTTTTCCTTGAAAGATCACACCCATGACTTCGAGTAATGATGAATCATTTTCCATTGTCGATTCCTCACTGCTAGAATCACTATCATAAAAAAAAACTTTCTTCATCTACTGTTGTTTCATACTTGTGATCTTCCTTCCTTTGATCCTTCAAATCATAGGTAATTGACTTTGTTCTATCATTTGGTTTGAGAACTAGAAGACCGGAACCCCATTTCTGATATGCTCTTACTGCAATTAACCATGGATGTCCTAATACGATGGGGTAGCCCTCCCCCTTGGTTGCAATGACATACATATCCAAGGAAAACTCTCTATCACATATTGTAACTCTTAACTTTTCAATTACACCAACACATTTACAACACTATTATTCGCCATTTTGGCTTGGTATGCAGATGGTCCTGTCATGTCCAAGCCTAACCTATGCATTGTTTTTTCTGTCATGACACACATCTGTGCTCTGCCATCCACGTACACATTGGAAATACTTTTTCCTTTAACATATGCATCCACTATGGGTACCACATCATCACATGCATTGGCTTCTTATAAGGTTAATTTCCTTATTTTTAGCGCTCCTAGTGCTTACTAGCTTGGCCATTCCCTCCTAGTTTTTGAAGATAATTGGAGTGATTTTGGCCAAGTGATATTTGGTTTCTGTGTGGATATATCCTCAATTAGGTCATAAGGTTTGATGCCCTTACCTAGAGGAAAGTCTTTCATCGTGATCTTCCTCCTCGGACTTCTCTTTCTTTTACTAGCTTCACCTTCTGCAACTCTTCCTTTCTTTGTTTGTGTACCCACACTCGAATCTTGGTCTTGAGATCGGTCTCTATCTTGCACCCTTTTCCTCTTGATTGGCATTGTATCCATGGTCTCTTGTTCCTTGGTTAGCTCTAAAACATTCACTTTCCTTTGATCACCTTGAGCCATTGGGATAGGTGGAATATTTGCTTTCGGTTGTTGTTGTTCCTATGCATATTGTGGTGGCCTCCTAATAGGATATATATCACCTGGATTCCTACAAGGGTGAGGGTGATTGTACATACCATGACCATGTTCATTGCAATTGTAGCATATCTTGTGCTTGTCGTCGTTGTCCTCGATTTTGTTCCATTTGTGGTCTCTCTTGCTGGCTCCTCACCATGTTGAGTGTTAGTTGTTCCAGCTGTTGTGTGAGCTTCTACAAGATATCTTGTTGTGAAGCTTCTCCATTCTCTACCTGTGCAGTTGGTACTAGGGGAAAAACATCCATATGTTCTACTTTTTCAACTTTTCAAGACTAAAACTTTAATTTTCTACACTTAACTCTTGCTATATCTAATGCTTCTTCAAAAGTACTTAGAAATTATGACTCCACCTTTTGTTTTAGAGAAGGGAAGAGTCTTGAGATGAATCTATCCCTTTTCTAAAATTATGGAGCTACTTCATTTGTCCCTAGGCTAATTTATGCATAAACAAAAGGTTTCTTTTGTTGAAAATTCAAAAAGGTGTGGTGGGGCTATGGGGCCTTTGGAAAGACTTTTGTTTCATTCTAAAGAGAGTGGGACAAGGTTTAAATACTTGAATATTATAAAATTTCCATCTCTCTTTTATATTTACCTTCTATATTGATCATTTCTCTTTTAGTGTAGGGAGAGCTAGTCATATCTTCAGTGGTGGGGCCCACTTGACTTCTATCTTTCTTATTTATTTTATAGATATCCATATCATAGGGAAATAAGATAAATAACATATTACATATATAGAATAAGATTATGGCTAGAGGAGGTATCAAAAATATAGGCCTCAACGTCTGTGGAAGCATGCGAACAACACAGGGAAGGAGAAGAAGCTTGGAGCACAACACACAATACTGAATGAATTACCACTAGAATGTACAAAGATAACTAGCCTATTAGGGCAATAGGCATATATAAAAGCCAGGGGGAATAACCTCCTAAAGTGGGAAAAAATTATCCTGATGGTCCTAGAGTGTTCACACACATCACTACCTAAATATATCAACAAACCCCCCTTGGGAGTGATGCGATGAACAAGGAGCTGGCAGTCATGTATAAGGAAGTGCCAAGCTATGTGGAATCAATCCACAAAAGGAAGTAAGCCCAAAGCTTTGTGGAAAGCTTCAAAGTTCTCCCTAAGGAGAGCCTTCATAAAAAGGTCTGCAATGTTCTCCTACATGGGCACAAATGCCAAGCTGATCTCCCTAGTAGAGAACCTCTTCTTGACATAATGATAATGCACCTCAATGTGCTTAGTGCGAGGATGCGACACAAGGTTCCTCGCAACTGCCAATGTGCTCTAACTCTCAGTGAATATGGTGGTGGCAGAAGATTAACCAACACCCAAATCAGCCATAAGGCGTCTGAGCCATACACACTCAACATTCGTTGTGAAAGTTTCCCTATACTCAGCCTCACAACTGGAAGTGGCCATACTAGGTTGCTTCTTGCTCAACCAAGATATACATGAGCTACCAAGCATGAAGCAAAAGCCACTGGTGGACAAAGGAGTGTCATAGAAACCAACCCAATCACTATCAGAAAAAGCATGCAAATTTGACAGTAGTGATCCCCCCTTGAGATAAAACAATCCAAGTAGCCGGGTACCACGCAAGTAGCAAAAGATGCGCTTAATCGCCTGCCAATGCTTGACACCTAGGCAATGCATAAACCTGCTCATCTGTGTGATAGCAAATTGAATATTTGGTCGACCAAAGGTTTCATCAAAACCAATGCCTCTTTCCTGCGCATAACCCTTTGCAACAAGCCTAGCCTTATACCTGTCAACTGTTCCATCAAGTTTATGCTTCAGCTTGTATACCCACTTTGTGCCAATGGCCTTCTTGCTAGGAGGCAAGTCACATAAAGGCTAGGTATCATTCTTCATTATAGCATCATATTCAAATTGCATAGCATCCATCCAATTTTTTGAATTTTGTTCTTCTTCAAATGAAACAAGCTCATTCTCATCACAAAGACTAGAGGCAGCCATAGCATAGCAATCTGATGCAAAAGAGACACTATGAGAGCCTGACTGAGTAGCATATGATAGAGGTGCATCTAATTTGTTGTCACTGAAAGTCTCCACTAGCCTTTTTGGCTTAGTTTTTGCCTGCTCAATATCAGCTCTCTCAATATCATCACAAACCTGCAAAGGTTGAGAAGTTGTCTCATTAGGACTAGCACTAGACTGTCCACCTATAAAAAGAGGCAACAAAGTATCATACATGTCTTTGGAGCTAAGAGACATCTCCTTAGTACATGAAAGCAATGGTTGAATAGCATCTTCCACAAAAACATCACGGCTAACCAGAATTCATTTAGTCCATGGATGATATATCCCCCCCCCCCTCGATCAGAACGGAGGGTGCCCAGTTTACATGCTCACATATTTTTAACCAAAACCAGAAACTATTTGAAATACATAAATACAATGGATATACCAATGCATGCCTGGAAAAATCATCGATGAAAGTCACAAAGTAAAGATAGTTCCCAAAAGAAGGTGTCTGCATAGGACCATAGACATCACTATGTATAAGATTCCATTTTTGAGTAGCCCGAACTGAACCATCTTTTGGAAAGGAAGAATGTTGCATTTTGCCCAAAATACAGCCTTCACATACATGTTTAGCGGCTGCCTCAAGTTTGGGAAAAGAGGACACGGTGACTAAAAAACATTGATGCAGAAAATTGATTGTATCTCAAAAAGTTGAATTGAAATGCCAGATGAATTTTGCTAAACCTGTAGTAGGCTTCGAGATGCTTATACTGGCAAACCGAAACTGGTATATATCTTTGGCACAAAAAGACAAAATAGCCTACAAAAGCACTATGATAGTGTGTTCGAAGATCGAAACGAGCTCACATCTCGATTTTGGCACCACAAAGCGAAGCAGTTTTGATCTTTGAAACACCTTGAATATGCTTATCAAATTTTGTGCAATTTTGAGACTGCAACCAGAGAGGTGTAGACAATGCCCTAGATCAAGCGGTGACCTGCTCTTATACCAATTGTTAGAGTTAGACGTCTATGGAAGCACGTGAATAGCACAAGGAAGAAGAAGAAGCTTGGAGCACAACACACAATACTAAAGGACTTACCACTAGAATGTACAAAGATATGTAGCCCATTAGAGCAATCGGTGTATATACAAGCCGGGGGGAAAAAACCATGATACATTAAATAAAACTAAGGGCATGCAAGCTGTTAGTTGGCCGTCGGATTGAGACAGATGTAACGGAAATCTTGGCAGAACACGCACGAAAGGTGGTTACGCACCTATTTGTACTTTCTATATAAAGCAATGAAAAGAAGTGCTCAAAAGGGGGTGATGTGATTTTGGCCTATTGTCATGTTATCACCAGACTGTTCGTCTGGTTGTCTATCTGAGTGTTGAGGTAGTGTTTGTTTTTGCATAACCTCTGTTTACGTTCTTGTTCGTATCTGGCTTTGTCTATCATTCTTGTTGTCTGTCGACGATCTTGGTTCTGTTGATAAACTTCATAACGTTCGGGAGATAACTATACTATCAGTCTGAATGTTACTGTGTAACGATTGGAGTACTCAGAGTATCTTGGCGATCTTCTACGTAGACTAATGGTACTGTGTGTATCTGTATTTGTTACCTAGTGAACTCCGTTGAGGTTGCGAGTTCCATATATATATATATATATATATATATATATATATATATATATATATATATATATATATATATATATATATATATATATATATATATATACGCGGCATTGCTCCGTCAGGCTTTTGCCCATTGATGGATTGTGCTCACGCACTGTGTATTATGACTTCTTGAACATTTTTTGTCAAGAATTGGCGAAATCCGAGCAACTATGTTAGTGTTCTGATATTCGGATCTACACTGTGTTGTTGTAAATATTGGAATCTGTCTGCCTACGGCAAAGTTAAGTGCAGTAAGGATCTGCTAAGTTGAGTACTGAGTTTCCAGTATTGTGTAATGAACTCTCAAATTCTCTGCGTTACGATGTTGTTTGATCGTTGAAACCCGTTCTGTGAAGTTGATCGAATACTCTTGTTTCTGATAATTCCAGTAAGTTTATGCGTAGATGCAATATGGCATCTTAGTGCATTTGGTACGTTTGGTTGAGCTAAGACTGTGATGGTAAATTCTAAGTACGGCAATTCGATAGAGTTCTCAGCATTATTACTGTGCTGAGTGTGAACAGTACCTTTGGGAACTAAGTATAGGGCCTCTGTATAACAGACCCCTACCACTCCCAAGAACCCCCCCAAGAGTCGGTTAAACGCCCTTCTGATAGTTAGAACGAAGCGTTTAACATTTAACACTTGGCGCCATCTATGGGAAAGTGGCATCAAGATCGTCATTCGTCTGTCAGAATCAAACATCAAGATTACCGTTCGTTTGTCGAAAGTAGCAACAGAACCAGATTGTTGCAAACTTGTTGTGGAAACGTGATTATAAAATTTTATCGATAGTGATACTACGCGATTAGTACAAAAGATGATACATGCCGATTACTCGATCCGGTGAAACGTATCCCAAGAACCGTCAGACTGGAGTACTTAATTTACTAAAGATAACTCCAAGAGGAAGAAGTACAACTAGGTCTGACCCAGTTGTCAAGAAAGTCAAGAACATCAGAAGTGATTCCGGTCATATTCCGGTGGAACGTGTGACGCCTCTGGTGAGTTCCGGTACTATTTCGGCACAATCTGTCGAAGATATAGTAACTCCAGAATCTACCAAGACGTAGTCTGAAGTTAGTTTAACAATCTTGGATAAAGATTCAAATTTGTTTATGACTAGAAACACGTTAGCCAAAGAAATTGACGAAGGCGAAAAAACACCTTATTCTGGCATAAATTCGGCACATTTTGGTGATATTTCGGTAACAGAATCACAATTTTTTGGCGACGGTTTACCATTTTTTGGTGAATCTTCAGCCCAACCACCGCTTTTTGGAGTCAGTTCCCCTACACTCGACATCAAGAAGGAAGGAACTTTGTTCGAAACCGAGATTCGAAGCATACTGAGTAAGATCAGCGAACCAGAAAGTGCACAGTCCGATGATACAGATTCCGATAGTTCAGATATTCAGCCCCGAAATCCAGAAGATATTCACAATACACTCGCCATGAACGGGCAACAACAACAACAACAGCAGCAGCAACAACAAGTATGCCCACCAAGGCCGACTCCGATAGGAGTGACGTACACTAAATTTGGTGGATTCCCAGGAGATGATCCAGATGCTCATATACGCACATTTGAGATAACTTACGCAGTACTTAACCATCCACCGGATCCGACGTATAAAGCTATTGTCTTTCAATCTACATTGGTCAATGAAGCAGCTAGATGGCTTACAGAATATGATATTAATCACTTCGGCACCTATGAAGCAATAAGAGATGCCGTTTTGCAGAGATTCAGGCTAAAGAAGAATCCAGCCGAAATTTTTGACTATCTGCAAAACAACAGACAGAAGGTAAATCAAACAGTACAGGAATACGCTACTCTATTCAGGACTCACTTGGGGCAGTTACCACCAGCACATGCCAACCTACCGGAGGACGTTATCACTTAGTGGTTCATCAATGGCTTGACTCCACAACTTAAGCAGATTATGATCATCCGATGTGTCGGAGCGATGACGCTAGATGCAGTAATCGCAATGGCTCTACAGCTGGAAAACAAGGTTGGAGGATTTACAGAAGATCTGGAGTGGTTAAAAACAAACAGAAATATCACCGAAGATATGACCAGACAAGTATACTCCATCACATGCAAGAATTCAGGCCATACTAGTGCCACTTGTGCACTTAATCAGTTATTTTGTGCTATCTGCAACACTGTCGGACACACCACCGAAGACTGCGCATACAATGCCAAAGTGCAAGGAACAGCGACTGTCAATGCAATTATATAGGAACTAGGGCAGCCAGCCAATTATTATGTGTCGCCGCAAATGAGAAACAACCAGCAACAAGGATATCGAAATTACAGAGGACACAGAAATAACAACTATAATGCAAACCGCTGGCAGACCGGACCGCCACCAGAAAATCCCAATCTGCCACCACCGCACTGTCATTTCTGTGGTGAATTTGGTCACATTAGAAGATTCTGCAAGGATGCAACTGAATATGATCAGAGGAAAAAGGAATGACAAAATCCAATGGCTAATATGGTACAAATCACACTAGTAGAAACGCAAGCTGCAGTAATTCAGACCCGTTCCGGTAAACAACTGCAACCTACAGCAGAATTATTTGAACCAGGTATACGCGAACAACAAAGGATGTACAACAAGGCTAGTCAATGGACCACCGCAGAACCTCCAGTCTTCCCAGATCCTATTCCGGTAACCCAGACTCCATTAATCGAAGAAGGAACACAACAACAGGATTCCAATTCAACAGGAGGCACATCATCAGCAACAGGTACATCATCAGCAGCAGACACATCATCTTCAGCAAATGCATCATCTTCAGCAGGCGCATCATCTTCAGAATCTGTGGAAACAATCCAATCACAAAAGGCCTGGGAAATTTTATCTAAAGCATCCATCACTCTTCCTTTGGGCCAATTACTTGCACTAGTACCGGGAGTTCGATAGCAATTTCAACAGCAATTTAGTCTTGTGCCTCCTTGCATTCCTACAACAGCAACCGTGCAATCGGAACCTGATTCTACAGTCGATCATTCAGTTCCTTTGATAACGGTATGGTATAAGAATCATAAAATCACATAGGTACTAATTGATGGAGGATCTGGAGTCAACATTGCTACTGTTGCACTATGTAAAAGGTTAAGGTGGACCGAAATCGAACCAGTTCAGTTTTTTGTCAGAATGGCCGACCAATCAAGAGTCCATCCCATAGGACTTGTACGAAATGTACCAATCACTTTACAAGGTACAACATTTAAAATGACCTTTGTCATACTAGATTTACCGGAATCCACTCTTGAATACAACCTCCTTTTCGGCCGACCTTGGCTGAAGCACGCTAAGGTGATACAGGATTGGTCTGCACAAGAGCTCACTTTCAAAGATAAAAATCGTAAATACATTGTAAAATTAGATGTTATACAACCTTGCGAGTTGCATGCTAGACCGTATTTGGCAGAACCCGTCCATATGCTAGATGGATTGTCAGATGATGAAGAAGAAGAGTTTTTGAAAAAAAATATTGACTTGATTTCCCTAGGAACTGTTGATCTACAATCTGTTGTAGATAAGTGGAACCCTGCAGTTTGTACGGTAATGACTGTAACAGAAGAAGATAAGAAGGAAGATACTACGGCTATAGATGACACTCAATTGCAACAACTTTTTAAGCCAGCTGACGATACAGAGAAGCCTCGACAATTTTATGTCCCAGAAGATCAGTTGATCACTTATAATTTAGGCGATGAAGATCATCCGCGTCCTATGAAGATAAAGCAAAACTTACCGGAAACATTTCAAGCAGGCTTAATCCAGCTACTCCGAGAATTCTCCGACGTCTTGGCATGGGATTACAAAGATATGAAAGGATTGGACCCGCGCATTTATCAGCACAGAGTCACGCTGAAGTCGGAAGCCAAACCGAACAAACAACCCAGCTACCGGATGAATCCAAACTATGCATCACAGGTAAAGGCAGAACTGGATATGCTACTTAAAGTCGGATTTATTGTACCAATATAACATCCTGAATGGATCTCACGAATTGTTATTGTCCCGAAAAAGAATAAGCAGTTGCGAATATGTGTAGATTACCGAAAATTGAACGCAGCAACAGTGCCTGATCCTTTTCCGATCCCTTCTCTTGACACAATGCTTGATAGAGTAGCAAGACATGAAATGTATTCATTTTTAGATGGGTACAGTGGATATAATCGAGTTAGAATGGCTGAACAGGATATACCAAAGACTGCCTTCATTACTAATTGGGGTGTATTTGCTTGTACTGTTATGTGGTTTGGATTAAGGAATGCCCCAAGTACATTCCAAAGGTGTATGCAGGAAATATTTTCTCCTTATCTTACCTCTTTTATGCAAGTCTATCTTGACGATTTTTCAATTTTCGGTAAGATGATAGCACACCTATTCCATTTACGGTGTTGCTTTCAGAAATGCAGAGAATACAGGCTCTGCTTAAACCCAAACAAATCCGTGTTTGCTGTTTCATGTGGCAAGCTACTTGGCCACATTGTATCTGCATAAGGTATACGAGTAGATCCAGACAAGATCACAGCAGTATTAGAAGCTCCGGTGCCCACTACACCGAAAGACGTAATGCGCTTCATGGGCCAAGTAAGATGGCACGGATGACACTTACGATGGCTTACTCACTTGGCGATACCACTAAACAGATTAATTACCAAGACTCCTCGACAGTTTGAATGGACTCAGGAATGTCAGATAGCATTTGATCGTTTAAAGAGTTTATTAACACAAGTTCCCATTTTACAGCCGCCGGACTGGGATCGCCCATTTCATGTATTTGTTGATGCTTCAGATATAGCAATAGGAAGCGTTTTGATGCAACAAATTGATAAGTGGTTCAGACTAGTGTACTATGCAAGTCGAAGATTAGCCCCTGCTGAGAAGAATTACTCTGTAACAGAAAGAGAATGTCTATGGCTAGTATATTCTGTTAAGAAATTCAGACATTATTTGGGGGGCCGTAAATTTACTTTTCATGTAGATCATGCTGCACTTGTCTATCTAGTTCGGCAACAGCATCTAGGTGGTCGATTAGCACGATGGGTTCTACTTTTACAAGAATTTGACTACGAAGTCCTTCATCGGCGAGGCAATTCACATGCCTTAGGAGATTTTCTTTCTCGCTTAGATTCCGGTGAAGCTCCAGTAGGCATAGATGACACAACTCCGGCAATTTATGTCTCTGCACCAATGAATGATGAAATTACAGACCCACCTATACCATCTACATATCATGATCAGATCCTGACCTTTCTCATTGATGGATGCCTTCCATCTCAGACTTCTACGACAGTACGCAGGAAAATTGCAGTCTTTAGTCGCCGATTTCGGTTAATTGCTGGAGAATTATACTATGTGGATCATACTGGAATTTTACTTCGATGTATTCCACCACATGAAGTTAACTCAGTTATTACTTTGGCTCACTCAATTCCTTCCGGTGGCCATTTTGCTGCAGCTTTAACACACCGAAAAATTCTGCAAAGTGGTCTCTGGTGGCCAACTATGTACCGAGATGTATCACAGTTTGTCAAACAATGTGATACTTGTCAAAGATCTGGACAGCCCTTGCAACGTCATCTTTTCCCTCTGCAACCCATCTTACCATTAGAACCTTTCCAGAAGTAGGGTCTACATTTTATCGGTCCGATTACACCTCCAACAGTCCTCAGTAACAACCGTTATATACTGACCTGTACAGATTATGCAACCAGATGGGCAGAAGCCTAGGCTTTACGGTTTGCTACAGTTGTTGCGGTAGCAAAGTGTCTACTAACCGATATCTTTCCACGTTTTGGCTTACCACTGGAACTTGTTACAGATCAAGGCACTCATTTTGTCAACACTTTAATGAAAGTACTCACACATTCATTTCAGGTCACACACAAGTTTAGTTCTCCTTATTATCCTCGTGCTAATGGTTTGGCCGAAAGTACAAACAAATCTTTGCTGAATATGCTTTGGAAACTCATTTTAGAAGCACCAGAAAGATGGGATCAACTGCTACCTGCAGTATTATGGGCATACCGGACTACATACAAGGTAACAACATGATTAACACCTTTCAAACTAGCTTATGGATTAGAAGCAATAGCACCAATGGAGATAGTTATACCAAGTTTACGAGTAGCAATCGCTCAGAAACTGCTACCGGAAGACTCACTGTCATTTCGGTTGGATACACTCACAGAGTTAGACGAGCAACAATGGCACAATTTTTTTACTATGAAGGAAGTACAACTAAGACAGGCTCGGATGCATGATCGACACTTGAAAACTCCAGTTTTTACGGTGGGACAACTTGTCCTTTTTTATAATGCAAAGTCGAATCGGTCTGCTGGTAAATTCAAATTACGATGGTATGGCCCTTACCAGATTTCAGAACAAGTGGGCCCAGCAACGTTTCGATTGACTACGTTGACCGGAAACCCTCTTCTGAAAGTAATCAACGGTTCGAAGCTGCGGCCATACCAACACGCATCTAACCCGCACTGAAACGTTTTTCGGTGGGCCGCGTCGTTTGGCGCTTGCTTTTCTTTCCTTTTCTTTTCCTTTCTTTTATTTTTGCGTGCTTAATAATTTAAGTCTGTAAATATCTACGTCTTGATTAATAATTATGTCATAAGCGGCCCTGCCCTTTCCAGCTGCTAACACATGCACATCCAAGTTAAAGAAGCGATCATCTCAACGTCGCACGATGATTAATGATTTTTAATACAGTCCATTGCAGTGCATCTACTTAACCTTCTACAGTTCGCCGAAAAACGCTATTGCGTTTATGTGATTGTGCTCTGTGTTTTCCCTGTGCTCTGTGTACTTGTGTTCTGTGTCTTCGTGTGCGCCATGGAAGCCTTGGCTAATTACGCCGCTTTCCGTGACGGGCTCCCTGCCGACGTAGGGGAGTACTTGCACATACGTAGGTTGGCAAACTTCGCTGAACTGCCTTGGCATTCAGTGGAGTCCCACCCATTCTTTGCCCAAATCATCTCCGCCATCGCCAACACTTCTGCCACCGATCAAAGATGGCCGATCACCTCCCTTCCATCCCGAACCGTAATAACCTTCCAAACTTTCACTGAGTCATATAGGCTCCCTTCGCAAGGCCGAGAGAATGGCCCGAATTTGCCATTAGCCACCATGAACCAGTTATTCCCTAGATACTCATCCAACGAATACGCAATCCTATGTCGAACAGAACCAAAAAGATCCGCCCTTCAATTCCTAGTATCCATCCTCAACCTCCAAAAGCGTACTTACGGCATTTCCCGTCCATTCTACTCAGCCATAGATCTAGCAACCTGAGAACCAGTAAACTTCGCGTCTTACTTCTTCCACAGAATCCACAAAGAATGTGTCGCCATCATGAAACAAGTAAACAAAGGAGGTACGCCGAGATCCAGACTACCACATATCATCTCATTCCTCTTTCAGACCATACTCGCAGCGCAACCACCACCGCAAGGACCAGTTCTGCGACACGAAGAATCAGTACAGTTTTGGGACGACGAAGAAGAAGAGGAAGAGGAACTCAACCAGCTTTTCCGCAGAAAAAGGATCAAAATTAGCTCTTCTGAGAGTGAAGCACAAGGCTCTGCTGAAGGAAACAAGGACGACAAAAAAGAAGATGATAAACAAGATGAAGAAACATTCCACGACACCACAACCTCCATGCAGAATGAATCCTCTACGCAATCTTCCCAGGAGCAACAACAAGAAACTCGTACTGAAGCTGAAACAACATCGACCGAAGAAAAATCAAATCAACAGTCTGAAGAAGAACAACAAACAGAGGAAGAACAAGCTGCTAAAGACGCATTGGATAGACTACTTAAGGCAGTGGAATCCACATTTGCGGAGCAGGAACAACAAAACATAAATCAGGTAACAACTCAAACCGTAACTCCCACTCCCCCATCGGAACCACCCATCATCCCCCTCTGATAGTTAGAACGAAGCGTTGTTAAATGTTAAACGCCCTTCTGATAGTTAGAACGAAGCGTTTAACATTTAACAAAGCCATTCTCATTTTGCACCATAATCATACAAATAACACACTTTTGAAAGATATATTTTCAAGAACTCCAAACCCTCATGAAAATATCATATTCAAGTACTCCTTTTTCTCCAAGACCTATAAAAGAGTTCAATGGAACAAACGAAGGGCCTATATATGCTATTATTAACAAATATCAACTATTATAGTTGCATTTGAAAAGGTGAATTTATGCCAAATCTCATTTTTTCACATGTCCATATGCTATTCAATAGGCTAATAACAAAGAAATATTTGAGAATCATGATTTATGATGAAAAAATTGACCACATGAATGAATTTGGGAATAAAAATGTGATAGAGAGACATGAAAATGAATGCATTCACTCTAAGAGGCCTTGTTGGCTAATAATGTAAATTTGTCGGCATCCTTCATGGCTCAACAACATTGGGCATGCTAGCTCTTCTATGGGGAGTTATTGAGCTCCTCTTAAGGGAGTTATAATCCTTCTTTTTATTGAAAAAAACAACGAAATTCCAAAGCCTATTCACATGCCTGTATTAGTGAGAATGAAGAAACCCCATTGAAAAGGGAAATATGTTACTATGAGTGTTCTTTTCCTCAAAAAATACTAATAGAAGAAAACTACCTCTCTTATGCCCAAGAGTCTACAATCATGGTCTGATAACTCCTCTAAGAGTCTTGTCACAAAGAAAGCTTGAAAAATCACGTGTGTTACTCGCCTCCCATCATATTTATCCTCTTGCTTCTAGATGAGAAATCTTGTGAAGTGCTATAGTGTGAAATGTTGCCATCATGTACACTCACTCTACTCTCTAAGGGAGAACTTTCAGATAACCCCACATCTAGGAACCTTAGAAAATCTTTGCTCTTTTCCCAACACACATTAATTGATTTTCCAACTTGGATCTAAGTATAACAATTTCAACAAAGTCTAAAACTTTAATATGTATTTTTTTAAATTTTGTCTAACATGGTATCAAGCATAGCATCATAGAAATAAGGGAGGATATAAAGATCATAACACATCTTTACACATTTAACTAGAATCCCCCAACCTACAGTATTGGTTTTAGGGCTTGGAAGAACCCATTTCTAGAGAATGTACAAGGTCCTCCAGGACAATGTTCATCAGTTGTACATGCATGATGAATGACATAATGAACTAGAATAATCAAAGAAGTTATTTAGAAAATCTTTATAAAATTGGTAGAGCTTTTCTATTTTGAGCATGACGGAAATAAAATAATAAGAAGCAACATTTCTAATTAGAACAAATGAAAAGATAAGTTGCAAAAATGGAATACATTTCCACATGATATTTCACTTTCTTTTTTTCTATAATTTTCTTTTTTTCCAATTCACTCCAATTCCATGTTTGTAGATTTCTTCCTTCCCTTTTTTCTTTAATCTCTATTCTTCTACTATTTCTCTTTCATGATTAAAAAATGTGTCCATACATCTTTAATACTAGAATATTTTTTGATTAACAAGTTGGATCATTTTAGGTTATTGAAAAAATAACGACAGTGTTCTATAGTAGTTACCAACTTCTCCTTTGAATATTCTAGGAATCCATTATGTGAGAATTAAAATTTAATTTTAGCTATGTATATTCTTAATACCTAATTTTGTCACTGCCCATGTGAAGGTTAGGGCTCTATAATTTTTCTCAATTCTCTAAAATAAAGAAAAAAACTTGGCTAAGAACCATCTAATTCATAATTTCTTTTGAGAATTGTTGTACTATTCTACTTCATGAATCTTCACAAGGGAGAAAAATGATATCAAGGCACACCACCCTTAAAAGTTGGTTAGTGATACTTACATGGAATCCTCAACCCTCTTTTCACATCTTCTTGTTTGTCCTCATCAAAAAATTAGGTCATAAATAGAACTCACCTTCATCCTCCTTTTATGGACTCTAGTAACAAAATCCCATCTTCAATTTTTCTATAACATTCCTTATGCATTAATTATCTTCTCAATGGAAATTATGCCTTTCCATATCTCATATCCCATAGGGGACCCAGATTTTCTTTTTTCTCATCCATAGAAAGGTGATCCAATTTTATTTATTTTCTTGCAGTGTTGCCACCTACTCTTCCTCCTTCCTAAGGAGGGATCTTACAATAATTTTTAATTTTTTTAAGTTGGTCCTCCATTAGTTTTTAAGGGTCTACATATTATCCATGTTAAGCATGTGTATGAGCTCATTCACATTTCTCTCTTCTATGCTCCATATCTTTGGTCTTCTTTATATTCTCTACTTCCTTTTCCATTTCTCTTGTAAGAACTCTATATCCTCCTTTCTTTTATAAATAATTTCACTTTTCGTGTATCTCTATAAATTCTCTTACTAGTTCATATTATCAATAAAATTACACTACATTAATTATATTATAATCTTACAAACTATCATCTCAATTTGTTAAAAAAGATAGAGTATGTATGTGAAAAATGGATAAATGGTGAAAATATCTCTCCCTCATTGTGATTATTGATCAACTAAGATAAGTTCTTAAGAGAAAGGATTGATTTTAGAAAGTAATTATGCAAGATAGATGTAGTAGAAGAGCTGAGAACATGTACAAAACAATTTAAAACATTTTCTTACTAAGAACAAATACAATATCAACAACATGGTACATCAATGAAATCTCAAGGTGAGTTAAAACGATGATCTACACAACCATACATGGAAGATTACAAGGTAGGAGTATGGTGTGCCATGAATTCATCCAACATGCAAGTGAGGATTCCCATAAATAGGGTAATGCACAATAGGATTCTCCTCATAAAGATGGCCTTAAAAATGTGAAATACAACATACAATCATGAGGGATAGACATTGTTCATATACTAACACCTCCCCTCAATGTTTATTAAATGATGAATCAAATAAGCAAGGGTCATATTCCCATCTATTAAACATGTCTATTGAGTGACACCTTGCAAGTGCTTTTTGAAATATGTTACCAAAATTGAATTCTTAAGAATAATATTATCAATTCATCATTTTCCATCATATGAGCTCATATAGTGATATTAAACCTCTACGTCTTTTGTGCGAGTAGGAAATACTAGTTTTTTGTGACGAAAATACAACTTTGATTATCAAATTTTAGTGTACTCATCATCTGCACTAGGAAGCATATCTTCATCTAGAGATGGCTTAAAGTTTACATCAGCCATGTTGACCATTTTGAATTCCATACTTTCAAATGCTTTGAGGATTTTTGTGGCATATATATGTGAAATGAAAATGCCATCTTTCGTTTTCCAGAATTCAATTTCAAGTCAAAAATGAAGCAAGATCTAAGCCTCTCATTTCAAAATTTCAAAATCAATCTTAAATTTTATATGATTTTCTTTAATGAGTTATTTCTCATCCCATAAAATAATCAAATCATCTACATAGAAGATGACAACAACAACTATCCTACTATATTCTTCAAAACATAGCTAGCATGGAAAGTATTTCTTTCAAACCTTATATTTTAAAATAATGTATCCATCCATGGGTACTAAGCTTTTGATCTTGTCTAAGGTCATACAATGCCTTCATAATCTTTTAAACTTCAGAATAGGATAGATAAATAAATGTACAAACATTCCACTATGAGATTCAGATAATCCATCAGTATCATTCTTCTTCAAAAGTGCTAGGTCATCATCCTCATGACTCAACACCAAACAAATGATTAATTCTACTATGGGTCAAACTTGTCCCTATCTCTGCCAATACTAAAATAAAAGTTCATCAATCAAATCCCACTCTTTCCAGTGGAAATAACTAGTTTTTCTTCATATGGTGAACAATCATTACTAGAAATAAATACTAGAAATAAAATTAATAACTTGTCATCTTAGAGTCTTTAGGTGAGACTCAATCTAGCCACAATGACTCAATGATCTCTCTTATACATGTGTGCTCAAATACATGTAAGAACGTTTAGTAAAATAAATCTCAAAACTATAATTAGTGTGCATTCCGCATGATGAATATGACCATATATGCATATATGGTCATGGTATTCATGAATCTAGGCAAGGCCCTAAAAGGATCTAAGAAAGCATTGAATTGAGAACTAGTTGAACGGGTTCTTTTTTTTCCTAGACATTTCTTTAAATTAAAATGATATAGTGTATATAGTGACAAAGCTATGTGTATATAGTGTGAAAGCCATACTCGATCAATGTAGACAAACCCTCAAATCAACCCCAAAAGGTATCACACTCCAAACTAGGTGAAGTAGTTTTCTTTTGTCCAGCCATTGCTAATTCTGAATTCAAATGATGTATAAATATAGTTTGAGAACGATGCATGGTGCTGCTTTTTTTCACCATTCTGCTACACCATTGGATTTGTATGGCTAGTCATTTGGCCAAGAAACACGTGTGCAACATCCAGAAAGCTATCTGACTTGTTTCTCTGTACTTGGTGCCCACATTTTTTGTATCAGTGAACTACTTGTAATCCTTGATATTGATTGATCATGTGCATGGACCACCTCCCGACCTCATGCTCCAAAATTAGGGAGATTCCTTGAGATTACTCTGTTTTTCTAATGGTTGCTGAGTGAAAGGAGACAAAATAGAGCGACCATGACCGCCCATGAGAATTATTTTGCCTCATAATAAAATCAGATTTGAAGGTGCTATTCATCACTGATTCGCTCAACGTGTGAAATGACATGATGAATGATGATTGCAGAGTATTATTGTCGGAAAGATCACCTCGAGGCTGAAATAGCCACAATTCTTGTGGACCATTGGAGGGATAATGTCGAATCGTCACTTTCAGTCCTCGACATTGATTTTTACCGGTCCGGCAAAGCCGTATTCTTTTTCAGGCAAAGAACACGGCATAGCCGTATGCTTTGCCTGATATTCCGGCGACGACAATCAAGGAGATGCGCCACAGATATCTGTGTAACGTTCTATGGATCGAATAGTATTATTTCTGTGTAATATCATTATCTCTGTGTAGCCACACTCCCCGTTGAATTTCCTGCATATCGGCATCTTTGTAAACCGAATGCGCATTGTTTGAATTGTCACTGTATATAATTCGCGGTACATTGATTCTTCCACAATGATAATGTAGACTATACGTGCCCATTTTTTGCAATTGCCTGCGTATCTCTGTATGTGTTCACGTCCATGTGCAACTGCATGTGTGTATGATCATGTTTCTGTATGCAGACCATAGCTTGT
The DNA here is from genome assembly GCA_020310875.1 of Ceratopteris richardii. Lineage (NCBI taxonomy): Eukaryota > Viridiplantae > Streptophyta > Polypodiopsida > Polypodiales > Pteridaceae > Ceratopteris > Ceratopteris richardii. The sequence continues at coordinate 83,876,841 of CM035443.1, forward strand.
TTTGGCATGCTTGCTCTCTTCTCCTCTTTCTGTGTGACCATGAAACTGTGTGTTTGGTAATATAGCGTATACGTGGTGGAAACTACCATGAAAGCAGACTGAAAATCATTTGGAGACGGGATGCAGCTCAAAGAATTTTTCTTTTTCTTTAAAGGGGAGTTCCATCTGTGATCTACATCGATCAAAATTTCAGCAAGTCCACACAACCACAACCAGGGGCTGAGCGCCTAGCACCATTTCAGTAAGGATAGAAATTGGAAAGGATGGCTTATGCCAATGGCGAGGTGAGAAAACTGGTTTTATGTTGAAGAAGCTCCAACACGTCTTATAAGCGAGTGTGTTTTCATGAAGAGGAAGTTTGGCTGAAGCTTACTCTCCTTGCTTGAATTAATGGAAAGAACAAGGGTGTCCCCAAAATTAAATGGGCTACTTGCATAGGTGAACAATATCAAGGTGGTTTAAGGATTCTAGACATTGAAGGAATGGCCAATAAATTGGTGGCCAAATGGTTAATTAAAGCTTGGAGCAACAAGGATGTGTCTTGGGCCAAATTGATTTTTAGAAACAAGAATTCTTTAGGTTGTGGGCCTTCCAGGGTGGAAGGGTCCAGATCTTCTCACTCTTTTGTTCTCATCCTATCAAGTGACTCCCAGAGGCTCAACGAGTTAAGTCTCCCTGGACTCAAGTTAACTCGAGTTAACTCAAGTTAACTCATGTTAACTTGAGTTAGAAGGCTCTAGAGCTCCTTGGGCAAAACTCTCTTCCCATGCTGCCCATGGGGTTTGAACCCAAGACCTCCTCCTTCACAACCTTGAGACTTAATCACTAGGCTAAGTGGATCACTTGTTTAAGAGAGCACATGAACTTATGCTTAAGTCTATTCTCAAAATATTTGGCCATAACCAAGAGTGACCAAACGGTGTCCGATTTCAGATCTGTCTGAACCAGCTAGACCCTTAGATCATAGAATTACTTTATTATATTCTTTCCCCCTTGGGAAAGATTTTTGACCTAGAAAATAAAGCTATATATAATAACCATAGGCAAACCCCAGAGCCGCATATTCTTAAACCAGAAGAACATGGTCATGTTCTAAAACTAGAAGAACATGTCTCGTCTCTGTGCTGGGATTGTTGGAACTCAAGCTTACACTATGATTGAGGTGGATTTGATCTACATCAAAGGCTATCGCATCGAAAGAATATCCGTTGGAGAGTTCTTTTTCATATACTCATTTATTGTATTTTTTTGAGAGATTTTTGATGGCTCATTTACCATTGTAAAAGCCTTGAGTCATACACATGTAAAGGTAGAAAGATAGAGCCCAAATTCCACGAATTTGTGGTGGTTGAAGTTGCATTCAATCAAGCAATCAATCACCTAAAAGTAGATCAATCAAGATCTTCACTTTTCCTAGATTGTAGGAAAGTGAATTGATTCCCTCCAACAACCATTCCCACCTTCATTTGAATTCAAATTCAAGTTGTAAAAGTCGTGGAACACTCCTAGAGGCTATATAAGGAGTTGAAATCACTTGTATTATACATGAAAGCAATATACATACACTTGTGACCATCATTGTCTTGCTCCTTCAATTTTCTGCATCATCTTCTTCGCCAACAGTAATCTTGCAGAGGCTATTGCTCTCTCACCAAAGCTTCAAATTGAGTGCAAGAGGACTCATTGGAAAGGTATTAGTGTGTAATTTATGCCTGTAAATTTTCAAAGCATTTGGTTCAGGAGATTTGGAGAAATCTCAGTTTTTCTGCCTCGGGGTCAATCTCTGCATATTCCTGAAAAATAAGAAGTACCACCGGTGAATGTCGCATTCATTCCTATAGCATATTTTGCTTATTCCTTATACTTTTGTGCATTCCATACACTCGACCCTATGTGTATCACTCCCATAAAAGGATTTTGTCTAATTGTAATAACGCTGGTCGCTATGGGCATTTGAAGTTCATTGTCTCTTCCATAGATAGTAAGTTTTTTGAGCTAGTCGACCTGCGAACCTATCTGTTTCGTATCGACTCATTCTCCTTGATGCTCCAAGGTACATAGTGTGTTTCTTTGCACTTATAGCATGCCTATAAGGTCTATTTGAGTCTCCATAAGCTCAAGGGCTGGTCTTGTGCCGGTTGGCTTGACCAAACTTCATCGCTTCGAAACACACTTTTCTACCTTCGGCAAGCTTCTCCAAGTTTCTTTCAGTGGTATCAGAGCTAGATCAAGATGGGTGACGGCTTTCCCTCAATGATCGAGAAGCTTGATCGACACAACTACGCAGCTTGGCAAATCAGAATGGAGGCCTACTTGCAAGGTAGAAATCTTTATGGAATTGTAGCAGGTGATGAAGCTATGCCTATTCCAAGATCCAAAGGAGGACCTACACAAGAGGAGACAGATAAGCTCACACTTTGGTGCGCAAGGAATGCTCAAGCAAGGTCGTACATACTAAACTCTATCTGTGACTTTCTATTACCACATATTAGAGGATGCAAGACATCTCAAGAGACTTGGGATGCCCTGGAGACTTTCTTTTCTGCTAGTACCAAAGCAAGAAAGAATCATCTTTGGAACGAGTTCAACCAAATGAAGATGACACCTAAACAAACCATCACAGAGTTTGTTACCAAAGTCAAGGAGGTTACGGATCAGTTAGCATCCATTGGAGAGCTGACTGAAGAAGAGGTCATCATGAGGCAAATTCTCAACGGCATTCGAAGTGATAACCAATGGCAATCCTTCACGACGGCTTACGATCTCATCATGGATGTGCAAACTCCAGACTTCAACATCTTTCTTGGACAACTCTTCAATCAAGAAGCCAACAATAGCATAAAGGAAGGTAACTCTTATCATGGTAACTCAACTAGTGCTCTATATGCAGATAAGAAGGATAAGAAGCAGAAAGGCAAGAAGAAGGATGAAGACGAAGAAGAGACTTCCCAAGCCAACTTCGCAAGCAAGAGCAAGTGGAAAGGGAAGAAGAAAGGACCAAAGCAAGACAAAGCCAAAGGTCAGAATGTTCAACCTTGTGCCATATGCGATAAGACCAACCACACCACTCAGAACTGTTGGTTCAATAGGAAGACCCAGAAAGGAAGTGGAAGAGGTGGATATGGCGGCAATAGAGGCAGAGGTGGACACAACTTCAACAACAACAATAGAAGCTATAATAGAAGGGACTACAACAATTATTCAGAAGATCAACCACATGAAGACTCATTACTTCTCATGAATCTAAGCCACAAAGAAGGTAAAGAAGATGATCATTTGTTCTACATAGATTCAGGATGTTCAAATCATGTTGCAGGCAACATTGCTCTTCTATCTGACTTGGAAAGTCCAAAGCATAGACATGAAGTGCAAACAGGGGATAACACAAAGCACAATGTGGAGAAGATTGGTAATGTCAAAGCTTCCAATGGCAGGACAAACATTCTGAGTAAGGTTCTCTATGTACCCACTATCACTAAAAACCTAATAAGTGTAGGCCAAATAGTTGAAAAAGGCTTGCAAGTTAGGTTCACCCAACATGGAGCTTTTGTGGAAGATCCATGTCAAGGCTTCAAGAAGATAGCCCGAGGTGAGAAGCAGGGTAGGCTCTTTACTTTTGAAGTAGGAGATACCAGGAACATAGCTCTATTCAACTTTGGGTCTCAAACCCTAAGTGAGCTTGAAGTGTGGCATAAGAGACTTGCTCATGTGAATGGAAGAACCTTGAAGGATATATGCAGGGATCAAAGTGTTCTAGGACTGCCGAACATATCAAAGCAACACATGATCAACAGGTGTGATGCATGTCAGATTGGGAAGGCACAAAGACAACCATTCAACCACAAAGGCTACATCCACAACAACTTATTGGACTTAGTACATACAGATGTATGGGGACCAATTCGAGAACCTTCATTGGCAGGATCAAGGTATTATGTCTCATTTATTGACGACCATAGTAGATGGACTGTTCTATACTTTATCAAGAGTAAGAATGAAGTGTTTGATTGCTTCAAGAAGTATCTTGCACACGTGGAGAATCATAGAGGTAGATCACTAAAGAAGCTCAGATCTGATGGAGGGGGAGGATACTTCTCCAAAGAGTTTGATGAGTTCTTGCAGGACAAAGGTATCAAAAGGGAAGTGACTACTAGGTACTCTCCTCAACTAAATGGAATTGCAGAGAGGAGAAACAAGACATTGGTTGGATCAGCCCGAACAATGCTTGAAGAGAACAAGTTGCCACATTATCTATGGGCAGAAGCTATTTCAACTGCAGTGTACCTTGTCAATCGACTACCATCCAAATCACTTCAAGGTATGACTCTTTATGAAGCATGGCATGGAAGAAAACCTAGTCTTGGACATTGCAAAGTTTTTGGTTGTTTAGCTTATGTTCATGTACCATCACAAATAAGAGGTAAGCTAGATGAAAGGGCAACAAAGGCAGTGTTTATTGGATATGATTCAACTCAGATGGGTTACAGGTTCTTCAATCCTTCAACCAAGCAATTCACTACAAGTAGAGATGTTGTGTTTGAAGAACACAGGTCTTGGTATGATGAAGACAAACAAAAGGTAACACTACCATATGATCTTGATTATGACTCTCATCAATTAGGAAGCAAGCATGATACACAGGTCCAGGATCCAAGGAGTGATACAGACGATGACCAAGATGAAAGAGAAAGGGATTACAAGCTATGGAAGTCAAGAGGCAAAGCAAAGATGCAAGAGGTTGGAGAATGCTCCAAACAAGCACCTAGAAGATCAACAAGAGAGAAGAAACAACCAGAAAGGTATGGATATGATTCCACATTTGTTACAAAGCATTCAATCTACTTGGCAAAAGACTCTATTTCAGAGGAACCCTCAACCTATGAAGAGGCAAAGGGAAACCCTAATTGGGAAAAGGCCATGAACAAAGAGATAGATGCATTGAAGGAGATGGACACTTGGGATTTGGTTCCAATGTCGCCGAATCTAAAGGTAATTGGTTGCAGATGGGTATATAAAGTTAAAAGAAATTCAGATGGATCAGTTTGCAGGTAAAAGGCAAGATTAGTTGCCAAAGGATGCTCACAAACTCATGGTATAGACTATGAGGAAACATTCTCACCAGTTGCAAAGATGACTACAATCAAGACATTGATAAGTGTAGCTGCTGCAAGGAATTGGAGACTCCTCCAACTTGATGTGAAAAATGCATTCTTAAATGGTTGGATAAGTAAAGAGGTATACATGTCAGAACCACCAGGTTTTGAAAACCCTAATCATCCATCTTATGTTTGCAGACTTAAGAAAGCATTGTATGGATTGAAACAAGCTCCAAGAGCTTGGAATTACAGGTTGGTTACATATCTTCAAGACCAAGGGTTCAAAGCTAGCAGCTCAGATCCTTCTCTATTCATCAAAAGAGATCACAATGAGGTTATCTATCTATGTGTATATGTAGATGATATTATTGTGACAGGTGATGATCTAAATGGCATTCAAAGGATCAAGAGACACATGCAAGAGGAGTTCAAAATCAGTGACCTAGGTGAGCTCACATATTTCCTAGGTATGCAGGTGATATACACAGATGAAGGAATGTATTTGACTCAAAGAAGATACATTGAGGATCTTCTTCTCAAGTTCAAAAGGGAGAACACTAAACGTGCAGCTACACCTTTGGAGATGAATCATAAACTTAGTGTTTATGAAGGTGAGAAAATTGATGACATTAAAGAGCATCAAAGCTTGGTAGGTAGCTTGATATATGCTACTCACACAAGGGCAGACATCTCATATAGTGTGGGAGTGCTTAGTCAGTTTACGCACTCACCGAGAAGACCACACATGGATGCGGCTAAGAGAGTACTTAAGTATCTCAAAGGTACAATCAACGAAGGTATATTCTATCCTTACTCTTCAGATTTGGATATCAAAATCTACTCAGATGCAGATTGGGCAGGAGCTAAGGATGATAGAAAAAGTACATCTGGTTACTTAGCATTTGCAGGTTCGAAGCTAGTGTCATGGAGTTCCAAGAAGCAACCAACAGTTGCTTTATCCTCAACTAAAGCAGAGTATAGAGGCTTGACCATAGCAACTCAAGAGGCAATATGGTTAAAAGCATTGTATACAGATTTGGGACTAGTGAGTTCCAAACCTCACATATTTGGAGATAATGTAAGTTCCATGCATCTAGCGGCAAATCCTATTTTCCATGTGAGAACCAAGCACATAGAAGTCCATTATCACTTCATCAGGGAGAAACTCATGGCAAAGGAGATTGACATTTCTTTTGTTCCAACTGAAAAGCAAGTAGCAGATATGATGACGAAGGCACTTGATGGAATAAAGCTTTGTAGATTCAAAGCTATGGCAGGTATTCAACCTATCAGAGAATGAAAACTCAAGCATACTTTAGCTTGAGGGGGAGCTGTTGGAACATCAAGCTTACACTATGCTTGAGGTGGATTTGATCTACATCAAAGGCTATCGCGTCGAAAGAATATCCGTTGGAGAGTTCTTTTTCATATGCTCATTTATTGTATTTTTTTGAGAGATTTTTGATGGCTCATTTACCGTTGTAAAAGCCTTGAGTTGTACACATGTAAAGGTAGAAAGATAGAGCCCAAATTCCACGAATTTGTGGTGGTGCATTCAATCAAGCAATCAATCACCTAAAAGTAGATCAATCAAGATCTTCACTTTTCCTAGATTCTAGGAAAGTGAATTGATTCCCTCCAACAACCATTCCCACCTTCATTTGAATTCAAATTCAAGTTGTAAAAGTCGTGGAACACTCCTAGAGGCTATATAAAGAGTTGAAATCACTTGTATTATACATGGAAGCAATATACATACACTTGTGACCATCATTGTCTTGCTCCTTCAATTTTCTGCATCATCTTCTTCGCCAACAGTAATCTTGCAGAGGCTGCTGCTCTCTCACCAGAGCTTCAAATTGAGTGCAAGAGGACTCATTGGAAAGGTATTAGTGTTTAGTTTATGCTTGTAAATTTTCAAAGCATTTGGTTCAGCAGATTTGGAGAAATCTCAGTTTTTCTGAGTCGGGGTCAATCTCTACGTATTCCTGAAAAATAGGAAGTACCACCGGTAAATGTCACATTCATTCCTATAGCATATTTTGCTTATTCCTTATACTTTTGTGCATTCCATACACTCAACCCTATGTGCATCACTCCCATAAAAGGATTTTTTCTAATTGTAATCACGCTAGTCGCTATGGGCATTTGAAGTTCATTGTCTCTTCCATAGATAGTAAGTTTTTTGAGCTAGTCGACCCGCGAACCTATCTGTTTCGTATCGACTCATTCTCCTTGATGCTCCAAGGTACATAGTGTGTTTCTTTGCACTTATAGCATGCCTATAAGGTCTATTTGAGTCTCCATAAGCTCAAGGGCTGGTCTTGTGCCGGTTGGCTTGACCAAACTTCATCGCTTCGAAATGCACTTTTCTACCTTCGACAAGCTTCTCCAAGTTTCTTTCAGGGATCCCTGCCCAAATGATTCAATTACCATTTGGATTTGGACTTTGAGAAACTAGTCAAAGTACAAAGTAGTGAATGACTAATAAATGTGGATCTAAAAACATTTCCAACCACTTCATTGTTTCTCGAGGTGTGATCTAGGCATAAACATATGAAGTGGATGGATTCCAATTACTAGTCCATTTCTGGGCATGATTAGCGCATGGACTGAGTAATAAAGGCGGGATTCTTATCCCTCACAAGACTTTGAGAGCTCTTGATTCACTTGAATTTGATTTTGAAAGCTTGAAGTTTGGTTGATCCAAACATCTGACTTCGATGTTTGTACAATGGTTAAATCCCAACCAATAATTACCTAATTTCTTCACCTAACTTGAGTACTACTTGGTCCTAATAGGCTTGAAAATCATATGTAAGCTATAGGAGAAAGTTTTCCATTTACTTTGGATCAAGCTTACTATATCTTGACCAAGTCAAATTCAGAATGAAAATCATCCAATTTAGGGCACTTTTCTCAAAGACTTTAGCTCAAAGTTCTTGGGAATTGTTAATCTTATGAGCAATTCCTAACCTCACTATTCTAGAGTGTAGTGAATTCTAGGTCATGTGAATTATGCTAGTAACTAGAAGCAAACCCAAATAAATAAGTCAATCTTGGACTTGACATCTTGTGAAGATTGATTAAGTTCTTGTACATAACTATCGGTGATGTTTAATTTAGTTATCTGGTTCCAATCGGCTAACCCTAGACTTTTGCAAAATGAATCAGATACCATCCCTGATTCAATTCAAAAGATTTGGAATGTAGAATGAAATAACTAAAACTCTGTATAACTAATTTAAACTTCTAAGATATAAACTTGCTATGAGTCAAATACTTGATGACCCAATACTTTAAATTCTAAATGATCTGTTTCAACAAGGTATTGGAGATTTATTTTTTCTATCTTTAAGAGAAATAAACTTTATTCTCAAAAAGATTCATAGAGTAAATTTAAACATCATCCAACCACAAGATAGTGGTGTGGTATCCAACATCATTGTGTTGACCCACTGAGATTCTATTGATGTTTTTTTACTCAAACAATGCTTCTCTTGAGTCTTAGTTCATGCCTTAATTCAACCTTTATGACTCCTTACTAGGAATGCAATTCTTGTGCATTTCCTTGAGTCAAAGGATTGAATTTTACCAAGTTACACAAGGAACTTGTTGCTTGACTTAGTCAGTCTATTTCTTATTGAAAAGGTTCAGCTCAAAGTCAAAGTCTTACTCTTTTAGAAATTTATTAAGTATTTCCAAATCATCAACACTTTATCTTGAGGTGTTTAAAGAAGATCTTGACGTTACTTACTTCCTATCTTCTTATAAACTTGATCTTGAAGTATCTTGAGATTATACTTTATCCTTCTTGAATTAAAAATTATCCTTAGAAGTTTTAATTCCCTTGAAGATCAAATCTAACTTCAAGATTTATTCTAGGACTAAAAGATAATTATCATCCCATGATCCGATGTCCCATACCATCTTTCCTACATCAATCTAACTATAAAATCTGTTGTCCCATACCACCCTATTTTATATTCACATTAATGTGTGGGTAATTCTTATCCCAAAGTATAAAAAAATCTTGATAGAGTACCTTTTCACTTCAACTCTTTGAAGTTTCAGGCATTATCTCTAACTTGATATTCTAGGTTTTATTCCTTCACGTGATCATTTCACGATCTTGTGCTTTTCTTTGGGAACTTGAAAACCTTGAATATCTATTCTTCTTTGCTCGAGTTTTTGAACGAAAACCATTTAGAATTCCAAGTACTTGAATTTCATAGTTTGAAGTCTAATTGGTTTATTCTTGACCAATTTTTTGTGACAAGAGCTTCTTATTTCTTGTCTTTAGATTCCTTTCTTATTACAGCTTTAAATAGCTACCCTGGCCAAGACTTTTTAGGAATCTCTGTACTGATTAAGTCTAAGCATCCGCTAATGCTTTATTGGATTTGTATCAAATTAATCCATTTAACGATAGGCAAACCTTATGTTTTACCTTCCACATACTTAATTACCCTTGAACAGTTGCAGACTACATTCTTAGAATTTCTCACTCTGTTTAGACTTGGAACGCCTTACTGTTTTCATAGTTTCCCATTGGATTAATGGAACTTGAGTGAAAATTTCCTAAAGGGAATCTGATTGCTAATCCTGGGTAAATTTTAGAATAGTTCCAATCGCAATTTCTTGGACAACCATGGCTAAGATTGATCAAGTCTTATTGAACATGCAATAAAAATAAAGACTTTATCTTTATCGTTTAAGATCTCTCAAGCTTTTCTAAGCTTTTTGGCTTAACTAGAGGATTTTTAGAGATCTTTTCTCTACTCAACTTCAAGCATATACTAATGCCTTTCATATTCTAAAGCTAAGAATCTTCGATACACTTCTAGGGGATATCAACCATTGGACTTTAAGTACCTCTTCTAGTGGTTTGGGATTCCTGGGGAACTACTTCCTATCTAATGAGTATGAAGAATTTCATTCTCACCTCTTGGGAGAATGTTATTCTTCAAGGTCTCAAGATTCATTCTAGGGAACTAAGTAACTTGTGCAAATGATTCATCTTGGAATCTTTTGCAATGCTTAAAGAACATTTGAAAGAAATTCTTAGACTTTCAAATAATATCTGGAAGCTTTACTAATTTACTTATGTTCATTTCCGGAGTATCAAACAAAAGGATAAATATCACCTTCAGGATATCTTTTTTCATTCCACTATGAAAGTTTAACTTGAACTTCCATTAATGTGATATTGATTCTTGTCCTTGAGTTTGATCCAAGATTCATTATTATTGGACAATCTTTAGATGTTACTAGAGTACTCTAAACATATTTTGACAATCAAAATTATGTTTAAAGTCCAAGCATCTATTGAGGATTGATCCAATAGAAATGCTACTATGAACACATGACTTTGAACTTTATAGCTTGTTTAGGAAAAGTTCATGGATTAGAAATCCATATCTTGGAACTTTATTCCTAAATGAAAAGTTCACAATTCAATTCATTTCTTTAGAAATTTGCTCATTTCCTAAAGATTTCTTGCTTTGGTTTCCTCTTGAAGCTTCAATTACCTGAAATGAAACCCAAAAAATTAACTCTCATCCTTCTAAAAGGAAGAGTTCGCTCAAGTTTCCATGCTTGCTTAGTAAATTGCATCATTACCATAGATGCAATCATGGACCCTAACATCTAGCTATTGAACATCAAAGTTCAATAGTTGCTAGGCTTTAAGCACTTCTTTGATTCTCATCACTCCATGGGATGAATTCAAAGTGAAAACTTCAAAAACTTTATGGTTTTATAAATTTGGACCATCTCAACTATCTATGGAACTTTAAAAGTTTAATTTAGTTTACGTTCCAATTGAATTTTTTTGATTCATATCACATCTTGGGATATAGTCAAATAAAAGCATTCCAAACCATCTTATTTGCAAGTAATTCTATTTTCTTGCCATTCCAATAAGAAAATTGAACACTTGACTTTCGAATGGCCTACTTTTCCTAATCAAGACTCCTATCTTTTGATACCTAAGTGTCATGTTTGGAAAAAAACAAACTAGCTACTTGAGATGCATGGCAGCCTAAAGCCTTGCAACTACCTAGTTTTCTATTTTTCCTAGCTATCTACATCAAGTTAGAAAAAGGAGGTAACAAAAGTGTAAGTATTCAATTACTTAACAAACAATCATGCATATGCGAATGCCTGTTCTTGCATGCAAATGCATGTGAGTGAATGCACATGTTGTCATTCTCCTTTCATAGACCAAACTTAAATCAAGCAATTCTTGAGCTTGAAAATGCATGTTCCCAATCATTCATGCACAAAAATTCTTGCTAGGTTTTTAAAAAGGTATAACCGTTCATGCATAAACTTGAGCATTAACTATCTTTTTAAGCAAGAAGAAAACATGATTTATGCATGAAAACATTCTTTGAAAAGGAGAAATGCACCAACATTCTTTCCTACATGCATGCATATGCGTGATAAGTGTCTCCATACTTCGATGCTCTCCTATTTTGCTTTCAATAAATTACATACACTACATTAAACATTGAAGATTCCTTCCCTTCTTCAATGATAATAGCAATGCATTCTACATGAAAGCATATAGCAAAGCAAATATTAAAATGAAAAGATCAACTTGTAAAGTACTTAGCTCCAATTTAGCTATGTCCTTCCATTCATCCTCCGGAAGAGCCATTCTCCATCCATGAGAAAAACTACATACTCCTTCTGGAAGACCATTGCTTCCTCTTGGCCTCTTCTTGAAAAAATGAATCCTTCCGTTGTTGCTCGAAGAGAAATGGAAATCAAAACCTGACCTTCCTTGATCCAAGGATGCTTCACTTTATCTTTGGACGGTGCTTGAGAATGAGCAAAGAGCTCAAAGTAAGATCTTGAAGTCAAAGTCAAGAGGAAGGTGCAAAATCGGCTCCACTTTTGCCTTCACAATTGGCTCAGATTCGGTTATATGCTCCACATCAAGCTTCTCCATCCTTGAGATCTCCACATGCATGGCTTTTGTTCATTCGTGTTTATGGATTGGAGAGTGTGTTGAAATTGGAGAGGCTAAACCTTCACTTGACTTACTTTAATTAGATGCAAGATTGCATGTGCCTTTTTGCTCTTGGTTAATGTGATCAGCTGCCTCTTCCGATGCTCTCAGTTGCAATAAAAATCGTATTTCCTAGCACCCACTTGAGTTTCAGTCCATAAAATTGCTTTTGCTTAAGCTTGAAGATGTGGCATTCATGGAAATTAGGAATAATTGGTTTCTATGAGATATCGGGTCCAAAACTCGTGGTGCTCGAACGAGGCAATAGTTTTGTTATTTTCTGAGTGGCACCATACATTGCAAGGAACTGTTGTGTACAGTTCGTGTTCGAATCCTACGTCCAGTCAAATAATTGAAAACATTCGATGCATTTTTTACTTCAGGATCTAAGGCGTGCACAGAAGCTTTTCATATACCATGTGTGTTGCCCCTCGATATTTTAGATATTAATTATTAAAAATCGATTCTGCTGCCCTGTAGGTCTCTTCTTTTGCAGCGCGCTCTCATAGCAATGATTTGAGATCGACAGGTCCTTCTTTGACTTTGTATAACAAGAAGGCAAATTGAGAAGGCATCGCCTACCTATCGGTCCGGTGACATGTGTGTGGCCAAACATGAATATGTGTTGAATGGATATATGATACATGGAGATAAATTCGCTCGCATTCTCTATTGAAATACCTCTTTACAATGAGAATGAAGGTTCGAATTAACTATCCCAAGAGCTTTCACGTGGATAGGAGAGACGTTTCCTAGCGCAGCCACATGTGCATTCTATCCTTCAGAACTGCCCAACTAGCACATCCAATATATAATCTATTCCATTATCTGTTGGAATATCATGACGGGCTAATCGTTATCGCAGCTCTAGGCGCATGCACATGTGCAGGGTTCGGATCCCACGCTTGCCTACCAATGATATATGGAGTTTTGTTTATTGCTACACCACACAACCTCGGAAGGAAATGCTAATCACACGCCAATCTTGGAGGAAAAAACTAATCGAGCACAAGATTAACATGAGGAAGACGTGAAAAATGAGGAAGATGATAGATAAGCTATTAAGATCACCATGAAAGCTTGTCTAAGCTTTGATACAAATGCAAGAGAACTAGAAATTACGACCACCACATGCTAGAGAGATGACTCTCCTCCCAATCTTATGCCTCTATAATCTTATGCCTCTATAATCTTATGCCTGCATATATAGCTGTTAAGGATCACAAATGTAACTAGAGTCCACACGTGCATGTGCAATCTCCTCCACTCCTTTCATATCTTCCACTAGAGTCTACTAGTGGTTGGAGTGATCTCGACCACTGCTTTAGTACCTTCCACCAGAGTCCACTAATGGTTGTTGTACTCGCCACTCGAGTTAAGTCTCCTTGGACTCAAGTTAACACGAGTTAACTTGAGTTAGAAGGCTCTAGAGCTCCTTGGGCAAAACTCTCTTCCCATTCTCCCCATGGGGTTTGAACCCAAGATCTCCTCCTTCACTACCTTGAGACTTAACCACTAGGCTAAGTGGATCACTTGTTTAAGAGGGAACATGAACTTATGCTTAATTCTATTCTCAAGATCTCTGGCCATACACATGAGTGACCAAACGGTGTCCGATTTCAGATCTGTTTGAACTAGCCAAACACTTAGATCATAGACTTACTTTATTACACCCCCCCACATAGTGTAAACTTTTAATTAAAGTTTTTTTTCTTTTTCTTCACCCACCCATCAATGTAGGACTATTCTTTTTGTCTTTATTTATTTTTGTTCATTCTTTTTTTTTAATTTACTTTGAACGGCTATTTTTTATAATTTTTGAGTCAAATTCATCTTTCTCGTTACCTACAAAACCGTTTTCATCATTAATTTTCTCAATAATCCCATCATTTTTCCTTCTTTTGATCAAGACCTCTCTTTTTCTCCTATCTACACATGTTCTTTTTCCCCACACATATTGTTCCACATTTTGTATTTCCTATCGAATCATTACATGCTTCTATTTTCTAGTGCACATCTCATATCTTGCCATTTCATGGAATTTTTTATAGCTTTAAACCTCCCCTGTGACCCTCTTCCCCACCCTTCCCTAACCGTGTCCCACCTCTACCCCTCCCTTATTCCCCATCCACCCTTAACCCTATCTTCTCTCTATTTTCCCTTTATCCTCGTTCCTTTCTCTTGACTCAATTTTTATCGACAACTACCGATATTGGTCTAGAATGCTCCTCATTCTTTGAGGATATCCTCTTCCTTTCAAATCAATGACATTGCTTAGCATATCTTCAATTGTTACACAATCAAACTTGTTGTTGGGGTGGCACCAAAAATCTACATATATCTCTAGATTATACTCTCCAAGGATAGAGAGTCTAATAGGTTGTGGGTAATTCTTGAGCTTATCTGAGTGCTTAGTTGGCAAAAGAGTGCACAAGTGGTGCACATGATGTGGTATTTGGGTGTTCTTAAATAAATGCTTGCATAGGTAGTGCACATGTGCATGACCTCCGTTTTCTATGGTGAAGTTTAACTTTAGGCTCTAAATGTTTTTAAAGGTTTTCAATGGGTTTCTTAAGGTTCAGGTGAACCCCCAACCCATTCGTAAATTTTGGTGAAATCAAGGTCAAGGTTCAAAATATACGCAATGAAAAAATTCTATACGTGGACCCCCATTAATTTGTTTTTAATCAAGGTACTTTGCTAAGGTTTCTACAAGACAAAACATGATATAGTTGGAGTCTAGATGAGAGGATCCTTGGAGACAAGAAGTTGGGAAGTTAGTGTATCAAGGAGTGGGAAAGTGGGTTCAATATCCAAGGTCAAGATCTTGGACACATATGTGAAGTGAAGTGCTGGTACACACAAGACATTGGCAGGAAAAGTAAAGAGATTATGAGAAAAAAGGTACAGGCTAAGCAATTAAAAGCATAAAGGGGAGAGAATTTCAAGTGAGAGAGAGAGAGTATACAGAGAACTCTCTAATAGTTAATGGAGAGCTACAAAGCTAAGTGGAGAGTGAAGAGAGTATTGTATGCTCTATTGTGTGCTACATACCAACCTCATTCAAGGAAGAAGACCACCAAGGTATGTGTGGGTGCCGCCAAAGAGGAGTTACATGTCAACATTGGAAAGGGATAAGGACTTCAACTTGGGTGGAGGCTAGAGAGCAAGGGTGCACAAGAGCAAGCCATTGAGTGAAGATGAAGAAGTGTCACAATGATTGACTACGTGCACAATACTTGGAAGTACTTGGTTATACTTGGATGTAGTTTTGCCTTCAAGGGTAACTTGTAATGAGTACACTTGTCTGATTCATATATGCAAAAGCAATGTAATCTTCTTGTATTAATCAAAGTATAGAGAAATTTCAAGTGGCAAGTGTGTTTATTCTTCTTTACTTTTCTCCTACAATCATTTTGCGTATGCGATGGTCTACCAGCTTGGGATACCTTGCCTTCGATTGTACCCTTCCAAAGATGGGGATGCGAAGTTGCATTCTTGTCTTTCAAGTCACTCACCTTTTTGGCATACGATTTTGGAATAGCGGAACTGATTTTAGAACTTTTACTTTCTAGATTGTGCTCTTTATTAATGAACTTTTACTTTCTGGACTGTCCTCTTTATTAGTGGAGTATTCTTTTGATGATTTGTCTTATTTAGAGGGCTCATCTTCCTTTTCCAAGCTGAATTTTCCTAGGGACTCAAACATATTGACCTCCTTCTCGAGTAAAGTAGTTTTTCAAACTCATAATGATTCACACTTTTGATGTTTCATATGGCTTCTTTTGTTCTTTCTTTTGAATTCTATGAACTCGTCTACTTCCTCTTCTATTTTTTCCTTTACACATAGAGGTTAACTTGGCATAATGATTTCTGTTTTGATATGGGTTTTGTGTGATTTAGGGGTGTTACGTATGGAAGGGGTGTTACCTTCCTCCTTGGAACTATTAGTACCTTTTTGAAGGGGACATTCTTTGACTTTGTGACCTTTGACCCATAGTGAAAGTAGGCATTAGGGTGATTGTTGTAGGCGATTCCTTGTTCCAAATTCTTCTCTCCATAATGTTGATATTGATGATGATGGAGTTCAGAGTTGAGATTTGCTTCCACACAAGCATGAGGGTGCTAATGGGAATTGACTGAGTGGGTGGGATCCTCATAGCCACCGACATCCACTTTGATCGTCATTAGCCTATTAAGCAAGAAAAAAAATTATTTTACAAATTGGTAGAGATAAAATGATAGCTTATGCATTTCAACCCCTAGTGGGAATTTGGAAGGCTTCGTTTTTCCTTCGGATGAAATCTAGGAACCACCAGAAGAGGCACACCGTTGTTTATTGAATTTGCCAAGTGGCTACAATAAGTGCTTGGAATTCCATTTCTTTGCTTTCGAACACTAATAGTACATGGTTTTCCCAAACGAATTGGCACTTGATCACAATTAAACGCCTTGAGAACCATTCTCTTCGATGCAAGCTTCAAAATATTTCAATAAGGGGACGGCGACCAAAAAAATTGACCTATTAAATATGTTTTCTTAATTTGTATTTGAATCTTCTCCAGGTTTGCTTTGAGGAGAGACACCAGGAGGGGCTTGACTTTGAAGAGGGCGAAGGAGTCACCAAAAGCAAAAGCAAGAGCCACGAAGGAAAGATTTTTCACAACAAGCATGGCATTAGGCATGGGAGCACAGGGAAAAAGGAGGGGAGAGAGAGAGAGAGAGAGGGAGAGGAAGGGAGAGAGAGAGAGGGAGAAAAAATAAATAAATAAATAAATAAATAAATAAATATATATATATATATATATATATATATATATATATATATATATATATATATATATATATATATATATATATATATATATATATATATATATATATATATATATATATAAAGAGAGAGAGAGAGAGAGAAAGAGAGAGAGAGAGAGAGGGAGATAGATTCTCTTAGGTTACTATTATTTTCTTTTTTTCTTTATTGTCATATGCTATTCTATCTTGTGCCTATCATTTAGGCATTTGAATAGAATTTTTTTCTTCTATTTCATATGTCTTGAAATGTTCATGGACTTAAAAATATTCCCTAGGTAAATGTCTTCTTCTTTCTCTTCATTATCCTTGTTAGGGTCCTCAAGATACTCTTCTTTTGAGAATATGTTGCAATATTCTCCTAGGAGTATGAATCTAGTGTCCTTAGGTATTCTTCTTCTAAGTCAAACTTAGGCTCCATGATTATACTTTCATCATCACCATATTCATTGTTCTCTTCTTCATCTTCATTCTCTTTGTTTATCATTACCATAAATAGGCTTGGATCATAATATTCTTCATCTACACACTCAATCATGGTAATGACTTCCTCATTCACACAAACATCTAAGGTTGCTAATATTTCCATCCACCCATGAGGCTCAAAAGATTCAAAAGGAAATATTTGTGGCATGTAAGCTAGATCTCTAATTGGTCTTTCCTCCCTAGTCAAGGTTTTCTAGTTTTGGAGTTCCTTCCCTTCTCTTAGGGCAGCTTCTCAAATCCATAATTGCAAATCGGCATGCATCCGAGATTGGTCACTAGAGGCACTATGGATTGACATGTCATATTCCTGTTTATGGATGGGATTCTATTGAAGAGGAGGGACTTCCCTATGAGAAGAATTCTGGAGATTTATTCTACTTGCAGTGCCCTAGTGTTGAAGGTATATAACATCTCTTCTCGAATCTTGCACTACCTTCAAGTGGCACATGAAGGGTCTTCCGAGTATCATCATCATAATTTCTTGCCTTGCAAAATCCACATATGGCTAGGTTGTTTTTGAATTCTACTCCACAAGTTGTCAAGGTTACATTTTCCAATAACCTAAGTGGGTGTTCTACATGGCCTTTTGCCAACTACATTTCATTGTATTTGGTGTGAGTGTAAGTTTTCCCCACTTTTTCGAACTTACTTTAGGGGCGATTCCAACTCTTGCACCTAATACTACTCCAATCATGTAAACTTTCTATGTAATTGGAAAACAAGTGTTTCCCTCATCATCTTCACCAAAATCTCCTACTTTATCTATAGGTATTTTCACTATAGTGGTCAATAAGCAATGTATTTTAGACTTTTCCAACTCTTTTAGTGTTCTAGATGCTTCCTCTAATGTGATAAGATCATTACATCTTATAGTAGGGGCTAGAAAAAATCATACTTCTCCTTATACTCACCCATATATTCTAGAAGTTTGGTCAAGCTAATGGCTTCATATGTTTCAAAGAGTTGACGGGATAGATTTTCTGATTCTACCTCCTTGTCTCATCACTGATTGATTTAAGAAAGCATCCAGTTCAACAAATGGGAGGAGATCTCCCTTCGTTCTTCTTCCATTAGCTTTCTTGTACTTTGGCCCATAGAGCCTGTGGCAAGATGCTCTTGTTTTAGGGATTGAGTCAATTTCATTGGTCTCCAACCCTAATTCCTCTTTACCTAGGTTTCACCCTCAATTAGTTTCTTGCATAAATCCAATCTTTCCTTTTCTAGTTCTCCTCTAGCGTAACATCTATCATGTTGGTCTAGATTAGGTCATAACACGATTCTCAGTTGAAAGGCTTTTAGTACATTTACTAATCTTTAGGCATGTGATTCAATAGAATTGATCCTACGTGTTCCTGCATGTGCTCTTCTTTTACCACATCTTTTTCTTCCTTGGTTTGACTCTCCTTTGTAGGTTCTTTATTTTTTTATGACCCTTGTTTTTCTTCAAACAATTTCTTCATCCATTTATTCTAAATACTTTCCCTACTAATTTTCCATTTTTTAGTTGTCCTTTTCGTAGAGCTTTTTGATAACTCATCAAAATCTTCTACCAACATAGGTGATGATTCTTCCCTTTTCTTACTCACTAAGCCTATGTTCAATAAGGGTCTCTACCTTCTCCTTTTCATGGGCTTTTGTTATAGCTTTTAGAGGCGACATGCACTCTTTATCACTTCTAGAGGACTCAATCACTTCATTCACATTTGATTTGACTAGTTGATGATGCTTAGGGTTCTTCGGATAATCTCAAAAGAGATTTTCCTTTCCACATTCATTGCAATATCCTTTCCAAGGTCTTTGAAGAGGTGGATGGTATGGTTGGTATAGTTCTGGTTAGAATGGCAATAAAAGATTTTTCCTTGCATGGCTAACCTTCCATAAGAATATTGTGATGGTTGAATAGGTCCTCCTGATGCACAAACATGAGTTGGGTGGTGATCTTGACAATTTAAACATCATCTCAACATTGCAATTCTCATTGGTGTAGCTAAGTAGATACATTGCTTGATGTATCTTCAAACTTCAATGAGGTATGAGGAATCTTTAGGTCATTGGCTATATTGTCCTCTAAGTTTATGCATTCTTTGAGACAAGTGCCCAAAATTATAGCCTATTGATATATACCAAAGTTGATAGCCATCCATTCGTCAAACCATAAAAAAAACAATGAGATCATTGTCGATTGGGTAGGCCAATTATATATTGAGCAATGATCAACATACCATTTAAATATGAAATCTAATATCCTTATAGATTCAATATTTGTCTGTTTGAAGCTATTAAAGAATTGGTATTATGTTTAATGCCTCTTTTTTGCAAATCACCTATGAATTCCTCAAAAAATTGTTCAATGTCGAAAATCCATCACGATTCAATGGTTGAAACTAAGACCAAGGTGCTCCAAGCAAGATAAGTCCAAATGCTTCATGTTGGATAAAAAATTCATCTAATTTCTCAGCTCATAACACTTGCTTGAATTCAACCATATGATCATAAGGGTATCATCATCCATCATAATGATTTTTCACGCATTTGGAAACTTTGCATGGTCTCAATCTTCTGTCAACACGACACACATCTTGTCCTCATCCCTATGGAGGTCTCTGAGGAAAGGGTGGTCTGTTCAACATCTCATCTCCCATTTGAGGGTTAGCCAGCCCTAATTTAGGGTCTCCCTAGCTTTATGGGGGTTGCTTGATGAAGTTGCCTATTTCCTAAAGGGAAACACTAGCAAACTCATGTATTTGAGTCTAGTCGTTTTAGAATCTATTACATTCCAATATCTTCTCTTATCCTAATCCAAGTAAATGACTCTTATGGCATCTTCTAGATCATGCAACTCATAGATGGTAGCAATATTAAAACTACTTCTTGATAAGGGTGTAGTTTCTTGCAATACCTTATCAATGCCAGCAATTAGGTATATGTCTACCAGGTCACCTCTTGAGGAATTCGATATTCTCTCAAGACATTTACAACTATTGATTTCCCTCAAGAAGTGGTCACAACTTCCCCACTACTTGTCTTGACATGGTTGTGAGCTCGAGAGGTGGTCACAGCTTCCCCATTACTTGTCTTGACATTTACAACTATTGATTTCCCTCGAGAAGTGGTCACAGCTTCCCCACTACTTGTCTTGACATGGTTGTGAGCTTCCTCAATTTCTCGTATGTCTCTTAATTTTTTAGGTTGATCACTCACTAGATACAAAATTCCTCTCCTATTCATGTAAAATCCACCTTCGAATTTTATTGTTGGTCTTTGGGTTATTTTTGGCATTCTTGAGTCTCTCAATTCAGCAACTGATTTGTTAATCATATCTATGTATATAGGTACTCCTTGTAGATTAGTGGATACATAATGCAAGGAAGTCCTATATTCCCTTTCAATCATGGAAATGACTTCCATGAATAAAACAGAGTATTATCTTGGAGGGGAGCAATAATATTAAATGGAGCCACAATCATACCACTTTTCTTCTTATGATGCTCCGTGCTATGGCCACAATTCTAATTGGAATGATGGATGGAAGAAGGTTATCGGAATTTGTGGTATACCACAATTAGACCTCGTATGAGGCAAAATAAAGCTCCACCTAATAGAGGGCCTTGCTAAAAATGTAAAAGAGAGAATTTTTTTCGAGATTGTCCTCATCCATCCAACTATCAACCCAGTACTAGAACTAATTCTTGATTTTGCAATGAATGCAAGAAAGCCTATGTCTTCAGGGATTTCCCTAGAAACCCTAACAAAGCAAATATCACTTAAATAAACATCATAGAGTTAGTAGGACAAGCATTTAAAAGGAAAGATACATGAATACTAGTGCAACTAGTGATGAGAGCTCAAGCAAAACATCAAGAATGTTGCTGCAAATATCCAAGCCTTCACATTTGGCTTAACATGGAAGACAATTTGTGCAACTATCACTTGATGAAGCATGTGAACCTTGGGTTTTAACCACTTGACCATTTACCATTTGTAAAAGATCAAATCATTGAGAGAATCTTCTAAAAGTCTATAACTCGTGGAGTTAGCTAGAATATTGGTTTAGATTGAGAGAATAACTCCTAAATTAGAGGAGTCACTTTTAGTTGGAACGAAGTTTGAATTCAAATTCAAAACTTGGAAGAAGTTCATATAAAAAGCTCTTGTAAATCTCACGGTTGTGTGCCCTCATTTCAGAGCTCTCTTCTTGATCATTTGTAGGACTTGACTAGCTCACACCATAGCTCACTGATCATCATTAAAATGCCAATGATCTTGTACAATCATGTTTTATAATACATATAGTTCATTGAACATCTCTGTCTACTTCTCTGCTAAGCAAAAAACAATTGTGGATGGAGTTTACTACTCAAAGGAAGCAACCTAAGCAGAATGTTTCAAAGTATGTGACCAAGGTAAAGGATGTGGCTCATCAATTGGCAAGCATAGTAGAGGAGATTGAAGAAGAGCAAATAGTGAGACACCAAATCAATGGCATCAAGGTAGATGATAAGTGGGAATCTTTCACAATTGCAATGGATCTTTACATGGATATGCAAATCCATGATCTAACCACTCTCATGGGGAAACTCTTCACTCACGAAGCCAAGATCAACAAAAATGGTGAACCATCAAGAGGTAACCATTCTTCTGCCCTCTATATACATAAAGGAAAGTCTAAGGATAAAGGAAAGAGTAAGAAAGTTGAAGATGAAGGTACTAATTTTAAAGCTAACTATGCAGGAAGAGGTAGGAATTCAAGAGCCAGGGGTAGAGGAGGTAAGCAAGGTAGGGGGGAGATCTTTCAACTCTTCCCCATGCAATATATGTGAATTGTCTAATCACACAACAGATGAGTGCTATAAGAACTTCAAGAACCAGAGAGGAAGAAGATTCAAAGAGGTGGGTCTTCATAGTCAAGAGGAAGATTCAACCTTAATCAAGGATACAACCATGGCTACAACAATAATTAGAACAACAATTATCAAGGAGGATACAAATCAAGAAAATACTCAACAACTATACAGAGGATCAAGAGGATTCTCTTCTCATTATGAACATGACTTCAAAACAAGGTGTGAATGATGAGCACCTCTTCTATATTGACTCAGCTTTCCCAAACCATGTATTAGGCAATGTAGCTCTCCTTTCTGATCTTGAAGATCCCAAGGGAAAACACCAAGTGCAGACAGGTGATGATACCAAGCATTCAGTTGTCAAGGTAGGAAATGTCAAAGCTTTTGATGGGAATAGGAATCTATTGAGTAGAGTTCTTTATGTACCTACTATCACATAGAATTTGATGAGTGTTGGATAGATAGTGGAAAAGGGTTTGCAGGTTAGGTTCAATAAATTTGGAGCTTTTATGGAGGACCCCCAACATGGATTCAAAAGAATTGCCAAAGTAGAGAAAATAGGTAGATTGCTTACATTTGAGCTTGAGGACACTAGAAACATTGCACTTTATAACTACAAGGATCAAACCTTGTCTGAGTTAGAGATATGGCACAAAAGATTAGGGCACATTGGTGAGAGAACATTGAAGCAGATATGTAGAGATCAATGTGTACTTGGGATACCTAATGTATCCAAGCAACATATGATCTATAAATTTGTTGCATGTCAGTTTGGTAAATCACATAGGTTACCCTTTACAAAGAAAGGTTATGTGCAAGAGGATTATTTGGAACTTGTCCACACAGATGTGTGGGGACCAAGCAAGGACCCTTCAATTTCAGGCTCAAGATACTATGTGTCATTTATTGATGATTTTAGTAGGTGCACTGTCTTTTATTTCATGAAACATAAGGATGAAGTGTTCAGTTGTTTCAAAATATATCTTGCACTTGTGGAAATTCAAACAGGAAAGAACTTAAAGAGGATAAGGTCAGATGGAGGAGGTGAGTACTTCTCCAATGAGTTTGATGCATTTTTGAAGGACAGAGGTATCAAGAGAGAGAGAGAGAGAGATCACAACTAGATATACTCCTGAGCAAAATGGTGTAGCAAAGAGCAGGAATAGATTGATTGTGGAAGTAGCTAGATCAATGCTAAATGAAAAGAAGTTACCTAATTACTTGTGGGCAGAGAGTGTTTCCACTTCCACTTATCTCATAACAGGTTACCTTCTAAATCCCTTGATGGGATGACTCCTTATGAGGCATGGCATGGTAGGAGACCATCACTTGAACATTCCAGAATATTTGGTTGTGTTTCTTAGGTGCATGTTCCATCTCAAATTAGAGCTAAGCTAGACCCTAAGGTAGAGAAATGCATATTCATAGGGTATGATATAAATAAAAAAGGGTACAGGTTTTATAATCCATCCAAAAAAGGATTTATGGTCAATAGAGATGTTGTGTTTGATTAGAATGACTCCTGCTTTGAAAGTGAATGCAGGAAGGTTAAATTGCCATATGACTTGGAAAAAGAATTTCCAAGCCTCACCAAGGAGGAGCCAAGCACAATTGAAGACATCAAATGAGATGATGAGGACACTATCAACTTGGAAGAGTTTGAAGCATGGAAATCAAAAGGCAAGGTCAAGATGAAGAGGTTGGAGGACATACCTGAGTCATCCAACCAAGCCTTAAGGAGATCACAAAGAGAGAGTAAGAAGCCAATCAGATGTGGGTATGATACTTCATTATTCACTAAGCATTCTATTTATGTTGCTAAGGATTCATCACTTGAAGAACCTTCTTCATATGAAGAAGCAAATACCAAAGCACAATGGAAGGAGGCTATGGATGAAGAAATAGAAGCACTCCAAGAGAATGACACTTGGGAGCTCGTACCCAAGAAAGCATCAATGAGGGTAATTCGTTCTAGATGGATCTACAAAATCAACAGGAACTCAAATGGATCCATAAAGAGGTATACAACTAGACTTGTGGCTAAGGTTTTTCACTACAACATATCGAGGGAATACCGATGGTTAGTGTACCGACGGTCAGTGTACCGACGGTCAGCTGTCGGCGTCGGTATACCCCTTGGCAAACTTGGGAAAGCTGCAATGCCTCGGAATCACAACTACGTTGCCTCGGAATCACGGCGTCGGTATAAGCGTTGGTATATGCGTCGCTAGTTTGCTGGAAATATTGACGCATATACCGACGCTTATACCAACGCTCTCTTTTTAACTGGGCCCGAACCCAAAATTCGTCATTCTACTCGTTTTGAATGTAGAACTTCTGCTTTCGGGTTTGCGCGCGCCAACAACAGAACTCTATTTGTCATCCTCTCTCTCTCCCTCCCTCTCTCCCTCCCTTCCCTCTATCTCTGTCTCTCTCTCTCTCTCCCTCTCCCTCTCTCCCTCCCTTCCCTCTCTCTCTCTCTCTCCCTCTCTCTCTCTCCCTCCCTCTCTCTCACTATCTCTCTCTCTCTCTCTCTCTCTCTCTCTCTCTCTCTCTCTCTCTCTCTCTCTCTCTCTCTCTCTCTCTCTCTCTCTCTCTCTCTCTCTCTCTCTCTCTCTCCCTCTCTCTCTCTCACTCTCTCTCCGTCTCTCTCCCTCTCTCTTTCTCTCTCCCTCTCTCTCTCTCTTTTCTTTTTCTATGTGTTTTCTTTACTAATATGTTCTTTGTTTGGTTTTGCAAGAGATTTTGGGATCAAATCTTTGGAAATGCGACGAAGAAGAACTTCAAGTGGATTATGACGATCGTGTCAAACAATTCTCTCTCTCTCTCTCTCTCTCTCTCTCTCTCTCTCTCTCTCTCTCTCTCTCTCTCTCTCTCTCTCTCTCTCTCTCTCTTTCCCTCTCCTTCCCTCTCTCTCTCTAAACACACCTCTATTTTTATAGATCTGACGCTTTGGTAAGTAGATCGCATATATTGTATCACTCTGTTTTTTTCTTTATGCTTTTGCTTTTCTAATATCTTCTCTCTTTACTTTTGCAAGAGATTTTTGAGATCAAATCTTTGGAAATTCAACGAAGGAGAATTTCAAGTGGATTTTGACAACTTTGATTAAAAAATTACATAAATGTAAGTAAAACATATATCACTCTTTTATCTTTCTTTATATTTTTGTTTTCTAATATCTTCTCTCTTTATTTTTGTTTGAGAGAGAGAGAGGGATACATGCATATGCATGCATGCATATGCATACATGCATGCATGCATGCATATGGATACATGCATATGCATACATGCATGCATGCATATGCATGCATGCATGCATGCATATGCATGCATGCATGCATGCATATGCATACATGCATCAGTGCATACATGCATATGCATACATGCATGCATATGCATACATACATGCATATGTATACATGAATGCATATGCATACATGCATGCATGAGGGATATGCATATGCATACATGCATGCATATGCATACATGCATGCATGCATATGCATACATGCATGCATGCATATGGATACATGCATATGCATGCATGCATGCATGCATATGGATACATGCATATGCATACATGCATGCATGCATATGCATACATACATACATGCATACATGCATATGCATACATGCATATGCATACATACATGAATGCATATGCATACATACTTAAGCATGCATATGCATATGCATACATGCTTAAGCATTCATATGCATATGCTTACATGCTCAAGCATGCATATGTATATGTAAGCAAGCAAGCATATGCTTACATATGCATACATGCTTAAGCATGCATATGCATATGTAAGCAAGCAAGCATATACATACATGTATATGTGCATACATACATACATACATGCATGCATATGCATACATGCATGCATGCATATGCATACATGCATGCATGCATATGCATACATACATACATGCATACATGGATACATGCATACATGCATATGCATACATGCATGCATGCATCTGCATACATACATACATGCATACATACATACATACATACATACATACATACATACATACATACATACATACATACATACATACATACATGAATGCATACATACATGAGTGCATATGCATACATACATGAGGGTAATTTGTTCTAGATGGATTTACAAAATCAACAGGAACTCAAATGGATCCATAAAGAGGTATAAAGCTAGAGTTGTGGCTAAGGTTTAATTTGCACAAACTCAAGGATTAGATTATGAAGAAACTTTTTCACCTGTGGCCAAGATGCCAACCATCAGAGTATTGGTAAGTGCAGCTGCATCTAGAAATTGGAACATGTATCAACTAGATGTAAAAAATTCTTTTCTCAATGGGTGGATTTTAGAGGAGATTCACATGGCTCAACCTCGTGGCTATGAAGATCCAAGCAAGGTAAATTATGTATGCAAATTGAAGAAAGCTCTTTATGGTTTGAAGCAAGCACTTAGGGCATGGAACCATAGGTTAACAACCTATCTTCAAGACCAAGGGTTCATGATGAGCAAGGAAAATCCTTCTCTGTTTGTCAAAAGAAGTAATTCAGAAATGATATATTTATGTGTATATGTGGATGACATCGTTCTTATAGGTAGTGATGCCAATGGCATCAAACAAATTAAAAGCTAGATGATGCCGCAGTTTAAGATCAATGACCTAGGGTTTTTGAAATATTTTCTTGGACTTGAGTTAGTATACACTAACTCTCAAATTTACCTCACTCAAAGGAAATATGTGCAGGACATGTTGAAGGATTGACAGTGGCAACCAAAGCTGGGTATGGTCGCACACATCGGGGGCCAATGGCTCAGATTTGTACACAGAAAGAAGTAGGGGGGGGGAGATGACCTAGGCCATCATGCCAAACGAAGACCAGGGAGCCGAGTTCAACCTTGAACATGGAGGAGCACGAGACTCACCCCCCAAGCCTTCATGAAGCATCTATACATATGTCTAAAACCGGACCTGCACATCGCAAGAGAGACATTAGATATGTAGTATATATGGAGGGACAAGAGCTGACTTCAACCCAGAGGAGGGGAAGCTTCCAAGTTCATATCTGCATAAAGAAGCAGTGAGGTATCAAGGCTCAGCCCTTTATAGGAGCAAGCACCAATAAGGGGAGCCGCTTCACCCATAGGGCAATTGTCACACAGAGAGTAAATAAAGTCAAAAACCACAGACAATACAGAGGGGAAGCTTCACAAAAGTGCGCATCCATGAAAACAAGTGATGGAGAGATTAAAACTTGACAAGTAAGCCTCACACTGCAGGCATCGCCATCTTCCATGAGGACATGTGGGGCAGCCAAGTTCAACCCGGGCAGCTCGTGATGATGCGGAGTTTGACAAGCACGACTTCGATAGTAAAAGTAGATGGGGAGCTCGAAGGAACTCAACCCAACAAAGCTCAACTCCACAGAGCACCTGAAAGAAGGAAAACGCTAAAGCATAAGGGGGAGCGGATGATGCTCAACCCCAACTTATGTTGCCCGCAGAGAGATTCATGGCTCAGCCTTCCCTCAACCACAATGGCAAGTGTGATTCAAAGGGCACAAGGTCTCAACCTGATGAAGTAGATACGGAAGGGGAGCAGACAACACCATAACCTGCCCAGGAATGTCGATTTCCATTAGTAAAGAAAAACCATTTACATTATGCCAAATGCCATGCCAAGAAGAAAAGAAAGGTCAGAACAATGCTTGATTATCACACCAAGGTTGGCCCAAAGACATGCATTAAACACCTTTTAGATCAATTACATAGTGCACAAAAAGGAGAGGTTATCTCTTCATCTTCATGAAATAATTTCCATTGTAGTCGAGTGATTTCTCTATAAGATAAATTTTTTAGATTGATCTTTGTGATTGCACCTAAGCATTGCAAGTATAACAAATCAGATCCCTAGGCTTGAACCACTTTGAGTTGTTTGATGAAAGACCTTCGTTAAATCGTTTTGTAAGTTCCTACCTTTCCAAGTTGAAATATGGAAAGTGTAACCTCAAAATTAACTCCACATGTATAGAGTAGTTTTCTTCCAAAAGTCCAAAAGGAGGCTCTACATGTCCATCTACTATTTGTAATTTCATTTGTGTTGCTCATAGGGTAGGTTTTCCACATTTCTTCTTAAGTTCCTTAGTAGCTTTTGCCACTCTTGTGCCCAAGTCTTATTTCTTTGGTTGTGTAATCATTCTTGAGGATAGGAAAACATGTGTTTCCCTCATCACCTTCACCATAGTCTTCAATCCTATCCAATGCAATTTGTTTTACACAGGATCTAGCTTCAATAGAGGCATTGTCTAAATTGGTTTCTTCATATGGCTTCACTCATTGGGCTAGCTTATCTCAAAGATGTCGTTTTACTTTCAGTAGCTACTCTAAGGTGAGCATACATCACACTTTCTTTGGGCTACTACTATACATGGCTTTGGTTCACTTCCCCTAATGTACATTTTCCTTATTGTTTGTGCTCTCTTGTGTTTCATTCTATCTTCATACTCCCCCATGCAATTAACAAGAGCGTGAGTCTTCCTCATGCATGCTGAGATTATGAGCATCATCATACAAAGATCCTTTGAAACATTCTTGCCATTGTCCCATGGCTATCTCATGAATAGGATGGTTGGTCTATTGCTCTCTTTTCCATCTAGTTTCATGAAATCGTTTCTAGAGCTCTTAAGGCCATGCTTTATCAATATATGGGATGGAATTTTCAATGTATACCTCCATTCTTGGCACTCATGGTATGTGAGGAGTTTGTTGATGTGATCCGATGTGTAGTTATGGTGGATCTTTAGATGCCACTTGTTATGTGAATTTCTAGGATTGAGGTTCTAGAATCTTGGAATTTGATATGGCTATGGGGAATCTTTCTAGCATATCATGAGAAACCTCTAAAATTTTCTTACACAAGGCTAACCTTTCTGTTTCTTGGTATCCTCTAGGGTAGCATTGGTTATGGTCCTCTAAGCTAGGTCCTACAACTATTCTCACTTGATGTGCTTTCAAGAACATCTATAAGTCTTCAGGCATAAGATCTACAAGAGCCAATCCTACCTGGTGCTTTGTGCGATTTATTCTAGGGTCATCTCGAACTTATGTTCATCATTTTTTGTTTCCATTTTATTTAAGTTTCTTTTCCTAGATTTTTTGTTTGCATTCCCTTTCTCATTATTCTTTTAGAATTATTTTATGGTTTTTTCTACACTTCTAGGGTTTCTATCTTGTTCATTCTCACCTAGTGGATTGACAATTTCAAACTATGTTTGGACTTCTTTGTTGTGAGAGATGGATGGAAACCTCAAGGAAGTGAGGTGATATTGCTAAAACATGCTTTCTACCTACCCTAATACACTTCAGAGTCATATAGTAGGCCCTTTTAGCTTGCAAATGAAACCAAGAAAGTACCTATGTACTTTGGAGTTTATGCTTGAAACAATTGAATCAAAACCGACTACTTCATGAATAGCTAGTGTCACAAAAGTTTCTATTTTAGCCCATACACCTACTGGTTCTTTTGCTCAGAGCTCACAATATAGTAAAAAATGATTAAATTCCTTTTGAGGGAATTTAATTAGCTTACATAGATAATGATTGCAGGTGAAATCGTCTAAAATGATAAACTATGCTCTGAGAAATAAGTTTAGCAATCCAAGGCTTACCCCTGATTTTTTAGGGACTAACCAGTAGATGACTAGTGAGCACTTAGATGATGATGTCATCCAGATGGCTGAACCAAACGCTTTCAGATTTTGGCAGCACAAATAAGACTTTAAGATGGTTCCGAAAAGTTATAGAAAATGCAAAATGGTTAAGAATTTAGTGAGATATGATTAGAGAAAGTTTACTGTTCTTAGTAGTCATAGTAGAGAAGTAGACAGAGATGTTCAATGAACCATATGTATTATAAAACATGATTGTACAAGACCATTGGCATTGTAATGATGCTCAAGGATGATGGACTGAGTGAGCTATGGTGTGAGCTACTCAAGTCCTACAAATGATCAAGAAGAGAGCTCTGAAATAAGGTCACACAACCGCGAGATTTACAAGAGCTTTCTATATGAAGTTCTTCCAAGTTTTGAATTTGAATTCAAACTTGGCTCCAACTAAAAGTGAATCCGCTAATTTAGGAGTTATTATCTCAATCTAAATTCGTAAACAATATTCTATCTAACTCCACGAGTTATAGACTTTTATACGATTCTCTCAATGATTTAATCTTTTACAAATGGTAAATGATCAAGTGGTTACAACCCAAGGTTCACATGCTGAAGTGATAGTTGCACATATTGTCTTCCATGCTAAGCCAAATGTGAAGGCTTGGATATTTGCATCGATAGCTCCCCCTGAAGCTAAACACCTTGGCTTACATTGCTTCATCAATCTTCTTGAATATCTTGTAATCCAATCATGGCTTTAAACCTGCAAAGCTTAGTGCTATCAAGTGCTTTGGTTAATAAATCAACACAATGCATATTTGTAGACACAAATGCTAGTTGAATCTCTTTGCTCAAGAGTCTCTCTCTAACATAGTGATAGTGTACTTCTATATGCTTGGTTCTTGCATGATAAATAGGATTGGCTGCAAGATGCAAAGAACTAGTATTATCACCAAAGATCATTGGTGAATGAGTGTGAAGTCCCAAATCTGAGTAGAGAAATCTAATCCAAATAACTTATTGTGTAGCATTTGCTAATCCCCTGTATTCAGCCTCTATTGAAGATAGAGCAACAATTGGTTGCTTCTTAGATGACCATGAGAAAAATTTATCACCTCCAAAAGTTAATATCCAGAAGTACTCCTTCTGTCATCCTTACATCCTCCCCAATCTGCATCTGAGTATAACTTGATGTCCAAATCTGATGTGTATGGGAAGTAAAGACCTTGATTTTGAGTACCTTTGAGGTACTTCAAAATTCTTTTAGCAGCTTCCAAGTGAGGTACTCTAGATTTATGCATGAATTGGCTCAGAACACTTACTCCATAGCATATATCTATCCTTGTTAATGTTGCATAGTTTAAAGTCCCAACTATGCTTTGATAACTTGCAATGTCTTCAAGCGATGCAGATGGTGTTGAAGATGATGATCTTAAATTTCCTATTCGTGTTGCAGTTCCTTCTCCACCTACTATAGGGGAACTTCATTAGGACGGTTCAGATGCTCAAGCCCATGCATTGATAGCTTCTTTTGTCAAAGGTGCGATAATCCCTTGCATTCACTCTTGCAAGAGAGCCAAAGATGCTTGGGATACACTTACAATTTTATACCAGGAAAAAAATGAGGCTGGTTTTGCTTACCTTCGAAAACTGTTGGAGAGTGATCATATGAATGAAGAAGATTCTATGCATATTTTTTTGATAAAGATAAAAGATTTAAAGGAGTAGTTGTTTTTGTTGATGAAATCTTCCCACCTAGTTCACTTATGCAGATTGTTCTTAACAATCTTCTAGACTCGTATTAGAGTTTTTCTTCTAATATTTGATTGATAATGCAAGGAAATCCAAACTCCTTAACATTTGAGAATTCAGACTCTATTTTATTGCAAGAAGATCACTCTAGGCAAAATAGGTCAATTATATGTGCTGTAAATCAAGCTTTCCCATCTAGTTACAAGAGCAAAGGTAAATAGAGCTAATCTAATATTAACCAAAATCTAGTAATGTTGTACGGTCCAAGAAGGAAGA
The DNA here is from genome assembly GCA_020310875.1 of Ceratopteris richardii. NCBI lineage: Eukaryota > Viridiplantae > Streptophyta > Polypodiopsida > Polypodiales > Pteridaceae > Ceratopteris > Ceratopteris richardii. The sequence continues at coordinate 83,908,800 of CM035443.1, forward strand.
AAAAGATGACAAGAAACCATAAAAGTAGAAATTTTCTTGCAAGTACTCTAAAGCAATGATCATGTTATAAAGATTTATCCTAAACTAACTACAAAGCATAGTTTCTTTAGTTCACTTGAGCCTACCCCTATAGGGAATATTGTCAAGTGTGCTAACTAATCCTCTCATCCTATAATGGGAGATGGTGAGATCATTTTGAATACTATTGATGGCAATTCTTCCACACTCTAAGATGCTTTACATGTGCCAAGGATCAAGAAATTTTTTTGTCATTTTTAGCATTAGTCATTGATTCTCAAATTTGTTTATGACAGATGTACAATAGATGATCTCTCAAATGGTGATGTTATTATTGCTTCTGTCATTTTACATCAAGGGATGTATAAGCTCATAGACCATGTGAAGTCCAACAAATGATTCAACATGTGTAGTTCAAGATTCTCAACCTATCTTAGATGCAAAGCTTTGGCATACAAACTTTCATCATCTATGTTTTACTAGTTTACTTTGCCTGTAGAAATCTTAAATGGTTTCCTCTCTACCAAAACTTGAGGCACTTTGTAAAAATTTCTATAAAGTCTATATTTTGGGCAAAATGCAGTGTTCCTCCTTCCCAAAAGATAGTTCAATTTGAGTTTCTCATAAATTGGAGCTTGTTCATAGTGTCATATGTGGTCCTATGCAGAAACCTTCATTTGGGAACTACCTATAATTCTCAAATTTTATTAATGACTTCTCCATGCATACATGGGTGTATCCATTGAAAGCAATGTTCAAAGTCTTTATATTCTTTAAACAATACCTAATTATGGTTAAAAGTATTTCAGCATGTGAATTAAGCATCCTTTGTTTTAATCGAGGGGGAATACATCTCTTTTGATTGAATGCATCTCTAGTTGATTGTGGGATAAAGCATCTATGTACAATTCCATGTACATCTCAAAAAGATGTAATTATTGAAATAACGAATAGATCTCTCATGGAAGTGGTGAGGTGTATGGTTAAAAGTTAGGCTTTACCACACAGCTTGTGGCTTGACGTTGTTATATTTGTAGCATACATACTTAATAGGTGTCCCACCAAAGTACTACAGTCGATCACTCCATATGAGGCTTGGAATGATTGCAGTGTGTCTGGTTGTCTCGTATATGCATTATTAACATAGGTGGATAATCAAGTTCTGGTCCAAATGAGTCAATTTCGTATCCTTTTTAGGTTCCAAATGATCATGCAGACCATTGAATTTTTGATGCAAATTTACAGATGCACTTATTGATGAAAATATTGATAGAGAAGAGGCTAAAACTATACCTAAATGGTTGGTGTAGAATTTGAGAGATAGCAATTTAGATGCATCTTTATCATATCTTACCCATTTAGGCTCTCATAATGCTTCATTTGCATCATATTTCTATGCAATGCTCGTCTATAGTCTTTAGGATGAGAATGAGCCTATTTCTTTTGATGAAGTAGGAAAAAACAAAATGGATGTCTCTAATGCAATTAGAATATGATGCTATTATGTAGAATGGTACTTGTTCTTTATGTAATTTTCTAGAATAGCTATGTGTCAAACAAAATGCATTGACACATTATTGTAGCTTTTTGGCCTTGAAGACTGCATGACTATTGCCACTCCCATGGAAACAGATTTATGGTTGAGCCTTCATGATGCTAGAGATGAATTTCATGTTGTTCTCTATCAATAGGTTCTTGGATACTTAATTTACTGATGCAAAACTTGGCCTGATATTTAGTTTGTTATCTCTTAAATAAGCATGTTTATGCATTGTCCATGTGTGAAACCTTGGGAGGTGATTAAGTGCATCTTTCTCTACTTGAGTGATACCTGAATACTTCAATAATTTATCTCAAGGGGGGATCCCACCAAATTTACATGCTTTTTGTGATTGAGAATAGGCTAGTTGCTATGACATTCATGTGTCCACTAGAGGTTTTTGCTTCATGCTTGGTAGCTCATGCATATCCTGGTTGAGCAAGAAATAGTCTACAATGGCCACTTATAGTTGTGGTTCTGAGAGGAGAGATTAGTTTGGCTTATGTGCCCACATAGGATAATGTTGCAGACCTTTTCAAAAAACCTCTACCTAGGGACAAGTTTGAAGCTTTTTGCAAAGCTTTTGGCTAACTTCCTTTTTAGAATTCATATCTTCCCACATATCTTGGAACTTCCTTATACATGGGTACCATCTCCTTGTTCACCACATCACTCCGAGGGGGGATTTGATAATATATTTTGGTAGTGATGTGTGTGATATCACACTTAGGACTGCCAAGGCACCTTTTTTTCCTCTTAGGAGGTTTTTTCCCCCTAGATTGTATATATGCATATAACCATAACATGTCCCTTATCTTTGTACATTCACTTGGTAATACATTCAGTATTGTGTTGTGCTCTAAGCATCTTCTTCTTATTTGTGTTGTTTGTGTGCTTAGTAGACCTCAAATTTCAACACTATCCATGGAGCAACCAATCTATGGTATGATGACCATATGTGAAAAGGTGGAAGTAGATGCACCTATGATAGGACAGAGAAAAACACACAAATAGCCACATGCATGCATGCATGCATGTACACACATTCAAGATTAGGAAAGAGGCAATGTTCTCCAAGCATCTCTTGTATTGCTCAAGGTAAGAATACAAAGCTCATAAAAGTTCTAGACTGAAGAAGCCAACCCTCAAGAGACCACAAAGTATCATGATGCTATAGGTTGTAAGGCCCCCAATATGAGTAGCCATGGTGAGAGCCTTGAGACTTTCTGAACCCTAACTTCCAAGTTAGATGAGGTTCATGTGTGATCATTGATGGAAATAGATGATCTTTGTGAGGCTAGCAATATTGGGAGCAAACAGGTGGACAATGCAATCTTTGTAGCTACATTACTCTTGGTAATTTGAGAATTTGAGCTCTCTCTTTTTCATTCTACATCTCTCTTATGTATTCACTTTTCTCAACTTTTTATATTCTATTGTGTTATTATTTCTTACATTGTATTATAGATCAAGAGACTCTTAATGGCGTAGTGGAAGAAAGGTGGAGGTTTCAACAAAAAAGGAGAGTTTGTGAGCTTGTGTAGCATCATCTATGATTGGGAATCAAGGTGGCTCATTAACAAGAGTAAATGGAGCACAAGTAGAGTAGAAATCATGCCCTTCATCCCAACATTGCGGATATGACCACTAACCTTCATGGATGGTAAGCTTGATGGTGCAAAATCAACCCTATGGAGTTTCAAAATCACTTATATTACTGATTTAAATGAGCTTCTAGAGATTATTACTGGGATTCATCATGAGCCTGAAGAAACACTAGATTCAAATAATCAGGGTCAAATGATTCCTCCTAATGTTGATCTTCCACATGCCTGGAAATGTAGAAACACAAATGCACTCTCTGCTCTAGCTACAAGTACTACTCAAAATATTCTAACTCTAATTCAACATAGACAAGGGAAAGGAGTCTACCAACACTGTAGAATAAGAGTTGAGTTATTTCTCATAATAATGGATCTATGCCCCTCAACTAAGGATTCAAGAACAAATGAATCATAGGTGTTGGAAAGCGAAAACTCTTTTCACATGAGAAGCAAACAAGATCTTTAAAGTTCCTTACAACCTCTAATGGGAACCATCACAGTAAATGTAGGAAAGAGTGCAAGATTTCCTATAGAGAGCAAAGGTACAATTTCTTTCATTAAATCTAATGGGCATATCAAAAAGCTTTCAAATGTGTTGAATGTTCCACAAATGAAACAAATTTCTCTTTCAATAGTGATCAAGGTCATGAAGTTATCTTTTTTAGCAAGATAAGAGCTAAGATTATGGACAACATTGTTGAAACTAGGATAAGAAGGAACAACTTGTATGAGTTGTCTAATCTTACAACCACTTCAAATGTGGGCACAAGTAAGCTATGACATGAGAGATTCTGCCATATGAGATACTCTATATATAAAGGAGATGCATCAAAAGGGTATAATTTCACACCTACCATCAATTGCATACATGAAGGAACCATGTCAAGCTTGCATGATGGGCAAGCAAGAAATGAAGGCATTTCTACAAGAAAGCACGAATAGAGCAAGCTATCCTCTAGATTTCGTGCATGTTGAATTGTGCAGAAAAATGCATATAAAGGCCATGGACAGAGCTTCTTATTTCATGTTACTCATCGAGAACTATAGAAGCAAAGATATGGATGTACTTGTGAGGGCTGCCATGCAGACAAAATATGACAATATCATGAAGAATGGAACTTGGGATCTAGTGGATGGACCCCCTAAGTGCAAAGTCATTGGCAAAAAAGTGGTTTTAGAAGCTAAAGTACTAGGCCGATGGTACTTTGGAGAAGTACAAAGTGAGACGTGTTCCACACAACTAGAATCATTTTCTCTGATTGCAAAGATGAGTACTAGCTATGGTTCTACATAAATGATGGCCATTCTATCACATGGATTTCAAATCAGTGTTCTTGAATGGAGACCTCAAGGAAGATGTATATGTGTCTTAAACACCAAGATTTGAGGCTCGCCATTTAGAGAACAAGGTATTAAGCTAAATAAGATATAATATGGGTGGATGGATAAGTATCTCTTGGATATAGAATTCAAAAGATGTGATTCTAATGCTAACTTGTATGTTTTAAAGAACGAAGGGAAGGAAATTGTGATCCCACTCTATGGGGATCACCTTATGATTATAGGAGATGATGATGCTCGTCTTCAACAAATAAGAGATGCCTTCAGTTTAGAATTTGAAATGACAGAATCATGCTTAATGCACTATTTCTTACTAGGCATTGAAGTGTGGCAAGAAGCTAGGGAAGATCTTCATATTATACTATGATAATCCGTTTTCCTTGGCTCCATGTTCGTGCACGCACATAGGGATGCTTCCATTGTTTTTTCCAACCCACCGCCGAGCTCTTGCTCTCCACACTCTCTTCGTGTGTGTGTGATAATAATCTCTTAAATCCTCTACCATATGACATAAGTCCCTATTGGTGCCATGTGGCATCTCTACCACCTCACCCAAGAGGTGTTCTCACACAACCTCCATAATGTGATATCTCCTTCCTTTTAAAAGCATTTTCGTCCTCGAAAATGTAGATGAAATGTCCGTAATGGTAGAAGTAAGTGCTAAGACTCCATCGAGCCCCATGTACTCTATGTACATGGTCATCTCTATGTGTTGTTTGCCCATATCCTTCCCCTTAAGAAGTCTCATATGAGATCATCTCAAAGGTGGGAAACCATCTGAGTGGTGTTTGTTATGTCCCATGTGCACTCAACTTCCAAAATATCACTCCCATAACATATAACATCATCAAAATGACCTAAGTCCATATGATGTATCCTCCTTGGAGCAATACTATGTAAAGCAAGTGTAAAAGTGCCAAGAGTAAATGATAGATTGGCCTCATACCACTCTAGGTCTTCCTAACCTTGAATGTACTCACATTTAATAGTTTAATCTAAACTACCTTGTGATCTATGCAAATCCATCGTCTAGCTCATATATAAGAATTTCTTGGTAGTAAAGTGCAATCTCTACATTTCACCAACCAAGAAGTCTGTGGTTTGTTATCCTTTACCTTAGGACTTAGTTCAAATGGAAGAGCATCTATTGACACTAGTGCAAACTCTAAAATATTCTCTTCCCTGTAGTTTGCCATATGAATGAAAAAAGCATTCCCTATGAGATTCAGATAGTCCCTCAGTACCCATCCTCCTAAGTGATGTTTATACATCATGCTCATGATATAACACCAATTAAGAGTTTGGTACCCCAATAGGTTAGATATATCCCTATCTCCTAGAAACTCTAAAGAGAGGTATCAAAAGCCTACTCCGAATCTAACTAATGTCAATAACTAGATTATCTCACCTAGTCAAGGACCATAACTTGAAATATACATAAGCACTTCTCTCTAGAGTCTCCATGTGAGACTCAATCTAACCACCATGATTAACTGATCTCCCTATTGCCTTAGATAGAAGAGTGCCACTCCTATCTGGACAATTTAGAAGTGAGAAAATGAAACTTCTCTCTCTCTCTCTATAGCTCTAGTAGTGGAATTTATTCGAAGCCACACTTCAAATTTCATAATCTTTGGACTTTTTTTGAGCCTTCAGATCAATTATAGAACCTAATTTTGAAGTATGGCAAACAATATGTTTGAAATTGGCCAAACCTAGCTCAAAAACCATCAAAAGAGCCTGAGGGCTCATTTTTATTTGGCTTCTTAGAGGTTAGCTTGTGTGAGGAAGGGAGAAATTGTGAGGATTGTAAAATTTTGGAGAAATATAAGCTTTGATTGGTCCACTCTACTTCCTCTTCCATGTGTGTGTATGTGTGTGTGTGCATTGTGTGCTTCTCACCTTCACATTTGTGCACATAATGTGCTCAAGATCATCATATCACCCTCATGTCTCCAAGGGTTGACAATTACAAAGTGAATCGTCCTTGACATTGGTACTCACCATTGCTCTATGACAGACACCAAATTTGGCATTGTTGCCGAGGAGCGCTACTCAAGGGACGAGCTTGTGATGGTAATGACATTGGAATCATAGGTACGTAGGTTTTTTTTGCAATTTTTTCCCATTTTCTTGCATTTACACTTCCATCTCTACTTCTATCCTTTGCATCCACCCCCCCTTGACTTTCCTACTCCATATCCTTCTTCATTGAATTTCTACCTTTGAGACCATATATCCACCTCCCCCTCATTCACCCCTCATTTGTTTATGTGTGTCTGGGGAGAGAGAGAGGGAGGGAGGGAGAGAGAGACAGAGAGAGAGAGAGATAGAGAGAGAAGTGTTTGCTTGCCTTGCGTTTTTTTTTTGTTTTTATGCAGATTTAGATTCATCATCAACTTCAGCATTATAGACAAGTATGATAGTCCCCTTTAGTGGTCCCAAGATGATACACTCAATCTATCATAAGAGACTGAAAGGTGTGCCTTTTGACAAGTCCCTCAACATAGGATGATATGCCTTCCTAGTGAATTAACAATGCACTAGATGTATAAAAAAACTGAATATTTTTCACTCTATCATGATAGGCCAACTTGTGATAGACAGGATCTATCAAAAGAGACATCCTCTATTGCAATAAACCACCCTATCAAGATAGGCCTAGTATATGGAGACATGTCAACTACTATAACAAGACCTAGCTATCATGATAGAACCCCTCTATCATGGCATACCCCTTGTCTAAATGAGATCTCGATAGAGAACCTTTGTCTTTGACAAACTCTATCTATCATGAAAATGCCTCCCTATCATAACAAAACAAAACAACACAGCCCCTCTCTATCACAAAAGACCACCCTTTGTCATGATAGACCACCTTATCATGATAAAGAACCTCAATAGACCTTGTCTTTAATGATAGAAACCCTTTATTGTGACATACCAAAATCATGAGAGACTCGCATTTATGGCCATAGACCACTCTATCGTGAAATACTAGATTTACAATAACCCTTTTCTAGACAGATCCCCTCTCTCATGAGAAAACAATGTCAATAGACCCTCTCTATTGTTATAGACTGATCTAACATGAAAGAGCACCCTATCATGAAAGACCAACCTCTATCACAATCGAACATTTTCGTGATAGATTGATTCTAGGAAAAACATTAAGTTAATTTTTCAGGCTAAAATTGATGGTTTTTTGGTGATTTTGTAGAGTCTAGCATAGGTCCAAGGTGTGAAAGTGACTTAATGCATCATATAGCATTGCTCAAGTATTGAAGAAAAGCTTGGGAAATTGTCTTGAGCTTGTGAGAGAATTTCAGAGCATGTGACCAAAGATTGGAAAATACTAAACCCCCTTGGGCAATTATGGCCTACGTTATGCATGTCTTGTAGGGTTAACTTTTACGCTTGCAATAGGAGTAAAAACTTCAAGAAAACTTAAGAAATATCAAGCTCAAGATCTATAAGTAAACTACAAATACAAAAACTAAAGGAAAGAACATAAATGACTGAGAAAATGATGAAATTTGAATCTTGCAAGTTATTTTTTATGATGTTATATTAAGGAAACAGACATATAATTTGATCTAAAGAAGGGAGATGTGATTGAGAAGCAAGGGATCCATTCTTCTAGAAATTATTGTTTAAGGGAAAGGAGTAGGAAATTCATGCACTTATGATTGGGTAAACATCATGGCAAGGTGTGTTGACAAAGCTTAAGGTCTTCTCAAGCTAGTGTCAATCACATTGTGAAATCATGCCCAAAGTAATTAGGTAGCCACCACTATAATCTAACTTTAGAAGTGATGGAGTCCGAAATTTCATATAGCATGGAGAGATCAATATTGAGTTTGAGGGTAGCCTATTTTAGAATTTTAAGAAGGGTCATATAAGACATAATCAGAGTATATGCATACCAACCTATTACATGTTGCATCTATGAGGATGGTCTAAGTGTTAGAGATAGATGTCTGCGGAAGCACGCGAATAGCACAAGGAAGAAGAAGAAGCTTGGAGCACAAACACACAATACTGAATGTATTACTCGATAATGTACAAAGATAAGTAGCCCATTAGGGCAATAGGCGTATATACAAGCCGGGGGAAAAAACCTCCTAAAGAGGGAAAAAAGTGCCCCGGCGGTACTAGAGTGTTCACACACATCACTACCTAAATATATCAACAAAGCCCCCCTGGGAGTGATGCGGTGAACAAGGAGCTGGCACTCATGTATAAGGAAGTGCCAAGCTATGTGGAAATCACTCCACGAAAGGAAGTAAGCCCAAAGCTTTGCGGAAAGCCTCAAACTTCTCCCTAGGCAGAGCCTTCGTGAAAAGGTCTGCAATGTTCTCCTGCATGGGCACATATGCCAAGCTGATCTCCCCAGCAGAGAACCTCTCCCTCACATAATGATAATGCACCTCAATGTGCTTAGTGCAAGCATGGAACACAGGGTTCCTCGCAACTGCCAATGCGCTCTGACTGTCAGTGAAGATGGTGGTGGGAGAGGACTGACCAACACCCAAATCAGCCATAAGGCGTCTGAGCCACACACACTCAACAGTAGTTGTGAAAGCTGCCCTATACTCAGCCTCACAACTGGAAGTGGCCACAGTAGGCTGCTTCTTGCTCAACCAAGATATACATGAGCTACCAAGCATGAAGCAAAAGCCACTAGTGGACACACGAGTGTCATAGCAACCAGCCCAGTCTGAGTCAGAAAAAGCATGCAAATCTAGCGGTAGTGATCTCCCCTTGGGATAAAACAACCCAAGTAGCCGAGTACCACTCAAGTAGCGAAAGATGTGCTTAATCGCCTGCCAATGCTTGACACCTGGCCAATGCATAAACCTGCTCATCTGTGAGACAGCAAACTGAATATCTAGTCGAGTAATGCATAAGTAAATCAGACACCCAACAGCTTGCTGATAGAGAACAACATCAAATGCATCTCCAGCATCATGAAGACTCAATCGTAAACCTGTCTCCATAGGAGTGGCAATAGGCTTACAGTCTTCAAGGCCAAAACGCTGCAATAATGTGTCAATATATTTTGTTTGACACAAAACCAATCCACCATCAACTTGCATAAACTGAATGCCCAAATAGTGATGCAAATGCCCCAAATCAGACATCTCAAATGAGGCATGCAAATCAGCCTTAAAATCAGCAATATGCCTCTCATGAGGACCAGTGAGGAGCATGTCATCAACATAAACCACAATGATCAGAAGCACATCATTAGCACGCTTAACATATAAGGTGCTTTCAGTTGGAATGTTCTCAAAACCATGTGCAATCAGATAGGCATGTATCTTCTCATACCAAGCACGTGGTGCTTGCTTTAAACCATATAATGCCTTCTTTAACCTGCACACCTGGTTTTCATGCCCTTTTTGCACAAAGCCACGGGGCTGAAAAACATACACTTCTTCATGCAAGTCACCATTCAAAAATGTTGTTTTAATGTCCAACTGATGTACATTCCAACCATGATGGGCTACAAGTGCACAAATGCTCCGAACAGTAGTCATACGGCATGTACGTGCAAAGGTCTCATCAAAATCAATGCCTCTTTCCTGCGCATAACCCTTTGCAACAAGCCTAGCCTTAGATCTATCAACTGTACCATCAGGTTTACGCTTTAGCTTGTATATCCACTTAGTGCCAATGGCCTTCTTGCAAGGAGGCAAGTCACATAAAGACCAAGTACCATTCTTCATTATTGCATCATATTCAGATTGCATAGCAGCCATCCAAATTTCTGAATTTTGTGCTTCATCAAACGAAATAGGCTCATTCTCATCACAGAGACTAGATGCAGCCATAGCATAACAATCTGATGCAAAAGAGGCACTATGAGAGCCTGAACGAGTATGATATGATAGAGGTGCATCTAATTTGCTGTCACGCAAAGTTTATACCAGCCATTTTGGCATAGCTTTTGCCTACTCAATATCAGCTCTTTCATCAACTAGTGCATCATGTAAATCTCCATCAGAAATGGAATGATCTGGATCATCACATGAATCCTGCAAAGGCTGAGAAGTTGCCTCATTAGGACCAGCAGTAGACTGTCCACCTGTAAAAAGAGGCATCAAAGTATCATACATGTCTTTGGAGCTAACAGATGTCTCCTTAGTACATGAAAGCAATGGCTGAATAGCATCTTCCACAAAACAACATCACGGCTAACCAGAATGTATTTAGTCTATGGATGATACAGAGGTAGCCTTTACCTTAAGAACTGTACCCAACAAAAATACATTTTACTGCCTTATCATCCAATTTTCTGCAATGTTTTTTAGGCACTAGTGCATATGCCAAACAACCAAAAACCTGTAGATGAGCAACAGATGGCTTGCGATCTTGCCAAGCTTCATATGGAGTGATAGACTGCAGCGCTTTAGTGGGACACCTGTTAAGTACATATGCTGCACACATGACAGCCTCAAGCCAGAAACGATGTGGTAAAGCCTGACTCTTGACCATACACCTCGCCATCTCCATGAGTGACCTATTCTTCCGTTCAGCAACTCCATTCGGTTGAGGTGTATACGACACTGTACACTGGTGTTTTATCCCATGTTCAGCCAGAAATGCATTAAAATCAAAAGACATATATTCCCCCCCTCGATTAGAACGGAGGGTGCCCATTTTACATCCTGACAGATTTTCAGCCAAAACCAAAAACTGTTTGAAGCACAAAAACACTTCGGACTTTTCCTTCAATGGATATACCCATGCATGCCTGGAAAAATCATCAATGAAATTCATGAAGTAAAGATAGTTTCCAAAAGAAGGTGTCTGCGTAGGACCACAGACATCACTATGTACAAGCTGCAATTTGTGTAAAGCCAGAACTGAACCATCTTTTGGAAAGGAGGAACGCTGCATTTTGCCCAAAATACAGCCTTCACATACATGTTTTCCAGGTGCCTCAAGCTTGGGCAAAGAAGACACCATATCAGATTTCTATAGGCGTAGCAAACTAGCAAAATTTAGATGACCAAAGTGTTTATGCCAAAGCTTTGCATCTGACATAGCCTGAGAATCATGAACTGCACATGCCGAATCATTCATAGATCTTTCATAGTCTATGAGCTTATACAACCCATGACATAAAATGCCAAAAGCAATAATAACATCGCCATTTGAGAGATCATGAATTGTACATCTGTCATCAACAAATTTCACAACCAAACTAATCTTGGCTAATGCAGAAACTGATAACAGATTCTTCTTGATCCCTGGCACAAATAAAGCATCTGACAAGGTGAAAGACCTACCATCAGCAGTAGTTAGAATGATCTTACCAACTCCCATAATAGGATAAGAGGAGTTGTTGGCGCATGTGACAGTATTCCCTGTAGGGGCAGGCTCGAGTGAAGAGAAGAAACTGCGCTGCGAGGTAATATGTTTGGTCGCCCCACTATCAAAGTACCAAACATCTGAGTCCACTGCAGACATGCACTGATCATGAGAAGATGGGTCGAAACTGCAGACAGTAGTAAATGCCCATTCTTCTTCCTGCACAAGATTTGCAGACTCTGTTTTTGGTGTAGAGACCTCTACAACAACCATTCTAGCCTCTTTCTTATTTGCCTCTTTAGCAGCCAATTTTGGACAGTTCTTTATGATATGATCATTCCCTTTACAGTACTTACAAAACAATTTCTGCTTTTCTGATTTCTTCTCATCTTTATCTTCCTTCTTCGAATATGCAAAATTAGCAGATTTCTGCTTACTAGTTGAAGAGCTCCATTTTCCTTTGCCCTTTCTGACTAGCCTGGAAAGCTTGATGTGCAACTTGCATAATGGACCTGTTTTGCCTGGATTGATCTTCCTGCAACAGAGCAGAGACTAACTCCTCAAATGATAAGGCATTTGGATTGCCTTTCATCATCAACCGAAGAGTAGAAGCAAAACTCTAATATGAATCAGGAAGACCATTCAGAACGGTCTGCACAAGTGAGCTATCTGGTATAACCTCATCAGCAGAAATCAATTGTTCCTTTAAGTCTTTGATCTTCATTAGGAAACTATCCATAGAATCACCTTCATTCATGTGCTCACTCTCCAACTGTTTTCGGAGGTAAGCAACACGAGCCTCATTCCTAGCTTGGTACAATGTGGTAAGTGTATCCCAAGCATCCTTAGCTGTTCTGCAAGAGCGAATGTGAGGATTAATGGCACATTTGGCAGACAAAGCTATCAATGCATGTGCCTGGGCATCTCTGCCATCCGAGCGAATCTGCTCTACAGTAGGTGCAGCAGAAACAACAGCACGAACAGGAATCTGTAGAATATCATCTTCGACACCATCTTCATCAGCTCCAACTTGTATTTGCAGTACCTGTAGTTAGAGGTGTAACAGGACGTCTTTCAACACCCTGCACAATGTTCCACAATCCTTTTGCAACCAATACATGTCGCATCACATAAGCCCATAATGGGTAGGTGGTACCATCCAACTTATTCTCAACAGCCAACATACGGAATACATCACTGCTTTCAACCATGGCCGGTGACTAAAATACCTTGATGCAGAAAATTGATTGTATCTCAAAAAGTTGAACAGAACTGCCTCGACGAATTATACTAGACCTGTAGAAGACTTTGAGACGCTTATATTGGTGAACAGAAACTAGTATATACCTTTGGCACAAAAAGATGAAATAGCCTGCACAAGCATTGTGATAATGCATTCGGAGGCCGAAACGAGCTCAGATCGCGGTTTCGGCACCAGACAACAAAGCTGTTTTGATCTCTGAAACACCCTGAGTATGCTCACCAAATTTCATGCGAATCTGAGACTGCAAATGGAGGAGTGGCGATGGCACCCCAGATGAAACGACGACCTGCTCTGATACCAATTATTGGAGATAGATGTCTGCGGAAGCACGCGAACAGCACAAGGAAGAAGAAGAAGCTTGGAGCACAAACACACAATACTGAATGTATTACTTGAGAATGTACAAAGATAAGTAGCCCATTAGGGCAATAGGTGTATATACAAGCGGGGGGAAAAAAACCTCCTAAAGAGGGAAAAAAGTGCCCCGGCGGTCCTAGAGTGTTCACACACATCACTACCTAAATATATCAACACTAAGAAGATCATTAGTCAATTATAAAACCTTCATGAGTTTTGTGCATAATTTAGGAAAGGGTAGATAAAAATAAGGGAGTACTAAACAGCGAGTCGTAACAAACGAGAACTATGTCGTAAAAAGAGAACACTTACGTCAAAAATTACATGTTTTCACCTCATTTTTGGAATTCCTTTACACCAGTATACATATATTACAAAAATGAGGTGAAAACAAGTAATTTTTGACGTTTTTTGTCATTTTCTCAAAAAAAAATGAGCTCAAAATGTAGTCAAAATTTCACTATATTAGGCATTGACGTGTCCCAAAATGTATATGATAAGACATTGACATGTCCAAAATCTATATGCTAAGACATTGACATGTCTAAAATATATATAAGAATGTGGAAGTCAATAGTTTTTACACAAAAATAACATTTTAGACATATCTTTAATGGGTGGATATCTGATTGTTATTCAAAATTGCTACAAAACATGGTTTCATTAACCAAACTACTTTGAGGCATTTACATAAGCACTAAAAATGTCTGAGAGCTTCAATGCAACTCACAACTTTGTCGATCTATGTCTACACCCTCATCATCTGATGCACTTGATTCAGTCTCATACTGTTGAGAGCTCTCTTCTTCTTCTTCTATATCCACAAGAGCTCTATCTTCATCCACGTACATACCAAATTCTACAGGATCATGCACAACTCTTCTTGTTTTCCTATGATTTCCTGTACCACATACATCTGGAAGCTTTTGTTTTATCATGTTGATGGTTGCTTTCCTCAAGTGACCAGTTTTTGTCAAGGAAAAATCATAAACAAGAATATCTACATCATCCATTTTAAGAGTGGATGTGCTTCGAATATTCTTTTTCCTTTTTGAACCTGTTCGTTTAGCATCACACACCATTTCTAAGTTATATTTACCTGTGAATGCATTACTACTTTTAGTGTAATACCAATGCACCACCAAAGCCTCTATTCTTCTCTGATCAATATCTTTAGTTATCTCTAAAACCTTTGCAATCCAAAATGGTCTGGTAGCCTCATCACCATCAGCAAGTACTGCAATAAGCGTTCCAACATTTATCTCTATTAAATTTCCTTGCCATCTTGCTTCTGCCTGTTTTGTCATCCTTGGGCCTACATAAATATTTCTTTCTGGTGGATGTATAAAACTTTGAAGTGCATCTGCATTACATGCTTGGGCCACATTCACGGATCTTTGTGTACAAAAATCCCATGTGAATGGAACATCAACTGGCCAGTGACCTGCAATTGTATACTGTATAATCTCTTCTTGATGATTGAAAAAGTCCTCCCACCAAGATACATCTTGATCTCCAGCATATTTTTTTGCACGCTCAATATGTCTCTTCTTTTCAATGAGTGCATGCATCCAGCTTTTACTTTGATCAACCACACTTCCACATCTTTCTGTATTGTTTTTATCTTCATATGGTGATTGTTCTGCACCATACACTGTTACAGTAGACAAATTAGGCACCTGCAATAAGAAACTGCATCCCTCTTTAGGCTCCCACCCAAGAGAAGATGAATACTGCTTTGCAAATAAAAGGGTTATTTCATCAACCCTCCTCATCAAGAATACATGGTTGAAACTAATATTGTGCAATGGAGCCAAAACCTTAGCACTGTTATCAAGGCCCATTGAGCAAAAGTGCTTAAAGTCATAAATCTGTGTGAGGTGTTGAACTTCTGGTTTTGGAGTATATGCTTCTGAAATCAGCTCAGATAAAATCGGAAGAGTAAAAGCATTGTTACGTGCCAACTTCTTAGAGAAAGTACTGAACATTTGATCAATGTGATCATGAGTGTGGCCAACCAGAAGAAAATTTACCTTAACCTTCTGAAATACCTGTTTTTCAACAAGCATGCTTAAATATCCAAAGACTGTAGAATTTTTATTCTCTCTTGGAGTATTATCTAGTTGCAAATATAGAGTTGGTGGCAAAAGACCCTTCCATGATTGCAAAACACGATGAATGACAGTAACTGTAAGGTTTGGATCATTATGCACATTCGGATATGTGAAGAAAACCTTGGACATTACAGTTCCATTGTATACCAAAGCGCCAACCAAATGCATTTGCACAAGGACTTCATCTCCAATGTCCTTAGGGATGCGATAAAAATGTGGCAAACAAGTTTTTTTCTGATCCATACCATCGATCAACAAACACATATAACGCTCCGGATTTCTGAGTGCCTTACTTCGATGATGAATTGCTTTCTTTCTCTCTAATGCTTGACTCTCACGATGGTTGTTAAGAAGGTTTTTAAAATTATGCTTTTCCTGTGGTGTTGTAGCCCCTTTTGCCATGTTTTTCAAAGTGGCGCAAACTGAACATTCACCCATTCTAACTTTACGAGGAATAGAAACATTGTTAAACTCTTCCTTCCATAATCGAGTAAAGTGACGATACAACACATACTTCTCATTTCTATTTTCCATGTCTTCTCTATATATTTGAAATACCTCTCGACGATTTAAGTTATCTGACAAGTGCAACCTTCCAGTTGTAGGCATAACTTCACAATGCAAGCTAAAATAGTTCATCATCCAATTCATTGCATGACGTCCAGCAGATCCTTTGGTCCCAACATGGAACGTATCCAAAATGAGATCCCCATTCAAAAACCCTTGTTGAACCCTATGTATTCTAAAATTTCCTACACCCATTGCAATTTTAAATGCAGCCCTACAGCATGGCATCCCTTGAGTAAAGAAATATTCAAAACCAACACGCGTTACTGACATGTTATCCTCAATCATTTGCATGCAAGAAACAAGGTATATATCTTGCCTTTCACTATCTAAATGGAGGAATTTTTCTCTTATGTGCTTTAGTTTCTTCATCCCTAAATTATACAAGCATTTCAAACCACAACAATGCTTCACAATATCCAATGCAATCTGTCTATCTGAAGTAAGAAATTTAAATCTTTTTCGACTTACTTCACGAGACCTTCTTTTAAATCGTAGATTGAGCTTGCTTTGCTTTTTCGTTGCTCCACATGCACTTGAATCAGAAGGGAGATCAATGGTTGGATCAGATGGGAGATCAAGAGGTGCATTTGTATGAGCAGCATTGCACTGTGAATTGGATAACTTAAATGACTCAACAGAAAACATGGAATCATCAGCACGTTCTAAATCATAGGGATCATCACTTCTCTGGAAAGGCTCAACTGAGAACAATGAATCAATATGAGCAGAGGAAGCTGATGCCCAAGCATCCACTGAAAAGATTGAGCTCATCTTCACTGAGTTCACAGAAGATTGAAGATGAATGACCTTTTTAAATAAGTAGAAATCCGAGATCAAGTGAAGATATCACATCAAATGTCACATCAAGAAGATATGAAATCAAAAGCTTATTAAAGTACATTAAATAACATAAAACATCAAATTACATCAAATCACTTAATTACTCAAATATACACTAATAAGGGAACCAAAGATTTGATTCACTTTTGATTCAAATGATCTTTTTCTAACTTCATATGAGTCATTCAGTCTAAGCATTGTGAATGAATCAAAATATATCAAAGTTGTGTTCCAATAGGAATATATAATAAAATTGTTTGGATGAAATTTTACAAGAAGAAATTTTACAACTGGAATATATCCAAGTTGAGTTCCAACTGGAATATGCTATGCCATTGAACACTATACAAGAAGAAATTTTACATTTGGTTAAGATTTCAAGGATTAGGTTTTATTGTGGTCTTGGCTAGATATCAAAGAGGTAGATGAAAGTATATTGAAAAAGAATTATGTGTAAAAGAGGCACACAGCAAGTATATTCATACATTGATTTTCCATTTCAACAATGTGTTACAAGATAAATGTGAATATGAACTAAAGTGTGGAGGATAACACTATAAAGATGTCATTAATCTCACAACTTAGACCTAATTTTCTCCCAAGCAACAGAATCTAAGAAAAAACATCTACATGAGATTAGAAATCCTCATGTACATACCATACTGTTGCCATTGAAGTTTAATTTCCATGCAAATGTATATAAATAGTTGCAAGGTTCTGTACTAGAATGTTTATTCAAAGTGATTTTCCATTTCAAGAGTGAGTTACAAGATAAATGTGAATATGAACTAAAGTGTGGAGGGTAATACTATGAAGATGTCATTAGTCTCCCACATTTAACACAACTTTGACTTGATTTTCTCCCAAGAAAGAGATTCTTAGAAACAAATCTCTACATGAGTTGAGACATCCTCATGGACATACCATACTCTTGCCATTGAAATGTAATTTCTATGCAAATGTATATAAATAGTTGTAAGGGTCTATGAATATTTCATTAAAGTGGCTCTGAAACAGCCTATTTGTGTGGGTGCTATTCCCTGGTTAGATAAGTTGACAGATTTAGTTAGCAAGTGGACTCATTCAGTTAGATCCAGTTAGTTTCTGGTTCAAGTTACCCAATTGCCTATAAATACCAGAGGAGGAGATCATTCGCATTTTCAAAATCCACGAGCAAGAGAGAGCAGCAGAGCACAGACAGCCATGGAGCACAGAGGTCAGCATACCAGCAAGCCAAGCCTGATGGAGAAGAAGAATGTTGGCAAAAGTACCAAGAGGTAGACAAAATCATAACTAAAAAAAAGATTCCAAAAAGATTCCCTCTGTATGTCTGTGTAAATTTCTCATTTCTAGGTCTCTATTTTTCTTGCCTGTCGAAATATGGATCCAAAGCATGTACAGGTCGATGCCGGGCATCGACTTTAAGGTGTAAGTCGATGCCAGGCATCGACTTAGGATTGCAAGTCGATGCCAGGCATCGACTTGCAGCCCCAAGTCGATGCCTGGCATCGACTTGCTCCTGCAACTCGATGTCTGGCATCGACTTGCTCCTGCAAGTCGATGCCTGGCATCGACTTGTGGGTGCAAGTCGATGCCTGGCATCGACTTGCAGCCCCAAGTCGATGCCAGGCATCGACTTGGTCCCAAAAAACGATGCCAAGCGTCGACTTGCCAGCATCATCATGCACTGAAAAGTCGATGCCAGGCATCGACTTTTGGGTGCAAAATCGATGCTTGGCATCGGCTTTTGGGCCCAAATCGATGCTTGGCATCGACTTTTGTGCCCAAGTCGATGCCAGGCATCGACTTTGTGTTCAAGTCGATGCCAGGCATCGACTTGAGGGTAAAAGTCGATGCCAGGCATCGACTTGGCCCAAAAGTCGATGCCAGGCATCGACTTGGGCCCAAAAATGGATGCCATTCATCGACTCTTGCACCCCCAAGTCGATGCCTAGCATCGACTTTCACCCTCGAGTCGATGCCTGGCATCGACTTGCACACAAAGTCGATGCCTGGCATCGACATGCACTTAAACAACGATGCCTGGCATCGACCTGAAGCTGAAAATCCATGCCTTGCATGGACATGGGCTGATATTTCTTATTGCTTGATATTTCCAATTGCTTTCAGGGATGTGGAGTACAAGGATGAAAGGCCCATTAAGAAGCTCAGAGTCACCATGGGCTCTGCTGACCAGCAACGTGACAAAGGCAGTGGTCACCAAGCAAAGGCAAAGAAAATTATTGCACCATTATCCTCTGAGAAGGCCAGCAACCCACTAGGAATATCCTCAGGTGGACAGAGTAGCATTAAAATTCCTGTGGAGGATCCAAGTATGAAGGAAAGGTCGAGGGAGACAGAGGTCATGAAGACAGATCGTCCACTTCGGGACATGACAAATCTCGAATGGTGCCTTCAGTACGTGGAAGAGAAGAATGCAGTCCTCCTTGTGTTCGCAGGGGCCTATGGCAGAGGAAAGATCACGACAACACAAGGTTTTCAGTATGGCCTTGTTTACAAATTGGATTATGAAGATGAAGATTCTGACAACCTGCTTTTCTTGGTGGAGACATCCAAGGGATTAAGAAATGTCATATGCAAGATGGAATTCTTGTGCCCAGAGTGCTGTGTTCCAGAGGAGCTAGCTCAGATGTGCAGAGACTCAGTGAATTTCATCAAGGACCTGATGCCATGGATACAGGGCAATATCATGCCAACACAGCACAAGAAGACGACCCCTGTAAAGGCAAGGGGTAAGGAGAGTGTGCAGAAAAAGCCCCTAAAGAAAAAGAAGATAATTGCAGAAGAGGACTTTTCTGACTCAAGCTCTAGCTCTGGGGACATTATTGTTGCACCTGGTGGAGAGCTTGCATCTGGTGTGCTTGGCACTGAGCAGAATAAGATGAGGGAGGACATAGCTAGAAGAAAAATTGTGAAGAAGGGGCAGTTGTTCCACCTGCCTATTAATATTATCCACAGGCCACCAGTGGATCCAGTCACAGGGAGGAGGCCCCTTGAGATCAGGGAGCCACATAATTTGCATGTCCAAAATCTTAAGAAGAAAATGAAATTAATCCTCATGCTACTGTTGTGCCATTCCTTGTAATGGTGGATCCGCATGAGTGCAGCTGTGTGGAGGATTTCAATGAGAATTTGTTTGAGGAGTACACTTATTATGTGATTGGAGGTTCACACTCTGCAGAGGCTCGTAGACAGTTAGTGAAGGAGCACCCTACTACATTTTAGGTATGCAGAGTGTAAGATATATGCTGGTCTTACAACTGAGGAAGCCAAGCTTCTTGCTTGGGATCACAACAACGATAATGACTACAGGCAAAAAATGTCCTCCATAGAGAGAATTCGGTTCTTCCACCATGAATACGAAGATTGTCTTGTGAAGGAAGCTGGGAGAATACATCCCAATCTACGAAAGCAATGCCTTATTGAGGTTGGAATTGCATTGGATGAGAATAGAAAGTTAGATGCTTTGAGGAAATATGACCCATGGTTTCAACTGGCATTCAGATCAGGTGAGATCTGGGATCTTCAGGATAGAATCTTCACAATGTGGGAGCATAAGGAGGTCAAGGGCCAGAAGCAACGAAAGTCGAGGCCAGACCCACAAATTGATCTGAGGGGAAAGGGAAGGAAAGTTGACCTTTCAATTGAGGAGGCTCCTGAGGACATGAAGCTGACCCCATGGAGGGCCCTTCAAGGAATCAAGGATGATACATTGATCATATCAACCTTGTCAAGGGTAATCTCGAAGGAGTTGAGCCTCGAGGAGATGGTCACTGAGCTCAATAAGTATGTATGTTATTCTCAGATCCTTTTTCCCTCCTCCCATGCTTCTTGTCTAACCTAGTCTCTTTTATATTTATGTGTCTGTAGTCATAAAGTGTACATGAAGATTCAGGAGGTGATGATGAAGAGGCTGGGTTGCTTTTCTTGGACAGAGGTCCAAGCAGACTATCCAACCACATCATCCTACAAAGCCTTATCAGAATATTTCATCCTGTTTCGTGATTGGGTAGATTCTCTTATCAGAATATTTCATACTAAACAATTTGATGCATTGCATGGCATCAACATGGGGGCATAAGTCGATGCCTGGCATCGACTTGGGGGCATAAGTCGATGCCTGGCATCGACTTGCAGCATAAGTCGATGCCTGGCATCGACTTGGGGGCATAAGTCGATGCCTGGCATCGACTTGCAGCATAAGTCGATGCCTGGCATCGACTTGCAGCATAAGTCGATGCCTGGCATCGACCTGCAACAAAAGTCGATGCCTGGCATCGACCTCGTGGCAAAAGTCGATGCCAGGCATCGACTTAGGTCCCTAGGTCGATGCCAAGCATCGATTTTTAGTAGAAGGTCGATGCCTAGCATCTACCCCAACAAGAAATCGATGCCATACATCCGTTCTTTATGTTCTGTTTGCTGTACTGAAGATCTCTTCTAATTGTTTTTCCAATTTGTTCTGCAGAAACCAAGGAAAAGTAAGTCTACAGAGGTACTAGATGACTGCCCCCCTGCATTCCTTGCTCACATTCAAAGAGCAAGGCATGAGAAATCTAGACTGAAAGCGAAGGAGATGGATTTTGATGATGAACCCGATCTTAAATGTTTCTCCAATCCCCTAGACCCCCTTAGGCCTGTATATTACAATGTGTTCTGTAGTGATGTATATAATATTTGTTCTGTTGTGCCTAGAAAACATTTCTCCCTTCTCATAGCGGACATACCCTATGGATTTAGGATGTTAGGATCAGTTAATGATGATGAACCCTTCAAACACCCTCAGATTCGGAAGATGGTCACTGATTTTGCAGAGTTAACTATGTCTCCTCTTTGGAGGATAGTAATTTTCCATAGCAGAGACCAGTCTTTCTCTGTTTCAACTGCTTTGAAAGCAAGATGTCATGCTGTCGAGTGCCTCACTTGGTAAGTAATCTTCTTTCTATCTCCATGGCTTTCATGATGCCCTATGTGACTCATAGTTCTTTTTTGCAGGGTGAAGACAAACGTAAATCACACTCCTTTGCATCGGTTTGTGAGTGCCACTGAATGCATTACAGTGGGCTATTATGATGAAGTAAGCAAAAGGAGAGTCAGGGAGCATTGCAATGAGAATGGGATCTCAAATGTGCTCATGTTCCCAGCCGTTACCAAGAAACTTCGTCATGTAGCTGGGGACATGACATTGGTTAACCCTTATCAGAAGCCACAAAAACTCATAATGAGATTGCTTCAGCTATTTTCCAATGATGATGACTGGGTCCTAGACCTTTTTTCGGGCACAGGTAATTTCAATTTTCACAATTTTCATTAGTCATTGTTGATTGAAGCCTCTAATAGGTTTTCTGCTGTTTCAGGAACGACTCTGGCTTGCTCCTTAAAGATGTTCAGGCACTGCATAGCTGTGGAGAAGGATGATGCTCAAGTGAGCTTCATTAGAATGAGAATCAATGGGCTGAATGAATGCCCAGATGAAGACCAAGAGGTTGGAAGGAAGCACATTGCAGATACGGAGAGATTCCAAGCAGCTTCAAGGGAGCCTGTTCCCCCACTTGCAGATGAACCTGGGGACATGGCTGACCTTGAAGAGCCAATCTTGGAGCAAGAGAGGCAAGATAGGTGTTCTAATGTGCCAGAGGATACCAATACCCTTGAGCCTGAGGAAAGCTATGATCAGCTTCTATTGTAGATTCACATAACTCTTGTAAAACACATGAAATGTAAAATATCATTTTACTGGAAATATAATTTGGAGTTCTGCTTCCACTTCGTGTTCAGCTTGATTTATCTTGAGCATTTCTCTGATCATGTGTGAATGTTTCTTAGTATAATTTTGTTGAATATTATCTTCTCTTGGGAATGCTTTTGTGAAGTGTATTTCATATTCCGTTAATATGGCCAGGCATTCAATGGGGATCTTAACCATACAAAGGGGATGATCTTAATTGCCTTGTTAAAATGCTCTGATTTTTACAACACATGTTCTCTAACTTTCGAGTAACTCTTAATTAGCTATCTTCTGTGCTTGTTGAGGTTATAGATGTAATGAAGGAGCTTCGTGAATTCTTACATGTACCTTTTCAACTCTAATCTATTGTCCAAGATCATGATGTGGGATTCTTGGTCATGCTCAACAACTAGTTTTCATGGCAGCAAGAATTTTAGTATATCTATCTTGACTACTTGGGATCTGAGATCAAGCTTCTAAAGACAATATTTACAAGCAAGACTCGTGATGCTTTCTAGATATTGTAAAATGCCCACTTTTTTGCTTCATATAATGGTATTTAGGTAAAAAGAAAAAGAGAACATGTCTTTGTTCTCCTTTGTTGTGACTCAGTGTTACTAGATCACAGAGATAGAGAGAGAGAGAGAGACCAAGAGGGCATAGAGCACATAGAGATAATGAAGACTTTCCCCTACTCAGATTAAGAGAACACTCTAGAACATTGAGAACTTCCTAAGTGTTGAAGACCATGAAGAATTACTTTATTGGCATAAGGGATCATAAGGATCATGTGGTTGAGTCTAAAAAATTATTGAGAGACAAGAAATTTGAAGACTTGTTTACTCAATACTAGACATTTGGGTTAACCTTTAAAGGTACCATCCTTACATGGTTTCATCTATTAAATTGAGGCAACTATCAAGGTATATCATAGTTGATGGACACATTCATCACTAAGCTCTCAAAAAGTGGAATTAGGCATAACACATTTTCTTCAATACACAACTTCAAGCAGACTCCCCAAGAGATATTGAGGCTAGGAGGATGTAGGTTCAAACAATACATTGAAAGATGTCCCAACCTAGAATTACCTACTTACGCTAAGCAAGTTTTCTTATTTCTAAATGGTCTCTTAAGTGGAAATCTTAGTTCCTATGTGTATTTGAAAGATCCAAATACCCTAGATCATTGTGTTATAATGTGCATTGACATTGAGGATAATCTAGGCGAAGAATTAGAACTTTCAAAACTCTATAAAGGTTCAAACTATTAGCTAGTACTTCTAGACCTTCTTCATCGATGAAAGAACTCGTTGAGTTATTTTCTCAAAAGTTAGGTGAAAACCTTTGGAATAGGCAAAATCAAAAAGTCATGACAATAAATCATTGTTACACTTGTGGAGGTGATCACATGACCAATGCATGCCATATGTGAGTCCAAAATGCACCAACCCTAGGATCATATTACTGCACAAGAAAGAGAAAGTACACCAACCACTTAGCATAGGATTGCCCCTACAATAGGCATGCAATGAGATAGACCTATCAGTAGCCGTATAAATATCAAAACAAATACAAGCTACAAGAATATTATAGATTGCAATAGAATTATCAACAACCTTATGAATATCCTCCCAGACCTCAACCTGTTTTAGGACAGCAACCACCATCCCCTCCAAACATGGTGTTAGTCAAGTATGCATTAGTAGAAGGAAATCAAGATAGGACCCTAGTAGTTGGCTATGCATTTAGTTGCTAATCCTATCTTTCATGCCAAGACTAAGCATATAGAAGTCCATTGTCACTTTGTTAGACAAAAGATTGCAAGCAAAGAGATACAATTGTCTTATGTATCTACACAGATGCAATGTGTAGACATGATGACCAAAGCACTTGATGGAAGCAAACTCAACAGGTTCAAATCAATGATTGGAATGCAACAGATACCTATGGAATGAAGACTCAAGCATCTTAGGCTTGAGGGGGAGATGTTGGTTCATTTGGAAAGCTTTGATGCTTGGCCAAATATCAAAGGCTTACTTCACATCTTGAGTATGACTATCACACATGAAGACCTCTTGTAAAATCGCTTGAGTTTAACTCAAGATAAATGTAAAAGGAATAGCTTAAGAGAATCTCGTAGCATTACGAGTTGTAAGTCACACGAAATAAGTGGTTAGAATAAAATCAATTAGAATCCTAAAAGGAAGGATCACTTTTAGGTGGAAGATTCAACATTCAAATTGGGAACACATCTACAAAAGACCCTGACTTTTAGTCGCGGGTAGTAGAGCAAGAAGAAGGACACATTGAGCTTCAAGCTTGTGGGTACACTAAGCCCACACATCTATGAATAAGCCTACATCATTTTCTTTGTATCATACATTCATAATATTACACACTTGATTCAGTTTATGCAAGTTATCTCATGTCTACTATTGTCTGCTGTTGACGTGCTTTGATACTAAGTGTTGGAGTTTCAGGTTCAAAAAAGCACACAAACAACACAAGGAAGAAGAAGACTACAAAGAAATGGATCCTTTTGTAGAACAGATGCATCCCTTGGGAATGCTCAAAAACCTCCCTCTTGGTCAGGCAGGACCCTCTGCACCATGAGGGTCTTAAATGGCACAATGGCAATAGCTTGAACAAAATTCCTAGAATCATGGGGAATTCAGACTCTCATATCACACATAATAAGAAGTGGTGTCTTACTTGGATGTGCCTACAATGGGATCTAAAGTTCATGTCTCTCTGGCACCCCCTCATCGAGATAAAAAAATTCGGTGCTCATGTGGCGAATCCTCCACGGGGGAATCTGGACCAATATAAAGGCTAGCAAAATTTGTGGGGCTTCATCGTGGTGCAAGCACTGCAATCACGACAATGAGGATTTAGGACACATTTTCTTCTCGTGCCCCAAATCTATCTTGATTTGGCAAATCCTTGAAAAACTCTTGTTGCTATAGGAACAAATCAATTGGAAGCAAGCGTTACTAGAGAAGACCATTGGCTCGTCCTCATCACTGTGGAATGTTATAAGAGGTGAGACTCTGGAAGATTTGTAGAGAGAGATGTGCTTCCAATTTTGGAAACTCTCCTAAAGAATGGTCTATCGAGAAAACTTTTTTCCTCCTACGCAAAAGAATTTCCAATTGTAAGAAGCCCCCACCTTTTAAGCATCATAGAGTGTTTTTCCTTGAGAACAACAAGATTAAATCCAAGTGGGCATGGCATGAGGGGGATGACAGGGTTATCAACCTCCTTTGTAAAACCCTCTAACTTTGTATGTTCTTCCCCTGCTTTGTGCGATTCGGGAGGTCCTATGGGCACTAGACCCATTCACCTGTAGAGTTGTTTCCTTTATTCAAATTAAATTTTAGGAGATTAGGCTGTTGTCGAACTTCCTTTTATGAAAAAAAATAGAAAACATTTAGTATTTATTTATAAAAAATTAAAGACTAGAAAACCACTAAGTTTTTTTTAGCAAAAAAAACTGAAAGACAAAAAAACCAATAAAATCCTAAATTTGTGACTTGTCAATGAATCAACTTTCTGAATGAACAGCTTATTGCTCTCTTTTTCTGACAACCACCTTACCATCGATATCTTTAACGCCACTATTTCTCGGCATGTGCTACATGAAAAATTGTTTTCTTCTACAAGTAAAGGAGTTAGCAAGTACAGAAGTATAGCCTTATTTGTTAATTGTGGTTGCCAACGATGATTACAGCAAGATTAATGCTAGTTATGACTTTTAATAAAAGTAGAGACTTGTGTGATGTTTCTCTCTTCTTTGGTTCCATTCTACACATCTTCCCTTACTGGTATGGTACTGTGTCTTAATGCATCCAGATAATATGATCTCTCTTTGCGCTGATCGAATGTGTGTGCGTGTCTGTGTGTGTGTGAGAGACAGAGAGAATGCTAAAACGTACAGCATCTTAATCCTTGGGCTTTTTTCGTAATTCTAACGCCCTCATCCTCTTTTCATAGGTTTTGTAGCACATGTGTCACCATTGAGTGTGCATTAACGCACAGTCACTTAGCCAATCTTTCATTAATGTATTCGCACGCAAACACACGGTTTATGGTCACTCAGAAAAAGAGGAACAAAAGAAGAATCGCAAGACAACTATACTTTACAGATAACAAAAAAATGGTAATGCACACATCTTACGCATGAACGAGAGCACACACACATACACAGGCAGCTTCAAAAAATGGGTTTCCAAAGTCCAGCGCATGATTGTGGAAGAATCAATGTGCCGCCAATTATATATAGTGAGGATTTGACAATGTGCATTGGTTCCATAGCAAAACTCAACGTAAAAGGGTTATCCGAGCCAGAAGAATCAATGTTTACTTGTAGATATTGACAGTCCAATTATAGCCCACAATAAATTCAGCCTCATAGTAATTTCTTTTTTTGAGAGAACAAGAAATTGATTAATAATGGCATGTATCGATGTACAGAGCGCAAGACTACCCCCTCCATTTACAAAGCAAGACCAAAACACATTTGGCCATATTCACCTACTCAGAATGTAGATTGATACAGCAGCTAGTACAGTAGTTCGGACTACAAATAGTGGCAATAGTACAAGGGAGCCACAAAGCCAACAACAAAGAGGACAAAAATCATCTATAGACACAATTCCACCATCTCAGTTCTAGTAGCTGAGTACAATTTCAAAAGGGAGTCTCTCCATTGGCTTGGTCTGGTAATGTACAGATGTCTGGATAGAGAGAAACCCTCCTCGGGAGCATTAATAATGGCAGCAAGAGCTTTGATGCTCATAGCTTTCAGCCCAAACAATAAAGAGAATACAGATGCACTAGTGGAGTTCTTGTTGCTAAACACATCCATATTTCTACTCTTCTAGATACTCCACAGAATATTGGCTCTCCACATGTTCCATATGACAAAATCAAAGTTGTTGCAGAGACCCAACAGAAGTTCTTTGTAGCCAGGCTAGAAGTTATGTTTCTAACAAAAGGGTAAGATACAACTCCAAAAAAATTGAGCATGTAAATAGTTGATAAAAAGGTGGGGGAGATCTTCCACACTGCCACAAAAAATACATACACCATTAATGTTTAACTTCTTGTCCTTAGCACCACACCACACTAATTGTGAAGAATAAGCCAGAGGAGAAAGGAGTGTTTGATGTTCACATGCAGGTACCAACTACACTGAAATCTATGAGACCATTCTTGAGCATTCCAATAGTACAAGGGAGCCACAAAGCCAACAACAAAGAGGACAAAAATCATCTATAGACACAATTCCACCATCTCAGTTCTAGTAGCTGAGTACAATTTCAAAAGGGAGTCTCTCCATTGGCTTGGTCTGGTAATGTACAGATGTCTGGATAGAGAGAAACCCTCCTCGGGAGCATTAATAATGGCAGCAAGAGCTTTGATGCTCATAGCTTTCAGCCCAAACAATAAAGAGAATACAGATGCACTAGTGGAGTTCTTGTTGCTAAACACATCCATATTTCTACTCTTCTAGGGAGCCACAAAGCCAACAACAAAGAGGACAAAAATCATCTATAGACACAATTCCACCATCTCAGTTCTAGTAGCTGAGTACAATTTCAAAAGGGAGTCTCTCCATTGGCTTGGTCTGGTAATGTACAGATGTCTGGATAGAGAGAAACCCTCCTCGGGAGCATTAATAATGGCAGCAAGAGCTTTGATGCTCATAGCTTTCAGCCCAAACAATAAAGAGAATACAAATGCACTAGTGGAGTTCTTGTTGCTAAACACATCCATATTTCTACTCTTCTAGATACTCCACAGAATATTGGCTCTCCACATGCTCCATATGACAAAATCAAAGTTGTTGCAGAGACCCAACAGAAGTTCTTTGTAGCCAGGCTAGAGATTATGTTTCTAACAAAAGGGTAAGATACAACTCCAAAAAAATTGAGCATGTAAACAGTTGATAAAAAGGTGGGGGAGATCTTCCACATTGCCACAAAAAATACATACACCATTAATGTTCAACTTCTTGTCCTTAGCACCACACCACACTAATTGTGAAGAATAAGCCAGAGGAGAAAGGAGTGTTTGATGTTCACATGCAGGTGCAAAATACACTAAAATCTATGAGACCATTCTTGAGCATTCCAACTAGCTTTCAAGAGTCTGTTAAGCTTGGGCAGGATCAAAGTGATTCTCCCTATCATGGATTTGAAGTCCTTTAGCATGTCTTGAGCAATGTCTTCTAACTTGAAAGGATTCCTCTAAACATTGAGGTCCACCCTCCTAATCAGCATCATCCTATGCTTCAAGAGGACTTGCAAACAGCCAGAAGAGCAATGAGTATTTGAGATATGATCTTCAGACACGATTTCACCATTTAGGGTGAAATCCTTCTAGGTAGTGAAACCCAATTTGAAACATTTGTGCTCTGTAATCCCAAGATAGCCATTATTCCATAGAGATAGCCAACCTATCCAAATATTTTCTTGCAAAAAGAAGTCAAATGGTCAAAGAATTTTTTGTTTCGACAACACAACATTTTTACCTCCATCCAAGCTTGCCACATTCTACACCAAAGAACAGTGCCCATAGGGGAGTACTTGTGGGGAGAAACTAGAATGTCCCACATAGAGTGATTCTTCCAAACTTTGTAATCATACAGAGCAAAATTATGCACATTTCTTTTAATAAGGATGGCCCAAAAATCTTCAGAAGTTGGACACCGAACAATCCATTTTGCAGCCAGGTTAGTAGACATCTTAATAGGACAAAATAAGCCTAGACCCCCTTCCTTCTTAGTCAGGCAACAAATTTTCCATGCAACTTTAGGGATCTTATTGTGATCTAAACTCGCTCCCCATAGGAATCTTCTGGAGAAACAAATAACTTGGTGGAAGTGCTTCTTGTTAGGAACCTAGCACGACAGGCAGTAGACCAGGGTAGGGAGAATATAATGGTTTAGGACAAAAGCTCTATGAGATAGAGAAGATTGACAACCATACCACATAAACAACGTTTTCCTAAATTTATCCATAACCCATTCCCACCTTTGATGGAGACTGATTTGAAAACCCATAGGAATACCAAGGAGCTGGAAAACTTCTCCATCTTTGATGAATTCACAAGCAATGTTCTCAATGCACATGGGAACAAAATTAGAAGAGGATTTAAAAGAAGTCTTTTTGTGATTAATAATTGAACCACTAGCCAAACAGAAGGTATTAAGACAATCTAAAATATAATTGGCAAATTGCTCTTCAGCTTAATGAGGATATTAGTGTCATCAGCAAAGGCTTGGAGACATAGCTTTTTATCACAACCAGGTATAGAAATGCCTTCAACTGTCTTATTCTTAATAGCATCTTTAATAACCCACCCAAGGGCATCACTAGCTATGGCAAAGAGGAGGGGAGCAAGGGGGCATCCTTGCCTGATGGACCTTCTAAGTCTAAAATGAGAAGATAGGTTCCCATTCAAAGCTACCTTAGAGTGAGCATTACCAAAAAGAGTACTGACAACTTTTATAAACCTTTTACCTCCTCCTATGTCATGTAGAGATTGGAGCACAAAGTCCCACTCAATTCTTTCATAAGCCTTGTCAAAGTCAATTTTAAAGAAATAAAAAGGTTGGCTAGACTCATTAGCGTACTCAAACCCTTCTCACATAGCAATAATAGCATCTAGAAGAAATCTCCCTTTGATAAAGCCTTTCTGCTCAGGAAGAATTATGTATTTCATCATAGGGCTAAGTCTCCTAGCAAGGGAAGAAGCAAAAATCTTATAGATACTGGCCTCCAGTTATTCTAATTCTCTTTAGGACCTTTTTTATGAATCAACTTTATCACTCCTGTGTTGATTTCAATAGGAAGAGAGCCTCTACTAATAGATTCATTCCAGATCAAGAGAATAAAGGGAGTCGGGAAATCTTTCAACACAATGTAAAACTCATTAGGAATCCCATGAAGGCAAGAAGTATTGTAGGGTTTCAATTTGCCTATGGTTTTTTTAATCCCACCGACAGTGGGGAGGTCCAACAAGGAAGCCATGACAGAAGGAATATTTTTCTTCCTTTTAAGAGTGATGAAGGCCTTGGCTCCGCGGATATCCTCCCCCAACTTGGGAGAACTAGAGATAACATCAGTAAACAAGCGAGTAGCCTCCTGCAAGTTCTCCTCATCATTGATAGTAAAACCACTAGAATTTTTCATAAACATTGAAATAAAATCTTTATTTTTCTTCTTTTTCAACAAAGCAAACATACTGTTGTTATGTCTGTCAAGATTCCCTACCCAAAACTCTCTTGAAGAGGAAAGAATGCTCTTAGTTTCAAGGTACTCTTCAAACTTCAATGACTCCTGGAGGGATAAATCAAATCCATTTTAGGAGGTCTAAGAGAGGAACCCAAAAGGTCTATCTCCTTGACTATATCAGTTCTTCTCTTAGCTCTAGCAGCTCTCTTGAGAGACTTATAGTGGGTGAAAAGAGCTTGGATTTTTCTAATGGAGTGAGCCCAAGCAACACAAGGGTTAGAGTACTGCCTAAAGCAATGGGTAATGATGCCCTTGGACTTTTAAAACACACAAGGAGCTTTAAGAAGAGTGGGATCTAAGTGAGGCGAACTTGATCTAGTCTTAGGATAGTTAAGCTTAAGGGACACCCTCAAAGGAGGGTGATCCGATATGCTCACCGATTGGTCAAGATCAACTTTCATATCCCAAAACTGATGGGATAAAGCAAGGTTAATATAAGCACGATCAAGTCTAGTTGCACAAAAATGTGAGCCTTTCTGCCTATTATTCCACGTGAAGCCCATTTGGGAAGAAATATCAATTAAGTCTTGCTTAGTAATAATTCTAATCCATTCTTGCCACTCGGGACCAACTATAACAATTAATCTATCACTAATGGTAGTGATCATGTTGAAGTCCCCAACAATGATAAGGGGGCCAGTCAAAAGGGACAACTCTGACCAGCAAAGGGACCTCTGACGGGAATAGTTAGAGGCAAAGAGGCTTATAACCGAACAGTCAAAAGGCTGGCATAGGGAAAAACCAACCCATTGATGAGTGGGGCTCTAGATTTCTTTCTTGACAAACTCATTATACCTATTGTTAATACCTATAGCCACCGCTCCCTTACCTTGAGTGTGGGCCAAAATCAACCAGTCATGGTTAGCAAACATGCTCTTAAGATGAAAATTCAAGTTAGCTCCCGAAAGCTTAAGCTCCTGAAGGCAAATAAGGTCAGGCATTTGAGATAGGTCATACATCCACTTGTTAAAGCACTTAGCTCTAGCTGGATCAGAGATCCCTTTTATGTTATACAAAATGATATTCAGATTATTCATGGTCAAAATACAAAAGGAAATTGAAGCAGAGAGGGCACACATAGTCATTTCTTAAGATTCTTGGCGATTTTATTCAACGAAAACAAATTTTCCAAGATGTCTTTCCTTTTTGCTTTCAAAAGACTATCTTTCCTCTTATATCTAGAGAATTTCTAACTGAAGGAGATATGTTCTCTTTGCAGATATTTAGAGCATCAACATCATTACCATGACAGAGGAGACTATTGATTTCAGCCTCATCACATTTAGCAAGATCCTCAATGAATCTGCCATCATTGGGGGCCTGGAGGCTGTTAGTCTCCAATCTAGAACAAAAACCATAATTGTTCGAGTAATCAGTAGAAAAAATAGAGCTTTTTTTTTAACAACCATCCAACCCTTTTCTAAGACCAAGTCGACCTTGTTTGATGAATCTCCAACATTCATGCCACCACAACCATTGTCATCACCGGAAAATGTTGCTTCATCATGAATCGGCTTAGAATCTTCACCCTTATTTTCTGTCAGAGCAGGTTAGAAACATCTTCTAGCAACACATCAAAAGTGTAAACCCACAATTTATCCTTTTTTTGTTATGCTTAGAAGGAGGCTTTTTTACCTTAGATGCTATTGGCCCTTTGTGTACTGGCTGATCATCAGGATTTTTAGCTTCCTCATTAACTTTACCCTAATCTATTGCATTTAAAACAGGCATTAGGCAAGTTTTTGAAAACAAATTTTTGTTCATGCAATAGATGACCTTCCAAATCATTGATTTTCAATGAGTCTTTAAGCAAAAGATTAATATCAATTTCTACAAGAATTTGCGGATTCCACTTGGGATTAATGGTGCCTCTAGGCTGCTGACCAAGGACCTCCCCTACAATAGTACATAGACCTTCAATCCAAGGATAAAAGTCAATCGGAAAATCAGGTACTTGAATCCAAAGAGGCACACGAGCAGGTTTAAGACCACATGGGTTAAATCCCGAAAACTATTTGAAGAACGAGACATGTGTATTATGAATAATCAATTGGCCCTCCGTTATGACCCTAAGCACACTAATCGAATCGTCAAAGAAGAACAAAAAATATGCATTGGGAAGATACTGAATTTGCCTAACTGTTAGCCCTTTGGATTCCCAGTTAGATTTGATCCAATGTTTCAACACATCCATAGGCACTCGAGGACCGTGACATAGGATGATAACTACCCACTCCGACAGTTGACTTTGCCATTGAGCAAAAGACCCCTTATCAATGACAAGTGTAGAATCATCAAGCCAACCAGTATTAGTGCACATTTCCTTGAAGAAACAATCAAGAGTGAAGTGTATAGGCGACTTACCTACCAATCAGAGTTCTGCAAAGGGAAGCCTAGCAAGATGACTGCGTCCTTCCAGAGCGAAGAGCATCTACAAAAGATTTACCTTGCTCAAGCCACGGAATAACGGTATGAGAAAGAGACCCTACCTGAGGGAAGAGGCCCGAGTTGATGCTGAATCTTCAGCCAAACCAATGCCCCTCGTTTCCACACCTTCCATAACGTCATTGAGTTCCTTGTTTGAGCTTACGATGGGGAGAAAGCTAGGTGGAAATTCTCCATTACCACTTAATGCCTCCTCAAGAGGGTAGAATCGGTGTGTTGGGCACTTGGGATACGAACTGACCACCATCAACTTCACACATAAAGGCTCTCGTAGCCATTGAAGCAAAAACCCCTCCCCCCTCCAGGGAGAACATGAAGAACAACCACTCAAAACTCGGCAGAGAAAGCATGACTATCCACTAGAAAGCTTGAGGAAATGTGCGCAGTACGGTTGCATGCAGTCAACAGTACAGACAATTCTCTACAAGAACACCGAACCCTTGTTGCTTGATAGTAATATTGCTCACAATAATACTTTGCAATCCTCATTCATCATACCACTCTAGAAGCTAAGCTGACCAAATCACTAGTAAATAGCACTTTCAAATCAATGTTTACTTATGGATACTTAGAGTCCAATTATAGTCAACAATAAATGCAGCCTGATAGTAATATTGCTCACAATAACACTTTGCAATCCTCATTCATCATACCACTCTAGAAGCTAAGCTGAACAAATCACTAGTCAATAGCACTTTCAAATGTAGCCCTGTTGTGATACACAACACATCATCTGAGCAGACAAGAAGCTAAGCTGACCAAATCACTAATAAATAGCACTTTCAAATGTGGCCCTATTGTGATAGAGAACACATCACCTGAGTAGGAAAGTAACCATAGAAAAAAGGACCACCAAGCCATGACCAATGGAAAATGATCCAATCCTATAAATCATTTTCCTTGGATGTAGTCATTCTCACTCTTTTGCCTTCCCTTTTGTTCAAAAACCATTAAAATATAGAAGAGTAGTCGCAAACTATATCCTGCATTTTGGAATATCATGATATTTAGAGGTGATCCATGCACATGATCAATCCGACTCAAGGATGACAAGATAATTGAAGACTTAAAAAAAGGGATATGGGTTCCAACCACATATAAACAACTACATATGTTGCTTGGGCGAATGAATAGCCATACAAGCTCGTTGGAGCAGCATAAGTATGGAAATTACGAGCATCGTGAATCAACTAATTTCTGCAAGTACATATTCATCGTTTTGTTATTATAACCGCTACATGACTTGAATTCGAGCACGGTAATGTCTAGGAAAAAAAAAACTACTCCACCTAATCTTCAATGATATAGTTTTTTTAGGGTCATTTCAGGGTTTATTTAGATGCATCTTTTTATATTTGTATGTATGTTCGCACTCTCTATGTGGAAATCTTACTAATTTGAGTTATAAGATCCTTCTCGTGAGCTTTCTAACATGTATTTGAGCGCATATAAGTATACGAAGGCGCTAACAAATAAATTAATTATTATACTATCAACACTATTTATCATCATTTGAAAATTATAGAATCTTCTCTAGGCTATGCCCACCTTTCTTCATGAAGGTTCTTCTTCAGGGGGGGCTACTTTCTATCCAAAGATCCCCATGAGCACCTATATTTTAAGAATTATTTGATTTTCATAGTCAAGTTATGATTTTGTATCAATTTCTATTAACAAAGTCCAGTTGTTTCTATCTTTGCTTTATACATCTCCCTAGAAAGCTAGAGACTTCTATTACCAAAATAGAAAATTCTTCACATTTCTTGCATATACAAGTTATCTGTTTTGTTACAAACAATTGAGAGTGATGCTCAAAAAGACTTAGTGGTTCCAAATGCATCATTGTGAAGCTAAAGAAGTTTATGAAGCATCCCTAAAGTTAGATTGGCAGGTGTGGAGTAGGTTTTGTGCAGCATTGCCTCATCTCTAGACATAACCAAACCATCTCCTCACACAAACTAGGGGAAAAATCCTCCTAAAGAGGGAAAAAGGTGTCTCAATAGTCAAAATTGTGTTCACACACATCATTATCAAAATATATCAACAAGTAAGTTAGATAGGCTACAGCGTTTACCTTAAGGGAATGCGCTAAAGAAAACGCTTTAGCCTCATTTTCCAATTTTATCTCAGAAGTGACCTTTATGTATGGATTTACCTTTAGAGTGGAAAAAGCATACAGCCCTAATATCTGCAGTAATTGCTGCTTCCCATTGAAGTAGCACCTGCAGAAGGAAAAGCTTTGGCCATTCGGTGGTTATTGAGTGTGTGTCGAAAATGAACACACATCATTATCAAAATATATCAACAAGTAAGTTAGATTTTTATTGTGTAAGTTTGCAGGGTGTGAGGACGTGGGATTACACTTAAAAACAATCGATTTTTATTTTCTCACCTTTGATAAGGATTTTTAATGAATGTTATAGCATGCATATGAAACCTTGCCTTATAGAATGAGTACTTGATTCCAAAAGTTTTTCCAAAGAATTTCTATTAGACTTAGTAGGCATTCACAACATTGCAAGTGTTGTGTTATATTATTCAAGCCATATGCTTGATGTAGTATCACTTGCATCCCATTAATATTGATTGGTTACCTACAAATTGTAAGATTACAACGACCACATGCTAGAGAGATGACTCTCCTCCCAACCAAATGCATGTATATATAGCTCTCTCTAGGGGACTGCCTTCTTGGGTAGGTGGATACTAACCATCCATGTGTCAACCATGTAACTACATGTGCGCAAAGTGTCCAAGTTAACTCGAGTTAACCCAAGTGGATGTTTCTAGAAGGCTCTAGATCTCTTTGGGCATACTCTCCCCATGTGCCCTATGGGGATTGAGCCCAAGACCTCCTCCTTCACACCCATGAGACTTGATCACTAGGTTAAGTGGATTATTTGGTTACAAGATTTATGACCTTCTACTAAGTCTATACTTGAGATCTTTGGTCATACACACGGGTGACCAAACGGTTTTCAATTTTAGATATGCCTGAACCGATTGGACTTGATCATAGACTTACTTTATTACATTCTTCCCCCAATGGAAAATATTTTTCTTCCTTGAAAATAGAGATATATAACTACTAGAGGCAACCCCCGAGCCTCATGTTCTAAAACAGGAAGAACATAGTCATGTTCTAAAACTAGAAGAATATGTCGCATCTCTATGGTGACATCCCTACCCAAGTGATTCAAAACATTGTCTCGCTTTGCACTATGATAAACTGGTCAAAGTACAAAGTAGTGAATGAATAATAAGTGTGGATCTAAAAATCATCCCTAGCCAATTCAGATTTTTTACTATATGCAATCTAGGCACAAACATGTGCACTAGGTGGATTCAAATTACTACTCCATTTTTGGGCATGACTAGTGCATGGACTTAGTAACGAAGGGGGGATTCTTATCCCTATCAAGATTTTGAGAACTCTTGATTCACTTGAATTTGATTTGGAGATCTTGAAGTTTGGTTATCCCAAACATCTAGCTTGGATGTTTGTTCAATGGTTTACTCTTATCCAATAGTTACTTGATTTTTTTACTCGACTAGAGGATTGCTTTGTCCTAATGAGTTTAAAAATCCTATGTAAATTGCAAGAGAAAGTTTACCATTTACTTTAAGTCAACCATACTATAACTTGAACAATTCAAATTCAAAATGAAAATTTTCCAACTTAGGATACTTTTCTCAAAGACTTGTGCTAAAATTTCTTGGGAATTGTCAACTTCTGATGAGCAATTCTTAACTTCTCTATTCTAGAGTATATTCGACTCTAGGAAATCATTTATGCTATAACTTGAAGAAGCAAACTCAAATAAATAAGTCCACTTGGACTTATTATCTTTTGAAGATTGAAAAGGTTCTTGTACATGACATCTATCTAGGATGTTTAATTTAGTTACTTGGTTCTAACCAACTAACTCTCGACTTTTGTGAAAAGAATCAGATACCGTATCTGATTCAAATCCAAAAGATTCGAAAAGCCGAAAGAAAGAACTAAAACTCTATTCAATCAACTCAAACTTTGAAGATATGTAAACTTGTTATGAATCAAAGTCTAGATGATTCAGGACTTTAATTTCCCAAAGATCTATTTCAACAAGATATTGAACCATTCTATCTATCTTGACGAGAAAGGGACTTGATTCTCAGAAAAAATCATAGAGTAAATCTAAAACATCATCCAACCACAATATACTGGTGTGGTATCCAACATGAGTGTATCGCCCCAATGAGGTTCTATTGATGATTTTCTTACTCAAATAATGCTTCACTTGAGACTAAGGTCATGCCTATATTCAATCTTTATGGCTCCTTACTAACAATGTAATTCTTGTGCATTTCTTCGAGTCAAAGGATTGAATTTACCAAGTTACACTAGGAACTTGATGCTTGACTTAGTCAATCTATTCCTTAATTGAAATGATCATTTCAATGTAAAAGTCCTACTTGTTTAGAAATTTATTAGATATTTTTGAATCAACAATACTTAAGCTTGAAGTGTTCCAAGAAGATCTTAGAAGTTACTTCATATCTTCTGTTTCCTTGATCTTGAAGTTATCTTGAAAAATCTTGAGATACTACTTTTATCCTCCTTGGATTTAAACTCCTTCTTTGAAGTTTTAATTCCCTTAAGGATCAAACCTATCTTCAAGCTCCAATCTGGGACTGAAAGATAATTATCATCCCACGGTCTAATGTCCCATACCATCTTTCCAACATCAATCTGAGTATAAAATCTAGTGTCTATAAAATCTAGTGTCCCATACCACCCTATTTTATATTCACATTCATGCGTGGGTGATTCTTATCCTAAAGTCTAAACATACCTTGGTAGAGTACCTTATCTCTTCAATTGAAGTTTCAGCCATTACCTCTAACTTGATATTCTAAGTTTTGATCCCTTCACATGATCGTTTCATGATCTTGTGCTTTCCTTTGGGAACTTGAAAACCTCTTGATAGAAATATATTCCTCTTTGCTAGGATTTTCAAATGAAAAACACTTAGAATTCCAAGTACTTGAATTTTCACACATTCAAGTTCAATTGGTTTATTCTTGACCACTTTGTAGTGACAAGAGCTTTTGACTTCTTATCTTTAGATTCCTTTCTAATTGATGCTTTATGTATCTATCGTGGCCAAGAATTTACAAGAATCTCTCTACTGCATAAGTCTAAGCATCCACTCATACTTTCTGGATTCGTACCAAAATCCCTTTAAGAATAGGAAAAAATTATGTTTTACCTTCCATAGACTTAATTATCGTCTTCACGGTTTGCAGACTACATTCTTGAAATTTCTTCATTCTGTTCAGACTTGGAACAACTTACTTTTTTCATAATTTTTCATTGGATAAATAGAACCTGAGTGAATAATTCCCAAAAGGAATTTTATTACCAATAATTGGGAAATCTTCAGAGTAGTTCTTAATCGCACGTTCTTGGACAATCATGGAAAAGCTTGATCAAGTCTGGTTGATCTTGAAACTAGAATAAAGACTTAGTCTTTATCTTTAAGATATCTTGAACTATCTAAAGCTTCTTTGCTTACCTGCAGGATTTTTAGAGATGTTTTCCTGAACTTCATCCCAAGCATACACTAATGCCTCTCAGATCCAAAGCTAAGAATCTTTGATATACCTTTAGGTTGTATCATTATTTGGACTTAAGTACCCATATCGGTGGTTTGGGAATTATTAGGAACTACTTGCTATTAAACTTACTTGAAAGATTCATGTCTCTCATCGAGGGAGATTTTTCTTTCAAGAACTTTAGATTCCTATCAAGGAATCAAGT
Source organism: Ceratopteris richardii (assembly GCA_020310875.1). NCBI lineage: Eukaryota > Viridiplantae > Streptophyta > Polypodiopsida > Polypodiales > Pteridaceae > Ceratopteris > Ceratopteris richardii. The sequence continues at coordinate 83,948,067 of CM035443.1, forward strand.
AATACTAAGCCAATGATTCATTTTGGAATTTTTTTCTTTACTAGAATGATAAAGAGATTCTTGAATTTTGGACAATACCAAGACTTAAAGCTTTATTGCTTGTCCAAAAGATATTCCTTATTAACCAATGAAATAGTTAACCTGACTATTTCATTTTATTGGCTTATCTTTAGGAAGTAGCTTAATTCCCAAAGATTACTTTGACTTGGGTTTCTTCTTTAAGCTCTAATTAGCTTTAAAAAAAACCAAGCATACTTTTCTCATCCTTAGAAAAGTGCTTAATAAAGTTTCCATGTTTTTTGAAAACTTTGCATCTTGCATAGAGATTAAAGTTCATGTGATGCTAAAGTTTATTCACTTCTTTGATTTACATCACTCTTCATGATGAAATCAAAGAAAAACTTCAAAAGTTCCGTGATTTTTACAAATTTGGAATATATCAACTATTCTTTGAACTTGAAAGTTTAATTGATTTTAGTTCCATTTGATTTTATTTGATTCTTTTCACGTCTTGGGATAGAATCAGATAAAACTTCCAAAGGAAACTTTATTAATCTACTTAGATGCATGATTTCTTAAATCCAAGCTAATGACTACATCTAGGCTTGTTGTTCGGATTCTCTAAGTTTTCTCCTAAACTTAGAGTCATCATGGAGATTTTCAAGAAACCCTATTTTCTTGCCATTCGAATGAACAAGAAAATTGAAGACTTAACTTTCGAGGAGCCTACTTTTCTTAATCAAGACTCCTAATTTGTGATACCTTAGTATCATGTTTGGGAAAAATAAACTAGCTACTTGAGTTGCATCGCAGCCAGGAGCCTTGCAACTACCTAATTTTCTATTTTCCCTAACTATCTAAGTTGAGTTAGAAAAAAATGAGGTAACGAAAGTATAAGTATTCAACTACTTAACAAACAATCATGCATATACAAATGTCTTTTCTTGCATGCAAATGCATGTGAGTGCATGCATGTGTTGGCATTCTCCTTTTATGCACTGAACTTAAATCAAGCAATTCTTGAGCTTAAAAATGCATGTTCCCAATCATCCATGCACAAACATTCTACTTTCTAGCTTTTTTAAAAAGGATATAACTATTCATGTGCATAAACTTGAGCATTAACTATCTTTTCAAGCAAGGAGAAAACATGTTTTATGCATGAAAACATTCTTTGAAGAGGAGAAATGCACCAATATTCTTTCATAGATGCATGCCTATGCTTGATAAGTGTTTCCATTCTTTAATGCTCTATTTCTTTGCTTTCATTAAATTGCATATAATGCTTTCAAAATTGAAGATTATTTCCCTTCTTCAATGATAATAGCAATGCATTCTATATGAAAGCATAGAACAAAGAAAATATTGGAATGAAAACATCAACTTGTAAAGTACTTAGCTCTAAATCAAGCTGCGTCCTTCCACTCATCCTCAAGAAGAGTGATTTTGCACCCTTAGGTTCTCGGGAAAAATATTTCCATGCAAAGAAGAGCCAATCTTCATAGCCATGCTTCATGCTCATATCTTTGCTCTTCTAGTACTTCAAGGATCAATAGTTCCAATGATGTCCTCAATGATCCTCATGCTTTTAATCCCAGTGTGAAGGTGCACTAACTCAACACCGATTCAATTTTAAAATAAACTAATTTATAGAACTTATAATCTGACGGATCTTGTGATTAGCAGAGCATGAGAGGGTGATGTGGGTAAACCATAAACATCTGATCCTAGATATCCATGGTTTGAATCTATCCTCCACATCGATGGTCTATGAAGAAGCAATCTGTTCTTTGGTATATATGAGAGCAAACAGCATAAAAGAATTTAGCTGATTGCACAAATTGTAGCAATTCTATGAATTGAGAATTATGAGGCTTGGGGCTACTGGCTATGGCAAGCAGAAAGAATGCAGGAGGTATTGCGTTCAAACCTCGTGATTGTCCACCTTGTCTTGCGTTTGAGGTTGTCTACCATTCGGATCCCTATAAAAATGAGTATAGACTTCAAATTTTGAACCAGATGGACACAACGAGAGCATGCCTGAAACAATATGCTATGAATACCTGGTCACGAATTCAAGCCTGGGCTAGATCGTCTATAGCAGATTAATTCTTTAGATGCCGTCGAGTCGGATGTCACGCCGATTGGATGCCCCATTGCAGACTGCGCAACATAACATAAATAAACAAACAAGAGATGTAATATGTCTGCTTCTTGTCTATGCCATGTAGAATATTAATTATTTATATCAACCACGGTCGCAGTGGTATTGTGAATACAACACCATTAAACATATGTAGAGGGTAAAAGTTCGAAACCGATCTGCTTTTACACAACAAACATTATAGTTGATGATTACATATTCTACGTCTGCAACTCTTGCCATTATTGAACTTATGAGTTGGATACTTAGAACTGTCAAGTCTGCATCAACGAGCTAAATATTTTGTAAACAGGAACTCCGCTGATGAAAAGATCATGCTCGATTGACGAAAATCTCTCTCCTGAAGAGAGGGAGAGGATAAGCGATAGATGCATAAAAGCCTAAAAAAAAAAAGTGATGAAAAAATGGAGCTCATCATCGAAGCTCTGATCATCATGGAAGCTCTGATACCAATGCAAGATTACGACCACCACATGTTAGAGAGGTGACTCTCCTCCCAACCAAATGCCTCTCTCCAAGGGACTGCCTTCTTGGGGAGGTGGATACTAACCATCCATGTGTCATCCATGTAACTCCATGTGCACCAAGTGTCCCAATCAACTCGAGTTAACTCAAGTGGATGCTTCTAGAAGGCTCTAGATCTTTTTGGGCAAAATACTTTCCCCATGTACCCCATGGGGATTTTACCCAAGGCCTCCTCCCTCACACCCATGAGACTTGACCTCTAGGCTAAGTGCGTTACTTGGTTACAAAAGTAAATGACCTTCTAGTAAGTCTAGACTCGAGATCTTTGGTCATACACACGAGTGACAAAATGGTTTCCGATTTCAGATCTGTCTGAACCGACGGGACCCTTAGATCATAGACTTACTTTATTACACATTGAATAGTATAGAATTATGGAAGAGAAATAAAGATCGCACTCCAACTCTTCTTGAAAGAGTTCCAAATTTATTATCACGTAATGAGTGCATTTTGATGAAAAGGTCTTGGAAGGACTCTTTATATATGTCATTTGCTGCAAAATGCACTTGGAAGAGAAGGTTGATATCTTAGATTATAACAAATAGATTTACTTAGTACTTATTTATTGGAATAACTTTACGGGGATTATGGGATATCAAATAATGTGGTAAGGATACTTTTTATCATGATTTTCAGCCAATAAAGGGTACAAATCATTTATAGCTTCGAATATAATGGAGGATAGTCCATTTGATCAGGAAGATATTGATGAAAATGATGTAAATTTTTGTGGACCATTGTGTAATAAACCAAAGAAAGAATTTGATCATTGTTGTTACATAATCCTAGTAGGAGATGGTTGAACCATGCCTTAAGAGAGAGGATTAGGAAGTAATCCTCAACCATGGCTTTTGGGGCAAGTGGTTAGCCCATCACACTCCTAACCGGGAGGACGTGAGTTCAATTCCCAACATTGGTATCAGAGCCTAGTTGAGAAATTGGGTGAGATGGAGGTTTGCGCCTCATTCATGGGCACTTGGAAAAAACGCTTATCCGTGGTGAGTGTGAAATTGGCCTTGGATGAAGGTGCATGGGCATTTGGGCACCCAGGGAGGGTGGGATAGGTCCAAATTTGGTCCATGTGCTGGAGTTTGAGGTTGGTGGAAGCGCTCATGCATGGAAAGTGGGTCCAAGAGTTAGAAGGGTCCACAAGTGAGCATTGAGGACAATGCTCAATCTAAGGGGGAAGGAAGCGCTCATGCATGGAAAGTGGGTCCAAGAGTTAGAAGGGTCCACAAGTGAGCATTGAGGACAATGCTCAATCTAAGGGGGAAGGAATGTTACATAATCCTAGTAGGAGATGGTTGAACCACGTCTTAAGAGAGAGGATTAGGAAGTAATCCTCAACCATGGCTTTTGGGGCAAGTGGTTAGCCCATCGCACTCCTAATCGGGAGGACGTGAGTTCAATTCCCAACAATTGTCTTCATGTGAAAAAAGGAAACTTTGCTCTTATAGAATCATGTGATGTAATGTACCCTCTATGGCTTGGAATGGTCGAATGAAGAAATCACATATGCGGAAGTGGAGGGTTTCTTGGGAGGAAATTGGGATTTAATAGAAGGATTGACAAAAGTAGATAGATATGTTTGTCAAATAGGTTCAATTTTAGGAATTTGTTTTTTGAAACACCATCTTCTTTCTACATTTCTTTCTACATTAGATTCTATTATGATCATTGTATATGTAAACTTTGAAAATGGATGTTTATGAAGTTTCATGATATCTTTAGTTTCTTTTTTCTTTTTTTTTTTTTTTTTTAATATAAAGGAAGTTCGGCATAAGCCTACTCTCCCGGACTTGAATTAAATAAAGAAAAGTACAAGAGAAGGGGACTAGTGCCCACGGGACCCCCCAAATCCCACAAAGCAGGGGAAGCTTTTACAGAGCTTAGATGACATTACAAAGAAGGTTAATTACCCTCTCATCACCCTCATGTGGGGCCCACTTAGGTTTAAGCTTGTTATCGATCAAAAGGAGTACTTGATGATGCCTAAAGGAGGGTGATTTTTTACAGTTGAAAATCCTTTTGCCAAGGAGGAACAGCGATTTCTCAATTGACCACTCCTTGGGGGAGTCACCGAAGTTGAAAGCACATCTTTCCCGCCAGATTTTCCATAGTACCTCCCCTCTGATGGCGTTCCAGAGAGTCGCGGAGCAGCCGATCGCTTCTCCCAGCAAGGCTTGCTGCCAACTGAGACGTTTTTGAAGTCTAATTCTCTTTCCAACCACCTGCCAGAGTCTGTTGGAGTTGGGGCAGGTAAAGAAGATGTGTGAAACATCTTCGATAGACCGGTAGCAGCGTTTGCACCAGGGAGGGATCCCACAAATTTTGCTAGCCTTAAGGTTGGTCCAGATTCCATGATGAAGAATTTGCCATAAGAGGACAGACTTTTTGATTTCTATGAGGGGGTGCCAGATAGCCATGAACTTCATGTCCCACCGAAGCCGCGTCCATGACAGGCACCACTTTTTGTTGAGGTTAACCTGATAGTCGATCGTTTCTTTGATGTTCGGGATTTTTGATAGGCTATTCCCATTGTGCCATTTGAGACCAAGCGAGCTTGACATGTCGTGTCCCATGAGAAGGCGAGCTTTGTGTCGGTCCCAGGCGAGACATCTGCTTTGCAAAGTGTTCCATTCTTCATGCGAAATGTTGATGCTAGGGTCAATATCCTCAAAGTTGATCCAGCAGTTGGTGTCTTGTTTCCAGAGATGTTTCCATTTTTTGAAGCCTTTGTTCCATAGCTTCTTGGCATTTTGAATGTTCCAAGATTCCACACTCCGGATGCCATGGATCGAAAACCAGATAGAGTCGTTTTGTCTGATACCGGCAGCCCACTTCCAGTCTTCACTTATTCTTGTGAAGCTTTTGACTTTATTCCAACTCTTCCAAAGGGAGCACACCAGATTAGAGCCTTTCGGGAAGACGGGGATCGGGGAAAACAGCAAGGTCAAGATGTCAAGATTCTTCCAATTTGGGAAACCCATGAGCGCCAACTCATTCTTGTTTCTGAAGATCAGCTTGGCCCACGAGGCCTCCCCGTTGCACCAAGCCTTAATCATCCATTTGGCCGACAGTTTGTTAGCCATGCACCCAATGTCCAAGATACCAAGTCCCCCACTATCTCTATGGCTGGTGCAGATGGACCATTTGATTTTAGGCACCCCCCTCCTATTGTGGTCGCCCGTCCAAAGGAAGTTTCTACAAATACTATCCAGTTTGGACAGATCTTGCTCTTTCGGTCTCCAACAAGAAAGGAAATAAATGGTAGATGATAAGAGGAACGTGTTGATAACCATAGCACGACCAGCAAGATTGATTTGCATACCTCTCCAATAGTTAAGCTTGTTTTCGAGTTTGGCAAGCACCCAGTTCCACCGTTGTTCCATAGAGACGCCAAACCCCAAGGGAATCCCAAGAAGCCGAAAAATTTGGCCCTGCGGAATGATTTGACAGCCATGATCAATGAGAAGGTCGGGCTGTGATCCACCAATAGCTCTAAAGGCGGTCTTAGAGTGGTTGATTATGGATCCAGAGGCTTCACAAAAGGTAGCAAGACACTTCCAGAACGTCTCCAGGCTGGTACTATCATTGTGAACAAAAGCGTTCATATCATCGGCAAAAAGTCTCATGGTGATCTGACTGTGGTCATGCGGCAAACGAAGGCCTTTAATGTTACCAGCTTCCACCTGATGCTCCACCAGCCTGTTAAGCCCTTCCGTGGCAATGGCAAAGAGAAGGGGAGCCAATGGGCACCCTTGTCTGATAGATCTTCTAAGTTTGATCACCTTTGAAAGTTTTCCATTAATGTTAATTTGGGTCGATGCGTTTCCGAGAAGGGTCGCAATCATCTTGGTGAATTTTTGACTACATCCAAGATCTTGTAGCGACTGTAGAATATAGTCCCATTCTAGCCTGTCGTAGGCTTTATCAAAGTCGATCTTGAGGAATACTACTTCTTGTTTAGACTCATTTGCAAATTCAAGACCTTCCCAGATATCTATAATGGTTTCCAAAATTGACCTGCCTTTGATGAAACCTTTTTGGTCCTCGCTTAACCACGCTCTCAAGTGGCAAGAGATTCTGTTGGCAATGACTTTGGCGATGATCTTGTATCCTGTTTGGAGCATTGTAATGGGACGCCAGTTCTCTATTCTGTTCTTTTCCCCTTTTTTGTGTACTAACTTGATAATGCCATTGTTGAGACAAGAAGGAAGCGCGCCAAACTTGAGTGCCTCTTGCCAAACCAAACGAAGAGGGGTGGCAACCACCAACTTGAAGGATTTAAAGAACTCATTAGTGAGCCCGTCGGGTCCCGGGCTTTTACCTGAGGGGAGGGCATCAATGACCTCAATGATTTCGGCTTCAGAGATAGAGGCATGAAGCAGAGATTGAAGGTTGAGTGGTATCCTGTGGGGGGAAACCCTAGATATGGCTGCCATACAGTCCCTTCTATGGTGGGAGAGGGGGTTTGAGGTCCCCAGGAAGTGCCCTTCAATGATCCCAAAATTATCTTCTTCCGTATTGCATACATTGCCATTTGCGTCTAGCAATAAGGGGATCGATTCTCTGTTGTGTTTCCTTTTGAGGATACGGCACATCTCTTTGGTGGGTTTTTCGGCTTTGCCAGCCCACCACTCCTTGAAGAAAATTTGCAAATTTTTCCGTTGTATCTCTTCCTCGTATCTCAGCAGCGCTCTGATTTTTCAAAGTCCTTTCTGGGCTTGAGATTTTCCTTTGTTCACTTCCTCCTCGAGCCGCCAGAGTCTATGATATAGAGCTTCTCTACGAGCCCGCCGCACAGTCTCTAGCATCTTCCTGGATCTAATCATGATCTGTCGTGACTTATCGACCGCACTTCTCCAACACTTGGCTGGGGACAAGCCAGAGGCGAATGCCTCCTTCCACACATCAGAAATTTCTTGATGGACGGAGGGGAGAGAGAAGGAGGGCACACTGGCATGGAACCAAGGAGCCTTACGGATCTTGGTGGGGGGTTGAAAAGTGATGACGATCGGGTAGTGATCAGAGATGGTGAGGTCGGTGCGTTGCGAGAGGGAAGGGTGGCCCCACTGATGAGTAAAACTCTGAGAAATGTAGCATCTATCAAGTCTAGCTTTCCTCAGGTCCTTGCCTGCTTGGAGATTTGACCAAGAAAAGCCATTCGAGTCTTTGAATTCGACCAGATCCCAGTGTAGTTTAGTTTTGTCCCACGTTTCTTTCTCCCGACTATCGATGACCCTACCCTTGCCCATCCATCTGTCCATAGGGTCCTCAACCATGTTGAAGTCACCACAAATAAGCACGTTGTGGGGGAGCGAGTCCAAGGAGCCCCAAGTGTTAAGTCTCTCTAACTCCCCATTAGGGGCATACAAAGAAACTAAAGTAAAACAGAAGGGAGCACCGAAAGAAACAGCAATCCATCGATGGCATTCATCTTCAATGGAGTTCTCAAGCTTTTCAAACCAGAGTTGATTAATACTGATTACCGTTCCACCGGACCCCCGCTGATGCGCCGTTGAAATCCAAACATGGGTCGAGGAGACATGTCTAAGCCGTTTCTGGAGGTCTTCTCCATCGATTTTAATCTCTTGGATACATATAAAATCTGGGTTTAGGCTAATGTCGCGAAGCCATTGACCAATGATGATCGCTCTTGAGGGGTCGGTTAGCCCTCTAGCATTTAACGAGATGATGATCATTGTCGTAATAATCCCTCTTTGCGGGAGGGAGCTTTGTCCTTTCTTTTCTTGGATTCATCTTTCTTTTTCGCTCGGATCGGATCCCGAGTTAGCAATAGGTTCTTGTGGGGGCTTTTCCACGGTAACTCCATAGGTTGTTTTCTTTTGTGGGATGCCTCCTGCTGGGAAGAACTGGGCACCGTTTTCAGCTCCGTTTCCGGAATAGTCGATCCGATGATGGAGCTTTCACTATCCATGTTATCTTCGTTGCTAGTAGTAAAGTCGTCTTCTTTGCTTGTAGTGTAACCCTCCTGCAAGGTTTCTTTACTGTCAGGGATCTCTAGGCCTTTGACGTCGGTGTCCACCTCAAGTTGGTTCCCACCTGGGTAGTCAAACTCATTGATGTCCTTTACCAGATTGCAATACAAGTTGCTGGAGGGGGTAATTGACATGTTGTTTCGCTCAGAAGTTGCCCTAGGGCTTCTTTTCCTTCTTCTTCTGACTTCGATGAACCCGTATGCGTCAGCTTCTGGATTAAGGGGGCCTTGACTTCCTCTACTTTCGTCGAGTGATTCAATGCACCATTGCTATCTTGAGCATTTTTGGGGGCTTCTTGATTTTGCTTGCTTTTTCGTCTCAAAGGGCAATCTTTAATCCTGTGACCTTGTTGGCCACAACGAAAGCACGCGTTGGGAAGGTTTTTGTAACTGATGTCTTGCTCCCATACATCCCCTTCGCCCAAGTCCTGTTTGATCTTCGATGGAAGTGGCATACTGAGGTCAGCCTCGACACAGATTTGAGGGTGCCACCGAGCGTTGAACGAGTGTCTTGCACCTTCATAAATGAGACCACCAATGTCCTCGTGTGAGGCCAACGGCTTGCCGATAGGAGAAACGATGTCCCACACGAAGTTGTACAAGAAGTATGGCAGGTTAGGGAGCTCAACCCAGAGAGGGTACCGAAGCGATTTCGATTTGTCGGGAGTAAAATCAGGGGACCATCTGAATAGGCACAGGGTCGCCCGGCCGAGTTGCCAAGTTCCGACACTAAGGGCTCGAAACGCCATATCTTCATTTTCAAAGACTAGCAGCAAGTGGCTTGCCTGTAGGAGCTGACACTTACAAACAACTAGCCCACGGGGGAACCAATCGTTGCGAAGCCACTGTCGCACAGTTTCGAGCGGGGGCTTAGGGCCGAACATTTGGCCGACGAGGCAAGCTTTCTTGAGCTCCTCCTGAGTTGACAGAATTGCGGATCTACTGAGGGAGACCAAGGGGGGTTCAGCACTCTCGAAGGCCCCTAGGGCGGCACAAGAACCCCCCTCCAACAAAGAGGCCAGGTTATCGGTCTCCCCGGGAGGAGGGGCCAGGTTACTTCTCACAAGAGAGGGCGTCACCAAATCCATGACAAAAGAGGGACACCCCGAACTCTGAAAAACTTGAAATGCCTCCGATGACTAATTGTTTGCCTTCTTGATGTTTCTCTTGTCTTTACCTTTTTTTTTTTTTCTTTTGTCTTCACCTTTTCTAATAAATGCCTTCACTATACGAAAGCCCCAAGGAGGCTTCTTTTCTTCAAATCTACTCTCGCGAGCACCGCAATACTACCATTTCTCCCTTTTAACTTTTTTTTTTATTAAGCTCTTTTGTTTGCTCACATTTTTAAATGAAAAAGAAAACTCCGCAGCGTGAAGACTTAAAGTGACATGACCACCGTGAGCCAGCCACGCTGCACTCCCTCCAAGAAGGCTTGGAAAACCGCTTATCGCCGAAAAGAAACCTGTCTGTCGCCGATTAGAAACCGTCTATCGGGCAGAAACCGAAGCTCAACACTCGGGACCTATGGCAAAACAGTCTATCGCCAACAAAAAACCCGTCTGTCGCGGATCAAAAACCATCTATCGCGCCTGCAGGAAGGACCCGAGTGTAAACCCGTCTGTCGCGGATCAAAAACCATCTATCGCCAATAAAAAACCCGTCTATCGCGGATCAAAAATCCATCTATCGTGCCAAAACCCAAGTCTGTCTGTCGTCACCAATCGAGCGCCTCTTAGATTGTCGTCAGGATCAATCTCTACAGCGAAGACGTCTGCATGGTACTGTGTCCTGAGAAAGACGAATAGAACATCTCTACACGAAGCGCTCTGCGTGGTACAGGAGTTGATGTTCCACAGAAGTTGACTTCAATGAGCAGGGCACTTGCGCACGACGTTCAGCCACCCTTCAATGAGCAGTTACAGCGACGCCTACGTCCGACACTGCTTCAGCTACGTCCGACACTGCCTACGTCCGACACTACGTCCGACACTGCCTAAGTCTTGTTTTTATCTTTAGTTTCTTTTGAAACGAAGGTAACTTCTAGAAATTATGACATGAAAGTTATTTTATTTAATCATCATTCGAGTTTGGTTAGTGTGAGAAAAAATTTATTTTGGATTCTTGTCATTTACTATATATATCTCTCATGTAAGCATAATTTATGGCAATGAATCTATCATATGTAAGCCTTTAAATAGGATATCTAACTCTTGTAGACTTCTTATATTCTCCCTTTGAGGGATACACCTCATATTCCTTTTATTTAACACTCGTTGACTCTTGATCTCTCCTATCTCTTAGTCTTCACTTTGATTCATGGTGACATAGACGGCCTCTTTGTCTTCAATATGTTAGCCTTGAATTCTATTTTTTGTTGAGCCTAGGAAGTTCCCTCTCTAATTTTTCAGTTCCATGATGAGCTCTTAAATTGATGATGGTGTGCTTGGGTTTTGGTAAAGAAATTATGCAAGAGAGATGATTATAATGGAGGAGGCGACAAAAGAAATAGAAAAGAATCCGAAATCTCTTTCAAGCAATAAGCGTCCACTAGATTTAATGGAAGTTTAGAAAACTATAGATGGGGAAACGCAAGATACAAGTATGCTATCCAAACTCAATATGTGGACTTAGTCTAGTGTAGAAGTCATATACAAGTACATTAATGGAGAGGTGTGACTTTTCATGGTTGCATAGACATGGGCAATTGTGTGTGGATGGTCACTACCCACATAATGGACTATCATCCATATGTGGGCGATACACACGATCTACCATGATATAATATGCCAGATTGATAGACCAACTTTATGATAATATAAATCTAAAAAATGTAGCCCTAACAAGCTACATGCTAAAAGAGGAGCTCATTTTTGCAATGTAGACTCATATAAACCTCCAAATGGAACTAATAAATTTAATCACAATCTACTTTAGGTTCTTTTACACACCATTTCAACTATAATCCCACTTGGAAATGAGTTGATATTAACTAACCCATGTAGTAACCATAAATGGTCCGACCTCATCCAACATGATTGCCTTACAAATGTGCAATACAACATACAATTATGAGGGTTAGCATTTATCATATACTAACATTGACCACTCTCCATTCGGATTTCTTTAGTTCCTCCTTCTAATATCCTCTCCATTTATCCTATAACTTCATCATGAAATACACCTTTATACCCATACTATGGATAAAGTTTAGAATCCATGTTAAAGATCAAAATCTCATTAGAAACTTCTATATATAAACTCAAGTGAAAGATATAGTGATTTTTCAAACCATAAGATTGTAATTAGACCTCCCAGTGTGAAACACGTGTCTATGTGCTTCTAACTTTGGAATGCATGTACTCTAATCTCTGTACATCATCCAATACAAGGTTTGCCAAATGAGATCCCGTTACTCATCGTGTTAACGTAATTTATTGTTTCCATAAATGGCAAGCCATTCGATTAGTTTTTGCCCTACAAAAAACCAAGGTTTTAGACCTACTCAACTCACACAACCACGTAAAACTTCTCAATGGTGTGATATTGAAGAAAAGATCACTAATCACTCCACTATAGATTGTTATGCGAGCAAAATGTTGTATGTCATCCACATAGCCTAATATGAGGCTACCAACTTATCAAAATGCACCATAATATCAAGGTAATCTAGAATACTTTCATCCGAACATGAATATGTTGCTCAACAATTGTTAGAGAACGTACCCAATCCTCTCTCTAAGGCTTGATTTCAACATATGCCATATCCAATAAATTATCATCACAATCATGTTCTACCTTCTCAGCCTATGGTGTGTGGTCCACCACCAAATCTTGTACAAATGTAACCTATCAAGACCAATCAAGTCATCCAAGACTTAAGTCCTCCTAAGGTGTGCACTCCATAACACCCTTAGAGAGTGGAAAAGGAGAGTTAGTCCACATGGAGCAATGTATACCCTCTCCAAAAGTAGTGAACCCACTTCAACCTAAGGTACAAGAGGTATTTGAGACAAATCCAATTGAACCCAATCTAATCCAAGCCTCTCAAGAAATAATGGAACCAATGCAAAGCACGATGGTGAGCATGAAGATGAAAGAGACAGAGAGAGAGAGTGCTGAAACGTATACCATCTAAATCCTTGGGTTTTTTTCGTAATTCTAACGCCCTCATCCTCTTTTCATATATTTTGTACCACATGTCTCACCACATATATTTTGTACCACATGTCTCACCATTGAGTGTGCAACGCACAGTCACTTCGCCAATCTTTCATTAATGTATTCTAGACTTTAATTAATAAAAAAAACAATTGTACAAGTGAACAGGCTTTAGTTAATAAAAGAAAGAATTGTACAAGTGAACTGGCTTTAGTTAATAAAGGAAAGAATTGTACAAGTGAACTGGCTTAGTATCCATGGGACCCCTCGGAATCCCAGAAAGCATCATAGAGCAACCAAGAGCAAGTAGATCTTCATCGTTATGTTACTATAACCGCTACATCACTTGAATTCGAGGCTCGAGCATGGTAATGTCTAGACAAAAACAAACTACTCGACCTAATCTTCAATAATATAATTTGTATAGGGTCATTTCGGGGTTTATTTAGATGTATCTTTTTTATATTTATATGTATATTCGCACTCTTTATGTGGAAATATTACTAATTTGAAATATAAGATTCTTCTCGTGAGCTTTCTAACATGTATTTGAGCACATATGAGTACATCAAGGAGCTAATAAATAAATTAATTATCATAGTATATTCAACACTCTTTATCATCATGTGGAAACTATAGAATCTTCTCTAGGCTACGCCCGCCTTTCTTCATGAAGGTTCTTGTTCTAGGAGGGCAACTACATTCTAAAAATTATTTTATTTTCATAGTCAAGTTATAGTTATGATTTTGTATCAGTGTCTCTGAACAAAATCCACTTGTTTCTATGTGTTATATGTCTCCCATCAGAAACTTATGAGGGAATCAATTAAGCCAAAAGCCATTACTCTAAATACATTTATTCCCCACATTGTGATAGATTTCGTTTTATGTTGTTCTTTGGGAGCTATTACCTCTTAAAGTTATGGGGGAATTGATCAAGACAAAAACCTTTATTGTAGATACAATTATTCCCCATTTTGTAGTAGATTTAATTTTATGTTGATGTTTTGGAGCTATTATATCTTGCCTATAGCCTAAAAATCCATTAAGGAGCCTATAAACTTCCTTTGAAGCAACCCTTTCCAAAATATGAACACTGACCCACGTTGGATAACTATATAATTCTTCTTTGGTTACACATCATTATTTCAAACCATCAAATTCCAATAAGGAGACCTGATTTGGGTAGGAGGTTAAGGCCTGTGCAAGTTGCCAAATCTATGAGAAATCTATGTAATGGACATGGAGATCCTCATGACCATGTTCTGGAATTTTAAAAAATTATCTATGCAAAGCAAATAAACAACTTTGTTATTCAATATGAAGCCTTTGGTGTTACACTAAAAGGTTCTTCTTTGACATGGTTCCAAACCGTATAGATTGAGAACTTTGAGAACATGGATTTATTGATTCCTTGGAGAATTTTCCAAGGAGGATTCAAACATGACACTTCTTCACTGATCCATAGTTTCAAAAAATCAAGTCTGGAATCTCTGATATTGGCAACTTATGGAAATGAACCATAAATATCAAGGTAATCTAGCATACTTTCATCCAAATATGAATAGGTTGCTCAACAGTTCATAGAGAAGGTACCCAATTCTCTCTCTAATACTAGAACCCCTAAGCCTTGATTTCAACATATTCCATATCCAATGAACTATGTTCACAATCATGTTGTACCTTCTCAACCTATGCTATGTGTTCCACCACTAAATCTTGTACAAATATAACCTATCAAGACCAATCAAGTCATCCAAGACTTGAGTCCTCCTAAGGTATGCACTCCACAAACACCCTTAGAGAGTGTAAAATGAGAGTTAGTCCACATGGAGCAATCTATACCCTCTCGGAAAGTAGTAAACCCACTTCAACCTAAGGTACAAGAGGCATTTGAGACTAATCGAGTTGAACCCAATATAATGCAAGGCTCTCAAGAAATAGTGGAACCGATGCATCTTGAAGATCCAAATAAGGATGCAAAGCATGATGCTAAGCATCAATATGAGCTAAAGCATGTGACTAGGTTGCGGGATCCAAAAGAAAATTTTGACTCCAATTATATCTTTGATACTTTTGAGTCTTGCAGAGGTACACTTTGGCAAGAAGTTCAAGAGGAGAAATAGATGAAGTGGCAGGCATCAAAACCTCCTTTCAATGTTCTCGATGCAAGAGTATTCACCACCATGAATGACTTAAATGTCCAAAGCTCTGGAGTTGTTAGTGAGGATATTTTTAAATATAAGAATTCCAATCTAAACACGTTACCCAAGTATTTAGGTCCATGTGAAGACACTTCAGAGTGCAAAAATATGGCACTTCTTCTTTCAAAGAAGATTGATCCAAAGGGTTCCCAAGGAACACTAGCTACTCTCAACAAACATAGGGTGAAGTGTACTCTCCTAGTGGAGGAGCTAATCAAATTAAAACCTCGATACTAGGATGACATAACTAGGCAAGTAGATCTAGATCCCACAAAAGTGAAAATGGACACTCAAGCCAAGAAAAATACATATACATAAGTGGGAGAGTACAATGAAGGCAATGAGAGGAATACTTGTATTCTGATCACCTTCAATGATATCACCACTAAATCCATTATTGACTCATAGGCAGAGTCAGATGTGTAGCACATGTGTCACCATTGAGTGTGCATTAACGCAGTCACTTAGCCAATCTTTCATTATGTATTCGCACGCAGACACACGGTTTATGGTCACTCAAAAACAGGCGAAGAAAAGAAGAATCGCAAGACAACCTATACTTTACAGATAACAAAAAATGGTATTACAAACATCTTACGCATGAACGACAGCACATACACATACACAGGCAGCTGCGAAAAATGGGTCTCCAAAGTCCAGCGCATAATTGTGGAAGAATCAATGTGCCGCCAATATAGTGGGGATTTGACAATCTGCGTTGGTTCCATAGCAAAAGTCTTAACGTAAAAAAATTTTTTTAATAAGGGAAGTTTGGCCATGGCCTACTCTCCCGGATTTTAATTAAAAAGAAGAACAAGTTACAAGTGATTGTGACGTGCACTTGGGACCCCCTGAATCTCACAAATCAGGGGAAGAGCTTGCAGATCTCGAGAGTGTTACAAAGAAGGTTAATAACCCTCTAATCCCTCTCATGCAGGGCCCACTTGGGTTTAATCTTGTTGTTCTCAATGAGAAAAACTTTATGATGCCTAAAGGGTGGGGACCTCTTGCAGTTGGAGATTCTTTTGCTGAGGAGGAACAACGATTTTTCGATCGACCACTCTTTAGGAGGGTGTTCAAAATTGTAGGCACACCACTCCCTCCAAATCTTCGAGAGGGTTTCCCCTCTTGTAGCATTCCACAGTGCTGTTGAGAAGCCAATCGCTTTGCCTAGAAGCACTTGCTTCTAGGAGATTTGATCTTGCAGTCTCAAAATATTCCCAAGGGTCCACTAGAGCAGGAGAGACTTGGGGCACGCGAAGAAGATATGACCCAAATCCTCAATGTTGCGACGGCATCGCTTGCACCATGGAGGAGCTCCACAAATTTTGCTAGCCTTTAGATTGGTCCACATACCACGATGGAGAATTTATCACATGAGAACCAACTTTTTGATCTCGGTGAGCGGATGCCAAAAAGACATGAATTTCAGGTCCCAATGCAGCCTTGTCCACAATAGGCACCACTTCTTATTAAGCATGAAGTGATAGTTCGTGTTCACTTTGATTCTAGGAATTTTAGACAAGGAATTGTCGTTGTTCCAAATAAGACCCTCATGGAACGGAGGATCCCATCCAATGAGGACTCGGTTTTTTTCTCTTTCCCAAGCGAGGCATCTACTTTGAAGGATAGCTCATTCTTCGTAGTTCACTCTTATTCCAGGGTCTATGTCCTCAAAGCTGACCCACTGCCCAATTTCTTGTTTCTAGAGGTGTTTCCAATTTCTAAAGAATTTGTATGAGAGCCTCTTAGCATTTTTGCGGTTCCAAGGAGCCATCCCCCTGATGCCCATGATTGGAAACCAGATTGAGTCATTTTGTCTAATACCCACTACCCATTTCCATCTTCACTAATTCTAACAAATTGTTTGAACTCTTTCCAACTCTTCCACAAGGACCGCACAAGATTTGAGCCTTTAGCGGAGACCGCAATAGGGGAGAATAAAAGAGTAAGGAGGCCCAAGTCCTTCCAACCAGGGAGGCCTACAAGTGTCATCTCATTCTTGTTCCTGAAAATGAGCTTGGTCCAAGAGGTCTCACAATTGCACCAAGCCTTGCTGATCCAGTTTGTTGCCAATTTGTCAGCCAAGCCTTCAATATCCATAATGCCCATCCAAAGAAAGTTCCCACAAATTCTTTTGAATTTGCTAAGCTCTTGATCCTTCAGTCTTGAGTAGGAGAGAAAGTAAATGGTCAAGGAGACGAGGAAGGTATTAATTACCATGGCACACCTTGCGAGGTTGATTTGCATGCACTTCCAAAATTCCAACTTGTTGTCTAGTTTGGAAAGGACCCAGTTCCATCGCTGCTCCATTGAGATACCAAAGCCCATATGAATACTAAAGAGGCAGAAGACTAGACCCTTGGGGATAATTTGGCAATCGTGATCCACCAGAAGTTTGGGTGGGGGTCCTATCATGGCTGTGAAAGCGGCTTTCAAGTGGTTTATTTTGGAACCAGAAGCCTCACAAAATGTGTCCAAGCACCCCCAAAAGGTTCCAATATTGGTCAAATCGTTATGCACAAGTGCATTCATGTCATGGGGGAATAACCTCATGACCATCTAACCATGGTTGAGGGGAAGAGAGAGGCCTTTTATATGACCCATTTCCATGTGGTTGTGCACAAGATGGCTAGGCCCCTTTGTGGAAATAGCAAAAAAAAAAGGGGCCAATGGGCACCCTTGCCTATTAGAGCATTTTAATTTGATAGCCATTGATAACTCATCGTTGATATTTATTTGCATGTATGCATTCCCCAGCAATGTAGCGATCATCTTAGAGAATTTTCAACTATAGACGAGGTCTTTAAGAGATTGGAGAATAAAGTCCCATTCAAGCTTGTCATAAGCTTTGTTGAAGTCGATTTTAATGAAAACCACATCTTGCTTGGACTCTTCAGTGAAGTCGAGGCCTTCCCAAATGTCAATAATAGCTTCCAATATTGATCTACCCTTGATGGATCCTTTTTGGTCCTCGCTAAGCCACCTCTTTAGGTGGTAAGAAATTCTATTGGCAATTACTTTTGCGAGAATCTTGTACCCTGTTTGGGGCATCATGATCGGGTGCAAGTTTTCAATCCTATTCTTGTCACCTTTCCTATGGATAAGCTTGATGACACCATTGTTTAGGCATTCTGGAAGCGCACCAAAACCCAATGCCTCTTCCCAAACCAAACATAGCGGAGTGGCTATCTCCTATCTAAAAGACTTGAAGAACTCATTTGTGAGGCCGTCTAGGCCCGAGCTTTTCCCATTGGGGAGGGTATCTATAACTTCAAGAATCTCATTATCAAGGATGGATGCGGCAAGTAGAGACTTCAAATTATGTTTTATTCTCAAGGGAGAGACTCTCGAGATGGTCGCCATGCAATCCTCCCTGTGGGGAGAAAGGGGCGTCGAGAATCCTAGGAGTTGGGTAAAGTGGTTGATAATGACAGCACTATTCTCTTCTTCCGTTTTGCATTCGATCCCATTATGATCGGGTGCAAGTTTTCAATCCTATTCTTGTCACCTTTCCTATGCATAACATTGATGACACCATTGTTTAGGCATTCTGGAAGCGCACCAAAACCCAATGCCTCTTCCCAAACCAAACATAGCGGAGTGGCTATCTCCTATCTAAAAGACTTGAAGAACTCATTTGTGAGGCCGTCTAGGCCCGAGCTTTTCCCATTGGGGAGGGTATCTATAACTTCAAGAATCTCATTATCAAGGATGGATGCGGCAAGTAGAGACTTCAAATTATGTTTTATTCTCAAGGGAGAGACTCTCGAGATGGTCGCCATGCAATCCTCCCTGTGGGGAGAAAGGGGCGTCGAGAATCCTAGGAGTTGGGTAAAGTGGTCGATAATGACAGCACTATTCTCTTCTTCCGTTTTGCATTCGATCCCATTACTATCTATCAAGAAGGGAATCGAGTCTCTAGCTTGCTTCCTCTTGAGGATTCCACACATCTCTTTAGTTGGTTCGTCAACCTTACTTGTCCACCAATCTTTAAAGTATACTATTTGGAGGTTTTTCCTTTGAATTTCTTCCTCGTATCTTAGCATGCCTGTGATTTTCCGTAATCCCATCTGGCATTGGTAGTTCCCTTTGTTCACTTCCCCCTCAAGATGCTAGAGTCTCTGATAGAGTTTTTCTCTCCGCCTCCATCAAACATTGCGAAGAATCTTGTGGGTCCTTACCAGAATTTGACAGGTCTTCTCAACCATAGCCCAAAGTTGGCCGGTGAGGCACCACTGGCAAATGTGGCATTCCAAACCAACGTAATTTCTTGATGGATAGAGGGGAGGGAGAAAGTTGTCAGGCAAGCATGGAACCAAGGCGCTTTCCTAAGCTTGGCAAATGGTTTGAAAGTGAGAATAAAAGGATAGTGGTCTGATGTGGCAAGGTCAATGCATTGGGAGATGGCAGGTTGGCCCCACTGCTTGATAATGTTCTATGCCATATAAATTCTATCAAGTCTTACTTTCCTCAAGTCATCCCCAGATTGGAGGTTTGACCAAGAGAAGCCATTTGTATCTTTAATCTCCACGAGGTCAATGTGGAGCTTGATTTTATCCTAGATATCTTTCTCCTGACCATCAATTGTATATCCCCTGTTGTCCCACTGATCTGAAGGGTCTTCCACCATGTTGAAGTCCCCGCAAAGCATCACATTGTGGGAGACTGAGTCATGGGAGACCCAGGTGTCAGTCCTCTTTGAATCCTTGTTTGAGAAATACATGTTACTTATTCCAATAGTTGTGCCACCGATCCCTTTAGGGTCTAAAGTGGCCATCTAGACATGCATCGAAGAGATACGCTTGAGTCATTTCCAAAGGTCCTCTCCATCGAGTTTAGCCTCTGGAATACATATGAGATTGGGGTTTAGTCGATTATCCCACAACCACTAGCCAATATAGCTACTCTTGAGAGGTCAGTCAACCCCCTCGTGTTAAATGATATGATGATCATTATCGATGGTTACCCTCTTTGCGGAGAGGGGTCCTATCTTTTTTCTTCTTGGCTTCATCCTTCTTTCTCAAAAATGAGGGGTCCTGACCACATAACTTCCCCTTAAGAGGGCTCTTCCATGGCAAATCCAAAGGTTGTTTCCCCTTATGCATCACCTTTTGGGGGTGTGAATTTACCACTTTTTTCGGGAGTGTTGATCTAATGATGGAGCTCTCACTATCCGAGTTGTCTTCATTGCTAGTTGTGAAGCCATCCTCTTCACTAGTGGAATAGCCCTCTTGGTTTTCTTTCTTAGTGGTACTCTCCAGGGTTTTATCTTTGGTGTTTACTTCATAGGGATTCCCTCCTAGAAAGTCCAACTCATTGATCTCCTTTTCAAGATTTCAGTACACGTTATTTAGAGGAGCCACAACCGAGGTGTTCCTCTCAAAGGACCTCTGAGGGCTTCTTTTCCTTCTATGTCTAACTTCTATGAACCCTTCTGAGTCTGTCTCTGAGACCCTAGTGTCTTTCTTTTCATCAATTGTAGGTGGATGAACTTGTGCTCTATTTCTTGTCTTGTCTTCTTTGGCGGCTTCTTTGTTCTGCTTGTTTCTAGAGGAGTTCTGTTATTGAGGACACTCTTTAATCTTGTGTCCTTGGAGAATACAGTGAAAACATGCGTTTGGCAAATTCTTGCATGTGATTTCTTGCTCCCAGACTTCTCCTTCCACTAACTCTATGGAAATCTTCAAGGGGAGGGCTTTGTTGAGATTTTTCTCAACACAAATCTGGAGGTGTTGATGCGCGTTGAAGGGATAGTTCGCTCCTTCTTAGATGAAGCCCCCCACATCCTTCCTCGAGGCTAGTGATCAGCCAATATGCATAACAATATCTCTTAGGAATTCATACAAGAAAAAAGGAAGGTTGGGAAGTTCTACCCATAATGGGTAGTGCAGGGGTTTGGACTTGTTTGGGACAAAGTTCGGGAACCACTTAAAAAGGCATAGGGTAGACCTCCAAACCTACCAGGTGTCCACTTGTAGAGCCTGACGCGCCATCTTCTCGTTCTCAAAGACCAAAAGTAAGTGGTTCCCTGGCAAAAACTGACATTTGCTCACTATCAAACCATGCGAGAACCACTCCTTACAGAGCTAGAGATGCACGGGCTCTGAAGGGGGCCTTGTCCTAAACAGTTGTCCAATAAGGCACGTTTTTGTTAGTTCTTCTTAGTTCACCAAGATAAAGTCTTTGCTTAAGGAGACCACCGTGGTAGCGAAACTGGGAGGATCCCCATCAGCCTCACAAGAACCCAAAGCTGGTGGGGGTCCCACATTGCTGACCACCAAGAAGCAAAGCATTTCAGCCATGGGAGCTGGGAGCGAGCTGCCAAACAAGATCGAGGGCCAAACTGTCGGCCACGATGAATGAGCACTAATTGAAGTTACAGAAGGGAGGCCCTAACCACCTTAACCATCAAAGTCACCACTGCGACTCTCCCCAAGACTCCAAAGCTCCAAACTGCCAGCAATGAACAAGAGCCACTGCAGTGCCCCCAAAGCTCATAAACCCCCCTATGACTTATACTTTGTTCCTCTCTTTCCCTTTTAATTTGTTACTAGCGATGCAACGAAGGAGGCAATGGCACTAGTAGCGATGGTCCAAAAATGAAGATTTCATTTTACACTTTTCATTTACTTTAAGTGATCTGTGGTTTGATGATTTTCTTTGTTTTTCAATTGCTATATCGAACGAATTGAAGTCTAGAGAGTTTTTTTTTTTTAATAAAAGGAAGTTCGGCCTTAACCTATTCTCTCGGATTTTAATTAAAATAAAGAAGAAAAAAGTTACAAGTGAATGGGACTAGTGCCCATGGGACCCCCCCAAATCCCACAATGCAGGGGAGGAGTATGTCGAGCTAGAGGGCATTACAAATGAGGTGGATAAATCTATCATCACTCTCATGTGGGACCCATTTGGGTTTCAGCTTGTTGTTTTCGAGGAGATAAATACAATGGTATCTAAACGGTGGAGATCTCTTATCTCGGGAGATTCTTTTACTTAGAAGAAACAAAGATTTCTCGATCGACCATTCCTTAGGATTTTGGCCAAAATTGATAGCACATCGCTCCCTCCAAATCTTCCAAAGAGTCTCACCCCTGATGGCATTCCATAGCCTCGATGAGCAGCCAACCGCCTCACCCAACAGCACCTGTTGCCAATTGATTTGGTTCATGAGTCTCAATACCCGGGTCACGTGACGTCAGATAACATTGGACTTGGGGCAATCCAAGAACAGGTGAGCTAAATCTTCGATGCATCGATGGCAATGCTTACACCATGGCGGCACACCACAGATTTTGTTAGCCCTTGCATTGGACCAGATACCTTTGTGCAAGATCTGCCACATGAGAACGGACTTTTTGATCTCAATTAGGGGGTGCCAAATAGACATGAACTTTAGTTCCCATCGAAGTTTGGTCCAAGAAAGGCACCATCTCTTGTTGAGAGTGTGATGAACATCTAACTTCTCTTTGAAGTTGGGGATTCTGGATAGTTTCTTTCCATTGCTCCATTTGAGGCCCTCTAGGCAAGGAAGATCCTGACCGCAGAGAAGGCGGGCAGTTGAGCGGTCCCATGCTAAACACCTTCCTTGAAGAAGAGTCCATTCCTCTAGGGTAACTCTAAGTCTCGGGTCCAAGTCTTCGAACCTAATCCACTGGCTGGTCTCTTATTTCCAGAGTTGATTCCACTGCTTGAACCCCTTGTTCCATAACCGCTTTGCCGTTTGGAGGTTCCAAGACTCCACCCCCTAATGCCACTCACCGGGAACCAGATAGAGTCATTTTGTCTTATCCCAGCTGCCCACTTCCACTCCTCACTGATTCTGATGAATTGTTTGGCCTTGTTCCAACTCTTCCATAAAGAACACACGAGGCTAGAGCCTTTAGGGGACATTGGGTGGGGGGAGAAAAAAAGTGTGAGAATCCCTATGTCCTTCCAACCGGGATGGCCAACTAAGGTAAGGTCTTCCATGTTAGCTAGCTTGTCAGCCAACCAGCGATATCCAAAATTCACAAGCCCCCTGAGGCTTTCGGGCTAATGCAAGATTCCCATTTGGTTTTGGGAATCCCCCTCCTGTTGGGGTCCCCAATCCAAAGGAAGTTTCTGCAGATTCTTTCCACTTTGGCCAATTCTTTCTCCTTAGGTCTCCAACACGAGATAAAGCAAATAGTTGTAGACAGCATAAATCTGTTAACAACCATAGCACGCACTGCCAAGTTGACTTGCATACCTTTCCAATGATTTAGTTTGCTATCCAACTTGGATAGCACCCAGTTCCATTTTTGGTCCATTGAGATGTCAAATCCCATCGGAATGCCAAGGAGACAGAAGACTTGACCTCTAGGGATAACTTGACACCCCTGATCTAACAACAATTGGGGTGTAGGTCCGTTGATTGCTCTAAAAGCAGTTTTTGCATGGTTGATTTTCGAACATGACGCCACACAAAAGGTGTTGAGGCACCACCAAAACACCTCAATGTTGTTTATATCGTTATGCACGAAGGCATTCATGTCATCGGCAAAGAGTCTCGCAATCATTTGGCCATGATTTAGAGGTAGGGAAAGACCCCTAAGATTGCGAGCGCCCATGTGATGCTTTAATAAATGACGGGATCCATTCGAGGCAATAGCAAAGAGTAATGGAGCCAGAGGGCAGCCTTGCCTGATTGATCTTTTTAAATGAATGGGCTCAGATAGCTTACCGTTGATATTTATTCTAGTTGAAGCGTTTCCAAGAAGAGTGAAAACCATCTTCGTGAACTTTTGGCTGCATCCAAGGTCTTTCAATGATTGAAGAATAAAGTCCCATTCCAATCTGTCATATGCTTTGTCAAAGTCAATCTTAATGAATACCAGATCTTGTGCAGACTCCTCGGCAAATGCAAGGCCTTCCCAAATGTCGACAATAGCTTCAAGTATAGATCTATCTTTGATAAAACCTTTCTGGTCCTCACAAAGCCATGACTTTAAATGACAAGAGATTCTGTTGGTGATAACTTTTGCAATTATCTTGTATCCTGTTTGGAGCATGGTAATCGGTCTCCAGTTTTTAATTTTGTTCTTATCTCCCCTTTTGTGGATTAACTTGATGACTCCATTATTAAGACACTCAGGGATGGCACCAAAGGAGAGAGCCTCTTGCCACACCGGACGTAGTGGGGTGGCCACCTCATGTTTGAAGGACTTGAAAAACTCATTGGTGAGGCCATCAGGACCCAGGCTTTTCCCATTGGGAAGAGCATCAATAACCTCGATAATTTCATTCTCGGAAAGGTTAGCATCTAGCAGAGAAATCATGTTTTGTGGGATTCTAGTTTGAGCAACCCTAGAGATGGTTGCCATGGAGTCATGCCTGTGTGGGGAAGGAGGAGTCGAGACCCTGAGAAGATGGTTAAAGTGCTTGACGATGATAGATCTATTCTCAACTTCTGTGCTACATTCGGTTCCATTGTTATCGACCAATAAGGGGATGGATTCCCTAGCTTGTTTCCTTTTGAGGATGTTACACATCTCTTTTGATGGTTTGTCAGACTTCCTGGCCACCAATCTTTGAAGAATATTTGAAGATTTTTCCTTTGAACCTCTTCCTCTAATCTTACTCTTCCCCTGATTTTCAAAAGACCTTGTTGGCATTGTAAGTTACCTTTGTTCACCTCTTCTTCAAGCACTGAGAGCCTCCGGTACACCCTTTCTCTTCTTTTTTTTGGATATCTCTTATAGCCTTTTGAGTCCTGATCAGAATTTTTGGAGTCCTTTCCACCGCACTTCTCCAGCACTTAGCCGGTTCATTACAGTAGGCAAAGGATTCCGCCCACACTGTAGAAATTTCTTGGTGGACAGAGGGGAGGGAAACGATGTCTGGCAAGCATGAAATCAAGGGGCTTTTTGGAGCATGGGAATCAGTTTGAAAGATAGAGTAATCGGGTAGTGGTATGAGATAGTCAGGTCCATGTGTTGGCAAATCGAAGGAATACCCCACTAGAGGATGGTGTTTTGATCGATATAACATCTATCAAGTCTTGCTTTCCTCAAAGAATCCCCCCAATTGGAGATTTGACTAGGAGAACCCCTTCATGTCTTTCACCTCGACCAGGTCGAGATGGAGCTTGATTTTATCCCATATCTCTTTCTCCTGGCAGTCAATAATTTTTCCCTTGTTATTCCATCGGTCGCCAAAAAACTCAACCATGTTGAAGTCCCCACAAATCAGAACATTATGTGAGAGGGAGTCGAGTGAAGCCCAAGTATCAATTATATCCGCTTCTCCATTAGGGGCATAAATTAAGACCACAATGAACTGAAAAGGGAACCCAATGGAGGCGGCAATCCAACGATGATTTTGACCTTCAAAAGTCGAGGTCACATTGTCAGACAAGGAGTGACTAACACCGATTGCAGCACCCCCCGCCCCCCTAGGGTGAGAAGTGGAGAACCAAAGGTGGTTCGGAGAAATGCATTTAAGTCGTTTCTGGAGATCCTCTCCGTCGATTTTGATCTCTTGTAGACAGATAAACTCAGTGTTGAGGCACTTGTCTTTGAACCATTGGCCAAGAATCGTCGCTCTTGATGGGTCAGACAAGCCCCTGACGTTTAGTGAAGTCAATTTCATTATTGATGGTTGCCCTCTTTGAGGGGAGGGAACCGATCTTTTTTCTTCTTGTGATCTTCTTTTTTCCTCCCAGCTTCTTGACTTAGGATCCTACTCTTGAGGGGGTTCTTCCACAGCATGCCAGATGCTTGTTTTCCTTTAAGCTTTGACTTTTGTTGTAGTAATCTTGGAATGCATACCGAAAGGGTAGGACCAAGGAAGGAGCTTTCGTTGTCTGGGTTGTCTTCATTGCTAGTCGTGAAGCCTTCCTCTTTGCTTTTGGTGGTGGAGTTAGAATGCATCATCTCGATGACTTAAAAGGGCTGCCGCTTGAACCCATCGCCTCAATGGACCATCGCGAATCGCGATTCGCGAGACACCGAGCCTCAGTGGACCGTTGCGGTTCAAATCATGATCATCTTGATACAAAAGGAAGAACACAGCAATGCTGACGCAGAAATACTGTCGCGATGATGATGAGGATAGGCCGTCGCGATGTGAATGCACTATCGCGATGCCAACAAAGTACCACCGTCGCGATGATAATGCCTATATACCGTCGCGATTCTGATACAGAGCGCCGTCACGATGCCCCGTTGGAGCCGTCGTGATGCATAGTGCCGAGATTCGTAATTAAGCTACGCGTGCAAGAAAAGAAGGCGATGGACCATGGTGTTGTGATCAACTTTGTTCAAGTCTGCTTCCGTCCTGCTCACGACGACCGCCTGCCTTGTTTGTAGCTATCTTCACCACCGCCTGCTTCAACACGACAGCCAGCTTCTATCTTCCACGACTGCCAGCAATCTTGAAACACAGCTCTCTTGCTTCAATAAGTCATCTTTGTTGTTCTAGCACACCCGCAACAATGACGTAAAGAATGTGGAACCGAAGGTAGTAGAGTTGATTGTTTTTTCAAATAAAGAAGTTCTGCCTTAGCTTACTCTCCCGCACTTGAATTAATTTAAAGAAAAGTACAAGAGAAGGGGACTAGTGCCCATGGGATCTTCCCAATCCCACAAAGCGGGGGTAACTTTTACAGAGTTTAGATGACATTACAAAGAAGGTTAATCACCCGCTCATCCCCCTCATGTGGGGCCCACATGGGTTTAAGCTTGTTGTTGATCAAAAAGAGCACTTGATGATGCCTAAAGGGAGGAGGGGATTTCTTACAATTAGCGATCCTTTTGCCAAGGAGGAACAATGATTTCTCAATCAACCACTCTATGGTGGAGTCACCAAAGTTATAAGCACATCTTTCCCACCAGATCTTCCATAGGACCTCCCCTATGATGGCATTCTCGAGAGTCACAGAGCAACCGATCACTTCTCCCAGCAGAGCTTGCTTCCAATTGATATGTTTCTGAAGTCTAATTTTCTTTTCCACAATCTACCACAGCCTTCATGGTAGACCTTAGAAAGCTTACATGAAGTTATAGAGGAGGTTGATAAACCTCGCATCCCCATCATGCGGAGCCCACTTGGTTTTAAGCTTATTGTTGACATATTGTAGCTCTTTGTGATGTCTAAACGGGGGGGGGGGGGGGGGGTTCTTACAGTTAGCAATTCTTTCGCCGAGAAGAAATAAGGACTTCTCGATCGACCACTCCTTGGGGGTATTGCCAAAGTTGTGAGCACATCTTTCCCGTCAAATCCTCCAAAGGATCTCTCCCTTGATTGCATTCCACAACATCATAGAGCAACCAATCGCTTCACCAATGAGGGCTTGCTTCAATTGATTTGTTCTTGGAGTCCCAGAGAATGACCAAGGACCCTCCATAATCGAAGGGATTTAGGGAAAGCAAAGAACAGGTGACCAATATCCTTTTTGCTATGGCAACATCACTTGCACCAGGGCGGAACACCACAGATCTTGTTAGCTTTTCCATTGGTCCATATTCCAGAGTGTAAAATTTGCCATAGGAGGATCGACTTTTTATTTTCAATTGGAGGGTGCCATATAGACATAAGTTTCATATCCCATCGAAGTCGCGTCCTGTTGAGACACCATTTCTTGTTGAGACTAATGTGAATGTCATTGCGAGCTTCGACATAAGGAAGCTTGGAGAGGCGATTACCATTATACCATTTAAGGCCCATTAGGTCTGGAGCGTCCTATCCCATAAGTAGTCTAGAGCGGTCCCGAGCATGGCGTCTGTTCAATAAAACATTCCATTTCTCATACGTGATCGCAACACTAGGGTCAAGGTCCTCAAAGTCGACCCATCTGTTTGTGTCCTGTTTCCAGAGGTCCTTCCATTGTTTGAATCCCTTATTCTAGAGTCTCTTGGCACTTAAGACATTCCAAGGCTCCACATTTCTCATGCCTTGGATCGGGAACCAAATAGAGTCATTTTCTCTTATACCTGCAACCCACTTCCAATCTTCACTGATTCTGATGTGAGGTTTGAATCTGTTGCAACTCAACCACAAGGATCTTACCAGGATTGATCCTTTTGGTGAGACTGGAATCAGAGAGAATAAGAGGGTGAGGATGTCGAGGTTTTTTCATCCAGGGTAGCCCACCAGAGTGATCACGTTCGTGTTTCTAAAAATTAATGTGGCCTAAGAGGAATCTCTGTTGCACCATGCCTTAATCATCCACTTTGCTGCAAGTTTATTGGCCATGCTACCAATGTCCATAATACCCAGACCTCGAATCTCCTTTCGGCTAGTGCATATGGACCATTTGATTTTAGGCACTCCCCTCCTGTTATGCTCCCTAGTCCAGAGAAAGTTCCTACAAGTACTTTCCAATTTGGCTAATTCTTGATCCTTCTGTCTCCAGCAAGAAAGAAAGTATATGATTGAGGATATGAGGAACGTGTTGATCACCATGGCCCGGCCAACAAGATTAATTTGCAAACCCCTCCAATAGTTAAGTTTATTATTAATTTTGGCGAGGACCCAAGCCTACCTTTGTTCCAGAGTAACACCGAATCCCATGGGGATACCAAGCATGCGAACGACCTGAGCGGATTGAATGCTTTGGCATCCCTTCACAGTGAGGAGATTGGTTTGATTCCCTTTGATAGCCCTGAATGCAGTCTTGGAACGGTTAATTCTAGACCTAGAGGCCTAACAAAAAGTGTCGAGGCACCACCAAAAGGTTTCTAGGCTGGTATCATCATTGTGAACAAAGGCATTTGTGTCATCCGCAAATAGCCTCATGGTCGCTCCACAAGTCGGTTAAGTCCTTCTATGGCGATGGCGAAGAGTAGCGGGGCCAATGGGCAACCTTGCCTGATGGATCATTTTAGTTTGAATGCCTTTGAAAGTTGCCCGTTGACATTGACTTTGGTCAAAGCATTACCAAGGAGAGTGGACATCATCTTGAGGAATCTCTGACTACACTCGAGGTCTTTTAGCGATTGTAAAATATAGTCCCATTTCAATCTGTTGTAGGCTTTGTCAAAGTCAATCTTGAGGAAGACAATGTCCTTATTAGATTCTTCAGCGAAGTCCAGACCTTCCCAGATATCAATGATGGCTTCAAATGTTGACCTTCCCTTACTCAAGCATTTTTTGTCTTTGCTAAGCCAATGGTCTAAATGGTAGGATATCCTTTTGGCAATGACTTTAGCAAGAATCTTATATCCGGTTTGAAGCATTGTGATAGGTCTCCAGTTCTCAATTTTGTTCCTCTTCCCTTTTTTATGAATAAGTTTGATGATGCCATTGTTGAGACAAGCGGGAAGGGCCCCAAACTCGAGTGCCTCAAGCCAAACAAGATGCAAGGGGGTGGCCACCGCATATTTGAATGATTTAAAGAACTCATTAGTGAGCCCATCAGGCCCCGGGCTCTTGCTATTTGGAAGCAAATCAATAACTTCAAGGATCTGTTGTTCGGAAATGGTGGCAAGCAGAGCACTCAAGTTGCATGGGATTCTATGCAAGGAGGTTCGAGAGAAGGTGGCCATGCAATCCCGCTTATGGGGGAAGAGGGGACAAGCACCAACCAAGAGACACGTGAAGTGTGCTTCTATAATGCCAATGTTCTCTTCCTTTGTCATACATTCCACCCCATTCTTGTCAAGCAATAGCTGGATCTTGTCTCTAATTTGTTTTCTTCTAAGAATATTGCACATCTCTTTCGAATGTCTACCTGCCTTACCAACCCACCATTCCTTAAAATAAATTTGAAGATTTTTCCTTTTGATCTCCTCCTCATATCTTAATCTTCCTCTGATATTTTGGAGTCCCTACTGAGATTGAATCTTCCCTTTATTAACTTCTTCTTTGAGTCTTCGGAGCCGGCGGTATAGGTTTTCTCTATGTCTTTGGCAGATGGTTTTGAAAACCTTCGTTGTCCTAATCAAGGTCTGACGAGACTTTTCCACTGCGTTTCTCCAACACTTGGTTGGAGAGGTGCAGACGACGAAGGCCTCAAGCCAAGCATTAGTGATTTCTTGATGGATAGAGGGGAATGAGAAGACAAACGGACTGGCGTGAAACCAAGGTGCCTTGCGACTTTTAGATACAGGGGGAAGGTGAGCACCATTGGGTAATGGTCTGAGATGGTGAGGTTGATACATTGTGTTAGGGTGGGAGGAGCCCATTGATGGACGAGATTCTCTGAAATGTAGCTTCTATCGAGTCTCGCTTTCCTCGAGTCCTCACCCAATTGAAGATTGGACCAAGAAAAACCATTCGGGTCCCTAACTTGGACCAGATCCAAAAACAGTTTGGTTTGGTCCCATGTGTCTTTCTCCTGGCCATCAATGATGAGGCCCTTGTTGCTCCACCTATCAAAGGGGTCTTCCACCATATTGAAGTCATCGCAAATCATGACATTATAAGAAAACAAGTCCAAGGAGGACCAAGTATCGATCCTCGCAACATCCTCGTTTGGAGCATACATAGAGATCAGGGAGAATTGAAAGGGGGTGTTGAATGTAACTACCATCCACCTATGGTTTCTATCTTCACTAGTGTAGTCAAGCTTATTAGCCTAGAAGTGATCATTGATACCAATGGCAGTTCCATGAGAACCACACTGATGGGTTGTGGAAAACCACACATGGGAGTGAGAGACGCCTTTAAGTCTTTTTTGAAGGTCTTCTCCTTCAATTTTAATCTCCTGAAGACAAATGAAATTCCGGTTTAAGCTTATGTCGCAGAGCCATTGATCAATAATGGTGGCTCTTGTGGGGTCAGTTAGCCCCCTAGTGTTTAGTGAAGCGATGATCATTTTCTTGTACTTCCCTCATTCTGAGGGTGGGACTTCTTTTTTTCGTCTTAGAGTCTTCTTTCTTTCTTGAGGGGGGATGGTCCCAACTATGCACCTTCGGTTTAAGGGGGCTTTTCACTGTCCATATTGTCCTCATTACTTGTGGTGAATCCGTCTTATTTGCTAGTTATGTAGTCCTCTTGATTGACCTCATTAGAGGGGGGCCACTCCAAGGGTAAGTTACTTATGCCTGCAAAGTCTCGGATCCCTCCCGGATAATCAAGCTCGTTAACCTCCTTCTCGAGGTTGCAGTATAAGTTATTGAGTGACTTTTCTGGTGTGAAGGTCTTCTTTGAAAGTATCCTTGGGCTTGAGCTTCTCCTAGGGCTAGCTTTCCTTCTTCTTCTAACCTCTATAAACCCTTCTGAGTCGGTTTCTGGGATTTGGTCATCCTTGTCTTTGTCTTCAAAGGTTGGGCCGACTTGCTTCCCCATGAGTGTTTGGGCTTTGCTGGCTATTTCTTGCTTATTCTTCTACTTCAGGGGGCAATCTTTAAATGGAGACATTGGATAGATGTTTAAAAGTGATCTCCTGAACCCAAGATTCCCCTTCACCCAAGTCGACAATAGTTTTCGAGGGGAGAGGCCTGCTAAGGTCTGCTTCCACACACATTTGAGGATGCCAACGAGCATTAAATGCGTGTTTTGTGCCATAATATATGAAAATCCCCACATCTCCGCATGAGGCTAGCGGCTTGCCAATCGGAGAGACAATATCCCACAAAACACCATAAAGGAAGTAAGGGAGATTGGGGAGCTCGACCCAGAGAGGGTACCGAAGGGGTTTAGAGTTGTCAGGCATGAAATCGGGGGCCCATTTGAAGAGGCACAAGTGGCACGCCTGACTTGCCAAAACTCGACACTGAGGGCCTGGAGTGCCATTTCTTCATTCTCAAAAACTAGCAAGAGGTGTCTCACTAGAAGGAATTGGCACTTACTCACTACTATGCCACGAGGCAACCACTCTTTGCGAAACCACTGGCGCACAGAATCCAGCATAGGCTTGGGACCAAATAGTTGGCCAACGAGGCAAGTTCTCTTGAGTTCTTCTTGCATTGAAATGATTGCCTCATGATTAAGTGCAACCCGAGGGGCCCCCATGGTCTCTGAGGAGCGAAGGGCAACATCCGCCTCACAAGTGATAACTAGAGGTAAATTACTAATAACAAGGGAAGGGACCCCCACATCCATAGAGGCGGCCACAAGGAGAAAGGAGCAAAGACTTCTTATATCTAAATCAAAATGCCCATGCGTCCTATCCCGAGCTCTAGAAGGCCAAGAAGAAGAACCCTTGAACCTTCAAATCTTCTTTTAGTTGATCAAAAGAACCTCCAATGCTCCGAAGGCTTTGCAAAAGAGAAGGGTCAAATTTAATCCTTGTTGCATCGCGATGGGGCTTACAATGGACTTAATTTCCTTTGTATCCTTCAAATTTCTTTGAGTTCAAGCTACGAGAAAAGCTTCATGTCCATTGTCGGTGTCCATCGCCAGCTACACGATCGAGGAAGTTCCAACCTTCTGAATTGAGGAGCATGGTTCAATCGTCTCAAGAGAAGTTTCTCGTGTATCCTCTTTTTGGAAAATTTTCAATTATTCCCAAGGCATGGTTCAAGTGTATAGGCTAAATTGGAGTCATTGTTTAAATGCACAATTCCGTGGCGAGGAAAAAGAGGAATGTGACGAACGTCGCGATTGACAGGGACGAACGCAGCGATTGACAGGGAGTAGAAGTCGTTAGAAAGGAGTAGCTGGAGTGTAGCGTTTCCTCAATCACAATGTATCCCCAATCACAATCTTTCGATTACTCAGAAATAACAGTGGAGAGAAGAACGCAGAGATTGCACAAGGTAAAAGAAAATCTGATGAGGAAGAGTAGAACAAATATGACGCAGAGAAGGAAGAATTGTGATATTATAGATGTGAATCAATGGTTACAGTAGCTTTGGACAATAGCTTCTTGACGAAGCCTCTACCTCCCGACCACCCCCGAGCTATCACAATCGCATTCTCACTCGCACTCTCAATCACACTCTCACTCTCACTCTCACTCTCAATCACAAGGTAATTCTCAGATTTCTGTGTTTCCTCCGTGTTGATGCGCTGGCCTTCTTATCTTTTTCCGTTTGATCATAGCCGTCCTCCCCAAAGAAGTGTGCGATCCACCAAATTTAGAAAAAGTCGAGTTTCTCCAAAACTTTCGCAAAAAAACCATGCGATCGTAGTGTACTTCCTTTCTTTAGCATACCTGTCAAAAATAGCAGAAAAACACCAAGAAGACATATCCAAAAACATACATAATTAGACATGGTGACACGTGAGCATGAGAATCACGGATTCGAATTTTTTTTTTTTAAGTGTTGGAAAAAACGGCACTTTTCAAAGCCCTGTAACTCAAAAACAATGAGGAATTAGGTTAAGCTTGTGAGAGACACTTTTATTCAATTTTTTGATCTGCACAATAGTGTTAGAGACGTCCGAGGTCCAAATCCACCTCCAAATGCCACTTTTGATCCCTGCAAGGTTTAAAATTCTAGAGAGAGAGTAAAATCAAGGCATTTTCTTACAATGAACTAAACGTAGGACCCTGAACGAAGTACTTAGAACATGATTCACAAAAATCTCACACAGGCACTTTTATTCTCTTCTACTTGCTCTACCTTTCCCTCATACAAAGTTTTCCTTAATTCTTTCATCTTCACCTTCAAAATCCCACTGGAAAACATGATGCAATTAAGGTCTAGAGAGAGAATCTGAAACTTGTCAACCCAAAATTTTTCCTACATGCATAAAATGACCTAATTATTCGTTCTAAGCATTATCCCCACAATGAAATTCAGAAAGTTCAAAATGAATTATTTCACTAGAAAAGAGGCCTATTACATGGAGCTACGATTGACAGGGACGAATGCCAAACACTGCGATTGACAAGGAGTAGCTGGAGCCACGAATGACAGCGCTAGAGCTGCGATTGATAGAGGGAGGTTGGAGCCGCAATTGACTGACCTACTGTGCCGCGATTGACAGAGTTGGTGTCACGATGGATTGCTCCCCCCGCGACGGATGAATTCCCAGCTCCTTCCAAACGCTGCTTTAGACATCTCCAAATGGAACTGTGACTTGCAACCGATTGCCAGTAGAGTTGATTGTTACTTCAAAGTCTGCCGTTAAGTTTAACCTTCTGTAGAATAGTGGAACAAGAAGGTCGTGCACATTGGATTCTTTAGTAAACAGGTAAAAGAATAGAGCTCTCTGTGCGCAATCCGCACCTTCCGTAAGCTGTGACCCACAGAGTCTAGGTCAAGTGCTCTCGCTTGATTACTCTGTTGACTTGCTTCCGCTATAAGGGAAAACACTGCTCAGCCATGGATGGCTCTTCTACAGTCTGGCCATTGTTGTGCCGTTGTGCATAGGTATAGCTATACACTTCTGTATTTCAGTTATTTGTTAGCTTATTTTCAGTAGATTTGATGTCGCGGTTTGTGGAGGCATAGCAAAACCATGTTCTATGTGATTTCTTCTTCACATTACGGATGCTAAACTTGAAAATGGGTTTGCTACATTGTCTGTAGTAGTACAGAAGAGTTTCTGATGGTGTTGAATGGTAGCACAAAGATCATTGCCCTCAAACTTTGCGTATGACTATGCATATGCTCCACGAAGCTTCTATTTGCACCAGAAAGGTGTGATCTTCTTTGCTTCTCTATCCTCCGAAATCACCAAGTGTGCATGCACGTCTCCCACAACAGGAGATGTCTTGAAAACCTCATGCAAAATATCTGACAATTACTTATAGATACTGAAGAATCATGCAAACCTCATGCAAAACCTCATGAAGAATCAATTTTTACTTGAGTAATATTGCTCACACAATAATACTTTGCAATCCTCATTCATCATACCACTCCAGAAGCTTAGCTGACCTAATGACTAGTAAATAGCACTTTCAAAGGTAGCCCTATTGTGAGACAGAGCACATCGCCTGAGCAGACAAGAAGCTAAGCTCACCAAATCACTAATAAATAGCACTTTCAAATGTGGCCCTATTGTGAGACAGAACACATCATCTGAGCGGACAAGTAACCATAGAAAAATGACTACCAAGCCATGACCAATGGAAAATGATCCAATGCTATAAATCATTTTCCTTGGATGTAGTCATCCTCAGCCTTTTGCCTTCTCTTTTGTTCAACAACCATTAAAATATAGAAGAGTAGCCTCAAAATATATCTTGCATTTTGGATCATGATATTTACAGGTGATCCATGCACATGATCAATCCGACTCAAGGATGATACATAATTGACGATTCAAAAAAAAGGGATATGGGTTCCAACTACATATAAACAATTCAACTGGCTCTACATATGTGTTGCTTGGACCAATGAATAGCCATACAAGCTCGTTGGAGCAGCATAAGTGTGTAAATTACGAGCATCGTGAAACAACACATTCCTGCAAGTACATCTTCATCGTTTTGTTATTATAACCGCTACATCACTTGAATTCGAGCATGGTAATGTCTACACAAAAACAAACTACTTGACCTAATCTTCATATTAACGTAATTTGTTTTTCCCATCAAAGTTGGACAAGGACATGGTACTTCTCCCACTATTGATCTATTGGAAATGTTTTCAAGATAAAGTAGAAAAGATTGGATCATGAAGTAGAACATTCGCATGCCGTATTGATGGTTTACACACAAAGCATATATAGGAGCATTAATAAATTATAAAAGGTTTGCATAAATTAAGAATTGAAGGTGCTTAGAATATTATCCATCAAAATTCTATTTCCCATCTCACAATTTAGGGTTTCAGGTTATCAATACCTATTTTTTAGCTATACAAAATACAAAGCATTTAGTATTTATTAATAAAAAAGAAAGACTAGAAAACCACTAAATTTTATTCATATATAAAAAAAGCTAAAAGACCACAAAAACCAATAGAATCCTAAATTTGTGACTTTCCAATGATTAACTCACTGAATCAACGGCTTATTGTTCTCTTTTTTTTTGCAACCACCTTACCATCAATATCTTTAACTCTACTATTTCTCCTCATTTGCTAAATGAAAAATCGTTTTCTTCTACAAGTGAAGGAGCTAGCAAGTATAGAAGTATAGCCTTATTTGTTAATTGTGGTTGCCAACCATGATAACAACAAGATTAATGCTACTTATGACCTTTAATAAAAGTACAGACTTGTGTGATCTTTCTCTCTTCTTTGCTTCCATTCTAGACCTTCCCTTACTGGTCCTGTGTCTTAATGTATCGAGATAATCTAATCTCCCTTTGCCCTGATTGAATATGTGTGTGTGGGTGGTGCGTGTTTGTGTGTGAGAGAGAGAGAGAGGTGCTGAAACGTACACCATCTTAATCCTTGGGTTTTTTTTGTAATTCTCACTCCCTCATCCTCTTCTCATAGATTTTGTACCACATGTGTCACCATTGAGTGTTCAACCCACAGTCACTTAGCCAATCTTTCATTATGTATTCACACGCAAACACATGGTTTCTTTTCAGTCAGAAATAGCAGAAGAAAAGAAGAATCCCTAGACAACCTATACTTTACAGATAACAAACAATGGTAATGCACACATCTTATGCATGAACGAGAGAGAGCACATACACATACACAAGCGGCTGCAAAAAATGGGTTTCCAAAGTCCAGCGCGTGATTGTGGAAGAACCAATGTGCCCCCAATTATATAGTGAGGATTTGACAATGCGCATTGGTTCCATAGCAAAAGTCAATGTAAAAGGGTTATCGGAACTAGAAGAATCAATGTTTATTTATAGATAGTCCACAATAAATGCAGCCTGATAGTAATATTGCTCACAGTAATACTTTGCAATCCTCATTCATTATACCATTCCAAAAGCTAAGCTGACCAAATCACTAGTAAATAACACTTTCAAATGTAGCCCTATTGTGAGATAGAACACATCACCTAAGAAGACAAGAAGCTAAGTCAATAAAAAGCACTTTTAAATGTGGCCCTATTGTGAGATAGAATACATCACGTGAGCAGACAAGTAACCATAGAAAAATTGACTATCAAGCCATGACCAATGGAAAATGATCCAGTCCTATAAATCATTTTCCTTGGATGTAGTTGTTCTCACTTTTTTCCCTTCCCTTTTGTTCAACAACCATTAAAATATAGAAGAGTAGTCTCAAAATATATCCTGCATTTCGGATCATGATATTTAGAGGTGATCCATGCACATGATCAATCCCGCTCAAGGATGGTAGATAAGTAATGATAAAAAAAAAAGATATGGATTCCAACTACATATAAACAAGTCAACTAGCTCCATGGATGACGTATAGATGTGTTGCTTGGGCCAATGAATAGCCATACAAGGTCAGGGAATCGAAGAAGCATAATATCATCGATGGGAAGTGTTACACAAAAGAGTATCCATTCTATCTATTCAAAGACATCTAGTGAGTTAGAAGGAGAACCTATTATGGCTTCAAAATATGTGCACAGCTCAATGCCATTGGCCAGGCTCATGTCAGTAATAGAAAGGGAGTATATGATATCCCTGCAATAGATTTCCACTAATGTGCATGGGCTACCTATCTACCTCGACAGCCTCAATAGGTTCGTAGCTAGAATGAAAAATTCTACAGATTATGAGATTGTCTCAAGTCTAGCCATAAAATATGGAGGAGGATTTTACATGGACAAGTTAGGACACATATGCAGTGATGGAGCACCCAAAGAGAATGAATGAGGGAGGAGAAGTAGACAAGCCAGAAAACCCTGCTAGACCTGATAGAGGAGATACCGTGACCCTCCTAGGGGAAAGTTAGTAATCACTAATGTATGGAGAGGATATCTAATCCCTTAGGATGATGATTTGAGGGTTTTATAACTTTTTTGGGTTTTTTGGATAAAATACCTACCTAGACCTAAACAAAAGGAAATATTGGCCTATTGATGACCATGACAAGTGAAGAAGGAGATATTTAGGGTTGCGAGTGTCCCTTTCCCGTGATCAGGTGACCACTTCTCAAAACCCCTTTAGGACACAACAGAGTACTGAAAACCCATCCTCAAGGCAAACCAATCAACAAAGTGTGCCAGTCAGGACACAAGTGCACTTTTCCATGCCTGGAACCAACCCCAACTATACTCCAAAGCCAGGTAGAAAACTAAGGCCAATTCAAGTAGCCAAATTCATGAGCAATCATTATGATGGTTCTAGAGAGCCTTATGATCACATTGGTCAATTTAAGGAGGTATTACGTGTCGAACAGGTGGACGAATTCTTTGTCTAATATGAATCTTTGGCCTCAACCTTACTCAAACAACGCAAACTTGGTTCTAACCTTTTGAACCCAATCCTTTTGTAAATATTGAAAAATTCTTTCAAGAATTCATTGGTGAATTCACAAAAAGGGGTATCAAGCACAACTACTCTTCATTGATCCATAGTTTCAAACAGACCCCCAATGGGTCTGTAAAATCAGTAGCCATATGATTCAATAATTATGTAGATAGGTGTCCTATGATGGAGAGACCCTCTCAATGGAAGATGATATCTCTGTTCATAGATGGCTTAAACAATGGGACTTTAAGAACCTTAGTTTATGTAAAATGCTTACAAACCTTAAGTGACTATCTACAAGAGTCTAAAGACTTGGAAGATAACCTAGCACATGACTTGAAAATCCCACAAAACCCAATAAAATCAGAAGATACGACTAGTAAAGCAACCTTTAACACCAACAATGTAGAAGAACTCATAGAATTAGTGGCTAAGAAGCTAGGTGTTTAGGGATAGACAAACTACCAAAATCCTCCCTTGAGGGTACCCATGTTACGAAGATGCATGCATTTTGGTGGGGACCATCCATCTCATACTTGTGTAAGAGGACCTAGACCCTTCAATAGACAACCTAGACCCTATGCACCACCACAATATTGACCATATGGATACCCCCAGAGATCCAGGCAGAGAGGTTCCTATGTATGACCCATACCAAGAACCACCCATGGTACCAAGACCATACAAATACATAGGGTACAATCAACCTCAACTTGTATTAGAGAAGCAACCCCCACATTCTCAGAATGTAGTGCCAATAAAGTTTGCACAAATGGAAGAAAACCTAGAGATAGCAATCATGCCAACCACGCCATTGACAACCACCAAAAACCTTAGTCAAGGATTTGATCAAACCTAAGGGGATTACTACTCCTATGACACTAGTCTTATGGAGTATGACCAGGCTTGCGAGCAACATTATTATGGATACAAAGGCTATGAGAGCTCATATGGATGTGAATATGCTAACCTTAAGCACACAGGGCCAAGGGCCTCAGTGCCAAATAGAATTGCAGCAAGACACCCTGCACCTAGAGGACCACGCTATGGATGTGGTGGAGATCATTTCATTAAGGAGTGTACACTTCCATACAATCCACCACCCCCACATGTCTAGGAAGGATATTGTAATGATTGTGGAAAGGAACATTTTGTGCAAAGACTACCCTAAGAGCCCTAATAAAGTCTCATCAACTGCATAAATCAATGTAATCGAGGTGATAGAGTCCTCTAGAAGCGACAAGGAGACTATTGTTCCTCTAAAATCCATTACAGGGGCAAAAATAAAGGAAATTTTGGAAAGAGAGGAAAGGAATAGCCCAAAGATGGAGGAGGAGCTACAAATTGCAAACCAAGTTGTTGAGGACTCTAAAGAACCCAAAGACACCTCAAAACTTAAAAAGGCTCAAAGATGGGAAAAAATTAAAAGCAAATGGATTAAAAAAAGAACTAAAGATAAAGAACAAACATAGAAAGAAGTTGAGCTTAGAGAAAGAAATTCAGTAAATAAGAAATCCAATATGGTGATGAGGAAACAAGCTGAGGAATAGGCAAGATCAATTCTAATTGATCCCATGTCAAAAGACTTGAACATGTTGTTAAAAGCATATCGGTCTAGGATAGAGACAGGACCTAGTCTCAAGCAACATGAAAAAATCTACCCAAGAGGTGACCTTGAAAAAGAAAGAGTCAAAATATGTAAGAAATTAATCGAGATTGCTGAGATCACACTAGAAAAATCTGTACCAACCCTCCCTAAGACCAAAATATCTGAAGCAAAATTTTAGGGATGTGTAGAATCTTTCAATCCATGACCAATGAAGAATGATCAAGGCAAGGAGTTGAAAGAAGAGTGGAGTTATGAAAATGAAGAATGAAATTCTTTAATTCCTAAAGTACAGGCTTACTAGCTATATGACCTTTGGGTGAGAGTCCAGGAAGATACATGGAAGAAGAATAAAAATGAAGTCCCTCCCTTTGAAGAGTTAGATGCCTCTAGTAATCAACCAAGATTGGAACTAGAGGTGATCTATGAGGAATTGTCCAACCTAGATCATAATAAAGAGGAAGGAATGAGCCTCACAACGCTTCCCAAATGCATTAGAGAATATGAACAAAGATTTGAATTTTTCCATGCACCTACAATAAGGGGGAAAGAAAAGAAATTGCAAGATGAAACCTCAAACACGCTATCCGAGTTAAAGGAAACAAGGTTCAATGTTCTTTAGCTCTAGAGGAGTTACTACAAATTAAACCTCAATTGTGGAATAAATTAGCCAAACATTTAAATTTGGAAGAGACAAACCAATCAACAAGAAAGGATAAAGTAGAGATGACACCCACAATTAAAATTCTAGTTGATAAAGTGGGAGAATTTAGTGAAGGAGATGAAGGAAATACATGCCACCCAATCACATTTTGAGGATACATGACCAAAGATATTCTAGACAGAGGAGTGGTGGAAGGGATATCAACCAAGGAAATATGGGAAAAATGGGGAAAACCATCCCTATGACCCACTAGAATGAAATTACAATTGGTCGTCAGTCATGTTGAAAGACCTTTAGGAATCCTAGAAAAGGTAATCCTGACTACTTGCGGAATGGAATTTGAACACACGTTGGCCATCTCTGAGTTTCAAAAAGCAAGTAATTATGAGATGCTCTTAGGACGGCCATTTATGAGACAATTAGGGGTAGTATAGGATTGGGGACAAGATGCATTATATCTTCAACATCAAGGTGCCACAAAAAAATTAATTCTACATACTTTTGCATATAGAGATGTACCACCCTTACAATGGAACCTTGTACACAAGGAAGAAGATGATATGTCAATTCATAGTGCAAGATCAAGTGACCAATCTTGGATGAATGAGGATGCCCAACTATGGATGTGTAAAGAAGAAAAATGAGAAGAAGAGAGATCACAAGCTTGGCCAATAGGACACGAAAGCTATAGACCAATAAAAGACCTTGCTTACGTGCTGCAAATATTTCCAGATGAAGCATTTGAGCCACATGGATGGATGGAAATATTAGCCACACTAGATGTTTGTGTGAACAAAGAGGTATTGACTATGAACGAATGTGTAGATGAGGAAGCGTATGATGTGATTCTGTACATGGTAGTCCTACAAGAGGTAGAGGCAAGAGAATTGGTAGAAAAAGAATGGAGAGTTAACTATGAAAGTATAGAGATGGAACCTGAATTTGATTTAGAAGAACAATAGCTGAGAGAGATAGAAAAAGAGGATACCAAAATAAGCACTAATGTACTAGCCATAGAAAAGCATCAAGAGAAACCTAAAGTGGAGAACAATGAAATTTAGGAAGAATTACATTATGAATCATTTGAAGTTCCAAGACATTTCAAGAGGTATGAAGCTGAAGAAACGAAAATAGCTATTCAAATGCCTAAGAGAGAGGTGTAGGATGGAATAGCTTATGACAACAGGGAACAAACCAAAAAGGTGCTAGTAACAATTGAAGTTGAAGAAGAGAGATGCACATATATAGGTAAGGATGTGTCGATAGAAGAGCAGGAACTCATAGAGCTGATTCAACAATATAGAGATGTGTTTGCTTGGACTTATAAAGATTTAAAGGGAGTGGACCCCTCTATCTATTCTCATAGGATTCCAATGACTCCAGACACAAAACCCTCCAAAAAAAAACTGTACACCTACAAATATGTATATTCATCCAAGATTAAAGAGGAGATTGATAAGTTATAAGCGGTTGATTTATATATGAAATTGAACACACTGAATGGGTTTCACCCTTCATACTAGTGCCAAAGCAAATGGAAAATGTAGGATTTGTATTAATGTGAAAAAGGTTAATGTAGCTACCATTCATGATAGTATCCTTTACCCATTCCTGATCATCTTTTGGAAAGGGTAGCAGGCAAGGAAGTATGCAGCTTCCTTCATGGGTTCTCAAGATATAATCAAGTAGCCATCGCTACTAAGGTCCAGCATAGCACCACACTTTCTACACACCCCAACATAGATGGGGTGTGTATGCTTTTAGGGTTATGCCATTTGGTTTGACCAATGGCCCAACAACTTTCCAAATATTAATGTGTCATGTGTTCAAGGAATTTTTGAGGAAAAGCATGGAAGACT
This sequence comes from Ceratopteris richardii, assembly GCA_020310875.1. Lineage (NCBI taxonomy): Eukaryota > Viridiplantae > Streptophyta > Polypodiopsida > Polypodiales > Pteridaceae > Ceratopteris > Ceratopteris richardii. Next base: position 83,990,409 of record CM035443.1, read on the forward strand.
ATGTGGATGACCTATGTACTTACTCTTCTCAATGCATACCTCATACCCAAATTAAGGAAAATATTCAACAAGCACAGACAGTACAGAGTTTGTGTGAATCCAAAGAAGTGTGTTTTCATGGTCAGACAAGGTAAAATATTGGGACGCATTGTGTCCAAAAATGGTATCTTAACTCATGAAGACAAAATAAAAGTTATTTTGGAATTACCTAGGCCTAAGAACGTGATGCAAGTGCAAGGTTTTATGGGAAACTATGGATATTATAGAGGATTCATCCACATGTATGCCATAATTGCTAAACCATTACATGGGCTACTGACTCAATTTGTTTGGACAAAAGAGTGTGAAAAAGCTTTTAATGAATTGAAAAGAAGATTGAGTTCAACTCCAATTTTGAAAGTACCAAACTAGAATACACCTTTCGAGATTCATGTAGATGCATCTTATTACGCTATTGGATGTATCTTAGCACAACCAGCAGATGAAGAAAAGTTAGATCACCCAATAGCCTATGCTAGCAGAAAGTAAATCAAACAGAATGTAATTACACTATAATTGCATGAGAAGGATTAGGGATGGTCTATGCAGTGAAGTTCAGACATTACCTCCTAGCCAATAAATTTAAATTATTTATTGATCACCAAGCTCTATTGTACTTGATCAATAAACTTTGTAATGCCAGAAGGTTAGTGAGATGGTTTCTATTGCTAATGGATTTTGACTTTGAAGTAGTAGTAAAGAAAGTCAACACCCATGTAAGAGCAAACCATCTGTGAAGAATGAATCATGGAGAGCCACCCACAGGAGTACTTGATGACCTACCAGACACTTACTTGTTCAACTTAGAAGTATATCCCAAATGGGCTGAAAAATTGATACCTATACTCATGCATGGACCACATCATAGGATTAATATGAACAATACTAAGGAGCTTTGGCAAACAAGAAACCTCCACATTGTGGTAGGTATTTTGTACTTCAAAGACTCCAATGGAGTATTTATAAGATGTATGGTAGACAAGGAGGGAAATGGTTTACTCAAACAAGCCCACCAAAACAAGTGGAGAACACATAAGGGTGTTAATGGAACAACCAAAGAATTGAAGAGATTAGGTGTGTATTGGCCAGACATTCAAAACGATGTACATGGATATATAACAGTGGTTGATGTATAACAATCTGAAGGAAATCCTATAAAAGAAAATGTATGTACACTTTGTGTGAATGATACCATAAGACTACAATTCAAAGAGATTAGCACCGAAGGACCAAAAATTATGGTACATCCAGAAGAAATAATCCAAGAAGAGGAGCCACAGGTCAATAGGGCTTTCAAACCCATAAGGATAGTACAAAGCCATCCCCAATGGATGTGACATATGAAAGAAGTTGTTTCAAGAAGGACGAGGATAAAGAGGTTGAGTCACATATTCAAATTCAAATCTAACAAACCTTTAATGAAGCCTTACATTTGAATAAAGGTATAGATGTACCAATGGGAGAAGAGCCGATAATACCACAAACATGGCTCAATCTGGACGTGTCCCAATTGAAGTTGGTACTCAAAAATATGATCCAAATATCCATGGACACACAACAAAAGTTATTGGAAGCCGACAAAGAATATGTAAGATCAAATGTGGAAAAAGGTAAGTTCAAAGCTTTAAGTGAGCAAATGTTCGACCAATTAATGAAATCACAACTAGCACCTACCAAAAAGCAAGAAGAATATAGTGAGATGAATTAAGAGATTAGTGAGCTAAAAGAAGAGAATGACCAATTGCAAAGCCAACTAATGGAAATCAAACAGAGATTTGAGGCCAAAGAAGCAGAGAAAATATGGCTCTCTAATCGCAACAAGCTTCTTAAGATGGAAATCAAAGTATACACACTTCGTATTAGAAATAAAGATCTATTGACTTTAATTTTATTGAATCAACCTATGGAAGCATCAAGAACTACAAGTGAAGACATTGTCAAGCTATGCAGACATTGCGTGTTCAATGGGAATAAAAATAGATGCAATATGCAAATGAGCTAAGTGATAAATGGAGAGAAGCAGTGTCCAAGTACACTGAAAAATGCAAACAAGATGCCGAGCAGCTTGCCATTAGGGCGAAAAACGGCCCAAAAAGGGCCGTGTAAGGATTTCAATTAGTTGTGCTTAATCTAAATTAAAGTTGTCAAATCCTTTAAGAAATTCCGTGTAAGTTCATTTAAAACATATCTTATGCAAGTTTTGAAGAGAGAGAAACTCGTATGATAATCATGAAAAGTTTGTGTGATATCTTACGCCTCGAAATTTGTGCTCACTGGGCAGTGATCAAAATTCAAATTTTCCTCTTGTTCATGGACCTATATAATGTGTGTTGATGACATTTTGCACTTTTTTACTCTACTTTTCATAGCACGCCTATTTCTCTCTTTCACGTCATTTTAAACACTTGCCGGTCATTTTTCATAGCAGACCATGGAGAACCTTAACCCAAATACTCTCTCTGAGCTTTCAAAACAATCGAAATCATTGTGAAAAGTTCCATATCAACATTGCAGTTAGTCAGGAGTATGCGACGACAAGAAAAGTATTCCGAAGGGCTCTTCATCCTCCTGAAGTGGATGGATTGCGAAAGGAAGGCAAGAAACATATGGACAGATGGATATGTTTATCCAATTGATCCACAAACTAGAAGGTACCCCCCTTTTCATAATCTTCATGATCTGATTAGATTTGTAGGAGATGGTGAGGATGGTTTACGAGGCTATTGCTCAAGGCTCTGGGATATTTCAAGGAATTATGTACAATACATAAACTGTCTACAAAACACACTACATCAGAAGGATTTACATATGAGGGAGCTAGAAAACAAATTATCCACTTTATCTTCTCAGTTAGAGTCTTTTAAAAAAAGGAAAGAAACTCCTATATGTTTGAGAATGCGGTCAAAACGAGTAAAACCTTTTTTAGATTTGTCTGAAAAATCTAGCCAGAAAAAGAAAAGAATGAAAATTGTTAGAGATCATGTGACAAATGTGCTAGGTTTCAATATGTCGAGCAATTTTGAGCGCGTACATTTTTGTAATGAAATTTTGAGTCAAAATGATGTTTTAAGACTATTGAAACTGAATGAAAATACATGCTTGAAACGCTTTGTTTTTCAAAAACTCATGACACAAATGAATCTGTTACTAGAACCATCTCAAATTCAAAAGATTTGTGATAGTGTCGGAGTGAGTAGGAAAGGTTATAGAGCAATTTCAAAAGTTTGGTGTGAATTTTTAAAATTTAACAAAGTGAGAAGTTTTGGATTGCCTAGACCCCATCATGTAGGAAAGTTTCGGCTCTGCTTGAATAAAAAGATCACATCAGTATTTGGTGAATATAAACATATTCACGGTAACATGCCTTACGAAGTAGGAAAACAAAAGTTTCATTTCACTTACAATGCAGTTAACAACATATGGATAGATATTATAAAACTTCAAACATACATGGTTCAGTTCTATAATATAAAATAACATGAATGTTCTGGTCTATTGAAATTTGTAATCAAACTTGATGAAGCTTAGCTTAAAAAACATCAAAAGATGGAGAGAATAAGTATTGCACTGATGAACAAAGCTTTGGACTATAGCCTTGGGAAATTGGATACTCCATCTCTCAAAGTACAATCAGAAATGGAGTTATGGTGGGTTGGCTATGCTCAAGTTCCATTTGAGAGCCATAAAACACTTAAATGGTTATTCTCACAGACAAACATTCCAAATGTTATCCAAAGGCATCATGCAAGAGAATTGTTGAATGTCAAAGACTATGGGAACTTTCAAGTTGAGTGGCATTTGAGTGGAGACCTAAAGACGCTCAAATGCATGTTTGGTATAAGTGGGGGAGCAAATTCTAAGTACCCTTGCTTGTACTGCATGCAAAGCCCAAGCACAAATGGATGGATTGCTAGAGTTGAGGCTGAAGAGGCTCCTTCCACAAAAAAATGTTATTCATAACTACTCATCTTCTTCAATGATTTGGGATCCCATACTTCCAATAGCATTGAAAAATGTACACATATGTACACTACATGCAGAGTTAAGAATCATTGACAAGTTGGTCCGTCTTCACTTGGATTATGCATATTCTATCAAGCCTACAACTCTTGCAGATGAGTGCATAAAAAAATGTGAATGTCTTCTTTCACAAATGGGATTTCATGGTGATGATGTTCATCTAAGAAAAGATCCAAAGCTTTCACAAAGTACTGGTGATGTACTACAGGATGTCTCAATGGGAGGTGCAAAAGCAAGGAGATTCTTTAGCAACCATGATGACAAACAACTAATGGAAAAAAATTTGTGAGGTCAGGACTAATGTAAAAAGCAAACCAGAAATAGCAAAAAAGAGAATGGAGGTGTCGGTCAAACTAAATAATCTTTTTAAGATCATGAGGCAGCAGGAAACATCAAAAAGTTATGTGACAGATTTTAGAAAGGCGACCACAGACCTTATAGAAACCATCATAGAGGCATGGGGTGCCAAAGACATAACATATTACTTGGTGAGTTCCAAAGATATTTTATTCAATTTATTTATTTATAATTGAAATAAAGATCTAATGAGATTCTTCTGCTCTTCTAGCATATTCTTCTTGTATGGTGCATTCTTTGCAGAAAAAGAACCACTCGCCATGTGGAACACCCAAGGCATGGAAAAATCTCATTATCAAGCAAGGACAAGCTTCTTTAGGTGTACAAGGAAAGGAGGAGGAGTAACAAAGAGCAATTCCTTCAGAGAGCTTTTTGATTGGTTCTTTAGAAGACAATTACAAAGGACCTCATGCCAAATATAATCAAAAGGATATGACTATCACCAGACAAAATCATCATGTATCAATATCACAAAATGAAAAAGACTACATTTCAAACAGATCTTTTATATTTGCAATGTCTTTTATTTCATGTATGTACCTTTCATGATGTATTAAGCTTTGAAAAGAAATATGTCTATTACCATCAGATGACTTTGACCAGAGAACAGATCATGGATAAATAACAATTAATATTAGGCCATGGATCAATTACACCAAAAAAAATTGCAATGTCTTATATCACATTGGGCAATTTCTGTATATGTACATTTGTTGAGATTAGAATTTGGAAAAATGAAGTCATTCCTTGAGCCTCTTTAAAGAGCTTGGCTCTAGCAAATCACCTCTATATCTAAGGAACTCTTTTCTCCTGTATCCAGCAATGCTTTTTAAATCTGACACCCCTGCGGCCATTGCATAGCTTGAATAACAAAGAAAGTACCCTGCCCTTGAAGCATTGAGTCCTGGGGCATATCCAAAAATTCTGAATGCAGCTGCTCTTTCAAGCAGCGAAACTCTGAAAGCATTAAAGGGTATTGGAGTAAAACCCATGTATTTTGATAGAGTCCTCAAGCAGAACAATGCAAAGTCTGGCTCCTCAGTATAATGCTTGTGAATAACAAAAAAAGTGTCTGGGTTCAAGTGTGGAAGATAGTGGATAATAGAATGAATATCCACCTTTGCTTTTCCTTTCTCTTCTATGGCTTTTCTTGTTCCCTTGCCCCTGCCTAGGTAATTGTTTTCATCCAATAAAGTTAATTGTGGTAAAAATTAAAAAACAAGGTCAGATGAAGTGCAAGCACACTTTAGGAGTCATGAAAAGTAACTTAAAACAATTAGAAAAAAAGCAAAAGGCACGACTGATGCAAGCGATTAGGGTCTTTAGAGAAATTCAGACGGTCGTTATCGCTTGCATCAGTCGTCATCAATATCTCTTTGCAAACTACCTAGAAACATGTAATATTTACTGAATGAGGGGAATTCTTACAAGCCAGATATCTATTATCAATGCTGAATGCAACTCCTAGACACGACCGATACAAGCAATAAGGCCCAACGAAAAATATCCAATGGGCCTTATCGCTTGCATCGGTCGTGATCGATTTTTGACACTTCTAATGGAGAGCTTGGACAAATCCGATACAAACTAGAGATTTTGCATCGGTCCCATCTCATATCCTTAGCCTAAAATTCTTGAGAATATAGTTAACTATATACCTTGATGTCATCTTTCTCAAGTCCAAACACGACCGATGCAAGCGATAAGGCCCAACGGAAAACATCCGATGGGCCTTATCCCTTGCATCGGTCGTGATCGACTTCTCACAGCCTAAATGGAGACCTTGGAGAAAACCGATTGTTGCATCTCATCTCCTTAGCCTTAAAATCATGAGAATATATTTTACTACATACCTTGACCTCATCTTCCTCTTCAAGTCTGAACACGATCGATGCAAGCGGTAAGGCCCAATGGAAATTATCCGATGGGCCTTATCACTTGCATCGGTCGTAGTCGATTTCTCACTAAAAATGGAGATCTCGGACAAAACCTTAAATTCATAAGAATATATTAAACAACATACCTTGACCTCATCTTCCTCCTCGATGAGCTCTTTTGAGTCAATAAAAATTGTTCCTTTGTCCTCAGCAACATCCAAGAATGAATAGCCGTGCCCAAACGAGTATATTCCAAGTTGCTTCTGATGCTCATCAAACTCTTCATCAGCAAGTCTTGGCTTCTCTGAGATAGCTTTCTCAAAGCATTTTGAATGAGCTTGTGATGAATCTTTGAATTCTTCATTAGAAAAATCCAAATCAAGATGCAAAAATTCTTCTTTTCTTTCTCCTTTCTTATTGATGAATCTCCTTGCAACTTCTTCTGACTCAGCTACAGTTGCAAGGCAGTAGTCTTCCCTTAGATTGAAAAGTTCCTGAATGTAAAATAGAGGTATAAACTCTTTTTCAGAGATAAACTAAAATTGTAGATTTGGGAGAAGTAGGGACTTCTCAGACACTTGAACTTCTTCAGTTGGCTCCCTTATTGCAGCTTCTGCTTTAAAAGTGGCCACATCAAAACCTTTGACCTGCTCCTCTTCTGCTTGGAGATTGATCTCCTCAACAATCTCCATGACACCTTTCATAGTTTTTGAGCTTCCGTCACGTGTCAGCTCTAAGAAAGGCTCGTCTTCAACATGAACATTTTCCTCCTTTTCAACTGAGATGTGATCAAGCCATATCAAGAAGGCAATGTTTAAAGGGAGCAAGCAGCAGTCCTTTTCATGCTCTGGGCATAAATCAAGCTTCCCTGGCAAAGGGGATATTCTTTTGCATTTTCTTGTGATTTTAGCCCTATCTATTGGATCCTTCCCAAAGATGTGAGGATGGACATAGGTTTTCTGAGAAATAGAAAGGATCTTTCCATTGATCAACCCCAAGAAAATCTCCCACTCATCCTTAAGAAAACTTTTTGATTCCTCTAGGAGTTTTTCAAATTCAATTTTGGGGTTGAATATCGTCATTGCATCAGGAAAATAATCTACAGTTAAACCCTCTTGAACCATGAAATCAAGAAGTTTCTCTGATGGAGAGACCCTAAAGATCTCATTCATTCCCTCCATCTTAGTTGCAGCTTCTCTTGTATGTCTGTGAGGAGAACACACCCGATGCAAGCGACTAACGCGAGTCAACGTAGGTCAAACGGGGAAAATCGCTTGTATCGGTCGTGTCGCGGACGAAAGAAAAATACGCATGTAAATGAGACAAATTCTTTGAAGGTTCAAAATTTGGGTTTGTGAAGGAAGTAGCTATTTATAGGCGAGGAGGGAGGAAGTAATGGTCGAATGACATGGACCAATCACTAAGTGCCACATGGCAAAGCATATGTTGGCCGATTCAACAGATCGATGACATGGACCAATCAAATCATGCCATGTGGCAAAAGACGTTGGAATTTCCAACGACTATATGATATGGACCAATCGTAGCATGCCACATGGCACCAACGGTCAACTCAGTTCTGGGACCTATTTAAGCTTCCCTATTCATTTCTTTCATTTTTTTTGTCAACACTTTTCAAGCGTCGAGGTTCCATCGCCACCAAGTTTTTAAGTTGCTTCTTCACAATTTCTATAGAAAGCGTCTCTGCATAAGGTAATATGGACACCACCGATCCAAGTGATCACGGTACATTCAAGATTTTTGGATAACCCTAATCACTTGGATCGGTCATGTTTCTTAACTGGCATCAAGTCCTTGATCACAGATTGCAAATTATGGTTTTCTTAGTGATGCTTGAGTATTATGCATTGTTACCTATATTTGAACTTGTATTTATTGAAATTTGATGATGAATTCAGCGACGACCGATGCAAGCGATTAGGGACATCCGGGCATTTACGGATGACTCCTATCGCTTGGATCAATCGTGTCTCTGACAGTGTAAAGAGGCATTGATCATAGCTTGCAAATTATGCTTTTCTTAGTGATACTTGAGTATTTTGCATTGTAAGACATATTTGAACTAGCATTGATTGATATTTGATGATGAATTCAAGGACGACCGATGCAAGTGATAAGGGACATCTGGGCATTTCCAGATGACTCTTATCACTTGGATCGGTCATGTCTCTGATAGTGGAAATAGTCATTGATCATAGATTTTTGGGAGAAAGCTTCCACTTTTCCTAATTCTTTGCCTAAAGACTCTCATTTTGTGCAGAGTATGCTAGGACCAAAAAGACAGCAAGGAAGTTGTACCCTGAGGGTCAGGACCAAAATGCCCAGGAGCAAAATCCCCAGAAGGTTCATGCCAAGGTATCAGACAAGCCTTCAAAAAAAAGGGTCAAGTACCATGTAAAGTCCTTGAGGGAAATTAGAAGAGCTCAAAAGTTAGTGGGATTGTTGATCCCTAGACTTCCATTTATGAGAGTTGTCAAGCAGATGTCAGCCAACCTCTGTTCTTTGATGAAGACCTCATCCTTTGTCAATGTGAGGTGGCAAACTCAAGCACTGCTATGCTTGCAAGAAGTTGTAGAGGACTTTGTTATTGGTTTTATGAATGATGCCTATTTATGTGCTGCTCATTCTTATAGGGTAACACTAATGGCAAAGGATTATGTTATTGTTTCAAGAATAAGATATAAATTTGATAAATCTCTGGTTCCTATTGATCACCATGATAAAAGATTCTTCGATATTTTAAATATACCTCCAGCTTGAGCACCCAAAACAACAATTGTCATTGAAGAGATCAACCCTCAGGTCACTCATGATCATGAAACTAGAATGGCAGCAAATAATGAGGAGGAGAGGAAAAATGGGGATTATTTATAGAGGAAAGTGTCATCTTAACCCAGATTCAAAAGTTACTGAAAGCAAATAAAGAGCTCCTTAAGAAAGGAGATGGGCAGATAATAGTTAATGTTGCAATGCCATGGCAAAAAGATTGGTTTCTTGACATTAGACCTGATGACAACAAAATGTTGAGCGAGCTTCATGTTGAAATATCAGATAGTGTGGTCAACATTTCACTAAGGTATATCTAGAGGCCTTAAAGTGCTCTTGTTTTGCTTAATTTTCTAGTTCCTTAAGTGAATTTTTATTTCTTGATTTGTAGGGTTCTTCTTCAACAATGTGAGGAAGCGGTTCAAAGAAAAGTATTTATTTTAGATCCTCTGGTGACACAGTGTTTTTTGCCAAGTCCTTTCTACAGGATTTTACAGAAGAGGTAGAATGTGTTATCTACCCATTTATTGAACATGCAGATGCCAAGCCCTTTCTACAGGATTTTAGAGAAGAGGTAGAATGTGTTATCTACCTATATATTGAAAAGTAAGTATTCATCTTCATTTTGGAAAGATATTTGTTTCATTCAAGAAAGTATATTTACATGCAACTCATTGACAGGGGCCATTGGAGTTTGATTATTATTGACTTCAATGCATATCAAGCTCTTTTCCTCAATTCTCTTCAATCACAACATGGGAATTGCAAAGTGTAAGTTGCTATACATTTTGTTGTTCTCTATTTAAAAGCCATGCCATCCATTCTGATTTTTACTTTAGAATGCAGTGCTGCAAAGCTTCACAAGATGCATATTGATCAAAATTTTCCTGGAATTGCTAAAATGAATGAACAAAAGCAATTTGGATACATACAAATTCATGTGCCATTGCAGAGAGACTCAACATCATGTGGCTGGAGAGTGATTGCAAATGCTGTACGATTGTTGGAAAGAAGGTTTTACAGTCCTGAATTGAATTTATCAGACTACAGAGATGCATGGATCATCTTGATCAGAGAGAGAGCAATAAATGGCATCATGAAACATGCAATCTGCCCCAATGATCCAGACTCACCTCCACCCCCTCCACCTGATAAAAAAAGTCTAAATATAAAAAGAAAGGGCTTCCTCTTCACTCACCATTAAAACATGGGACCAACAAAAAGAGTCAAGCTGAAAGCTCCAAAAAGGGACAGAAGCAACAGAGAAAACAGGGCTCCAAAAAGGATAGAAAGGGTTGAATCATTTTTTAGTCTTAGATTGAAATCTATTGTAAAACCAACATAGGTTGGAAGATTTATTTATGTACAAATTGTATGTACTTATGCCAATCTTCATCTAGACGATGGTCATTGTAACCATATTTATTTGCCTTTACAATATTTATATGCCTTGAGAAATATACAGTTGTGTTGAACCCCTTGAGAGTTACACAAAAGTTTATTGCATGGTCCAATTAAATTTGTTCGTGTCACAAATATGACTGCATTGTGGGTTTCTTACTTCATTCCTGTTGGAAAGTTTAAATTGGAGAAGATACAAAAGAATATAAAGAATTAAGAGGACACGACCGATACAAGCGATACGAGGAATCAGAGAATTTTGGATTGCCCCTATCGCTTGCATCAGTCGTATTATCCATTTCAACATAGGATTCCCTTTTAGCAACCTTGCATGAGATGAGCTGTTGCTATTTGTTTTTATACTCATGAGTCAAGTCTTTACGCAAGGTCACTTGTTGAAGTCTCTCGCGGTAGTTTGCTAACACGATCAATCTAAGCGATAAGGGCCATCCGACAAGTTCAGATTGCACTAGTCACTTGCATCGGTCGTCTTCTCTTATCTCGTCTCCTTTGTTTTATGCCTTAAGTCATGCTCTTCATATTTTGAAATATCAAACCTTGGATTGGAATTTGCACCAGGTTCTCCACCCTCTCTTATATTACTTGTTATGTGTACCATGATATCTTCTCTTGCATTACTTGAGGACAAATAAGATGGATAGAATCAAATTTTTTAATTGAGACTAATGTGCACCTTTGATAGACTATAATAATTAAATTGAAATTAGATATTGAATTCTAGATCTCTTGTTCATCTAGAATTAACTTATGCAAGTTCCTGTATAATTATTTCTTAGTTGGAACCTCATCAGAATGTAAGATTAAACAAAAAATGCCAATATGAGTTTAGATGAAGGGGAATAATTGAAGTCATCAATTCACTCGTGCAAATAAAAATCAATGGAAATATGAAATAAAGGACCTAAAAAATATCTAAGAATTTCTTGGTTTATATTCTTATCATTGTACAATAAGAACCTCATCAAAATCTTGAAAGTAAATTAAAAAATGAAAATATGAATATAGACATTTAAAATTCATAATTTAACACACTCTTTCTCACCATCCTCCAAAGAAAATTCAATGGAAGTATCAATAGAAGCTTCTATTAGAGGAAGATACATTATGTAAGAATGCCAGGGTTAACTTGTTACAATCTTAAGGGTTGGAACTTAATCACCCTTGGTGGCAGGCAACTTATGCAAGATAATGATTTCTCTGATCTAATGTTAACTATTGCATCATCAATTGAGAATCTACACTGAGATGACATTAGGGAAAAAAGTGAACCCTAAATGGGCCTTGTAAGGATCCCTAATTTTTAGGGATTAAAATTAATCTTGTGAGTGATTAAGGAGAAATCCTAAACCACAAGTGGCATTCATGAATAAAATATTATAAAATAAACTTTCATTTTTAAATGGAAAAGGAAGAGAAATTTTAGCCCTTGGATCATTTGAAAACAATGGTATTTATGCATTTTCGTGGGAAGTGGGGACATGGCATTGAAAATGCGTCCGTGCCAATGTTTCAAGGATTTCAACCATTGGATTGATCTCAAATCCAAAGGTGGATCGTGAATAGGGCTGATCTCCCTCTGTGCATTTCTCCGCCTTCATTTCAACCATTAGATTGGTCTCAGATTGAAAGGTGGACTGCGAATGGGGTTGATCGCCCTCTGCACATTTGTCCGCCGTCCAATTGGGTCTAGATCTAATGGACAAGAGCAAAAGGCGCTTTTTCTCATGGGGAGGGAGCTTTTGGAGCCTTCGGATCAGGCTAAGATCCAATGGATGGGAATAAAAGGTGCCTAATTCAAACAAGGAGCCATGCGGACCATCCGATAAATGCACTAGAGGAGTCCTCTTGATGCATATTCCCTCAAGAATGTAACAAAACCCATGTACAATAGTAGATTTTTAGGAATTTCGAGAGAAAGTGTTGGTCACTTGTGTGAAAGGACAAAACTTAACTTACTTGTATATAAGTCACTTGGTGACACATTTGTAAAGACATCTTGCCATAACGCAAAGCTCACTTCTAAAAATTCATGTTTCCTTCTTCTTGGTTGTGTATCTTCTTCTTCATGAGCTTGTTGGTTTGCTTAAGGCATGAAATCTATGCTTGTTGTTGATGTATGAAACACCACAAGAAATCACATCTCTATGGTCACCATTAACTCATTGCCACTCCAAACTTTGACAAATGATAGCCGAAACCAAGAACTTTGCTTCTTCAGATTTTTCTAGTCACTAAAATGACATACCTTTAGTATTTTGCTAATTTCTCTTAGCTCAAGTATTATTTCTCCATGAAACTTTATAGGCTAAAACTAGAAGAGTAGAGCTTTCCAAAAAGCTATCATATGCATCAAACAAATCTCTAGAACTCAAGTTATGGCCTTCACAAGATCACCCTGTATGACTTCCAAAAGTGGAATTTTTTCCTGTTTTAATAATCCTGGGTGTCTAAAAATAAAAAATTAGATGCCTAGCATCGAATTTCAGTCAAGGTCGATGCCAGGCATCGACTTTGAACTTTTTTAGGCTCTTTTTCTGCACCAGAAATACTCTCTTTTACACACACATGAATAAGACCACTTGTATGCTAGAAGTCGATGCCGGGCATTGACTTTATGCTGAAACTCGATGCCAGGCATCGAGTTGCTCCACAAACCTCATGTTTTTAAAAGATTCAACAACAGCTTACACACAAAGAATGAAAATAATGACTTATCAGCACAAACTCGATGCCAGGCATCGAATTGCTTGGAAAACTTGAACTTTTGAATTCATCACACAGTAGGCAAGCATGGAGATGATGGAGAGAGTCTCATACACAGAACTTTACTCAGTTCTTTCTCATAGCTATGAAAACTCAGAAGTTTTACAGATGCTTTCTCACTCAGAGAAGCCCGACTATACTCAGTCGTATAAAATGAACTCCTTCTCTCTTTCTATCACTCTTTTCCACTTCTTCTCTCTCTCCCTCTCTCCGCGTCAGTTGATACAAACTAACTTATATAGATTTGTATTCTCGTGATTTTTTAAAAAACTTCTAGAACTAAAGTGAACTAACTTTACAAATATGATACATTTGTGAATTTGTCCCTTCACATAGGCATGGGGTTTTCTTCCTAAGATTTGACCTTCAAATATATGTCCAATTAGTGATTGTTTCTCCAACAGCTCCCACTCAATCACTAATTGACATTCCCTGTTTCTTCATATCATCTTATTTTCTTTTACTTCTGCCATGCTTTTGAATCTGCTGGTCTTCACACCATCCAAGCTCTTTGTCATTATGTCTGCTAACTGATCTTTAGTAGAAATGTACTCCACTTCAATCTCCTTCTCCATTACCTTTTCTCTGAGAAAATGATACTGTATCTCTATGTGCTTTGTCCTTGCATGAAATACTGGATTTGCTGCAAGATAAAGTGAACTCATATTATCTCCATGTATTGTAGGTGTACCTTGATCAATGCCTAAGCTCTTCAACAATGTCTGCATCCATATGACTTCCTTAGTTGCTTCCACAAGTCCTTTGTACTCTGCTTCAGTTGATGATAATGCTACTGTATGTTTTTTCTTTGAACACCAACTTACAAGCTTATCACAATGTATATCATGTAACCATGAGTTGATCTTCTATCATCTTGGTTACCTGCCCAGTCTGAGTCACTGTAGGCTCTCAACTTCAAATCTGATGTAAAAGGATAATATAATCCTTCCTTTATAGTTCCTTTGATATATCTGAGAACTCTTTGACCTGCAATCCAATGTGGGTCCTTTGGACAATGCATGAATTGTGATAAAACTCCCACTGCATAACTAAGATCAGGTCTTGTTAGTGTAGCATAAAGCAAACTACCCACAAGAGATTGATACTTCCTCATATCTTTGTATTCTGCACCATCATATTTACTGAGCTTGTGATTAACTTCAAGTGGAGTTGAAGCTTCTCTGCAATTTTCCATATCAAACTTCTTCAACAAGTTCAGAAGATACCTTTCTTGTGACACATATATGCCATGATCTGTATAAGTAACTTCCATTCCAAGAAAGTATGATAACTTTCCTAGCTCACTGATCTTGAATTCTTTTTCAAGTAATCTCTTTACCTCCTTGATTCCTTCATCTGAAGTACCTGTGATTATAATGTCATCTACATAAATACAAATGTAGATTGTACCTTCCTCTGTTCTTTTGATAAGTACACTTGAATCTGCTTTTGAACTTTGATATCCAAGATCATTGAGATACTTCACCAGTCTATAGTTCCAAGCTCTTGGAGCTTGCTTCAATCCATACAATGCTCTTCTCAACCTGCAAACAAAATTTGGATACCTGGAATCTATAAACCCTTGAGGTTGTTCCATGTATACCTCATCTGATATGTATCCATTCAAGAATGCATTTTTTATATCCAATTGACTTAGGGTCCATCCTTTTGAAGCTGCAATAGCAATGATTGTCCTTATAGTTGACATCTTAGCTACGGGACTGAATGTCTCATCATAATCTATGCCATAGGTCTGGGCATAGCCTTTCACCACCAATCTAGCTTTGTATCTAGCTATACTTCCATCTGCAAGCTTCTTCACTTTATAAAACCATTTATTTCCAATAACTTTCTTACCATTTGGTTTAGGAACAAGTTCCCATGTCTTGTTCTCCTCCAGTGCATTGAACTCTTCCTTCATTGCTTCTTCCCATTGTTTCTTACCTTTAGCTTCATCATAGTTCTGAGGTTCTTCATCATCTTTGACCATATATGCATAGGTCTTCTGAGTTATGTAAGAAGTATCATAAGAATACCTTTCTGGTTGTCTCCTTGTCCTGCTTGACCTTCTTGGTTCACATTCTTCATATGTGTCTGGATACACTTCTTCATCAAATATAGGAGCTTCTCCATTTCTTCTTGTTAATCCACTTGTCGATGTACTTGCTTGCATATAGTCTTCATCTCTATTTACTTGCACAATTGATTTTCCTTTCTCACATCTTCTTACCTCTTCTTCAAATTCTTCAACTGTGTGACTTTGATCTGCATACCAACTTTTCTGTTCATCAAATGTAACATCTCTAGAAACAAGAAATTGTTTTGTTAGAGGATTCCACAACCTATAACCCATCTGCTTTTCATCATAACCAATGAACACATATTTTTCTGCCTTTGGTTCAAGTTTATGCCTAAGCTGTGATGGCACATAAGCATATGCAATTGATCCAAACACTCTACAATGACCTAGTGTTGGTTTCTTACCCCACCAAGCTTCATATGGAGTCATTCCATTTAGAGCTGCACATGGTAATCTATTCACAAGATATGTAGCTGTATTTACAGCCTCAGCCCAAAGATAATTTAGACTGTTCTTCTCCTTTAGCATAGCTCTAGCAAACTCAACCAAAGTCCTGTTCCTTCTTTCTGCTACACCATTTTGTTGTGGTGTATACCTGCAGGTTATTTCTCTCTTAATACATGCATTCCAAAGATAATCATTGAACTCTTGGGAGAAGTATTCTCCCCCTCCATCAGACCTCATTCTCTTAAGCTTTTGACCTGTGACTCTCTCTGCATATGCATGAAAATGCTTGAAAGCTCCAAACACTTCTGATCTTTCCTTTAAAACATATAATGTTATCCATCTTGTAGCATCATCAATGAAAAGAACATAATACCTTGAGCCACTGATAGATCCTTCTTTTGTTGGTCCCCATACATCTGTATGAATGAGCTCAAGTACTCCATCATGTTTGAATCCTTTCTTCTGCAATGGTAACCTGTGTGCTTTACCCATTTGACATGCTTCACATTTATAAACCATATGTTGACTCTGCACATTTGGTAGTCCTAGTACAGACTGATTAGCAACCATAGCTTTAATTCCTCTTTCATTGAAAGGACCTAATCTCTTATGCCAGAGATCAAGTTTTGTAATCACTGCTTCACCATGTGTGAGCAAAGCTTGACCAATGTTCCCTTGTACTCTTAAAGTAAAGAGTCTACCTTCTTTCTTACCACAAACAATCTGATTATATCCATTCTCTGGATCTTCAACAAATACTCCTTCATTTGTAAACCTGACTTGAAAACCTTTTTCAACTATCTGTCCCACACTAATCAAGTTTTTAGGTATTGTAGGAACATACAAAACATTGGTTAGCAAATCTGCTCCACTCTTGCATTTCACTTTTCCAATTGAATGTACACTATGTCTTGTATTATCACTAGTTTGAACTGTGTGACTAGAAATGCCTTTTTCCAATTCTGACATCAATTCTATGTTTCCTGACAAATGATTAGAACATCTAGAGTCAATGTAAAATACCTTTAGATCTTCTTTATCTGATGTGTTGATTGAGTTCATCATCAATGATGTATGACTTTCATTCTGTGTGTCATTTGCATAGTTGTAGTAGGTGGTGTTGTAGGATTGATTCTGTCCCCAACTTCTTCCTCCACCTCTACCATAGCCTCCTCTTTGACTTTGTCTACCTCTTTGGAAATTACTTTGATATCTTCCACCTCGACCTCTGCTATTGTTGTTTTGATTCTGGTTTGATCCTTGTTGGTTGTGCCAACAGTCATGAGCCAAATGATTACTCAATCCACAGATCCAGCAAGCCTTCTTGTTGTTATTTTCATTACCTCTTCCTCTTCCAAAACCTCTTGGTCTTCCTCTGCCAGTGCCTTTACCTCTTGCATAATAAGCTTGAGAACTAGACTCCTCTTCATCCTTTGCTTTACCTTTATCTCCTTTCTTCTTGTTCTTCATGTACATTGCAGAACTTTGTCCTTTATCTCCATCTCCCTTCAAGTCTTGCTCATATGTGAGCATCAAACCAAGCAACTGGTTCAAATCTGGAAGATAATGATTTAATGAAAGTTCTGTTGATAAGACAAAAGGTTTCCACCTTTCATCCCCTCTCAAACCTGCAAGTAGCTGAGCAATCAATCTGTGATCTTCAACATCTTCATCTATGGATCCAAGACTATCTGCAAGATCCTTCATCTTAGTGAAATAATCACTAATGGTTTGACTTGGCTTCTTCTTGAATGTTGTAAACTCTGACCATAGACTTGCTTTCCGTGCTTTAGTAGTACTTTGGAAATGATACTCCAATGCATTCCATATATCTTCAGATGATTCCAATCCTCTTATGTGTGGTAGCAAATGATCAGAGATTGTATTGTAGATGTATGCTTTTGCACTTGCATCCTTCTTCTGCCAATGCTTTAAAGCATCAAGTTCCTCTTTCTTTGGTCGGCTTTCATCTTCAAATACTGGCTTCTCTTCTTCACCTGTTACATATACCATGAGATCCTTACTCATAAGTAAGGCTTCCATTCTCATTACCCATGCGGGGTAATTATCTTTATCCAATTTGTGAATGGAGATATGATCTTCCATAGTTCTTTCCTTCTGCTGCAACCTGTGAGCTTAAAGGATAAAGGATAATACCTTTTGAAGTTCTTTGTGTATGAGGATACTTTTGAAGTAACCTTTTGATGCCTTGTGTCTTCAAATGCTTCACCTTTCAAACTTTAATGGAAAACTTTACAAAACTTCTCGTACCTTTGTCGTCTTCTGCTCTCGAGAATCTTTCTGCTCTGATACCACTTGTTGATGTATGAAACACCACAAGAAATGAATAAATGTGACACTAGAACACCTCTATGGTCACCATTAACTCATTGCCACTCCAAACTTTGACAAATGATAGCCAAAACCAAGAACTTTGCTTCTTCAGATTTTTCTAATCACTAAAATGACATACCTTTAGTATTTTGCTAATTTATCTTAGCTCAGGTATTATTTCTCCATGAAACTTTATAAGCTGAAACTAGAAGAGTAGAGCTTTCCAACAAGCTATGATATGCATCAAACGGATCTCTAGAACTCAAGTTATGACCTTCACAAGATCACCCTATATGACTTCCAAAAGTGGAATTTTTTCCTGTTTTAGTAATCGTGGGTGTAAAAATAAAAAATTCGATGCCTAGCATCGAATTTCAGTCAAGGTCGATGCCGGGCATCGACTTTGAGCTTTTTTAGGCTCTTTTTCTGCACCAGAAATACTCTCTTTTACACACACATGAATAAGACCACTTGTATGCTAGAAGTCGATGCCGGGCATTGACTTTATGCTGAAACTCGATGCCAGGCATCGAGTTGCTCCACAAACCTCATGTTTTTAAAAGATTCAAAAACAGCTAACACACAGAGAATGAAAATAATGACTTATCAGCACAAACTCGATGCCAGGCATCGAATTGCTTGGAAAACTT
Organism: Ceratopteris richardii; assembly: GCA_020310875.1. Lineage (NCBI taxonomy): Eukaryota > Viridiplantae > Streptophyta > Polypodiopsida > Polypodiales > Pteridaceae > Ceratopteris > Ceratopteris richardii. The sequence goes on from CM035443.1 coordinate 84,009,185, forward strand.
GAACTTTTGAATTCATCACACAGTAGGCAAGCATGGAGATGATGGAGAGAGTCTCATACACAGAACTTTACTCAGTTCTTTCTCATAGCTATGAAAACTCAGAAGTTTTACAGATGCTTTCTCACTCAGAGAAGCCCGACTATACTCAGTCGTATAAAATGAACTCCTTCTCTCTTTCTATCACTCTCTTCCACTTCTTCTCTCTCCCCCTCTCTCCGCGTCAGTTGATACAAACTAACTTATATAGATTTTCGTATTCTCGTGATTTTTTAAAAAACTTCTAGAACTAAAGTGAACTAACTTTACAAATATGATACATTTGTGAATTTGTCCCTTCACATAGGCATGGGGTTTTCTTCCTAAGATTTGACCTTCAAATATATGTCCAATTAGTGATTGTTTCTCCAACACTTGTATGAGTTGTCTACCCCTTTCCCAACTTTTTTTGCTATTATCTTGTGTGTGTGAAGCATCAAAAGTTGTTAGGTGTAGGTAGTTCATTCTCGACATAGTTTTTTTATGTAACTTGGTGCACATAGATTCGATCAAGCTCAAACCATTACCAATAGATGTGTCTCAAAATGAATCTAGTATTGACCATATTTGGATATCACAGCTAGGATAAATCATCAATTTTGTTTATACCATTTCACCAAGTATCAAGACACACACCTACATATAGAAGGTGTCCTCTCACATAGAAATTCACATGCACATGCATTACTTGACCTATTCCCACATTGACCATCACTAGAACACATGTTTCCATGCACTTGACTGGGTCATACTCTTAGTTTGATAATTTAATGTGTGTGTATCAAACCACCATGTTACTCTAGCACAATGGAAGTACCAATGTGAGACAATCAACCTCGTAAATGTCAATCCAGGGAGACATGAGGATGATATGATGACCATGAGTGAGAGGGATGCACAAGTGTGAGAGTGAGAATCATGAGAACATGCACACACACATGCACACACAAGGTAAGACAAAGAGTAGAACAATGGAATCTTGTATTTTTCCAACTCAAGATACAATCAAGTACTTACAAAGATCAATTCTCAAACAAGCTAACCTCCAAAATGAGCTCTCTAGCTCTTTTTATAGTTTTTTTACTAGCTTTGGCCTAGTTCTCATCTAATATCAATCCTTGTTAAAAATTAGATTCCTAAGCTAATTTAATGAGCTCTAATAATTATGAAAACTAATATATGGGCTCTTCTAATACTCTTCAAGCTCAAGGACTCCTCAACTTGAAAACAATTGAGTCAAAACTATCAAAACTAAACATTTACAATGAGACGTAGTGATAAAAATCATTGTTTTGAAAAAAATATGGCTAGGCCCATACATTGCCTAATCTGAGTTGACTACTTGCTCAGTCTACCTTGATCTTTTTTCTATCTATCTCCTCTAGCTCCCTTGTCTAAGAGTTCCTTCTTGATTGAATCCTGGTTGACAATTGACACTCCCCCTCTCGAGTATGTCAACCTTGATAGACCTTTGTCGGAGGGGTTGTTATGTGTAATATTGGAGGACATGTTCAGCAAGCTCATGTTGTTTTAGCCACAATCCATGTTCTAGATCTATCTTTAACCACTCCTAGTTGATGGAACCTAGGACTTTCGGATGTGGCAGTTGATATTGTTCTAAATGTATGGCTTGCTCCAAAGCAAATAGATGCAACAAGTGAGTTGGTTTAGAGATGAATACCCCAGAGTGGTATTCCTAGAATCTGGTTGAGAACATCTCTTTGAAAGTTCGTTTATAGCAAGCTGATAAGTACTTCATTCAGGCATGCCATGTGTATATAGTCTTCAATGGCAACATGGTACTCATATCATATAGTATATCGTAATTCCCTTCTTCAAAATCAGGTGTGGGCATGTATGGTGCTTTCACATTGTGGAAGATTTTGAAAATGACCCTCATCAACTCAAAGATTTTCATTTTCATTTGTGCCACTACATCAAGCATGTTCTTGAGACACAGTATCCAATGGCAGATAGTGGAAATCATATATGCCACTATGGGTGGTCCTTGAGGTGGTGCGAGACATGAGTAATTTAACCAATCTACACACTTGACATTATTTCTAACCATGATGGAAAAGGTTGGCCATGAGCATCTGTTGGAATCAATGTCTGCACTTGGTCCAAATTTTCAATTGTGTCCATCCATCTTAATTAATGTCTTGAAAAGATCTTTCTAGAAGTAAAAACTCTTGGGTGACTTGGATAAAGCACATCAATCTCATAACACCCCATGAATGTTTGATTCTTGCGAACAACACAACAAAGAGCAACAGTGTTTTCATGAATTATTTTATGAAAAGTAAATTCAATGAACTTTAAAAGCATGCACAACAACGGCGTCACTACTCGCATTATCTTTTTGAGTGATCATAATCGTTTTGCAATAGCTTTTAGAAGTATGCTTTTCATGGAGCACTAAATCTATATAAACAAGGCCTCTTGCTCATTGTAAATCATCTCCTCAAGGAGCTTAAGTTCTCAAGCTTCAAGGAAGCCTAGCTTTGGAAGATCACTTGCAGGAGATCTTGGAGGCCCTCTTGGAGGGAGTGTTCATGAACACTTGGAGGAGGTGTGCACTACATCTTGGTGATTATTGAGAGGAGATTTTTCCAGCTTACCATCAACATCCATTGTTGATTTACTGTGAGTAGCAAGTCTATTTCCATTCTCACTTGCTAGGTCACTCGTTTCTGATTTAGGCTGATCAAAATTCGGGTTTGTTGTACAATAGTTCTAAAGTGTTCATATTCTCCATATTCACACACACACACTCTACATACCTCTTAGGCACACAATCTCTTGTATCTAGTTCCTATTTCTGCCTAGATATAGATATTGTTAGTTTGTATCATATACACACATTGTAATTCAAAATATATAAATAGTGTAAGCGAGCATCCTAGCTTATCATACACTTTGAAAATCTTATATATTCTCTCTCTATATCTCACTCATCTTCCTTTTGAGTATTAAGGTTTGTATGTTAAGGTTCATATGTTGGAAGATCGTATAAACCTATGATTTATTGTTATTGTGGCCCACCCCACTTCCAAGATATGGTATCAAATCTTAGAATACCAACATTTGGTATCAGAGCATAGTTGACATACATCCTTAACAAGATGAGTGATTATAGACTTGAGAATGAAGACAAGCTTGAGGGCATGTCTAATTATTCAATGTGGAATTTTATGATGATGCATCTGTTAGTATCAACGGACTTATGGAATATTGTCAATGGCACTTATCCAAGGCAAAGGCAAGTCATAGAAGTGGCTACCTCATCTTCTAGAAGACGTGCTATTCCTATTTTTGCTCAAGAGGAGGTTAGTGAAGAAGACGAAACTCTTTCATCACCACGAGTCCATACTTCCAAATGATTTCCTACAGAAGAGCAATCGAGATGGGATTCAAGGGATGTGCAAAACATAGATTTAGATGTGAATGGTCCAATGAGAGTAGATTCTATTCAAGGTTCTAGGTACTTTGTTATGTTCATTGATGATTTCTCATGATATTCATGGATTTAGGGTCTTAAAGTGAAGTCAAAGGTTTTTCCTACTTTCAATAAGTTCTTAGCTATGGTTGAAAATGAAAGTTGGTCAAAGATCCAAACTTTGAGAAGTGATAGAGGAGGAGAGTACATGTCTCAAGAATTTAATTCTTTTCTTAAAGACAAAGGTATCTCTCATCAACTCACTATTGCTTACACTTCAGAATAGCATGGTGTTGTAGAGAGAAAAAAATAGGATACTTGTTGGCATGATGTGTAGTATGATGTCATCCAAAAGGCTTTCTCCCAAGTTTTGGTTTGATGCAATACATACAGCTAATCACATTCTAAATAGGTCTTCCACAAAAGCTTTGAAGGTCATCATACCTTATGAATCTTATTATGGGAAGAAGCCCGATGTGAGTTATTTCAAAGTTTTTGGTTCCCAGCTTATGTTCACATTGAAAAGAAGGATTGTGGTAAGCTTGATGTTAAATCCATTAAAGAAATTTTTATTGGTTATGCAAGTGAAAGCAAAGGATACAGATTCTATGTTCTAGATACAGGTGATATCCTACTCTCACGCAATACATATATTGCAGAAAGTCAGATTTATGATAAGAAGGAAGAGATTCTAGATTTCATAAAAGAAGATGACTATGCATTTTTTAGAAGGAGTTTGGATGCTTACATTCAGCCATACAAGGGGGGTGATGAACCTTCTCAAACCCTAAGAGATGCAAGCAAAGGGAGAATTCCATTACCTAAACCATTATCTAGTCCATCATCTATACCTTTTGAAGTTCCAACTTATGAAGTTGGAGAAGGTTCCAGAGTTTGAGAAGAAAGAGATATTGGAGAACCAAAAATGATACCACCACTTTTCAGGAATATGCAAAAGTGGTTATATCAAACTTGGAAGGATATTGGTATAAAAGAATACACTGGAAGAACCAGAAGTCAAACAAGAAAAAAAAAAGAAGACCAGGTAAATTATTCCAAAACTTTTAAGAGTCATAATATTTTAGTTCTTACTTCAGTTGAGAATGAACCAGGTAGTGTTCAAGATGCACTACAAAGTGATATGATTGTCACAAGTCCCACGATTGAGTTCAAGCACAGAGATGAGGGTATCTACATAACACAACAGAAACACATTAAGAAATTATTGTAAAGGTTTGAGATGATAGATTCCAAGCTTATGTAGACACCTATGGATGCCAATGTGTCATTACAGTCGAAACATGATTTAGAACCACTTGATGCTACATTATATAGTCAAGTAGTTAGTTGCTTGATATATCTATGTAATACACATCTAGACATTCAATTTGCAGTTTCTCAAGTATCTAGGTTCATACATAGTTAGCTCAAGATTCAATGGAAAGAAGTCAAGAAAAAGTCACAAGAAGTTTTGTAGGTTATTAAACCTTGTACCATTGTGACATGGAAGGGCGTATTGTTGGAATCAATATCTCCACTTGTCCCAAATTCTCAATTGTGTCCATCCAACTTAGTTAATTTTTTGAAAAGATGTCTCTACAAGCAAAACTCTTGGGTGACTTGGATACAGTGCATCACTCTCATAACACCCATGAAGGTTTGATTCTTGCAAACAACACAGTGGAGAGCAATAGTGTTTTCACAAATTATTTTATGAAACCAAAATTCAATGAACTTAAAAACCATGCACAACAACGGTGTCATCACTTGCATTGTCTTTTCGAGTGATCGTAATTGTTTTGCAATAGCTTTTAGAAGTATGCTTTTCATGGAGCACTAAACCTATATAAACAAGGCCTCTTGCTCATTGTAAATCATCTCCTCAAGGAGCTTAAGTGCTCAAGCTTCAAGGAAGCCTAGCATTGGAAGATTACTTGAAGGAGATATTGGATGCCCTCTTGGAGGGAGTGTTCATCAACACTTGCAGGAGGTGTGCACTACATCTAAGTGATTATTTAGAGGAGATTCTGCGAGCTTACCATCAACATCCACTGTTGATTTACTATGAGTAGCAAGTCTATTTCCGTTCTTACTTGCTAAGTCACTCGTTTCTGATTTAGGTTGATCAAAATTTGGGTTTGCTATAAAACAAGTCTAAACTTTTCATATTCTCCATATTCACACACACACTCTTCATAGATCTTAGGCACACTATCTTGTATCTAGTTCGTATTTCTGCCTAGATATAGATATTGTCAGTTTGTATCATATACACACATTGTAATTTGACATTTGAATATAGATAGTGTAGGTGATCATCTTAGCTTACCGTACACTTTGAAAATATTGACTATTCTCTCTCTATATCTCACTCATCTTTCTTTTGATTATTAAGGTGTGTACGTTAAGGTTCATCTATTAGAAGATCCTATAAACCTATGATTTATTGTTATTGTGACCCACCCCACTTCCAACATATAGTATCAGATCTTAGAATACCAAGAGTGTCTTCTTGGTACAGGGCCATAGCATGAGTTATATAGAATATCCAAGGGAGCATGATACCACATGCATGTCATTTATGGGTACATCTCTAGTAAATGTTGACACCAGTTTGGTTGAAATATTGTGCCTCTACATGCTCTCTCTAATACATCTTCTGGTTGAAATTGAGTTGCAAATGTTGGCTCCTTGCTAATGACATGCTTCAATTTTGCATTGTAATCTACTAACAGCACAAAATAAGGTTGATATTGTAGTTCAAAACTGGTGATCAGGCACCTATGAGATAGATTTTGAAATATTTTAAATTAAGCACCATATCTTTGATATTGGTCATTGCTTGTATATGAATTGCTACCCCTTCATTGTGGTCTTGGTGCTTCATATGTTTCTTTCCCTTCACTAGTGACATGATCACCAGGTACTGGATGTGGTTCATATGCTTCCTCAAGGTTCTCTTCCATGGAGATCTCAATTGTCTCATCTTGAGTTGGTACTTCAGGGGGTGAGGGAGGTCTTTTATATTGAGGATTCTAGCTTGTAGTTCTTGTACCTATCTTTGTAACTCTTTGGGTTCACTTGGTTCTATGATGATGATTGTGGGATCAGGTAGTGGCTGAAGGGGCACTGCTAGAGCTACCTCCTCTGATAGTTTTTCATGTGATTCCAACAGGTTGGCATACTCTTCTGATATGATTCAGATATTGATTGGTAGAATAGCTTAGAACTTTGATGGGCTGATCGACATGCTAGGTGTGTGTCCTCAACTACAGTCTCCAACTCGTTTACTCTTCCAACCTCTTGTTCTCTTTGTGTGCTATTGCCAAATGTCTTTGTAGGAGTGCCATATTTTGTTGGAGCTTGGCATTACATTCCAAATGTATGTTCAAGTGAATTTTGACTGCTCATATTGCCTCTTGGTCCATGTTCTAGATCTTTGACTCGAGTACATTGTGGGATTGTCGTAAGGAATTTTATTGATCTTGTAAGGCAACATTACTTGCTAGAAGCTCTGAATTTGCTCTTGTAAGTTTGTGGATTTCTCATTGAGAGCATCATTGCACACTACGAGCTGATGGTATTCCTACCCTAGTTTATTTGAACAATTGATCATTATGTAATTGTTGTATGTATATTCATGGATGCAATATGTATAGAAGGTAATGAAGGGGGGAGGGAGGGGGGATGGAATGAGTGACTGCTACACAAAATGGTGTGGTGAGTGTAGGTGAGGTTGATGGAGGGGGGATTGGGGAAGGTGCAAATGTGCGGGTGGGGGAGGTGCAGTGGGTGGTGATATTTCCATAGCTTTGAACAAGGACGTGTATGAGATGTCCACCATAAAGACATGGATGGTGGCTGCCATGTATGGTGTTTGTGAGAAATTATGATGTTGTGAATGGTTGCTGGCATTGGGAAGAGCTCTCCTATCTAGAAGAAAGTTGGGTTTGGGGTTGGAAGGTAGAACAAAATAATGAAACTAAAGGTAGGAGGATATGTGGGAGTGAAGTTAGAGGTGGTTGTGGTGGAAAAAAAGAAGAGAAAAGGGAAGAGTGGGGCATGGGAAGGTAAAAATTTAGGGTTGATTGTGAGGTGAGGTGACCTATTGTGGTTGAGTGAGGGGTTGGGAGACCCATCATGAGTTTTTCAGTGGAAGGATGATCGATAGTAGGTTGGAATAGGGAGCCTACCGTGGTTTGTAATGGTACAAAGGGTTGATGATGGAGGAGAAAAGTTATGAGTGAGAAATAGGGTTGCAAAATGTGAAGTTTGGTGCTTCAATAGCACTCACAATGACAAGTACTACTTCCTCAATCCTAGAGGGTGAGGTGGAGTATGGAAGACGGGTTCTTCTAGTTGGGTGATGGCTTTCACAATGATTTTGGGTTGAGATTCAAGGATTCTAGTTGGAGATGGAATAGGAAGTGGAAACATTGGTGTGATCTATACATTGGTTTTTGTCACTAATTTAATGGTTGTTATTGTGGTTGCAACGTCAATTTTAGCTTGGGACGATGTGGATGTATTGGCTATTGTGATGGGTATCTATATGTTCTTCCCAAATCTTTGTTGCATGTAGATGCATCGTTCATGGTATTGAGCTCTCGATCTTTTTAACATATGTTTTATAGCTTTGATGATACCACATGCCTCTATTAAAGTGTGTAGTGAGTCAATGAATTGATGATCCACTTCTTTTGCCTTGAGGAGTTGTCAGAAAAGCACATAGCTTCTTCTTATTGAAAGTCTTCCTTAGGCTTGAACACTTTCCATTGTTTCTCCTATTCTTTGGAGTTGAGCTATATAGGCGGATGCCTCTTCCTTCTCTTCTTCATCTTCGTCATCTTTCTATTGTCTCTCTTGTTGTACTTCTTCCCTGTATTGTTGTTGTTGTTCCCTTTTTTATTCTATTTATGATGCTATGTTTGCATCTATCAAATCAACATCATGGAGAAGCTGCTCAAAATCAAATGTGCCTAATTCATCTAATCCAATCGGTAGTTAAAGCTAAAACTCTATGGATAGAGGAGGGGTATTTGGTTGTTGATGGATGCTCCATCGGTACTGCATCTTGGAAGGCAAATTTTGAATGGCTATACAATTCTTTCCCCTATCAGAGAAAGGTCGGGAGTCATAACGGCACCTCTTTGTTGTGCACAAGGAAGAGTGCCTCTCATTCACTTTTACTGGGGTGCTGATGCTTTGCGACTCTTGAAAAGCTAAATCTGCGACCATGAAAGAGTTCTCTAGATTGGTACATCATATGATAAGCACTTATAGATGATACATGTAATCATTCCATATGGGTTTCCATAACCATAAGCCACTAGCTACCTATAGCTATTCCATTTCCATACGAGGAGGTTGATGGTTAAACCTAAGGTTTCCACCAAGTAAATACTAAACCATGTTTGCTTATGTGGCTGAGTAAAGTGATCTTGTCTAGGGAAAGCTAAATGTTGCATACATAATCAAAGTGGTATGGAAATGTTTGGTGTCATAGTCAACATGTCCTTGAGTTTAGTTATGTTTTGATTCTTCATGTTGTCTAGTATTAGCACCTCCTTCTCTGATGGGTCATGCATACCCTACATATTAAGGGCCTCTCATAATAAGTTCAAGGTAAGCTTAAAATTCTTCATCTTGTTGTTGTGCAACAAGGAGGGGATGACAAAAGCTCCTGGTACATCCTTCATGCTACTTGGTTATAAAGTAAAGATCAAATAGTAACACCTCATCAAAACTAGCTTTGTCAATGGTTCACTAAAGTACTCTGCCAATCCAGTCCTCTACCAGATAGCTTGGAGCTTTCATGTGTCCCAGATTTGTTCAAATTCATAAGTGAAAAATTGGTATCTACCCCATACATTCTTAAATTTGCACTTTGATTCCTAGATGCGGGCTACATCTCCAAAGGGTCCCACTAATTTGTTGAATTGGCGTTAACCTTTTCGGTTTGACCACTAGGTGGATCTTGAATTGGGATGACTCTCATATGCTTGAACTCTATTGGTCTTTTTGTTGGAGGTTTTGAGATGGGTAGATTACTCATGTCGATGGACTAGGAACTGGGTCTTGCTTTAGCCATAGCTTACCAATGTAAGTGATGCTCTTTTGTCGATCTTCTAGAATAAGAAGAACCATATTAGTATTGTCTAAGAGACTTGATGAGGCCTTGTTCCCTTTACAATACCAACATTTCTCTTTTGATCTCAATGTGTGGACTTAATGATCATGTGATGAAGAGTGCATGATGTAGTGAGAGTGTGAGTTAGTATGAAGCCTAGATGCATACTCGGGTAAGACATTAACTCATCACAGTTCTAATAGTGTTCATATATTGCAAGGTTGGTTCTGGTGGTAATTTACAATGTTTGACTATCTAGAACTTGCTTATGGAATTACAAGATTGGTGTTTCTATCCACACATTGTTTTTTATGACGACTTAACTTAGTTATGGAAATTTGTATGTACCCATCTCCAAGTTGTTCTATGAAGGACTTTATGTATTTATGGATTTACAACAGCTTTCTTTGTGTGCTTTTGAGGGGTGTGGATTGATTGTAACTAACTAGAACCTAAGAGCTTGTGTGTAGAGATATGAGCTCTTAAGCATGTCTTAGGCACCCAAATTTTTCCATTATTGTGGTCAGACTTCATCCACTGCTTTGGTACCCAAATACTGATTATTTTGAGATGATATTCCTCACTAAGTCTACAATTTGATCCTTTGGCTTTCTCATCTACTTCTCTAGTAGTGGTTTTGACCACAATGCAACACTCTTTTGCTCACCCTTTCATAACCAGATATGCTTCATGCCAAGAACAACTTTTCTCCTAGATTATGTTGGTGTTTTTTATTCATGAATCTTCTTAGGTTACTTGGCTTGCCTCTTTGGTTCAAATACTGCTACCACATTCGTCTTTGGAATAGAGGGAAGATCCATCTGTTTTAGAGTTTGTTCTTCTTCTTTCTACATCAGAGAGCTTTGGACATGTACAACATCTTTTTCTCTAAGATTAGTCTTAAAGGAACTAAGAGCATGTGTGAGACCTAGATTAGTGAACATGCAATTTTCTAATTCTACTTTGATATGTTGTTCGTGTACCCAAACCTGAAGAAGTCGACTTCTTAGGTTCAATTTCACTACATGATCATAGATCCATTCTTGACCCAAGAATGAGAGACTTAGTGAGATCTTAATCATGGTATACTAGCAACTTTATAGTCATAAGGATGTCTTGAATTGAGATGGGAAGTTCCACCTCACCCATGCAAGGGGTTTCTACATCTTCTAATCCTACAAGGTACACCTCAATAGCATTCATTGATAAATCCATGTCTTGACAACAAGAATACTGAATAGCATTAGTTGCTGCTCCTGAATCAATCAATGCTCTGATTGTTTTAGAGGTTGTGCCTTGTCCTAGGTCCATTAAGATAAATGTTCATCAATCAATGATGTTAGGAGAGGGTTTCCTTTTAGCCTAACACACAGCCATGTGGTATCTAGGGGCCTCAGAGTAAGGATAATAATTTTTGTTCCTAGGTTGGTCGATGCCTTGTCTTCTCAACTTCATCTCTTTAATGCATTTTAAGGATTGTGCATGCACTTCTTCTCGTATTCTTCCCTCATCTTCCTTGTGTTTCTTATCTACATTAAGTCAAACTTCTCGTGAAATATATTCAATGACTACATTCAAGAAGTGGGTTCCATGATCGCGTACTAATTTGATTGGAAATCCATATCTTTTGAATGCATTCTCAAAAAAAAAAGTAGCCATAGTTTGTGCATCATTCTTCCTAGTAGCGTTCACTTATACCCATTTGATAAGATACTCCATTGCTACAATGATATATTCAGCATGTGAAGTCTTAGCTGGCGGATTAATAGGACCTAGAAAGTCTATTCCCCAATTTGAGAATGTCTATGCTCCCATCATGGGTCTTAGTGGCATCTCATCTTTGCGAACTCGATACTGAGTTATTTGAAATGTGTCACACCTCTTCTCATAGGTATGTGCATCCATATGAACGGTAGGCCACCAAAGACCTAAAAATGAGATAGCCTTAAGCACTCGATCAAGTCTGAAGTCTCCTCTTGCAACACCTTGATGTGCTATTTATAGGATTTTCAAGTATTCACCTTCATGTACACAGTCTTAGATGTCCATCTTGTCCATGCTTATATAGATTATCTCCAATGAGTGTATATTCTTGAGCCTCCTACTCTAGAATTCTTCTTCGTGCTAAAGTCATCTCTTGAGGGAATTTCTTCATCCTTAGAAATTCAGCCAAGGGACTACTCCAATTAAGTAATAATGACATGATATAAAGTGGCATATTCAATAGGTGGTCTATTAATACAGGTAGGACAATCCTTGAACAACCTATAGATGCCTGCTTCCATCATTGGCCAATACACACCTAATCTTTTGAGACTTTGTAGGGTTCTATGTCTAGAATGGTGTTTTCCTAGTGCACCTATATGTGCTAATTACAAACACTTACCTTGCTCTTCTTATTCCACACAACAAGCTAAGATTCCCTAATCATTTTGCTTGTATATATTTCCTATGAGTGTATGGTATCTTTGTGATCTAACATTTCTTTATCATTTGTTCTAAGCATTGGGTTTTTTGGTCCAAATGTAAGATGCAAATTCAAAATGTGAAACAATTCTTTCTATCATGGCAGATACAAGTTACAATTTTTTAGGAGTAGATTAGGAAGTGGAAGAATTAGGGCTTAGGATTTGTTGGAGTTTATTGACCTCCAAAGTATAGCAGGAAGTAGGTGGAACCCTCTAGGAACAAGTTGACCTTCTCACAAACTTCATCATAGAAAACCAGTCATGCTTGCAGAGCTTACTACTCTCTACTCACTCAAAAGTTTTTAAAACTGTTTTAACCACATATACTAGAGACCAAGAGCTTTCCGATGAGCCAAAGAACACTCAATTTGGATAAATACTCAATGAGCTATGACCTCTGCAATATGCAGCTTTAATGGAGACCTTGAAACAGAGATGAACCTGAGGACATACATCACTTGCAGAGACTACTGCTCTTAACTCACAACTCCAATGAATCTGAAAATTTCCAGAATACAAATAGACTTGGAGAGCTTTCTAACAAGCCAAAGAACACATGATTTGGATACATACACAAGGAGATATGACCTCTGCAAGTTGGATGTTTAATGGAGACCTTCAGCAGGGATAAAAAACAGAGAACACACACTACTTGCAGAGAGTGTTGCTCTCATCTCACAAATCCAATGATTATGAAAATTGGTACTATGAAAGTAGACAAGAAGAGCTTTCAAATAAGCTATCAAACATGTAATTTGGATATATAATGAGGGAGATACAAGCTCTGCAAGCTCTGCATACAAAAACTAGAGTAGCATAGAGATACTCTCTTGGACATCCCACAAGATCACGACTTTTCTCCTCTTTTTATAGCATGGGAAACTAATCTAAAACCTTCCTAATACATCTAAATTCGTGGTAGACACTTGGATGGAGGTATTACATGACTCAAGTGCTCAAATAAGCAAAGTATTGATGGACTTTGAGAACTAGCCACATCGACCTTCCACTAGGACACCACTGAAGCTCCCTTGTGACTCACTAATTTGACTCACCATGTTCTAGAACTCACGTGGTATTTTTGCTAAATTTTATGAATAATATGAGCCTTCTTGAAGTATTTGAAGACTTCCCAAAGGTATTTACATAATTTGAAACTTGTACCCTACATAAAACACATGTTCGCAACATTCTCCCCCTCAAGTTTCAAAGGGTATTTCCTTCATGCCAAGAATATAGTTGAATCTTTGAAGCTTTGGTCCATCCAAGGATTTGGTGAAGATATCTGCAACTTGATCCTTTGTTCCAACAAAAGAAACCTGCACTTCATTGTTCATGGCCTTCTCTCGAACATAATGATAGTGAACCTCTATATGCTTTGTTCTAGCATGAAAAATAGGATTTGAGGTCATATGAATGCTGCTCAAGTTATCCCCATATATCAGTGGTACATCAACCTGCACATTCAAGTCATGAAACAACTTTTTAAACCACATAACCTCAGTAGTAGCCAATGCTAAACCTCTATACTCAGCCTCTGTAGAAGATAAAGCAACTGTAGGCTGTTTCTTTGAACTCCATGTTAATGTCTTGTTTCCTGCTATTACCACATATCCACTTGTGGATCTTCTGTCATCTTTGCTTCCAGCCCAATCTGCATCACTAAAGACTTTAAGAGTTAGATCAACATCATGACTATAAAATAATCCTTCGTTCATGGTACCTTTCAAATACCTAAGCACTCTTTTCGCTGCATGCATATGAGGTACTCTAGGTTCATGCATAAACTGTGACAATACTCCCACTGCATAACATATATCAGGTCTAGTTTTTGTTGCATAAATCAAAGATCCTACCATGGATCTATATACATTCATATCATGCAACTCATCACCTTCCTTTGCACTCAGCTTTACATTACATTCCATTGGAGTAGAAACAAATTTACATTCCTGCATACCAAACCTTTTCAGCATATCACATATATACTTTCTTTGTATCAACCACATACCTTCATCACTATACACAATTTCAATCCCAAGAAAGTATCTGAGCAAACCAAGATCTGAAATTTTAAATTCCTTTCCCAAATTACCTTTTATCTCATCAATTGCTTTTGCATCATTCCCTGTAATCAACAAGTCATCCACATAAATGCATACATAGACACACATGCCATCTACATGTTTTACATAAAGTGAAGGATCAGCATGACTCGCTGTGTATCCTTGCAGCATAAGATACTTTACCAACCTTGCATTCCATGCCCTTGGTGCCTGCTTAAGACCATACAATGCCTTCTTTAACCTGCATACATGATTAGGACATTTTGCATCCACATAACCATCTGCCTGTGACATATACACTTCTTCATTTAACTCACCATTAAGAAAGGCATTTTTTATATCAAGTTGATATATATTCCACCTTTTACTTGCAGCTAAAGCCAACAAAGTTCTCACTGTTGCCATATTTGCTACTGGACTAAATGTTTCCTCATAGTCCACACCTTGAGTTTGATTATATCCTTTTGCTACAAGTCTAGCCTTATATCTAGACACACTACCATCACTATTTCTTTTAATCTTAAAAACCCACTTGCAACCAATTACCTTTTGCTTTGGTGTACTTGGAACTAAATTCCAAGTCTTGTTATCCTGTAGTGCTTCCATTTCTTCTCTCATTGCTTTCTCCCACTTTTCATCTCCTTTGGCCTCATCATAACATGTGGGTTCATTTTCCTGCTCAACTTTTGTCATAAAAGCATAATGAGTATTCATGAAAGATTCATAAGTATACCTTTGAGGTTGCTTACTTACTCTTGAAGTTCTTCTTACCTCCAATGTAGATGCTCTTCCTTTCTTATTAGGAACCTTTGATGATTCTCCATACTCACATACATCACTAATTTCCTCTCCTTCATCATTAACTTCAACAAGTTTGAGTTTACCTTTACTTTTAACACTTGGAGGTGACTCTTGCCTTAATCTTCCATTGAAAGGTGATCCTCTTTCTTCATCTAGACCACTCCTTTCATCATTTAAACTTCCTGATGGCTGAACTATGCATTCATTTTCTTCAACCACACCTTCTTCATTTTCATCCATGACCTGCAAACAATTCTTATCTGCATACCATGAAAGTGATTCATCAAAGTTTACATCTCTTGACACAACAACCTTATTGGTATGAGGATTATAGCATCTATATCCTCTTTGAGTATCTGCATAACCAATAAATATACATTTTTCTGATTTTGCATCAAGTTTAGATCTCACCTCATTAGGTACATGTACATAACATACACAACCAAATACTTTCAAATGACTTACACTTGGTTTCCTTCCATGCCATACCTCATATGGTGTCAAATGATGAACTCCACCAGTCGGAACTCTATTCATAATGTAAACACTTGTGCTAACAGCTTCAGCCCAAAAATAATTAGGCAAACACATATCATTAAGCATACTTCTAGATGCTTCTGCTATGATTCTGTTTCTTCTTTCTGCGACTCCATTTTGTTGTGGAGTATACCTGCATGTAACTTCTCTTTTGATACCTTCATCATACAAAAAATCAGTAAAAGCTTGAGAGAAATACTCTCCCCCTCCATCAGACCTTAGCTTCTTAATATACCTTCCTGTTTGCTTTTCGACATATGATTTGAACTTCTTGAAACAATCAAAGACCTCACTCTTATGTTTAATGAAATACACAAATGTCATTCTACTATGATCATCAATGAATGATACATAGTACTTATTACCAATCAAGGATGCCTCTTTAGTAGGTCCCCACACATCTGTGTGTATGAGATCTAGCAAACCATCACTTACATAACTTGAATGCTTGAAAGGTTGTCTACTCTGCTTACCCATTTGACATGCTTCACAAAGATGCACCATATGTTGCTTAGTAAGATCAGGTAATCCTTCAACAATCCTCTTCTTTGATAGCTCCTTTAACCTATGTACATTCATGTGTCCAATCCTTTTGTGCCATAGATCAAGCTCTGCTATTCGATGCATACCATAAGAGAAATAGTTTGTATGATTTGGGTTTACCTTGAATGTAAACAATCTACCTTGTTTTTGACCTCTAGCAATTAACCTCCTTTGCTTTGGATCCTCAATGAAGCAACCTGCATGATTAAATCTCACTTGTAGACCTTTTTCTACCATTTGACCAACCGACATCAAATTCTTAGTGATCGTTGGCACATAAAGTACATCCTTCAAGCAATTTTTCTTACTCTTATCCTGCATAACAACATCTCCAACCTGCATAATCTTATGTGTTGTATCATCTCCTGTTTCAACATGACCTTTACATGACGGATTATGCATATTAGAAAACCATGAAGCATCATGAGACATGTGATTAGAACAACCACTATCTACATACCATACATCACTATTGGAATTCATCTTAGTTTCTACATTCATCATAAGAAGAGAATCATAATCATCACTTTTACCTTCAACTGCATAATTTCCTTGTTGTTTACCTCTTCTTGAATAGCCTCCTCTTCGATTACCACCTTGATTATTTTCATTTTGATAACAATCTTTGGCACTACCTTCCACATATATAGCAATTGTTCTTACTATCTTCACTCCTTTGTCTTTGGTTGTAGTTGTAGTAGCCTCTCGTACCTCTAGCGCTTGATCTTCCTCTTCCTCTTGTGTTGAAGAAGCCACTTGAAGTCCTTTGATCATCGCTCCTTCTTCCTCGACCTCTATTTGAACCTCTTCCACCTCTGTTTCCACCTCTTGATGATCCTACATAAAGAGCTTGTCCTTGAGATCCTTTTTGATTTGAAGTAGAACCATTTAGATTCATCTCCTCCGTGACCATGAGGGCAATAAGTTGATCAAAATCTGGTAATTCTCCTCTGACATAAACTGAAGTAATGAAGGGTTTCCATCTCTCATCATCTTTGAGTCCGTTGAGAGTATGTGCAACCAAGTCGTCGTCCTCCACATGAGCTTGAATTGATCCTAGTTGATCTGCAATCTCTTTAACTTTCAATATGTAATCATTGACCGATGTCCTTGTATCTTTCTTTATGTTATTCAACTCATTTTTGAGTTGAATCTTCCTTGCTCTTGTACCTGTAGCATACAACCTTTCCAATGCAAGCCAAACATCTCTACTTGTGTCTAGATCTTGTATGTGTCCTACCATTGAATCTTGAATATTTTGTGATAAAATGAATATAACCCTTTTGTCTCTCTCATTCCAAAGTCTAAACTCCCTCAATTGTTGCTGATTTGGGTCCTCTGGTAATGTGGGTTTGATATCTGTGCCGTCAATCAAACCATACAAGCCTCTACCTTGCAAGTATGCTGTGATTCTAAACTTCCATGCCTGATAATTGGTCTTATCAAGCTTCTCTATTTGTGCATGTTGGTCTCCCATAATACAAATGCTAAGCTTCCTCCTTTAAGCCTCCTTTCCAATGTGTGTGATGAGAAGAAATATAATATTTACCTTGTAAATGAGGTATGTGCACCTTTCTTTGCTTGGATGTTGCTTCAGATGCCTCCTTGCAATCTTCTTCTACCTTTGTGTAGTGTTGATGATGAACTGCTTCTTTGATAGCTTCAAATTCTTCGTCAAGGTATGATAACCTTCTCCAAGTCTCCAAGTACTTGCTCTGATACCACTGTTGGAGTTTATTGACCTCCAAAGTATAGCAGGAAGTAGGTGGAACCCTCTAGGAACAAGTTGACCTTCTCACAAACTTCATCATAGAAAACCAGTCATGCTTGCAGAGCTTACTACTCTCTACTCACTCAAAAGTTTTTAAAACTGTTTTAACCACATATACTAGAGACCAAGAGCTTTCCAATGAGCCAAAGAACACTCAATTTGGATAAATACTCAATGAGCTATGACCTCTGCAATATGCAGCTTTAATGGAGACCTTGAAACAGAGATGAACCTGAGGACATACATCACTTGCAGAGACTACTGCTCTTAACTCACAACTCCAATGAATCTGAAAATTTCCAGAATACAAATAGACTTGGAGAGCTTTCTAACAAGCCAAAGAACACATGATTTGGATACATACACAAGGAGATATGACCTCTGCAAGTTGGATGTTTAATGGAGACCTTCAGCAGGGATAAAAAACAGAGAACACACACTACTTGCAGAGAGTGTTGCTCTCAGCTCACAAATCCAATGATTATGAAAATTGGTACTATGAAAGTTGACAAGAAGCGCTTTCAAATGAGCTATCAAACATGTAATTTGGATATATAATGAGGGAGATACAAGCTCTGCAAGCTCTGCATACAAAAACTAGAGTAGCATAGAGATACTCTCTTGGACATCCCACAAGATCACGACTTTTCTCCTCTTTTTATAGCATGGGAAACTAATCTAAAACCTTCCTAATACATCTAAATTCGTGGTAGACACTTGGATGGAGGTATTACATGACTCAAGTGCTCAAATAAGCAAAGTATTGATGGACTTTGAGAACTAGCCACATCGACCTTCCACTAGGACACCACTGAAGCTCCCTTGTGACTCACTAATTTGACTCACCATGTTCTAGAACTCACGTGGTATTTTTGCTAAATTTTATGAATAATATGAGCCTTCTTGAAGTATTTGAAGACTTCCCAAAGGTATTTACATAATTTGAAACTTGTACCCTACATAAAACAAATGTTCGCAACAGGATTTAGGAAAAGAGAGGATTGGAGTAGGTTAGCACCCCCAAAACTCTAAAAAACCAAAAGAAAATTGTGATTCTCACTGATCGTTGATCTTGCTTAGTGGTTAAAACAAACAACCATATCTCAAAATTCATTTGCAACAGAGGAGGTATCGTGGAGAGAGCAAACAATGATTGGTATCATCGAGCATGGTATCTTCTAGAACTCGACCCAGAGAGAGAATCAAGGGTCAAGAATGGAGAGGAAAGACCTTTGAGGTGAGCTCTATACTTTAGAAGCCTCATTTTGACTCATACACATGCATATGGGAAGAAAGGACACATCCCGAGTGTCGTGAGAAGCATTTTTAGAGAAATCATAGTATATTTTATGATACATGCACATAGGGGAAGAGGGAAGTGCACAAGGAGGACAAAAATCAGTTTGAAACTCGAAAATTATATAAAAAAATTCCAAGTGTCATGACCAATTGAGTTTGGTATCTTGATCCTAAATTCACATGTGTCATTGACTCTTAGCATGTGTCGTGTATCGTCAACGCCTCACTCCTAGTCAAGTATCACAATACTTGAGTATCATGTATCAGAACTAGTCGAGTGTTTTCATCTGATACTTGTGTTTTGAGTATCATGTGTCATCCTTGTTGTGCATCATGTATCTCCGATACAATCAAGTGTCATTACATGATAATTCAAGTGTCGTGTACCATATTGACCTAGTATCCTATTGTCTTTGCCAAGTATTATGTGTCGTGTGTCATCGATATCAAGACTTGTATCATGTGTTGTGACCCTTAAGTGTCGTGTATCATTTCCCCGTCTATCATGTATCGTTTAGTCAAGTATTGTGTCATCGGAGTGGTGTATCGTGTATCATCAGAGGCTTAGGTATTGTGTATCATGAGTTTTTGGGGAAAATTCACATTTGAAATAGAAATGATACTCAAGAAAAATTGAATACAAAATGCACCTTGAGCCAAAATCCAACATCTAAAACATTCAAAACTTGGAGATAGAAAGAGCTTAGGGTTAGAAAAAAAACTACAAGAAACCTAAACCTTGAAGGAATCTAAGATCAAGATGTTTCTTACGGAGCAAAAGAGCCTAGTTTCCTCAGCACAAGTATTACCCAGAGAAGCATACACTCCACGTATTCAGACACTTCTAGTGAATCTGAGAGTAGGCAAACTAAGAAGACTCCAAAAAAACCACCATAGACTTTGTTACAAAGTTCAAGGATGATGTTGATCAATTGGCATCCATTGGCGAGCTTATTGAAGAAGAGGCCATCATGAACCAAATTCTCAATCAATTAGAGGTGATAAGCAATGGCAATCTTTCACCACAGCCTATGATCTCATAATGGATGTGCAAATTCCAGACTTCAACATCTTTCTTGGACAACTCTTCAATAAAGAGGCCAATAATAGCATAAAGGAAGGTAACTCCTATCATGGTAATTCAACTAGTGCTCTATATGCAGATACAAAGGACAAGAATCTGAAAGGCAAGAAGAAGGAAGAAGATGAAGAGGACAATTCCCAACAACTTTGTAGGCAAGAGCAAGTGGAAAGGGAAGAAGAAAGGACCAAAGCATGACAAGACCAAAAGCTAGAATGTTCAACCTTGTGTCATTTGTTATAAGACCAACCATACCACTCATAATTGTTGGTTCAATGGGAAGACTAAGAAAGGAAGTGGAAGAGGTGGATATGGAAGCAATGCAGGCGGAGATAGACATAAATTCAACAATAATGATAGAGGCCATAACAAAAGGGACTACAAAAATTATCTGAAGATCAACAACATGAAGACTCATTACTCTTGATGAATCTAAGCCACAAGGAAGGTAAAGAAGATTATCATTTATTCTACATAGATTCAAGATATTCAAATCATGTCGCAAGCAACATAGCTCCCATATCTTATTTGAAAAGTCCAAAGCATAGACATGAAGCTCAAACAGGGGATGACACAAAGCATAGAGTGAAAATATATTGGAAATGTCAAAGCTTCCAATGGTAGGACAAATATTCTGAGCAAGGTACTTTCTGTTGCCACTATTACAAAAAACCTAATAAGTGTAGGCCAAATAGTTGAGAAAGGCTTGCAAGTTAGGTTCACCCAACATGGGCTTTTGTGGAAGATACATGTCAAGGCTTCAAGAATATAGAGAGAGGTGAGAAGCATAGTAGGATCTTTACTTTTGAAGTAGGAGAAACCAAAAACATAGCTCTATTCAACTTTGGGTCTCAAACCCTAAGTGAGCTTGAAGTGTGGCATAAGAGGCTAGCTCATGTGAATGAAAGAACCTTAAAAGATATATGCAGGGATCAAAGTGTTTTTGGATTACCAAACATAACAAAGCAACACATGATCAACAGATGTGATGCATGTTAGATTGGGAAGGCACAAAGACAACCATTCAACCACAAAGGCTACATCCACAATAACTTTTATTGGACTTAGTACATACAGATGTATGGGGTCCAAGCCAAGAACCATCATTGGTGAAATCAAGGTATTATGTCTCATTTATTGATGACCATAGTAGATGGACTATTCTATACTTTATCAAGAGTAAGAATGAAATGTTTGATTACTTCAAAAAGTACCTAGCACATGTGGAGAATCATACAAGTAGATCACTCAAGAATCTCACATATGATGGAAGGGGAGAATACTTCTCCAAAGAGTTTGATGAGTTCGTGCAAGACAAAGGTATCAAATGGGAAGTGGCTACCAGCTACTCTCCTCAGTTGAATGGAATTGTTGAGAGAAAAAACAAGACATTGGTTGGATCAGCATAAACAATGCTTGAAGAGAAGAGGTTGCCATAGTATCTATGGGGAAAGGTTATTTCAACTATTGTGTACCTTGTCAATAGACTACAAACCAAATCAGTGCAAGGTATGACTCCTTATGAAGCATGTTATGGAAGAAAACCTCGTCTTGGACATTGCAAGGTGTTTGGTTGTTTAGCTCATGTTCATGTACCATTGCAAATAAGAGGTAAGGTAGATGAAAGGGCAACAAAGGTAGTGTTTATTGGGTATGGCTCAACTCAGATGGGTTACAGGTTCTATTATCCTTCAACCAAGAAATTCACTACAAGTAGAGATGTTGTGTTTGAAGAACACAAGTCTTGGTATGATGAAGACAAGCAAAAGGTAACTCTACCATATGATCTTGATTCCGATTCTTGTCAATTATGAGGCAAGCATGATACATAGGTCCAAGATCCAAGAAGTGATACAAATGATGAGCAAGATGAAAAGGAAAAGGATTACAAGCTATGGAATTCAAGAGGCAAAGCAAAGATGCATGAGTGTGGAGAATGCTCCAAGCAAGCACCTAGAAGGTCAACAAGGGAGAAGAGACAACCAGAAAGGCATGGATATGATTCCACATTTATTAAAGAGCATTCAATCTACTTGGAAAAGGACTCAATTTCAAAGGAATCCTCAACTTATGAAAAGACAAAGGGAAACCCTAATTGGAAAAAGGCCATGAAAGAAGAGATAGATGCATTGAAGGAGATGGATACTTGAGATACATACAACTCAAGAGAGAGAATGTTGTCACATCATAGGAGTTTTGGAAGTACTTGTGTAGGCTTTTTTATCACTCTCTAATCATTTTATAGCCATTGAATCCACTCGCATCCAAGGGTAGCGCCCTGATCTTGTGGGGCATCAATATCCACCCTCAAATTTTTGATAGATCCAATGAACCACATTGAAAGCACCTTTTGTCTCCAAAAAATGGCATAAGCCATCTAATCTGATGCATGATCCAATGGCCCTTGTTGGAAGGCACCTTTTTTATGCTCTTTCATATCTTGGCCATTAACAACCTCCCTAATCCAAGGGTCCAAATGGAAGGATGCCTTGACTTTTGCAATTCAACCTCATTCTTTGTATCTTTGAGAGAATCCAAGGACTATAATGCATTTGCAAGGCTTTTGAAACCAATCAAATGAGCAAAAACCACAATTTCTAGCTCGTTTTCTCCTCTTTGACCATACAAAAACAAGGGAAGCCTATGCCTAGCCTATATGATTAAGGGACTAGATTGTGTCCACCACCCTCTTCTCATTGGTCCATTCCTAATCACTCCTTAATCTAAAAGGCCCATCTAGGGTTCATTTTTTCCCCTAATGTGGATTAGTTTGCAGGTACAAGGCAAGATTAGTTGTCAAATGATGCTCACAAACTCATGGTATAGACTATGAGGAAACATTCTCATGAGTTGCAAAGATGGCTACAATCAGAACATTGATAAGTGTAGTTGCTGCAAGAAATCAGAGAGTCCTCCAACTCCATGTAGAAAATGCATTCTTAAATGGTTGGATAAGTGAAGAGGTATGCATGTCACAACCACCAATTTTTGGAAACCCTAATCATACATCTTATGTTTGCAGACTTGAGGTGAGTGAAGATGAAGGTGAGAAGCACACAAGTGCACACACACATACACAGACACATGGTAGAGACAAGAGAGACATAATGGAATGTCAAGACCACACTCTATTACTCAAGAATACTCTTACAAGCTCACTTACACTATTTACTCTCAACAATCTACAAGCTCTAACAAGCTAACTCCCAAAAATGAGCTCTCTAGCTCTTTTATAGTTTTTAGAATAGTTTTGGTCGCTTTCGAACCTAGTGTCTAGCATAGTTAAAAATTAGGTTCTAGGGGTCATTTGGATGTCCAAATGAAGTCCAAAAACTACCAAAATTGGTATGAGTATTCTACCTAAGCTTCTTAAGCTCAAGTACTCCTTGGCTTGCACAAAATGAAGCTGGTTGATACAAAATTGGGTATTCTATAGTACATATGTTACAAGAGTGATGAAAATCATTGTTTGAGGTTTTGGACAAAGTGTTTTAATAAATATTTCTTCAAAAATTGATGTGTTTGGGTCCCCTAGCTTACTGCATTCCCCTTTCAAATATCGCCTCTCTGCCTATGTTTGTGACCGCTGCTTATTGCACTACCAACCCCCTCCCTCCTCTCGCTTCTATCGTCCCCGACAGATCCTTGTTGCAGGGCATTGGTAATGTGCATTTGCAAGAGATCATGGACGAATGTTTGTTCGATGATATGAAGACCTCGTGTTACATCTGCTTCTAATTTTTCCCACTCAACAGCCTTAGTTTCATCATGTGGTGGGAGTCAATAATGTGTGGAGTACATTAATTTTTCGCAAGCAAATAATTGTAGCAGGTGGGTCGGTCCGCTGATGAAGACTTTTGAATAGTACTCCTAGAAACTAGTAGTAAACATTTCTTTGAAGGTCAATTTGTAACTTACATGTAAGTATTTAATCTTGTAGTTCCATGTGTAGCACATCCTGAGTGATGGCGTTGTATGCATATCATAGACAAGATCACCATTGCCATGCTCAAATCCTAGGGTGGACACATGGGGGGGGGGGGGGGGGCTTGATGCATCTGAAGATCTTAAAGGTTGTCTGCATCATGTCAAAAATCTTGATAGTCATCTATGCTGCAATGTCGGTCATGCAGTGAAGCTGGGGAGCCAGTGTGGTATGGTCTCCATAATGTATCCAACTGAGGGGAGACCACAAGGTGGTGTGAAATATGGGTAATTTAGCCAGTCCTAGCACTACTTATTATTTTGTACTTTGACGGCAAATGCAATCCAAGAGCAATGATGGGGTATTGGACCATAACAAGGGTTGTATTTGAGGTGCACGGGAGCCTTGTTCTAATTATACAACATTTTGGGATACTCTTCTAGTAGTTCTTTGTGCTAGTTGGGTTGAAAATTTTTACCTTGTTGAGCCTCTAAGGGTAGATCTTAACTTCCCATAGCCTTCTCGATCGCCAAATTGTACTCAACCATATACAAAAAGTATGGCTTTTATTGAAGTTCATTGATAGAGATATATCTTTGTGGCACTAACTGTGCAAAATATGGGGATTGAAGTATCTTTTCCTCAATTACTATCATTGCATGTAGTTGTGCTTCTACCCTTGCTGAATGAGTTTTTCCCATCTCCTCTATCGGTTTCATCCATGGGTGGATGGGGAGTTCAAATGTGTCCTGTCCATCTTCAATGATGCATCTGCCAAGGGTAGGCTGTGATTCATACTCCTCTTTGAAAGTAGCCTCTATCGAAATGGTGATTGTTTCTTCCACAATTGATTTTTCAGGTGGGGAATCTCGTCGAGGAATCTTTGATGTATCTAGAACTTTAGCTTGGAGTTCCAACACACATGCCCGTAATTTAGTCAATTCTTCCAATATCTTCAGCGGCATGACTTCTTGAATGGTAGGTTGCTGCATAGGTGCTTGTAGGCATAGGGTGGCATTGTCACTTTTGACCAACTGGTAGTCCTCTGTGAGTTTGTCATAATCTTCCAATAAGCATCTATGGTCTTCAAGCAATGGCTACATCATTTCTGATGACACAGCCTTGAATCTACTTGGACTTAGCTGTTCATCTGGTTTGTCCATGGTTGCTTCAAAATTCTGTTTATTTTATTCCTATAGATGTTGATTTTCTTCTTTTGCTGCTGCAAGATCTCATCATAAGAGTCCCATATTTCATGTTGACATGGCATTCTTGACCATCTAGACTTCTAGATGCTCTTCTGCTTCACTAATAGCCTCTTTGGTCTTCTGTTTCAGCTCCAACTCCATGGAGTGATATCCATCGCGAAGATCTTGATGTCGCACATTTAGAGAGGCATTCTTCATGGTTAAAAAATTGAGGCTATCCTACAATTGTGTCATTGTTTGCTGCAATGATTGGTAGTTATGTCCTAATGTTGTGAATTCCTCATGTACTTGGTGCAAGCAATCAAACATTATGTGAAATGCATTATCTAGCACGGATGATGGTAGTAGTGATGGTGTATTAAACAATGAAGGTGGTGTAGTGGTTGATGGAGGGGAAAATGGAGTGAGTGAGGGATTGTGGATGCTCTTGTGACAATTGAAAAGTGGGTGGATGTGAGAGTGTGTAGTGGTGTGGTAGATGTGAGTGTTGTGCGGTGGATGGTGGATGTCCATATTGCTGGAAGTATGATCAAGTGAGCTAATGGTGAATAGTGGAGTGATTGTGGGTGTGTGCATGGGTGTAAACACAGGGTTTTTGAATGTAGAAGAATACATTTCATGTTGAGATTCACGGACTGATTGATGTAGAGGAGAAGATAGTGGTGATGTACTAGGACTGGGAGGTGTCATGGGTGAAAAAATCATGGGGTGTTGTAATGGGAAGAAGGGTTGTCGAGGAAAGGGAATGGACGTAATAGAAGGGGTGAGGAATAGATTGGGTGGAATTGGGGCAACTATTGTCATGGGAACGGGTGTCAAGAGTTCAGCAAGAGAAGTGGAAATGGGATGTACTAGGGCTTGTGTCAAAATGCTCTGATACTAGTGAATCATTTAGATGGTGATGCACCGTAGTGTGATCTCCTTCTTGAGAGCTCCATGACAATATCGTCGGAGTAGAAAACTGAGCTCGAAGCACCACACACCATACTCCGCACAAAGGCTGTAGAATACGTGGAAAATCACAGTACACAGGGAGCACAAACACAAACTTCTTGGATGTTACAAATGCGATCAAAATTATAGTATGTGTCTATCTAGGCCACTATATGTTTTATTAAAGAACATATACAAAAGTGTTCGGTGGCCATTTGACCTTTCACATGGATACTAACGGTAACACATGCTGACTTGTGTGGAAGAATGCCTACACAAGCCTTGGGAGGATCTTCCTACTTCATGTTACTCATCGATGACTATAGCAGGGAGATGTGGGTGTACTTTCTTTGGGATAAGGCTCAAGCTTTTGGTAAGTTTAAAGAATGGCTTCAGCTTGTTGAAACTTAAACTAAGAAGAAGGTGAATAAGTTCAGGACGAATGGTGGTGGTGAGTTCACGTCAATAGAGTTTGATGATTTCTGCAAGGGCAAAAGAATCAAGCATGATATCATGGTGATGCATATCCCTCAATAGAATGGTGTTGTTGAATGCAAGAATCGAACCATTCATGGAGATGGCAAGGTGCATGTTGAAGGGTTAAGGATTTCCCAATCATTTTTGGGCAAAGGCTATCAACACTGTTGTTTACATCCTGAATTGAGGCTACACTAAGGAACTTGATGGAAAGACTCCACAAGAGGCCTACATTGGTAGAAAGCCTTCTGTTTCCCATTTCAAAGTATTTGGAAGTGAGTGTTATGTACACATTCCAGATAAAGATAGGAACAAGCAAGTCGCAATGTGGTGTTCAAGGAGCTGCCACATGTGGTGAAAGAGGAAAAGAGGTCTTCTACTTTATTATTAGATGAAGAAGTAATCCACTATGAACTTGGCCCAACAGCTAGCCCTTCTACAGAAGAGAAGGAAGCATCATCCTCAGATGATGAGACAGAAGACCATCAACCTGCTATCACTCAAGTAGAAAATCCATTGCCATGTTGGGTGAGGCAGCTCTATGATTTTGGAAATCCCATCCCATAGTCAATTGAACAAGTTGCGGATGGTCCAAGGCAATCACAGAGAATGGAGAAACAAAGATAGGCAAAGGCTCATATTGTAAACTCAACATTGATGGCTGAGATTATCGACAAACAAGGGAGCTGGCCTATGTGGAAGAAGCACTCCAAGATTCGAATTGGAGAACTACTATGCAAACATAATACAACAAACTTGGAAGCTAGTGGAGCAACCTCCAAAACAGAAGGTCGTCGGCACCAAGTGGATCTGGAAGCTAAAATACAAGGCTGATGGTACTTTGGAGAAGTACAAGGCTAGATTTGTTACATAGATGACCAAGCTGCAACTTTTTAGTAGCTCAAATTGAACCATCTTTTGGGAAGGAGGAATGCTGCATTTTGCCCAAAATACAGCCTTTACATACCTGTTTACTAGGTGCCTTAAGTTTGGGCAAAGAGGACACCCTTTCAGATTTCTATAGGTATAGCAAACTAGCAAAATTTAGATGACCAAAGTGTGCATGCCAAAGCTTTGCATCTGACATACCCTGAGAATCTTGAACTCCACATGTTGAATCATTCACAGATTTTGCATAATCTATGAGCTTATACAACCCATGACATAAAATGCTAGAAGCAATAATGATGTCGCCATCTGATAGATCATGAATTGTACATATGTCATCAACAAATTCCACAACCAAGCCAATCTTGGCTAATGCTGAAACTAATAACAGATTTTTCTTGATCCCTGGCACAAATAAAGCATCTGACAATGTAAAAGAACTACCATCAGCAGTAGTCAGAATGATCCTACCAACTCCCATAACATGATAAGAGGAGTTGTTGGCATATGTGATAGTATTCCCTATAGGGGTAGGCTCAAGTGAAATGAAGAAACTACACTGCGAGGTAATATGTTTGGTTGCCCCACTATTGAAGTACCAAACATCTGAGTCTACTACAAACATACATTGTTCATGTGAAGATGGGTCATAAATGCAAATAGTAGTAAATCCCTATTCTTCATTTTGCACAAGATTAGTAGACTCTATTTTGGGTGTAGGGGCCTCTACAACAACCATTCCCGTCTCTTTCTTCTTTGTCTCTTTAGCAGCTAGTTTTGGATAACTCCTTATGACATGATGATTTCCTTTATAATATTTGCAAAACAATTTCTACTTTTCTATTTTCTTCCCATTTGTATCATCCTTCTTTCATTGTGCAGAATTAGCATATTTTTTCTTACTAGTAGAAGAGCTCCATTTACCTTTGCCCTTCTGACTAGTCAAGAAAGCTTGATCTTCAACACACATAATGGACCTATTTGGCCTAGACTGATCTTCCTGCAATAGAACATAGACTAACTCCTCAAATGTTAAGGCATTTGGATTGACTTTCATCATCAATCGAAGAGTAGAAGTAAAACTCTGATATGAATCTAGAAGACCATTCATGGCAATCTACACAAGTGAACTTTCAACCAAGACTTCATCAACAAAAATCAACTGCTCCTTCAAGTCTTTGATCTTTGTTAAAAAATTGTCCATGGAATCTCCTTCATTCATGTGCTCACTCTCCAATTGTTTTCGGAGGTAAGCAAAACGAGTCTCATTCCTTGCCTGTTATAAAGTGGTAAGAGTATCCCAAGCATCCTTTGCTATTTTGCAAGAGCGAAAGTGAGGAATAATGGCATGTTTGATAAACAAGGCTATCAATGCATGTGCCTAAGCATCTCTGCCATCCCAATGAATTTTCTCTTCAGTAGGTGCAGTAGGAACCGCAACATGAATAGGAACATGAAGAATATCACCATCTTCAATGCCATCTCTGTCACCTTCAGTAACTATAGTTGCACGTGTAATATGATGTTTTTCAACACCCTGCACAATATTCCATAATTCTTTTGCAACCAATACATGCTGCATCATATAAGCTCATAATGGGTAATTGGTACCATCCAACTTATCCTCAACATCCAACATACAAAATACATCACTGCTTTCATCCATGGCCACTAAGTAAAATACCTTGATGCAAAAAAATGTGTGTATCTCAAAAAGTTGAACGGAACTACCCTGTTGAGTTCTGCTAAACCTATAGCATACTTTGAGACACCTATACTAGCAAACCAAAACTTGTATATATCTGTGGTACAAAAAGATAAAACTGCGTGCACAGGTGCTACGATAGTGCGTTCAGAGGCCGAAATGAGCTTAGATCATGATTTTGACATGATAGAGCGAAGCAGTTTTGAACTCATAATTTCCTTTAGTATGCTCAACAAATTTTGTGCAATTTTGAGACTGTGACTGGAAGGGTATCGATGACACCCTAGATGAAATTGCGGCCTACTCTGATACCAATTGTTGGAGTTTGAGGTCTGTGGAAGCATGTAAACAACACAAGGAAGAAGAAGAAGTTTGGAGCACAACACACAATACTGAATGTATTACCAAGAGAATGTACAAAGATAAGTAACCCATTAGGGTAATAGGTGAATATACAAGCCGGGAGAAAAAACCTCCTAAAGAGGGAAAAAAGTGCCCCGATGATCCTAGTGTGTTCACACACATCACTACCTAAATATATCAACAAGTCTTTGCATGTTATTATGTTCTTTATCAGCTTCTCATCGTGAAATTATATCGTATCCATGGAACCCACAACATCATCTACACAATCATGGTCTTTGTCCATGTCATGAAATGCCTCGAGCATTTATTCCATGTGTTCATTCTCTATCATGTTGCCACTACCTTTTCCTTGTACCTTCCATTTTGTTCTCTTTTGCCTACGAGAGGTAGACACTACAATTTTGTGTGGGTCGATGTGCTCACCAACTAAACCATGTGATTGGAAGCACAGGTTTTGTAGTCCATCTACATCAAAGGATCCATATTCTCGAACATATGTAGTACAAATCCATCGTTTACAATATTTGATTTACTAGCACTAAGTGCAAGGACATTCCATTCTCTCCATCGGATCCAAAGATGCCATTTGATACCATGTGGAGGTGTTAGGGTATTTAATCTATGATAGATTTAATTATATATACTAATTTTAATCTTAAAATCCTAATTTCTTTTATTTGATTACAAATACTAATTTTCTTCCTAAAATCCTAATTTATTATATATTAAATTATATGTGCTAATAATAGTTATATATATCTGATTATATATACTAATTTTAATCTTAAAACCCTAATTTTTTATATACTTAATTATACATAGTACTACAAATTCTAAAATCTTAGTAATCTATATAGTTTAATTATATATACTTATATTAATCCTAGAGCAAAAGGATTTATTTATTTAATTAAATATACTATTTTTTAATCCTAAAACTATAATACTTTATACATTTGATTATATATACTAATTTTAATCCTCATACCCTAATTTTAATCCTCAAACCCTAATTTTTTTATGCTAATTTTTTTACTTAATTATATGTAATAGTATTTATTTTGAAATTCTAATTTTTGTATATGTTTGATTATATATATTAATATTAAACCTAAAATCCTATTTTTTTATATTCAATTTTATATATATATATATATATATATATATATATATATATATATATATATATAATTCAAAAACCCTAGCTCTTTTCATATTTAACTATGTATACTAATATTTATCATAGAACCCTAGTTCTTTATATATCAAATTATATACATTAATTTTAATCTTAAAAACCATCATTTCTTATATATTTATTTACATATAGTACTGAAAATCCTAAAACCCGAATAATCTATATATTTAATTATATATACTTATATTAATCCTAGATCAGAAGTATTTATTTATTTAACTATTTATATTATTTTTAATCCTAAAACTATAATAATTTGTACATTGATTATATATACTAATATTTGATTATACATAGTAATTTTAATGCTCAAATCCTAATATTTTGTATAACTCATTATACATGCTAGTTTTAGTTCTATAACCCTAATTTCTTAAATATTTGATTATACATAGTACTATAAAATTTGAAACCCAAGTAATCTATATATTTAATTATATATACTTATATTAATCCTAGAGCAAAAGTATTTATTTGTTTAATTAAATATACTATTTTTTAATCCTAAAACCATAATATTTTATACATTTGATTATATATACTAATTTTAATCTTTAAACCCTAATATTTTGTATAACTTGATATATATGCTAGTTCTAGTTCCATAACCCTATTTTTTAAATTTTATTTGATCTATTAATATTACCCTTAAGACCCTAGTTTTTTATGTATTTAATTTTATATACTAATATTAATCCTTAAACCCTAGTTTTTCATTCATTTATTAGTACCTTTTAATCCTAAACCCTACTAATTTATGTATTTGATTATGTATGTAAACCCTAAAATCATAACCCTAAAACATGTGTGTATGTATGTAAAACCCTACAAAATGTATATGTATGCATGTATATGTGTGTATGTATATGTGACATGTGTGTTTATGTGCATGTGTATGTGAGTTTGTGTGTGTATGTGTATGTATGTATATATGTGTGTATGTATGTATGCATGTGTGTATGTGTAAAATCGTAAAACCCTAATATATACTAATTATAATCCCTAAACCTTAATATGTGATACATTTAATTACATATACTAATTTTAATTTTAAAACCCTAATTTTTGTATTTGATTATAGATACAATTTTCTTCCTAAAGCCCTATTTATTATATATTTAATTATGTATACTAACAATTAAACTAAAATCCTAGTTCTCTACATATTTATATATATATATATACACACACACACACACATATATATATATATATATATATATATATATATATATATATATATATATATATATATATATATATATATATATATATATATTACTAGTTTGCAATCCTAAAATTGTAGCCTGTTATTAAATTAATTATATATAATAGCATTTATCTTGAAATCCTAACTTTTATATATGTTAGATTATATGTATTAATATTAAACATAAAACCCTTTTTTTATATATTTAATTCAAAAATCCTAGCTCTTTTCATATTTAATTATGTATAGTAATATTCATCATAGAACCCTAATTCTTTATGTATTTAATTATTTGTACTAATTTTATCCTAAAACCTTGGTTTTTTCATTTAGTGAATTATATATACTGATTTTAATCCTAAAAAAGTAAAACCCTAAATCCCTAATCCTAAAACCCTAACCCTAAAACATTTATATGTGTGTATGTATATGTGACATATGTGTGTATGTATCTGTGACTTTATGTGTGTGTATGTGTATCTGTATATATGTATATATGTGTGTATGTGTATATGCATGTGTGTAAAACCCTAAAACCCTAATCATAAAACCCTAATCCTAAAACCCTAACCCTAAAACATGTATATGTGTGTATGTGTGTATGTGTATGTGTATGTGTATGCGACTTTATGTGCATGTATGTGTACATGTATGTATGTATATATGTGTGTATGTATGTATGCATGTGTATAAAAGCCTAAAACCATAATCCTAAAATCCTAACCCTAAAGCATGTATATGTGTGCATGTGTGTATGTATATGTGTGTGCATGTGTGTATGTGTACATGTGTGTGTATGTGTACATGTGTGTGCATGTGTGTATGTGTATATGTGTGTGCATGTGTGTATGTATGTGAGCCCCTACAACCCTAACCATAAAACATGTATATGTGTGTATGTGTGTATGTTTATATGATATGTGTGTGTATGTGACATTAGGTGTGTATGTGTATGTGTATGTGTATGTATGTATATATGTGTGTATATGTATATGTATGTAGGCATGTGTGTAAACCGTTAAAACCCTAATCCTAAAACATGAATATGTGTGCACCTATGTATGTATATGTGACATGGGCATGTATGTGTATGTGACTTTATGTGTGTTTATGTGTATGTATGTATATGTGTATATGTGTGTATGCATGTGTGTATGTATGTAAAATCCTAAAACCCTAACCCTAAAACATGTATATGTGTGTATGTGTGTATGTATATGTGACATGTGTGTGTATGTGTATGTGTATGTGTATGTGTATGTGTATGTGTATGTGTATGTGTATGTGTATGTGTATGTGTATGTGTATGTGTATGTGTATGTGTATGTGTATGTGTATGTGTATGTGTATGTGTATGTGTATGTGTATGTGTATGTGTATGTGTATGTGTATGTGTATGTGTATGTGTATGTTATGTATGTGTATGTGTATGTGTATGTGTATGTGTATGTGTATGTGTATGTGTATGTGTATGTGTATGTGTATGTGTATGTGTATGTGTATGTGTATGTGTATGTGTATGTGTATGTGTTGTGTATGTGTATGTGTATGTGTATGTGTATGTGTATGTGTATGTGTATGTGTATGTGTATGTGTATGTGTATGTGTATGTGTATGTGTATGTGTATGTGTATGTGTATGTGTATGTGTATGTGTATGTGTATGTGTATGTGTATGTGTATGTGTATGTGTATGTGTATGTGTATGTGTATGTGTATGTGTATGTGTATGTGTATGTGTATGTGTATGTGTATGTGTATGTGTATGTGTATGTGTATGTGTATGTGTATGTGTATGTGTATGTATGTGTATGTGTATGTGTATGTGTATGTGTATGTGTATGTGTATGTGTATGTGTATGTGTATGTGTATGTGTATGTGTATGTGTATGTGTATGTGTATGTGTATGTGTATGGTGTATGTGTATGTGTATGTGTATGTGTATGTGTATGTGTATGTGTATTGTGTATGTGTATGTGTATGTGTATGTGTATGTGTATGTGTATGTGTATGTGTATGTGTATGTGTAGTGTATGTGCATGTGTATGTGGATGTGTATGTGTATGTGTATGTGTATGTGTATGTGTATGTGTATGTGTATGTGTATGCGTATGTGTATGTGTATGTGTATGTGTATGTGTATGTGTATGTGTATGTGTATGTGTATGTGTATGTGTATGTGTATGTGTATGTGTATGTGTATGTGTATGTGTATGTGTATGTCTATGTGTATGTCTATGTGTATGTGTATGTGTATGTGTATGTGCATGTGTATGTGTATGTGTATGTGTATGTGTATGTGTATGTGTATGTGTATGTGTATGTGTATGTGTATGTGTATGTGTATGTGTATGTGTATGTGTATGTGCATGTGCATGTGTATGTGTATGTGTATGTGTATGTGTATGTGTATGTGCATGTGTATGTGTATGTGTATGTGTATGTGTATGTGTATGTGTATGTGTATGTGTATGTGTATGTGTATGTGTATGTGTATGTGTATGTGTATGTGTATGTGTATGTGTATGTGTATGTGTATGTGTATGTGTATGTGTATGTGTATGTGTATGTGTATGTGTATGTGTATGTGTATGTGTATGTGTATGTGTATGTGTATGTGTATGTGTA
Organism: Ceratopteris richardii; assembly: GCA_020310875.1. Taxonomy (NCBI): domain Eukaryota; kingdom Viridiplantae; phylum Streptophyta; class Polypodiopsida; order Polypodiales; family Pteridaceae; genus Ceratopteris; species Ceratopteris richardii. The sequence goes on from CM035443.1 coordinate 84,043,894, forward strand.
TGTGTATGTGTATGTGTATGTGTATGTGTATGTGTATGTGTATGTGTATGTGTATGTGCATGTGTATGTGTATGTGTATGTGTATGTGTATGTGTATGTGTATGTGTATGTGTATGTGTATGTGTATGTGTATGTGTATGTGTATGTGTATGTATATATGTGTGTATGTGTATATGTATGGATGCATGTGTGTAAAACCCTAAAACCCTAATCCTAAAATCCTAACCCAAAAACATGTATATGTGTGCATGTGTGTATGTATATGTGACATGTGTGTGTATATGTATGTGTATGTGACTTTATGTGTGTGTATGCATATGTATGTATATACGTTTGTATGTGTATATGTGTGTATGCATGTAAAACCCTAAAACCCTAATCCTAAAACCCTAACCCTAAAACATGTATATGTCTATATAAGTGTATGTATATGTGATATGTGTGTGTATGTGACTTTATATGTGTGTATGTGTATGTGTATTTATGTATATATATGTGTATGTCTATATGTGTATGTATGTGTGCATGTGACTATGTGTGTGTACATGTGTGTGTCTATGTGTGTATGTATATATCTGTGTATGTGTGAAAAGTGTGTGTATGAATATGTGTGTATGCGTGAAAAGTGTGTGTATGTGTGAATATGTGTGTATGTGTATATGTATATGTGACGTGTGTGTATGTGTATGTGCATGTATGCATGTGTATGTATATGTGTATGTGTATATGTGTGTATGTATGTAAAACCCTAAAACCCTAATCTTAAAACCCTAACCCTAAAACATGTATATGTGTGTATGTATATGTCACATGTGTGTGTATGTGTATGGGCATGTATGGATGTGTATATATATGTGTATGTGTATGTGTATATGTGTGTATGTATGTAAAACCCTCAAACCCCTATCCTAAAACATGTATATGTGTGCATGTGTGTATGTATGTAAAACCATAAAGCTCTAACCTTAAAACCCTTACCCTAAAACATGTACACACACACACACACACACACACACACACACACATATATATATATATATATATATATATATATATATATATATATATATATATATATATATATATATATATATATATATATATATATATATATATATATATATATATATATATATATATGTGTGTGTGTGTGTGTGTGTGTGTGTGTGTGTGTGTGTGTGTGTGCGCATGTGTGTGTGCATGCATATGTGTATGTATGTAAAACCCTAAAACCCTAACTCTAAAACATGTGTGTCTATGTGTATGTGGCTATTCATGTGTATATATATGTGTATGTGACTATGTGTGTGTATGTGTATGCGTATGTATGTATATGTGTGTGTATGTGTATATGTGTGTATGTACATGTGTGTGTATGTACATGTGTGTGTATGTACATGTGTGTGTATGTGTACGTGTAGTGTATGTATGTATGTACATATGTGTGTATGTGTATATGTGTGTATGTATGTGTGCATCTGAGTGTGTACATGTGTGTGTGTTGCAGAGTAAAGAAGCACAAAAGAGGAGCCCCAAAAATTTTCAAATTACGATCATAATTTTTCTTCTTCAAAATCCTGTGAAACTCCCTTGAAGCTATGTAAATGCACTAAAGGAGTCCTCTAGATGTATGAGCCCAAATTATTGCAACATAACTCTTGTAAAATAGTGGGAAATTAGATTTGGTCAATAAACATGCCGGTCTCTTGTGTGAAAGGACCATTTTTAGGGCACATGTATATAAGTCACTTTGTAACTGTTGTAAAGAACTTCTTTGCCATTGTGATAATTGAAGAAGAATTTCGAATTTTCTTCTTTCCTGTTGATTTCCTCCTTCTCCATGATCTTTTGTGTATGTGTAATGCTTGATATGTGCATGTAGGACTATTGTTTATCCCTTCCCATTGCTTTTGAACTACCGTAGTGTGTGTGTGAGCCATTATGAGTTGTGGGGCGAGTATTGGTGTCTCCGCCAATCACTATTTTGCTCTTAACTTGAAGCTCATTTGTAAGATTCAACTGAAAATATTAGGAAGATGCATCTCATCGAGAGCTTCGAAATGAACCCGGTAATAACCATATTCGGAGTTCGGAGCTGAGAGAAAAGTTTGAATTTGTGCTTATTGCTGTAAATGGTATCGTGGCATGCATTTTCAGAGGATTAGTGAGTTGGAGAGGTAGTTAAGCCTGTTCACATGCATTGTAGCTTAACCACTTCACTTACCATCATGTGTGCACATGTCTTCATACACTTGGTTCTTATGGTTGCTCGGATTGATAGTTAAATGTGTATTCATCCACCACTATATGCACTTGTGGGGCGATTGAGGTCTAGTCTCATCGACACAAGTCCCTAAGGCTTCATGACTTAGGTACACACATTTTTGGCACTATTGCCAGTGAAGAAAACTAACCAAGGTGCCTTCGTGATGGTTGAAGCTCTAGAGTGAAGGAATCGTACATGTAGAGGTGAATTCATTCAGCGGCAAGTAGTAAAGTATTTTAGCACTTGTTACTTCACACTCTTGGTGTGTGTGTGTGTGTGTGTGTAATGAGTTTTTAGGTTTAGGGTTAGGGTGAGGAAGTAAGGGAAGAGATAGGGTTAGGTAGGAGAGAGGAGTAGAGTAGGGAGAATTATAATACCTCAAGAAAAACCCAAAAAATTTATCAAATCTAGTTCAGTTTAGCTTCTAGGCAACACAAGACTATAAAAACCAAAAAATCAGTTCATTTGGTCACTTGTGAGAACAAGTATGGTGAGAAGAGCAGCAACCAATATCGATGAATTGGTATTGTGCTAAGCAAGCAAAAGAGTGACCTTGTGAGCCCAAAGCTTGGTTCAGGCATCCTTGAAGGTGAGTTGTATAAATTTTTATCTCTAAAACATCACCAGAACAAGCACACATGTGATTAAAGGCACATTCGATATTGCAGGGTAGGACAGAGAGTTTTTTGGGAGCTTTTGAGTGATACAAGGGGTCAAGAGAAATAAACATTTTGCACAAAAAATTTTGGAGTTTTGACCATTTTCTGCTGAAGTATCACGATCGGTCAAGTTTTGGTATCGCGATACCAAAATTCCCTAGTATCACGATACTCGTCTCGTATCGTATCGTGCATACCCACTTAACGTATCACGATACCGCCATAGTATCATATCATCAAGTGCTGGTATCACCATCGTGGTCACCTAGTGGTATCGTATCATGGTCCACCTAGTATCGTATCGTGTCAGTCACGGTATCATATTGTGTCGGTCCTGGTATCGTATCATCGATCGAGCGGTATCCTATCGTCGATCGAGCGGTATCGTATTGTGTGCAAGTTGGTATCGTATCGCCAACACAGTATCATATCGTCTCTCATTTTGGTATCGTATCGCGAGGAGTAGTATCGTATCACGTAGATCCTAATATCGTATCATCCAGTGAACTTCTTGGTATCATATCGTTACTATTGTCGGTATCTTATCATGACCCTTTCCAGTATCATATCGCGAGTTACCTAAGTATCGTATCATGGGGATTGGTATCGTATCGTGTACTAAGCAAGTATCGTATCATCGACTACTTTAGTATCGTATCGTGGGTTGCAGAGGTATCGTATCGTTTGCAAGTCCAGTATCATATCATGCCACTCAATGGTATCATATCACCGAAGACTTTTGGTATCATATCGTGCCAAGTCTGATATTGTATCCTCTGTGTGGTATTGCCAAGAGTGGTATCGTCCAAAACTACTCAAGATAATTGGAGGCAAAATTTGAAGTGATTGAGGAGATAATTAAGGGGTAATAGAGAATAGATATAGACCCAAAGGGGTGAATGACCTTAAGGTCAGGACGGGTGCTAAATAGTCGGAGAAGTATCATTTCATCGGTAGGAAGTGCAACCCAAGCAAGCCATCACTTGATCTACTCAGACACCTCTAGTGACTCAAAGGAGGAACTACCCATGGCCTCAGAGGACATGCATGGTTATGTTCCTAGGCAGAATTTTATGTCAACCATAAACGGTGAATACCACACCTCCCTGCAGTATGTGTCAACTAATTGGCAAGGAATCCTCGATTTACTTGGATGGCATAAATAGGTCTGTTGCGAGAATGGTAAACTCTACCGAGTCAACAATAGTGCCCAAACCTGTAGTCAAGTATGAAGGAGGAGTGTATATGGACAAGTTAGGTCAAATCTATGTAGTGACAGAAAACCCAGATCAGATCAATGATAGAGGAGAACTAGAAGGAGAAGGAAACTTGGGAAGATCTAACCCTAAAGAACTTGTGACTACCCCAAGGGACAAGTCTGTGGTGACTAGACTTGAGAGGGGATTTGGTACCTCAAGATGACTAGCTACTGGACATATACCTAATCCATGGTTTAGACCTACTGTTATAGACAAATTCTCCCATACGAGGACAAGAAGTGCACCCAGTGACAATCTATGAGTTGAAGGATCCAGAAGATGACTCTAACGCCACATACCTAGACCAAAACCAATGATGATATTGGCCAGTAGATGTTGTAGACAGGTCGCGATTGAAATACATGGGGTTGCCTGTATTCCCTCCTCAAGAGCAAGCAACTACCTCCCACAATCCTTTTGTAACTCATCAAGAAACAGAGAATACAATGTCAGGACAAACAAGCCAACGAAGTACCCCCAACCAAACGCACGTGCAATTCATGCCAGGAATACATTCACACAAACAAACCAACTCAGGAGTCGGTAACATGACTCAACCACCGGTTAGACCAAGTCCACGACCAGGTGTGCCCCCAAGAATGCATCCAATTAGACCAGCAATTCCTATGATGCCCAGACCACCAAAGCCTGTAAGAAGGTTGAGATCAATTCAAGTTGCTAAATGCATGAGAAATCACTATGATGGAACGGGAGAACCATATGACCACATAGCAAAATTTAAGCAAGTACTACGAGCTGAACAATTGGATGACTTCTTTGTGTAGTATGAGTCCTTTGGATTGACCCTCACAAGAATAGCCTTGACTTGGTTCCAACCATTGATCCAAACCACTTTGGAAATATTGAACAATTTTTTGAAGAGTTCATTGGAGAATTTACTAAACGACAGATTAAACACAACTCGTCATCCTTAATCCACAATTTCAAACAAAACCCGAATGAAACCGTAAATATAGCTACTTGAAGATTTAACCAATATGTCGATAGATGCCCAGCAACAAAAAGGCCCTCCCAAAAAAAAATGATATCACTATTCTTAGATGGATTGACTAATGGAACATTGAGAACCCTAGTTTATGTAAAACAGCTCCAGACATTGATTGAGTGTCTTCAAGAATGCATTGACCTAGAAGACAACCTATCTGATGACCTCAAAAGTACACCAAGCTCTACTAAATCAGAGGACACTATGAGTATAGTGACAGCTAGCTCTAGTAATGTGGAGGAGCTAGTAGAACCGGTAGCCAAGAAGCTAGGAGCCCATGGATAGAGGAATTACTAGAACCCACCAATGAGAATGCCAATGCTATAGAGATGCAGCCTATGTGGTGGAGATCACCCATCTCATATGTGCACAAGAGGAGGAGTAGGCATGCCTCAATCTTATCCATACAATAGGTAGCCACCTCAAGGACCCAACTTGTACTGCTGTCCATTTAACAAGAAATCAAGGCCAGTGAATCAACCAAAATACAGGCCTTATGGATATCCTCCCAGAGAACAAGGAAGAGAGGTCCCGAGATACAATCCCTATCCAGGCTCACCAGGAGCACCCAGAACTTATGAACAAGGAGAGTATGGACAACCATAGCCAGTATTAGGACAACAACCACCCCTTCCACAAAACATAGTGCCAGTCAAATACACTCAACCAGAGGAGAACATGGAAAGAGCCATAGTACCAGCTATGCCTCTAGCTAGTGCAAAAACAACGAATCAGGGATATGAACAAACTCAAGGAGAATACTATCCCTATGACACCAACCTTGTGGAGTATGACCAAACCTATGACCCACAATATTATGGTTCTGAAGGATACGATAATCCCTATGGACCAGAGTATGCGAACCTAATGTACACTGCACCTAAGGCACCAACACCTATGAGACCACCCATTAGACTGCTTGCGCTAAAAGGACCATGTTATAGATGTGGAGGAGATCACTTTATAAGAGAATGCACTCTGCCATACAACCCACCACCTCCTAGGACATGGGAAGGGTACTGCAATGAGTGTGGAAAGGAATATATATTTAGAGATTTCCCAAAAAACCCCAACAAGAATCATAACACAACACAAATCAATGTGATCAAAGTGATTGAATCGTCAAGAAGTGATAAAGAATACATATTACCATTAAAAGCCATTACTCGAGCCTAAGCCAAAGGACAGGAGACAAAGAAATTAGATTCTGAACAAGAGATGAGTAAGGATCTAGATCCAAAGATATAGGTAGTAGAAGATTCGGAAGGCCCATGTGAGAGTAACAAAACTAAGAGGACACAAAGTTGGAAGACTAGAAGGGAAAAACTTAGGAACAAATGGATGAAAAATAAAAATAAGGTGGACAAGAAGGATGTAAAAGACGGTAGGAAACTGTGGAAACAAGAAATGCCAGATCATACACCACCTAAGTCCCACACCCCAAAACTAAACAAACCGGGATCAATCCTAGCAGATCGAATACCGAAAGACCAGGACATGTGGTTGAAATCGTATCAATCCAGAATCACAACTGGACCAAATATAGAGCAACATGAAAAATTCTACCCACAAGGGGAATTAGAAAAGGAGAGATTGGCGATATGTAGAAAGTTCATATAGGTAGCCCAAGCCACTCTAGAGAAAACTATCCCAGTCCTTCCAAAGACAAGAATATCTGAGAATCAATTCAATGAATACTTGGAAGAAAACAATCAAAAACCAATAGGGGCACTTAAAGAGAAATGTAGTAAAGAGGAACAACAGAGCACTTAGAGCAAACCAACTTCTATAATCCTTGAACTAGAAGTCGATTGGCCACAGGACTTGTGGGCTAAGATTCAGGATGAGTGATGGAAAAAGAATTAGAGTTCAAGACCACCCTTTGAGGAGTTAGGCATTGAAGAACATCAATCGACCCCAAATTTAGAAGAAGTATATGAAGAAGTTTCCATGTTAGACCGAAATAGGGAAGAATTACACAACATTTCCACTTTACCCAATTATATGGGAGAATACGAGAAAGGGTTGATAGTTTTCCATGCTCCCACAATTTGAGGCAAGGAAAATGGATCTTCAGATAAGACCTCTCACAACTTAGCAGAGCTCAAGAAGACCAAGGTACAATGTCTTTTGATCGTGGAAGAGTTACTACGAGCCAAGCCTCAATTATGGAACCAGTTAGCTGGACAGTTGAAATTAGAAAATGAGGAGAATAAAAAGGGAAATAAAGAAACTGCAGCCCCTTCTACCATACAAATCTCTATGGATAAAGTTGGAGAATTTAGTGAGGAAGATGAGGGCAATACATGCTTACCCATCACATATAATGGATACATGACTAAAGCCATTTTAGATAAGAGACCTTACTTACTTAAGCAAGGGGTAACAGAGTGACGAAGGAAACGACATATCACTAAGCCACACATAAAACACATGAGTTGGTTTCTACTGGAAGCTGATTCTTTCTTTATTACAAGTGTAGATGGCTTCCGAAGATTCCGAGGCAACGGTTCAAGAAGAGGTGTTGGAGTTTCTATTAAAAAGTGTGACCAAAGCCAAAGGTCATCGGTTTTCAGACGACCAACTTGCTGGAGAGCATCTTTTCTTAGTGACAATAAAGATCATGGACACCGACCATCAGTTCTCGATCATGTCCCAAGACTTCAAAGTCATACATGAACTCCCATCTACCATGGATATAATGACAAAGGTAGGTATCCAGAAATACTTCGAGCTACCAATTTACAAGTCAGACTTCCAACGATGCACTCAGGTGATGAATACTCTCCAACTAGCCTTACATAACCCCTCAGTGCCAAAAGCAAGAGTCCTAGATGCGGAAGGAGAATGAGTGATTATCCAATCCACTCAAGAATTGATTGAAGAAGCTTTTGGATGGGAAAAGGATGGGAATACACATCTAAAGGAGGAAAGTCGAGGGACGAAGACCCGTACCTTCTTGGATATTAACCGAATAGATATTGAAGAAGAGGTTCGCCTTATCCACCAACCTTTATAATTTCCAAACATGCATGGTTATGTTAGTCGGCCGCCGGAGTGGGACAGATGTAACGGATGCCAGATGTAACGGAGTTTCTTGAATTACGCGCGAAAAGTTGGTACGCGCATCTTGTAACTTCTATATAAAGCAATGTAAGGAGAATGGTCAGAGAGACGTCTTTTTTGGAATTTCCAAATTGTTCGTCTGAACATTTGTGAGATTATTGTTTACATTATTGTGAAGTCTTGAGTATTGTTGGGTGATTAAGTATGTTCTGCATCGTCGGTTCATACTGTAGTTCACCTTAACGAGTAGTTGAATGACACATTGTGTGTCTGAGTACTCTCATCGTATTGTATTACTGTGTGTTCTTCAGTTATTTTCGTACTCTCAGTCGTGTTGAGTAGTTATATTACCGTATGAGTTGAATAGGCAACCTGATGCATTGTTGAATACGTTCTGTTTGTTTTATTGAACTTATTGTATTCGGTGACGAGGACGAACTATTGCTTTCGGTAAACGTGAACTTTTATTTGAGATCGCTGTAAATCGTTATGACAAACGAATCTGTTTGAGTCTGTAACTCAGACTACTGCTCTGTTCCAATAGCAGGTTAGTCTGGAGAAGTTCGGTACGCAGGAATATAGAAATCAAGTATTGTCTAGTTAATGCTAGTAACTGAGCTAAGACGCGCATTCATGTTTTTGATGTTGTGACTAAGAATTGGGAAAAGAGTACAGGGCCTCTGTCTAACAGACCCCTACCACTCCCAAGAACCCACGTTAGTCTGGTAACGCCTTTCGGTAATGATACTGAAAGTTTAACACAGTTTACGGTGAATCACTGTTTTACGTTTAATGTTTATTCGGTAACGATTTCGGCTAGTCAGTAACACAACGTCATTTTGTTACATTTAACATTTGGCGCCGTCTGTGGGAAGGTGGCATTAAGATTGCCAGTCGTCTGTCAGAATCGAACATCCAGATTATCGTTCGATTGGAAGTAGCAACAGAACCAGATTGTTGCAAACTGTTCCGTTAGTAATACTACGCGATTAGTACAAAAAATGATACATGCCGGTTACTCGATCCGGTGAAACGTATCCCAAGAACCATCAGTCTGGAGTACTTAATGTACTAAAGACAACTTTGGAAGGTAAAAGTACAACTAGGTCTGGCCCAGTTGACAAGGAAGTCAAGAACATTAGAACTTATTCCGGTCATATTCTGGTGGAACGCGTTACGCCTCTGGTACATTCCGGTACTATTTTGGCACAGTCTGTCGAAGATATAGTAATTCCAGAACCTACCAAGACGCAGTTGGAAACTAGTTTAACAATCTTGGAAAAAGATTCAGATTTATCTACGATTAGAAGCACTCTAGTCAAAGAAATCGACGAAGGCAAAAAAACACCGTATTCGGGCATAATTTCGGTTCATTCCGGTGATATTTCGGTAAGAGAATCACAGTTTTTCGGTGACGGTTTAGCATTTTCTGCTGAATCTTTAGCCCAACCACCGCGCTTGGAAGCGAGTTCCCATACACTGGACATCAAGAAGGAAGGAAAGCAGTTCGAAACACAAATTCGAAGCATATTAAGCAAGATCATCGCACCGAAAAGTACGCCATCCGACGATACAGATTCCGATAGTTCGGATATTCAGCCCCGAGATACAGAAGGAAGGTGTAATACACTCACGATGAACGGACAACAACAACAACAATAGTTATGTCCAACAGGAGTGACGTACACAAAGTTTGGCAGATTCCCAAGAGATGATCGGATGCTCACGTACGCACTTTCGAGATAAGCTATGCAGTTCTCAACCATCCACCGGATCAGGCCTATAAGGCTATTGTCTTTCAAGCCACACTGGTCAATGAAGCAGCTAGATGGCTTACAGAATATGACATTAATCACTTTGGCACCTACGAAGCAGTACGAGATGCTTTTTTGCAGCGATTCAGGCTAAAAAAGAATCCAGCCAAAATTTTTGACTATCTGCAGAATAACAGACAGAAGGCAAATCAAATTGTACCAAAGTATGCTACCCTCTTCAGAACACACTTAAGGCAGCTACCACCGGCCCATGCTAACTTACCAGATGACGTTATCACTCAGTGGTTCATCAATGGCTTGAGTCCACAACTTAAGCAGATCATGATCATAAGATGTGTCGGAGCCATGACCCTCGATGCAGTCATTGCAATGACTCTAAAACTGGAAAACAAAGTCGGCGGATTTACAGAAGATCTGGAGTGGTTAAAAACAAACAAAAATGTTGCCGAAGATATGACCAGACAAGTATACTGCATCACATGCAAAAATTCAGGACATACTAGTGCCAATTGTGCACTTAATCAGACATTCTGCGCTATCTGCAATACTGCCGGACACACTACCAAAAACTGCGCATACAACGCTAGAGTACAGGGAACAGGAACTGTCAATGCAATTATCCAGGAACAAGGATAGCCAGCCAACCATTATGTGCCTCCACAAATGAGAAACAACCAGCAGCAAGGATATCGAAATTACCGAGGACAGAGGAATAACAACTATAATGCAAACCGCTGGCAGAACGGACCACCACCGGAAAATCCCAATTTACCACCACCACGCTGCTATTTTTGTGGCGAATTTAGACATATTAGGAGATTTTGCAAGGATGCAGCTGAGTATGATCAAAGGAAGAAGGAACGTCAAAATCCAATGGCCAACATGGTACAAATCACACCGGTGGAGACACAGGCTGCTGCAGTCCAGACCCGTTCCAGTAAACAACTACAACCGGCAGCAGAAATATTTGAACCAGGGATACGTGAACAACACAGAATGTACAACAAGGCTAGTCAATGGACCACAGTAGAACCACCAGTCTTCCCAGAGCCTATTCCGGTAACCCAGCCATCGCTAACAAAGGAAGGAACACAACAACGGGAGTCAGCAGCAAGAACATCATCAGCAGCAGATACATTACCAACCGTAGACACCTTCGCATCAACAGAGGCATCAACTTCAACATCAGTGGAGCCTGTTGATCAATCTCAACAGGCCTGGGAAATCCTATCTAAGGCATCTATCACTCTGCCTCTGGGCCAACTACTGGCATTAGTACCTGGAATTCGCCAACAGTTCCAACAACAGTTCAGTTCGGTGCCTTCTTGTATTCCGACGACAACAGCAGTTCAACCGGAACCTGATTCTACGGTCGATCATTCAGTCCCCTTAATTACAGTGTGGTATAAGAATCATAAGATTACGCAGGTACTAATTGATGGAGGCTCTGGTGTTAACATTGCGACTACGACATTATGCAAAAGGTTAGGATGGACCGAAATCAAACCAGTTCAATTTTTTGTCAGAATGGCAGATCAATCAAGAGTCCATCCTGTAGGACTTGTGCGGAATATACCCATCACTTTGCAAGGTTCGACCTTTAAAATGACCTTTGTTATACTAGATCTACCGGAATCCACTTTGGATTACAACCTTCTTTTTGGCCGACCTTGGCTGAAGCATGCGAAGGTAATACAGGACTGGTCCGCACAAGAACTTACGTTTAAAGATGCCAATCGTAGATATGTGGTAAAATTAGATGCTATACAACCCTGCGAGCTACACGCTAGACCGTATTTTGCTGAACCAGTCCATATGCTAGATGGATTGTCAGATGATGAAGAAGAAGAGTTTCTGAAGAGTAACGCTGACTTAATTTCCTTAGGGACTATTGATCTACAGTCCGTTGTAGATAATTGGAACGCTTCAGTCTGTACAGTAATACCCATCACAGAAGAAGCTAAGAAGGAAGACATTGTTTCAACACATGATGATGAACTGCAACAACTTCTTAAACCAACAGACGACACGGAAAAACATCAACAGTTCTATGTCCCTGAAGATCAGCTGATCACTTACAATTTAGGAGATGAAGATCATCCGCGTCCTGTGAAGATAAAGCAAAACTTACCGAAAACATTTCAAGCAGGTTTAATCCAGCTACTCCGAGAATTCACCGACATCTTTGCATGGGACTACAAAGACATGAAAGGATTGGACCCCCGCATCTACCAGCACAGGGTCATGCTAAAGCCAGAAGCAAGACCGATAAAGCAAACCAGCTACCGAATGAATCCCCATTATGCATCTCAGGTAAATGCAGAACTTAATAGGTTATTAAAAGTTGGATTCATCATGCCAGTAGAGCATGCTGAATGGATCTCTCCGATTGTGATTGTGCCAAAGAAAAACAAGCAATTGAGAATCTGTGTAGATTACCGGAAATTAAATGCAGCAACCGTATCGGATCCCTTTCCAATTCCCTTTTTGGATACCATGCTTGATAGAGTAGCAGGCCACGAGATGTATTCATTCCTAGATGGATACAGTGGCTACAACCAAGTGAGAATGGTCGAAGAAGATATACCAAAAACTGCATTTATTACCAACTGGGGTGTCTTTGCTTGTACGGTAATGTGGTTTGGATTGAGAAACGCACCAAGCACATTTCAAAGATGTATGCAGGAGATATTTTCTCCGTATCTCACTTCATTTATGCAAGTATATCTTGACGACTTTTCAATTTTCGGTAAGATGATAGCACACCTGTGCCATTTACGGTGCTGCTTTCAGAAATGCAGAGAGTATAGACTCTGCTTGAACCCAAACAAATCTGTGTTTGCGGTTTCATGTGGCAAGTTACTTGGCCACATTGTATCTACACAAGGTATCCAAGTAGATCCAGATAAAATTTTGGCGGTATTAGAAGCTCCGGTGCCAGCTACTCCAAAAGAAGTTATGCGCTTTATGGGCCAAGTACGGTGGCATGGAAGGCACTTACGGTGGCTTGCTCATCTGGCTATACCACTAAACAAGCTAATCTCCAAGACACCTAGACAATTTGAATGGACCCAGGAATGCCAGATAGCATTTGATCGTTTAAAGCATTTATTAACACAAGTTCCTATCTTACAGCCGCCGGACTGGGATCACCCATTTCATGTATTTGTCGATGCTTCAGATATAGCAATAGGAAGTATGTTGATGCAACAAATTGATAAATGGTTCAGACCAGTGTATTATGCAAGTCGAAGATTAGCTCCTGCTGAGAAGAATTACTCTGTAACAGAAAGAGAATGTCTAGGGTTAGTATATTCTGTCAAGAAATTCAGACATTACTTGCTAGGCCGTAAATTCACATTTCATGTAGATCATGCTGCACTTGTCCATCTAATTCGGCAACAACATCTAGGTGGTCGATTAGAACGATGGGTGCTACTCTTGCAGGAATTCGACTACGAAGTCATTCACCGGCCAGGCAGTTCACATGCCTTAGCAGATTTCTTATCCCGCTTAGATTCCGGTGAAGCTCCGGTGGGCATAGATGACACGACACCCGCGATTTATGTGTCAGAACCAATTAATGAAGATTCTGTAGACCCACCTATCCCATTTTCATATTATGATCAGATCTTGACCTTTCTCACTGATGGTTGTCTTCCATCTCAGACTTCTACTGCAGTACGAAGGAAAATTGCAGTCTTTAGCCGCCGATTTCGATTAATTGCTGGAGAACTATATTATGTAGATCATACCGGAATCCTACTTCGTTGTATTCCACCACATGAAGCTAATTCAGTTATCACTTTGGCTCACTCAATTCCTTTCGGTGGCCATTTTGCTGCAGACTTAACTCACCGGAAAATTCTGCAGAGTGGTCTCTGGTGGCCAACGATGTATAGAGATATCTCACAATTTGTCAAACAATGTGATACTTGCCAAAGATCTGGCCAGCCTTTGCAACGTCATCTCTTTCCTCTGCAACCCATCTTACCATTGGAACCTTTCCAAAAGTGGGGTCTAGATTTTATCGGTCCAATTACACCTCCAGCAGTCTTCAGCAACAACCGTTACATACCGACCTGTACAGACTATGCAACCAGATGGGGAGAAGCCTGGGCTTTATGGTCTGCTACAGCCGTTACGATAGCAAAGTGTCTACTAACCGATGTCTTTCCACGTTTTGGCTTACCACTGGAAATTGTCTCAGATCAAGGCGCTCATTTTGTAAACAATTTAATGAAGGCACTTACACAGTCGTTCTAGGTCACACATAAATTTAGTTCTCCTTATTATCCTCATGCTAATGGCTTGGCCGAAAGTACAAACAAATCTCTGTTGAATATACTTCGGAAATTGATCATGGAAGCACCGGAAAGATGGGATCAACTGCTACCTGCAGTATTATGGGCATATCGGACTACATACAAGGTAACAACAGGATTGACACCTTTCAAATTAGCTTATGGATTAGAAGCAATAGCACCAATGGAGATAGTCATACCAAGTTTATGCGTAGCAATCGCTCAGAAACTTCTACCGGAAGACTCACTGTCATTTAGGTTGGATACACTCAGACAGTTAGACGAGCACCGATGGCTCAGTTTTTTAACCATGCACGAAGTCCAACTAAGACAGGCAAGGACGCACAATCGAAACCTGAAAACTCTAGTGTTTTCGGTAGGACAGCTTGTACTTTTCTATAATGCAAAGTCAAATAGATCCGCAGGCAAATTCAAATTATTGTGGTTCGGCCCTTACAAGATCTCAGAGCAAATCGGTCCAGCAACTTTTCGGTTGACTACGTTGACTGGAAACCCACTTCCAAAAGCAATCAACGGTTCAAAGCTGCGGCCGTATCAACATGCTGCTAGCCCGCATTAAAACATTCGGCGGTGGACCGCATTTTTTAGTTTTTTTTCTTTACTTTTCCTTCTGTTCTTTCTTTTTAAATAGCCACGTTTTTGTCATAAGCCACCCTCCTTACTAATTACTCGAGCATGCACGCCAAATTGAAAGCAGTATCATTCCACCACCGCACAATGATAACCATCACTTCCTACCCCCCCCCCACCGTAATGTCTCTACTTAATCTCTTCGGTTGCGCCAAAAAACGCTATTGTGTTCTTGTGATTGTGCTTGTGTTTTCTGTGTTCTGTGTATCCGTGTGTTGTGCTCTGTTTTCGTGTGCGCCATGGAAGCATTGGCGAACTACGCAGCTTTCTGTGATGGTATCCCTACCGAGGTAGGAGAATACCTGCACATCCGAGGGTTGGTCAACTTCGCTGAGCTGCCTTGGCACTCAGTGGAAGCCCATCCCTTTTTCGCACAGATCATATCTGCCATCGCTCAATCCCCCATCACTGAGCGAAAATGGATCTTCCTCTCCCTACCATCTAGAACCGTAATAACCTTCCAAGCCTTTGCCAAAGCCTTCCGCCTCACCCCACAAGGCCGTGAGAATGGCCCAAGCATCCCCGTAGCCCGAATGATAGCACTCTTCCCCCGCTATTCATCAAACGAGTACGCCATCCTCTGCCGCCCTGAACCCGAAAGAACTGCACTCCAGTCCTTAGTCGCTATCCTAAACCTCCAAAAACGCACCTACGGCATATCCCGCCCTTTCTACTCTGCCATCGACCTAGCTGCACAAGAACCTGTCAACTTCGCATCCTTTTTCTTTCACCGTATCCACAAGGAATGTGCAGCCATAGTGAAACAAGTTAATAAAGGAACTACCCCTCAATCTAGACTACCCCACATCCTCTCCTTTCTCTTTCTGACCATACTTGCAGCTCAACCACCACCACGAGGACCCGTCCTGAGACATAAGGAGTCGATACAACTGCTAGAGGATGAGGAAGAAAAAAATGAAGAAGAGCTCAACCAATTATTCCGCCGGAAACGCATCAAGATTAGCTCATCCGAAAGTGAGGCACAAGGCTCAGCCGGAAACAATAAAGATGACGATAAAGAAGACGAGAAGAACGAAGAGGAGACATTCCATGATACAGCCACATCAATGCACAATGAATCATCGACTGAGCAACAAGAACAGCAAGATCCAACAGAGACAGAAACAATTTCGACCGAAAAAGAACCAGAGCAACAGGTAGACGAGCAAGAATCTGCTAGGGAAGCACTAGATAAACTACTAAAGGTAGTCGAATCAACAGAAGCCAATAATGCAGAAACGGAACAACAATCAATAGATAAGGTAACAAACTATGACTCTGGCCTTCCCAAACCATCACCAGTTAACCCCATTCCCCCAGCGGAACCACCCCACAGTCCCATCCAGCCCAATCACCCCACCGAAACCGCTGAAACCTCTTCATCCTCCCTCAATTACTCCCCACCGAATTCCCAACAACTCCTCACCGCAACCTCTTCACAACCTCGACCTCCTCTGCCACCAAACCCCATTCCAGTTTTCTCTGAATTAGAATCTATGGGTCGCCTCCTGATTAATCTATCCCAACAATTGTCGCAACACCTGAAGCAAGCCACAGACAATGCACGAGATGAATTCCAACAAAAATTGGAAGTGATGGAGGCAGATATCACCCCCCTCCAGGAAGAGTTACAAGCAGCAAGAGCGGAAAACCACGCACTCCATGAACAGATAAAACAATTACAGGCCACACTCCAAGCACAGGAAGAAAGCTCAAGCCAGCGAGATAAGGCACTGGCTGCAAAAGAAGAATTGCTGATAGCTGCCGATGCGGAGATAATAAAGTTAAATCAAACAATCAGAGATACAGAAGACACAAGAATCGCGCTAGGAAACCTACTAGAAGAAACCAGACTCCAGTTGCAGGAAGCCATACAGAAGTACCAAGAGCAGCAGAAAGAAGCTAAGCTAGCAGAAGATCAACTACAAAGAACGAAAGAATCTCTCGACGAGGTCAATTCTATACTTAAACATCAATTACTCAAGGAAGCTAAAAATCAGAAAGACTTAGCGAATGCCCGCAGAGAACGAGATGCATATCACAAAACCATACAGTTCTAGAATCAACAGTTTGAAAGACTAGATAATCAGGTATGCAACCAGAAAGACCGAATTAGTGAAATGCAGAAGCAAGTAAGTGAAATGAAGACAGCCAGAGATGCGGCACTATCCAACGACTTCTACTTACAGGAGGCCTTTTTGCAAACACAGGCCGAAATTTTACTTACTGAAGCCATCGCCCTTAGTTCGGTTAGAGTAGATGCGCAAATATTAGAGCCAGACACCCTTAAGCAACTATTAGAAACTCTTAAGGAAAAAATAGCCCGTACATTTAGATTAGCCAGAAATATGTATCTAGAAGGAATCATCGATGAACAATAGTTTTGTAAGCAAGAATAACTTGCGGGTTCGAGTCCACCGTGCGTGCCAGTGTTAGTCGGCCGCCGGAGTGGGACAGATGTAACGGATGCCAGATGTAACGGAGTTTCTTGAATTACGCGCGAAAAGTTGGTACGCACATCTTGTAAATTCTATATAAAGCAATGTAAGGAGAATGGTCAGAGAGACGTCCTTTCTGGAATTGCCAGATTGTTCGCCTGAACATTTCTGAGATTATTGTTTACATTATTGTGAAGTCTTGAGTATTGTTGGGTGATTGACTATGTTCTGCATCGTCGGTTCATACTGTAGTTCACCGTAACGAGTAGTTGAATGACAGATTGTGTGTCTGAGTACTGTCATCGTATTGTATTACTATGTGTTCTTCAGTTATTTTCGTACTCTCAGTCGTGTTGAGTAGTTATATTACCGTATGAGTTGAATAGGCAACCTGATGCATTGTTGAATACGTTCTGTTTGTTTTATTGAACTTATTGTATTCAGTGACGAAGATGAACTATTGCTTTCAGTAAACGTGAACTTTTATTTGAGATCGTTGTAAATCGTTATGACAAACGAATCTATTTGAGTCTGTAACTCAGACTACTGCTCTGTTCCAATAGCAGGTTAGTCTGGAGAAGTTCGGTACGCAGGAATATAGAAATCAAGTATTGTCTAGTTAATGCTAGTAACTGAGCTAAGACGTGCATTCATGTTTTTGATGTTGTGACTAAGAATTGGGAAAAGAGTACAGGGCCTCTGTCTAATAGACCCCTACCACTCCCAAGAACCCACGTTAGTCTGGTAACGCCTTTCGGTAATGATACTGAAAGTTTAACACAGTTTACGGTGAATCACTGTTTTACGTTTAATATTTGTTCGGTAACGATTTCGGCTAGTCAGTAACATAGCGTCACTGTGTTACATTTAACAATTACATAGCACCTCAGAAGATCATAGTACAATTGTTATCTCATGCGACCAAACAGATGGTAATCAAGTGAACATGATGCCATACATTCAAGAGCGTCTATTTGAAGCTAATAAGCAATGGAACCACAAAAAGTTCTTGAACAGAAGTCTACCATTGACCATCTTGATCTACCATGCTTTAGGCATTCGGGAATATCTTAAGGAAATGCCTTCATCCATAGAGATGGCTAAGTACACCAAATTGACCACGGTACCAAGGAAAAAGAAGGGAGTAAAAGTGATAGATGAGGCAGGAACTAGCTTGCCACCTAGGATGAGAGGATCCAAGAGATTAAGGGAAATGTTAAAAGCAGAAGAAGCACTTCCTGCTTCAAAGAGGATACACGTACTTTCAAAGACAAAAATTGAAGACACCACACCCATTACGGAAGAGGAGCTAAAGGAAGCATTGGAATCTACTCACCAATACATGGAAGGAAAAGTGAATTTGCCAGTACAAGAGCATCACTATCATCAGACTAATGCTGAAGATTTGCAAGGAAAAAGATCGACAAAGTTCCACATGTATAGAGAGTTGGGATTGATGAACTCTAGTCCACCTTCGAATACCCAAGAAGAACAAGAACCATCCCTGATAAATGTGGACCTCAAAAGTGATTCAAAAGATGATGGCAAATGGGATGAGTTGAATCAAGTCACTGATTGCTTTGTGGTGGAAGGTACAAAGATAGATCAAACCCCTGACAACACAGTCATGGACACAACAAAGAAGGGATCATCCCAAGAAGAAATCCACACCTTGAGGATGAATGAAGAAATGAAGATCCAAATTACGGAAACTCACTTGGATGGAGAAGTCCTAATAAAGGTGCCAAAGGTAGAAAAAGACTAGGAAGAAGTGGAGGAGCTGAAGCCATTCACTCCAATCAAGGTTGTAGCAGAGCCCTCTCCACTGGACGTTACATTTTAGGGAAGTGCTACAAAGTCTACCACAAATGAAGAAGAAGAAAAAGAACATCAAATACATCTTTAAATTAGACAACCACATAATGCGACAATACACGTAGATAAGGGCAAGGATGTACTCACCGGGGAAGCATCAAGTATTCCTAAAACATGGCTGAACATGGATGTGGCTCAACTCAAGCCCGTGGTGAAGTAGATGATACAAACGGTCATGGATACTCAACAACAAATGATTGAAGCAGATGCCAATTATGACAAGGCTTTGAGGAAGCAAAACCAATTTCAGGTAATAAGTGAAAAGCTCTCTACATAGGTCATAGAAGTCCAACAGGCACTCACGGCCAAAGAGAAAGAAACTAATGAAGCTATGGAAAAATGCAATATGTTAATGGGGTGAAGCTGAGAAAGTGTGGATGACAGCTAGAAGTAAACTGTTGGAATCATAAATCAAGGTATATATGGAGGAAGCTAACAATCATGTGGAGGGAGAATCGAGCAAAAAGAGAAGAAGAAGAAGATCAAAGAACAAAACAGCTCAATAAGAAATAACCACCCTCTGCCCAAAGCCCCACAGGGGCATGCATCAGGCTGCAACACCAAAGGACCAGGTCCCGAAGAGTGGAAACAAACAACCAGGACCTTTCAAGGGGAGACTGTACACAAAGGACTTCAGATCGGATAAATTAAAAAATTGACTGAAGGTCTTAACTATCTCCTTGTCTACTAGGTGCGTGCAGTGGAAATAAATAAACAAACTAAAGAAAAGCACTAGGTCCCAAGAAATGGTCAATCCCTTAAAGAAGTAATATATTGCCTCTGACCCTTTGAGGCCTCGACAAGATCGTGCAGTGGAAAGAAGTAAACACGCTCCAACAAAATACAACTGGTTCAGATGTGTGAAACTAAGCAATATCCAAAGACCAAAAGCTAGAAAGAGGTCGAAGCTGCGAAGTTGAAGCGGGTGACTAAGAGTATCACATTCTTAGCCACTGAATGCGTGCATGGCAGCCCAACTTAACACAACAACCCAAATTTGTGAATATAAGGAATACCAAGCTGCTTACAGAAGCAAAGGACTTAGATCAGATAAGGTAACAAATTCACTGATAGTCCTTATTGCTTCTTCGACCACTTGGTGCATGTACTAAGGAGCTATAAACAAGGCACAGACAAGTGTTGGAGATAGATGTCTGCGGAAGCACGCGAACAGCACAAGGAAGAAGAAGAAGCTTGGAGCACAAACACACAATAGTGAATGTATTACTAGAGAATGTACAAAGATAAGTAGCCCATTAGGGCAATAGGTGTATATACAAGCCGGGGGAAAAAAACCTCCTAAAGAGGGGAAAAAGTGCCCCGGCGGTCCTAGTGTGTTCACACACATCACTACCTAAATATATCAACAAATCCCCCCTGGGAGTGATGCGGTGAACAAGGAGCTGGCACTCATGTATAAGGAAGTGCCAAGCTATGTGGAAATCACTCCACAAAAGTAAGTAAGCCCAAAGCTTTGCGGAAAGCTTCAAACTTCTCCCTAGGCAGAGCCTTCGTGAAAAGGTCTGCAATGTTCTCCTGCGTGGGCACATATGCCAAGCTGATCTTCCCAGTAGAGAACCTCTCCCTGACATAGTGATAATGCACCTCAATGTGCTTAGTGCGAGCATGGAACACAGGGTTCCTCGCAACTGCCAATGCGCTCTAACTGTCAGTGAAGATGGTGGTGGCAGAAGACCGACCAACACCCAAATCAGCCATAAGGCATCTGAGCCACACACACTCAACAGTCGCTGTGAAAGCTGCCCTATACTCAGCCTCACAACTCGAAGTGGCCACAGTAGGCTGCTTCTTGCTCAACCAAGATATACATGAGCTACCAAGCATGAAGCAAAAACCACTGGTGGACACACGAGTGTCATAGCAACCAGCCCAATCTGAGTTAGAAAAAGCATGCAAATCTGGCGGTAGTGATCCCCCCTTGGGATAAAACAACCCAAGTAGCCGAGTACCACTCAAGTAGCGAAAGATGCGCTTAACCACCTTCCAATGCGTGACTCCTGGGCAATGCATAAACCTGCTCATCTGTGAGACAGCAAACTGAATATCTGGCCGAGTAATGCATAAGTAAATCAAGCATCCAACAGCCTGCTGATAGAGAACAGCATCAAATGCATCTCCAGCATCATGAAGACTCAATCGTAAACCTGTCTCCATAGGAGTGGCAATAGGCTTACAATCTTCAAGGCCAAAATGCTGCAATAATGTGTCAATATATTTCGTTTGACACAAATCCATTCCACCATCAACTTGCATAAACTGAATGCCCAAATAGTGATGCAAATGCCCCAAATCAGACATCTCAAATGACGCATGCAAATCAGCCTTAAAATCAGCAATATGCTTCTCAATAGGACCAGTGAGCAGCATGTCATCAACATAGACAACAATGATCAGAAGCACATCATTAGCACGCTTAACATATAAGGTGCTTTCAGTTGGACTGTTCACAAAACCATGTGCAATCAGATAGGCATGTATCTTCTCATACCAAGCACGTGGTGCTTGCTTTAAACCATATAACGCCTTCTTTAACCTGCACACCTAGTTTTCATGCCCTTTCTGCACAAAGCCACGGGGCTGAAAAACATACGCTTCTTCATGCAAGTCACCATTCAAAAATGTTGTTTTAATGTCCAACTGATGTACATTCCAAACATGATGGGCTGCAAGTGCACAAATGCTCCGAACAGTAGTCATACGGCATGTAGGTGCAAAGGTCTCATCAAAATCAATGCCTCTTTCTTGCCTATAACCCTTTGCAACAAGCCTAGCCTTATACATGTCAACTGTACCATCAGGTTTACGCTTCAGCTTGTATACCCACTTAGTGCCAATGGCCTTCTTGCCAGGAGGCAAGTCACATAAAGACCATGTATCATTCTTCATTATAGCATCATATTCAGATTGCATAGCAGCCATCCAATTTTCTGAATTTTGTGCTTCATCAAAAGAAACAGGCTCATTCTCATCACAGAGGCTAGACGCAGCCATAGCATAGCAATATGATGCAAAGGAGGCACTATGAGAGCCTGAACGAGTACGATATGACAAAGGTGCATCTAATTTGTTGTCACGCAAAGTCTGCACCAGCCATTTTGGCATAGTTTTTGCTTGCTCAATATCAGCTCTCTCATCAACAAGTGCATCATGTAAATCTGCATCAGAAATGGAATGATCTGCATCATCATATGAAACCTGCAAAGGTTGAGAAGTTGCCTCATTAGGACCAGCACTAGACTGTCCACCTGTAAAAAGAGGCATCAAAGTATCATACATGTCTTTAGAGCTAACAGATGTCTCCTTAGTACATGAAAGCAATGGTTGAATAGCATCTTCCACAAAGACAACATCATGGCTAACCAGAATGTGTTTAGTCTGTGGATGATACAGATGATAGCCTTTACTTTCAGAACTGTACCCAACAAAAATACATTTTACTGCCTTATCATCCAATTTTTTGCGATGTTGTTCAGGCACTAGTGCATATGCCAAACATCCAAAAACCCGCAGATGAGCAACAGATACCAAGCCTCATATGGAGTGATAGACTGTAGCGCTTTAGTGGGACAGCTGTTAAGTACATATGCTGCACATATGACAGCCTCAAGCCAGAAACTATGTGGTAAATCCTGACTCTTGACCATACACCTCGCCATCTCCATGAGTGACATGTTCTTCCGTTCAGAAACTCCATTCTGTTGAGGTGTATACGGCACTGTACACTGGTGTTTTATCCCACGTTCAGCCAGAAATGTATTAAAATCAGAAGACATGTATTCCCCCCCTCGATCAGAACGGAGGGTGCCCATTTTACATGCTGACAGATTTTCAGCCAAAACCAAAAACTGTTTGAAGCACAAAAACACTTCGGACTTTGCCTTCAATGGATATACCCGTGCATGCCTAGAAAAATCATCAATGAAAGTCACGAAGTAAAGATAGTTTCCAAAAGAAGGTGTCTGCATAGGACCACAGACATCACTATGTACAAGCTGCAATTTCTGCATAGCCCGAACTGATCCATCTTTTGGAAAGGAGGAACGCTGCATTTTGCCCAAAATACAGCCTTCACATACATGTTTTCCAGGTGCCTCAAGCTTGGGCAAAGAAGACACCATATCAGATTTCTGCAGGCGTAGCAAACTAGCAAAATTCAGATGACCAAAGCGTGCATGCCAAAGCTTTGCATCTGAGATAGCCTGAGAATCATGAACTGCACATGCCGAATCATTCACAGATCTTTCATAGTCTATGAGCTTATACAGGCCACGACATAAAATGCCAGAAGCAATAATAACATCGCCATTTGATAGATCATGAACTGTACATCTGTCATCAACAAATTTCACAACCAAGCCAATCTTGGCTAATGCAGAAACTGATAACAGATTCTTCTTTATCCCTAGCACAAATAAAGCATCTGACAAGGTGAAAGAACTACCATCAGCAGTAGTCAGAATGATCTTACCAACTCCCATAACAAGATAAGAGGAGTTGTTGGCACATGTGACAGTATTCCCTGTAGGGGCAGGCTCGAGTGAACAGAAGAAACTGTGCTGCGAGGTAATATCTTTGGTCGCCCCACTGTCAAAGTACCAAACATCTGAGTCCACTGCAGACATGCACTGCTCATGAGAAGAAGGGTCAAAATTGCAAAGAGTAGTAAACGCCCATTCTTCTTCCTACACAAGATTTGCAGACTCTATTTTTGGTGTAGAGGCCTCTGCAACAACCATTCCAGCCTCTTTCTTCTTTGCCTCTTTTGCAGTCAGTTTTAGACAGTTCTTTATGATATGATCATTCCCTTTATAGAACTTGCAAAACAATTTCTGCTTTTCTGATTTCTTCTCATCTTTATCCTGGTTCTTCGAATGTGCAGCATTTGCAGATTTCTGCTTACTAGTAGAAGAGCTCCATTTTCCTTTGCCCTTCTGACTAGCCAGGAAAGCTTGATCTGCAACACGCATAATGGACCTGTTCTGCCTGGACTGATCTTCCTGCAATAGAACAGAGACTAACTCCTCAAATGATAAGGCATTCGGATTGCCTTTCATCATCAACCGAAGAGTAGAAGCAAAACTCTGATATGAATCAGGAAGACCATTCAAAACGGTCTGCACAAGTGAGCTATCTAGTATAACCTCATCAGCAGAAATCAAATGTTCCTTCAAATCTTTGATCTTTGTTAGGAAACTGTCCATAGAATCACCTTCATTCATGTGCTCACTCTCCAACTGTTTTCGGAGGTAAGCAACACGAGCCTCATTCCTAGCTTGGTACAATGTGGTTAGTGTATCCCAAGCATCCCTAGCTATTCTGCAAGAGCGAATATGAGGAATAATGGCACGTTTGACAGACAAGGCTATCAATGCATATGCTTGGGCATCTCTGCCATCCCAACGAATTTGCTCTGCAGTAGGTGCAACAGAAACAACAGCACGAACATGAATCTCCGGAATATCATCTTCGACACCATCTTCATCAGGTCTAGCACCTGTATTTGTAGTACCTGTAGTTGCAGGTGTAACAGGACGTCTTTCAACACCCTGCACAATGTTCCACAGGCCTTTTGCAACCCATACATGTCGCATCATATAAGCCCATAATGGGTAGTTGGTACCATCCAACTTATCCTCAACAGCCAACATACGGAATACATGAGTGTGTGTGTGTGTGTTTGTATGTGTATATATGTGTGTATGCTCTAAAACCAACATTAAACATTAAGAAACATAATTTCATTTCTCTTTCTCTGTCATCTCTCTCTCTCTTTCTCTCTCTCTCTCTCTCTCTCTCTCTCTCTCTCTCTCTCTCTCTCTCTCTCTCTCTCTCTCTCTCTCTCTCTCTCTCTCTCTCTCTCTCTCTCTCTCTCTCTCTCTCTCTCTCTCTCATAAAGAATAAAACAATACGTGCATGTACATCAATCATTTACATCGATGTAATTTACTCCAGATCGATCATCAAAGCACAGTCAATGTCGCTTCTCATCAAGCAAAAAAGGGATGCCAAAAAGCTCGTACAAAACAAAACGAAACAGAAATTAGGAAACAAAAACGAATAAATAAAGAGAGAGGGAAAATGAGTGCATCACTTATCAAGATGCAATAGAGAGAGAGAGATGTGTGTGTGTAGAGAGAGAGATCTCTGTGTGTGCGGAGAGAGAGAGAGAGAGAGATATTTGTGTGTATGTATGGTACGAGATGAGGGTGGATGTGTGTGAGGGGAGAGAACTCAAAAAAAAAGCCCAGGGTCACCACAATGCAAGTGAGATCGAGATGCTCGTGTGCAAATTCGACTGAGAAAACTGATCAGAGTTCAAAATAGAGGACTAGTGAACTTTTGGCTTTCGGGTTATTAAACACATTCTCCGTATAGGCATCAGTATAGGCATCAATATAAGGGATGGTATAAGAGCTGGTATAAGCGTTGGTATTTTATTGTCAGATATCGGTGCCTATACCTATGCCTATAACAGTGCTTATACCGATGGTAGCATTTTTCGATGCACATACCCGTGATAATTTTCCAGTGGTCATACTGACACCAGATTGACCGTTGGTATGGTTAGCATGGTTTTTCCAAACATTTCCAACGGTCATACTGATGTCGAGGTCGACCGTCGGTATGGATAGCGTCAGTATGAGGCTCATATGTTGTAGTGGAGTTTTTTCAAGTCCACAAATTTGTCTTGGGATTGGGAAAAAATATTTGACCTTTTCTAAGAAAAGAGGTGTCACTCTTTGGCACATGCCATAGACATGGATCTAGTATATGAGGATGGTCATAGGAGCACAAGCTCCAAGGACTAGAGGAAAAGCTTCCATCAGATTGTAGACTCTATTGAGTGTTTCATGTCGGTAAACTTGGAGAGTATATTTTTTGGGAGGGTAATCTTATAGATTGTATTGTTTCTTTGCAAGAAATTGATAGCATAGATCATATTCCATATAGAATACTAGATTGGAGGTAGAAATGATTAAGGAACCATGTCATCCAGGAGTATCTAGAAGCCTAAAGAGAAATACCGCTTATAGATTCTACTTAGGAATCAAAAGCTCTAGTTTGCAAGTACTTTCCCTCATAGATCATTGAAGAAAATGATCTTTATAAGGGGGGGGGGGGGGGGGGGGGGGGGGAGGGTGCTAGAAATCAGACCATAGAGACCATCTCATGTGTGTGTGGGAAAAGGGCTAAGGTTATCCAAGAGTCCCTAATGCATGGGATATCATTAGGTACTTGAGGAGTAATGGGAAGGAGTGTTGCATGATGGCCACATGTTGACTCTAGAGCATTCTAGAACATAACTATCTTGGGTGCAAATGGATATAAAGGATGGGGGTGATTTACACACACATCATTCAAGTCTTTTCTTTGAGATTTTTAGAGATAGAACTTCGCAGGTAGCATCCAATCAAATGAATTTTTAATCTTAAAACATCTTTCCAATATTGTTATTCTAAAAAAATCCAATCAAATGCATCTTTTTAAAATATTCTTCCTTCTACTCTTGTTATCTATAATGAGCAATGGGACTACGTAGAAGAATTTCTTTTCCACGGTTTTTTATTGAAGAAATGAATGATGAAACACTAGTTTTTCGTGTTGTTTTATTAGGAACAAAACACTATTATGGTAAAGTTTCACGAATTGTATGTAACCTTAACTCTATTGTAACTTCTCCTTTTAAAGTGCAGACATGGGTGCATGGTGGTTTTTGGAACTTAGAAGATTCAAATGTGGAAGCATTTAAGAGCACAAAGACACTCCCAATTTCGCAAGTGTTTTCTCCAAGACTCCATGTGCATACAAGATCTTGGATCTAGTGCTTAAATTTTATGCTCCTCCCTAGGTCTCTTCAAAATCACATTAAGAAGGTCTTCAAGGGCTACTTTAAAACCATACTTAGTTTGAGAACCAATAAGAGGCTTCCACCTCAATAACAAAACAATAGGTACATAATATATAGTAGAAACGTGATGAAAGGGTAAAAATAGAGGAGATTCCCTATATTAAATACATGATGATTTCACTTTAATTCAATTTGGATGTCATTTTTTAGATGTTGATTGTTTTGAAAGTCACATGTATTAAAAGCTTTTTAAGTACTTCTAAAGTCACTTTTTTCTCTTTTTATACTAAATCATCGTAAAATCTCCACATCTCTAACCCCTTCATAAGTCTTCTTGGATCACTTTTGCCTTGGGAAGCATAACTACAAACTTTTCCCATTCCCTTCTTTGGAAAACTTAGAATTTGTTCTCTCTCCACTTTTGGGAGCATAATTCTACTATGTCTACTATGTAAGCTTGAAGTTTTCTTGTTTCTCACCTTATTCCTTGTCATTTGTTGTAGACATCTACTTCTAACGAAGTACAAATCTAAAAATCTACTTTAGATTTTTCTATCCCAGTAATTTTCTTGTTTATATCTAGTGTGGGTCCTTTTTGTAAGAAGCATTGTACCTTGCAATGTGAATCTACAAGGCTTAAGGTGGACTCTACTTTGAGAACTAGGAAAATGGTCACACATAAATGAAGTAGTTCCAAGGAGATATAAGATCTATATATCGACTTTAGGTTTCTCTAGTTCAAGCCTTTTTGCTTTTGTGTCTAGTATAGAGTTATTTTCTTAGAACTTTCCTATTTTTTAGTGTAGATTTAAAAAGCTAAAAGTGTACTAAATTGTTTAGAGTTAGGAAGATGGCTCAACATCAAAGAAGTCATCTCACGGAGGTTAAATTCTACAAATGTACTTTGAATTTCTCTATTTCAAGCATTTCCTCTTTTTTATTAGCTATATTTTTTTTCTTAGAAGTGTTCTAATCTCCATTGATTATCTAAGAAGTTGAAGGTTGTCCTATAAAGATGAATACACATTAAAGAGAATAAAAAAAAGATTGAATCTTTTAACAGGGTAGTTTTTCAAGAGGGAAGAAGTTGGAGCATCCAAGTTTTCACAAGGAGTATGTGGATTAGCATAAAACTCAACACTATAGGTGGTCACAAAGTTCCAAGGAAGCATCTCAACTAGTAAAAATAACACTAGAAGGGGCACATTGTCCACCTCAAATATAGCATAATAGAGGGGAAGATAATCAAAGTCCAACATGTCTACAATGCATCATAATTGAAAATCCATGACAATGTAACAACTAGTTATCCATAAAAGTATAATTGCCACTTAATTTGATTTTTTAGTGGTTAACAATTTCATGGGTGGACACTATATTGTAGATGTTTTTCCGTCAAAGTTCTATGAATGGGAGCCCTTGGAAGCATTATCATGGAGTTTCAATGTGATGCATGTGGGTATAGGGGATTCGATATATGATGGTGTGAATCCTTCTAAAATAAATGAGAGGGATATCTTTTTCCGTAAAGGCATGTACTTAGTCATTCATCATCAAAAGGATTTGGTAGATTAGAGATTCTACATTTGCCAGATTTGGAGACTTCTAACTAGCCAATCATGGTAATGATATAATCTCTCTTACTAGTGAAGATTGAGATGGAGATAAAAAATGTAATGAAGTATACATCTGGTTGTAAGTCACCATTCAAAAATATTTTTAATGTCCAATTAATGTACATTCAAACCATGATGAGCTGCAAGTGCACATATGCTACAAAACAGTAGTCATTCGGCATGTGGGAGCAAAGGGCTCATTAAAATCAATGCCTCTTTTGTAAGCATAACCTTTTGGAACAAGCCTAGCCTTATACTTGTCAACTATTCCATCAGGCTTACATTTCAGCTTGTATACTCATTTAGTGCCAATGGCCTTTTTGCGTAGAGGCAAGTCACATAAAGACAAAGTATCATTCTTCATAATAGCATCATATTCTACTTACATGGCAGCCATCCAATTTTTTGAACTTTGTAATTCATCAAAAGAAACAAGCTCACTCTCATCACAAAGACTAGAGGCAGCCATAGCATAGCAATCTGATGCAAAAGTAGCACTATGAGAGCCTCGATGAGTATGATATGATAGAGCTACATCTAATTTGCTATCTCGCAAAGTTTGCACGAACCATTTTGGCATAGTTTTCGCCTCCTCTATGTTAGGCCTCTCATCAACAAGTGCATCATGTAAATCTACATAAAAAATGGAAGGATTTGCATCATCATGTGAAACCTATAAAGGCTGAGAAATACCCTCATTTGGACAAGCACTTGATTTTCCACCTGTGAAAAGAGGCAACAAAGTGTGATACATGTCTTTGGAGCTAATTAATGTCTCCTTAGTACATGAAAGTAATGGCTGAATTTTTCCATAGAAACAACATCATGGCGAATCAAAATGTGTTTAGTCTATGGATGATACAGACAATAGCCTTTGCTTTCAGAACTGTACCCAAGAAAGATACGGTTTACTACTTTATCATCCAATTTTTTGTGTTGTTGTTCAGACACTAATGCATATGCTAGCCAATCAAGGATATGCAGATGAGCAACAAATGGCTTGTGACCATGCCAAGCCTCATATGGAGTTATAGACTATAGTGCTTTGGTGGGACACCTGTTAAGTACATATGTTGCATACCGAACAGCCTCAAGCCAGAAGCTATGTGGTAAAGCTTAAGTTTAGACCATAAACTTTGCCATCTCCATGAGTGACTTGTTCTTGCTTTTAGAAAATGTTAAGGCATTTTGATTTTCCTTTCATCATCAATTGCAGAGTAGAAGCAAAACTCTAATATGAATCTGGAAGACCATTCAGAACACTCTGCATAAGTGAATTGTCTCGTAAGATTTCATCAACAAAAACTAACTGCCCCTTCAAATCTTTGAGCTTTGTCAAAAAACTATCCATGGAATCTCCTTCATTCATGTGCTCACTCTCCAACTATTTTTGGGAGGTAAGCAACACGATCCTCATTTGTTGCCTAGTATAAAGTGGTAAGTGTATCCCAAGCATCCTTATCTTTTTTGCAAGAGTGAATGTGAGGGATAATGGCATGTTTGACAGAAAAAGCTATCAATGCATGTGCCTGAGCATCTCTATCATCCCAACAAAATTGCTCTGCAATAGGTGCAACACGATTTGAAGCACGAATAGGAAATTAAAGATCGTCATCTTCAATGCCAAGTGCATCACCTTCACTAATTGTATTTGTAGGTGTAGTAGGTCGTTTTTCAACACCTTGCACAATATTCCACAGTACTTTTGCTACCAATACATGATGCATCATATATGCTCATAATGGGTAATAAGTACCATCCAATCTATCCTCAACAACCAACATATGAAATACATCATTGCTTTCAAGCATGGTCATTGGCACCATTGCTTTCAAGCTTGATGGAAAAAAATGAAACTATTTTTGAAAGTTGAACAACACTATCTTGTCGAGCTCTGCTAAACTTGTAGTAGACTTTGAGGTGCTAGTACTAGCAAACCAAAACTTGTATATATGTTTGGCACAAAAATATGAAATTGCCTACATAGGCATTGTGATAATGCTTTCGGAGCCCGAAACGAGCTCAAATCAAAATTTTGGCACCAGATAGCAAAGTTGTCTTGAACTCTTAATTGTCATGAGTATGCTCACCAATTTTCATGTGATTCTGAGATTGTGATCGAAGGGGTGTTTATGATGCCTTAGATGAAGCAAAAACTTTCTCTAATACTAATTGTTGGAGTTTGGGTTCTACAAAAGCACGCAAACAACACAAGGAAGAAGAAGAAGCTCAGAGCACAACACACAATACTGAATGTATTACCAAGTGAATGTACAAAGATAAGTAAAGCATTAGGGTTATAGGCATATATACAAGCCTAGGGAAAAAAACTCCTAAAGACTGAAAAAAGTACCCGAGTGGTCCTATGTGTGTTCACACACATCACTACCAAAATATATCAACAAATCATTCATAGAATAACTAGACGCCTTCTTTAGATTGCTTACTTCATTTTTTTAAGTTTATTTTCCTAGCCTTAGTGCTACTTAATTAAATGATTTCAAGAGCATCCCATATTTCCTTTGTATTTTGCAAGGTTTGCATATTCCCTATCATAGATTTACTTGTGCGTTATGACAATATAACATATTTTTCCAATTCTTCTCATTCCATTCGTTTGCAACCCATCTTTCTTTCATCAATCTATGGTCTCCATACTTGTCAGCCGTTTTTCCTCCCCACGCTATATTTCTTTCTTTTGAGATATGATGACCAAGAACATTGAGGATTTTACCTATGCAATTGACATTGTATATGTCGATGTAGTTGAAATCTTCACAATAACTTCTCCTGCTTGATTTTTGAATCTATAATCTTCCTTCTTCAATCGATGTTAAAATTCTTCAACCTCTCTTCTTCAGCTTCCTTGATGTATTGATGATGCGAATTCTTCAACCAATTGTGGAGAAATATAACTCGTAATGTAAAAGAAGTGTGATGGATCCTTTGATGATGAATGAGTTTTTCTATATTACAAATTTTAATGCATATGCATTTTTGCCAAATTCAAATGACTTTTCAAAAATTCAAAGGCATATGCATTTATAAAAAATTCAAATGAGTTATAGAACGCTAAGTTTAGACATTAGATGTTGCTTTAAACATGTGATGCAAGACACACTATTCATTGACAACATTTATGCAGACACAAGGACTATAGATGACTCGATTTTCATCGACAACACTTATGCAATAGGAAAATAATCACCATGAGATATTTGTCATGCACAATAATCAATAAAAAGATTACGATAAGTGAATAGAAATTATCATCATGCGCCCAAACAAAGACGTGAGAGCGGATAACTTGTAGATGGAGTTCAAACAAGTTGAATATTGAAATCGCTCTATATCTTTATCTCTTCATTGCTCCAACGACTTCCGTATAGCCTGATTTTTAATGCTCCAACGACTTTCCTATAACTTTGCTTCAATCCGGGCATTGACATGAGCTTATTTGTGAGCTTGAGCTTGAAAATTATTTGTAAACTTTGGCGATGTGGCCCATTTCTCTCTCTACGTACACAAGGACAGAGAGTAAACTTTGGCGATGTGGCCTTTTTTTTCTTCAAAATGTCAACCAATGGGATTATAAACCTTATACTAAGATCCGGATTCAAGGTCTACTATGAATGAGATCCGGATTGAAGGTCTGCTATCACCTTATTTTTAGAGGAGAGATCTGATTCAAGGCCTTAGCTTATCACCTTAGCTTAACACTCGCGTATGTGTGTGTGTGTGTGTGCCTACCTATCTCTCTCCCCCTATATATATACAAACACACAGACAAACCCTTGGTGCCAACAGAAAGCGCAGTGAGGAGGGAGCTCATGCAGCTTCTTTTCACCTCCATTTTTAGAAGGTTAGAGGCGGCCGCATAAAACTCAATTTCTTGGCAAAATAAACCTATTCTCAATTTCATCGAGCCTATTCTCTATTATGTGATAAGGATTCTCAAGTAAAATAAACCTTCAAAGCGATTGAGTAAATGACATATTCTAATCCTCAAGTACCATGAAAAAACACTTGTAGATTCTATAATTGGGTTTCACCGCAGAGGCCATTATATTAAATGTATGCCTTGACCTCATGAAAAAACTTCATTATATTAAATGTATGCCTTGACCTCATTATATTAAATGTATGCCTTGACCTCATGTTCCACCAACCTCATGAAAAAACTTCATGATGAAAGCTCATGATAAAAGAACATCTAGTGTGATACTAGTGGTCTAACTCTGGCCTTGAAGTTTTCAACCTTTCTTTAGCCTTGAAGTATTCAACTCATTTCCTTGTTCGCATCATGCTACTCACTGCATATCAGCTTCCTCCTTGTATCACGGCAAACGCTCGACCTTATCATTTTTAAGTAGAAGCGATGAAATGCTTACGACTGATGTTTTTCTCCCAGCTAGCACTTGGATCAAAAAATTACTCTTGCTACATCTCATTGAATTCACTGAGACTCCCTAATATGTACATGGAATCAAGACTTTGTAGGACAATCTGCATCTTGCTTGCTCTTCAATTTCCTCTTTTCCCTCGCTTCTTCACGAGAATTGTCCACCTCTCCCAGATGGGTTAGAAGGTCAAAGCTGGCGGAACCATTAAATTCCAACCGATCATATAATGGTACAAAAGGAGGCCTGCACACATTTAGAAGAGCATCCCATTTGAGACCAGCAAAGAAAGCATGTGACTTAACTTCGGCAGCACCACCATGAGCACCAAGTCGTTGTGTCGGATCCTTAATCAGTAGCTGTCTGATAAGATCTGAAAGAAGGCTCTCCGATGTTAGGCCTGGAAATGCGGGTTCTGAACGAAGAATGTTGCGAAAAGTATCCTTCGTAGTTCTACCAGAGAAGGGGGTAGAACCATGTGCCATCTCAAATAGAAGCACTCCCAAAGCCCACCAATCCACACCATAATCATGACCTGATCCCTTAATCATCTCTGGTGCAACATACGGCTCCGTGCCTACAAATGACGTTGAAAACGGCATAATTACGGATGATTTGCTGAGATTGCTAGATTTGCTGCTGTCTGTATCCTTATCAGCAACAGATGGAACCACACGCTTCCGACTTGACGTATGAGAAACCGTTAGACTCGAAGCAGTTCTTTGAGCGATCCTCTCATGATCGTGAACACTTCCGGACCTTCCGTAGCACTTTCTCAAGCAAGTGAATAAGCTGTAGTCCTTGATTTCTTGGCTGTCAATTTGATGAGATCTGTGTAATGTATCAGGAGATGCCAAACTTGGTGCCAAGACTTTAGGCGTTAATATGATGGACAAATCAAAGTCACTGAGCACTATGTGTCCGTCTGCTGACAGCAGAATATTCTCAGGTTTCAAATCCCTGTAAACGATACCTTGCGCGTGTAGATGTTCCAAGGCAAGCACTATTTCGGCCGCGTAGAATCTGGACCACAAGAGAAGAAGTCACAGTCAGATGTCCGGAAAAGTCCTCAAGATGCAAGCAGATAAAGGGAAAAGGAAGTTAAGTCTCTCTCTCTCTCTCTCTCTCTCTCTCTCTCTCTCTCTCTCTCTCTCTCTCTCTCTCTCTCTCTCTCTCTCTGGAAAAGCTTCATCATACTTTTATTATGAGAAGCAAATGCAATGCAGCTTGCGAAAACGCATGCTGTCGGCGAAAGACTGACCTGATGGCAGTGGGAGAAAAACGCTTGTCGGGGAGACTGCGCTGAAGGGAATTAAGATCCCCGCCGGAGCAAAACTTCAGGACAAGAAAGCGGAATTCGTCGTGATCGAACGCAGCATACAAACGGGGGAGGAAAGGGTGTGGCGACGTAGCGATTCTAGAAAGGATGCGTTCCTCATTGCAAGAACGCTGCAGATCGTCACCGCGCGACCTTCTAAATGCCTTCACGGCATACAACTGATCATCTTCATGTTCCTCCGCGCAACGCTCCGTCTGCTGCTGAGACTTGTTGTTGATTGATTTGGCTAAGAACACAATACCGGCCGCGCCGCTCCCCAACGGATGCAGAGGCAGGTAGTCTTCGAGCATGGAGGCGGGGCAAGGAAGGTGCGCTCGCACGGGGCGCGCGCTGTTATTCGGGGCTGGGAAAAGCTTGCCGGCTGGGCGGGAGCGAAGAAGCTGCAATTCCTGGTGTGCGACAAATGTCCTGGGCCGCCATTATGAATGTGTAGCAGTTGTTGAATAATTCTAGGAGAAGAAGATGTGAAGAGTAACCTCCAAGGAGGAGGTCGAGTTTGTGTGTCATATGTGAAGTGAGCGTCTCCGTGGTCTTCACGTTTGGAACATCCGCTGCCCACCACGCTTAAAATGAGAAGTCACAATAAGGCTGAGGTCCACTTGGCCCCCTCGGAACAAAAGGAATTCAGACTGAACGTAAAAAAATAAGTGGGGATTCACACACTAAGCGATGGCACCAATAACGTTTTCACTTAAAGAACGGGAAATGTTGATCATGGACTTTCCACCCACTCACCTATGAAAAAATGAGATGTGGCCTTCACATTGAAGTTTATTGTTGATTTTTTTCTTGAGTGTATAATGAACTCGACATACACTCACACACCCGACCTCATAAGGTAGAGACACCCATCCTTGAGGAACTCAAGATATGTCAAGTCAAGACTTAAACTCAGGACTTTCTCCCAGAGACTCAAGATACGGGGGCTTGAACTATTGTTGAATTTTTAATCAAACATAATTCTTATTGTTGAATTTTTAATACATAAGGTGAGAAAAAAAACCATGTGAGAAAAAGAATCAGTAGTAACATAAGGAGAGATACAAAAAATAGAGAAGGAACAAAAGTTCCACCACCTCATGTACTTGTGTGTGTATTTCAAAGACAAGGACATGGAAGGATTCTATAGGTGATAAAAAGAATGTTTGTTGTGGAATTCTTTGGGATCTTTTGTGAGTGTGTATCTGGTGGTAAGTAAACATCAACATCACTTGTTCAAGCTCTACTCTCTAGAAGATCACCAATGATACACAGAATAATGCTTTCATGCAAAAGCATGGTACAACAAGACTTGCTTATCTTTACACTATCTATGCTCCTTTTACATAAGAAGAGTGAAGCTAACATAGAAAATGGTTATATGTCCCTCAAAATTTAAAAAGAAAAGTTTGTATCATTGCTCATTGTTGAGATGATGTAGATTGCTTCAAGCTCTAAGGAACTCGAATTGGCATCAAGTGTAGAATCCGCAACTCATAATGTCAACACAAGGGAAGACTATTGCAGGTGTGAAGTGCTCAAGCAAGATACACACATGCATGCATGCCAATCTCATGAGCAAGGCGACACAAAGTCCAAGAAACTCACTTCCATTCACAAGAATTGAGAAAAATACAAGAGCTAACAAGCTAACCTTATTGAGTTAACCCTGAAAGAGTCCATTGTCTTTTATAGACAATTTTATAGACTAGACGGTGTGCACATTCCAGTATCCACCCTAGCTTAAAATTGGTCCTAAACCTCCATATGACCTCAGATTTGAAATTCAAAAACTTCAAAAAATATATATAAAGTATCACTATATAATCTTGAGGACTCCTTTTCTTGTACAAATGTGGAATTTAATTACAGAAATAGGCTTTGGGAATGTTTTGGTCAAATTAGTAAGAGCTAGAATCTCTCAAGCTTTGAAAATCAAAGACTAGTGAAGAAACCATGTCATCCAAGACTATCTAATAGCCTGGAGAGGATTACCGCTTACTGACTCTATTTGGGAATCAAAAGCTTTGGTTCAGAAGTACTTTCCCTCATTGATCATTGAGGACAATGATCTTTAGAAGGGGGGAGAGTGTCAAACATTGTTCTACGGAGATCACTCCATGTGTGTGTGGGACAAGGGCTAGCCATAGCCAAGGTCCCAAGCTCGAAGGATATCCTAAGTTATTCAATGGTAATGGGGATGAGTATTGCATGATGGCCACATGGCAGCACTACATCAATCGAGATCATTGCTATTTTTGAATACAAGAGGATATAATGGATGGGCTCTCCAATAGAGAACCTCTCCCTCACATAATGATAGTGCACCTCAATGTGCTTAGTGCGAGCATGGAACATAGGGTTCCTCGCAACTACCAATGCAATCTAACTATCAGTGAAGATGGTGGTGGCAAAAGACTAACCAACACCCATATCAGGCATAAGGTGTTTGAGCCACACACACTCAACAATTGCTGCAAAAGTTGCCCTATACTCAGCCTCACAACCAGAACTAGCCATAGTAGGCTGCTTCTTGCTCAACCAAGATATGCATGAGCTACCAAGCATGAAGCAAGAACCACTGGTGGACATACCAGTGTCACAGCAATAAGCCCAATCAGAGTAAAAAAAAGCATGTAAATTTGGTGGTAGTGATCCCCCTTAGGATAAAACAATCCAAGTAGTCGGATACCATTAAAGTAGTGAAAGATGCACTTAACCGCCTGCTAATGCTTGGTAACTGGGCAAGGCATAAATGTGCTCATCTATGAGATGGCAAACTAAATATCAGGCCGATTTATGCATAAGTAAATCAAGCATCCAATAGCCTACTAATAGAGAACAACATCAAATGCATCTCCAACATCATGAAGGCTCCACCATAAAATGTTCTCCATAGGAGTGGCAATAGGTTTGTAGTCTTCAAGGCCAAAATGCTGCAATAATGTGTCAATATATCTCCTTTGACACAAAGCTATTCTAGCATCAACTTGCATAAAGTGAATTCGCAAATGGGAATTCCCCAAATCTGACATCTCAAATAAGGCATGCAAATGAGCCTTAAAATCAGCAATATGCTTCATATTAGGACCATGAAGGAGCATGTCATCAACATAGACAACAATGATCAAAAGCACATCATTTGCATGCTTAACATATAAGGTGCTCTCACTTGTACTATTCTCAAAACCATGTGCAATCAAGTAGGCATGTATCTTTTCATACCAAGCATGTGGTGCTTGCTTCAAACCATATAATTGTTGGAGAAACACTCACTAATTAGACATATATTTGAAGGTCAAACCTTAGGAAGAAAACCCCATGCCTATGTGAAGGGACAAATTCACAAATGTATCATATTTGTAAAGTTAGTTCACTTTAGTTCTAGAAGTTTTTTAAAAATCACGGGAATGAGAAAATCTATATAAGTTAGTTAGTATTAACTGACGCGAGGAGAAGAAGGAGGAGGAAGACAATGAGAAAGTGAGAAGAACTCATTTTTGTATGACTGAGTATAGTCGGGCTTCTCTGAGTGAGAAAGCATCTGTAAAACTTTTGAGTTTTTTATAGTTATGAGAAGAACTGAGTAAAGTTCTGTGTATGAGCCTCTCTCCATCATCTCCATGTTTGCCTACTGTGTGATGAATTCAAAAGTTCAAGTTTTCTGAGCAATTCGATGCCTGGCATCGAATCTTGGCTGATAAGTCATTTTTTCATTCTCTGTGTGTTAACTATTGTTGAATCTTTTAAAAATATGAAGTTTGTGGAGCAACTCGATGCCTGGCATCGAGTTTGAGCATAAAGTCGATGCCTGGCATCGACTTCTAGCATACAAGTCTTCTTCTTCATGTGTGTGTAAAAGAGAGTATTTCTGGTGCAGAAAAAGGGCCTAAAAAAGCTCAAAGTCGATGCCCGGCATCGACTTGGACTGAAATTCGATGCCAGGCATCGAATTTTTTATTTTTGGACATCAAGAATACTAAAACAGGCAAAAATTTCTAGTTTTGGAAGGTCATACAGGGTCATCTTGTGAGGGCCATAACTTGAGTTCTAGAGCTCCGTTTGATGCATATGATAGCTTGTTGGAAAGCTCTACTCTTCTAGTTTCAGCCTATAAAGTTTCATCAAGAAATAATACTTGAGCTAGGAGAAATTAGCAAAATACTGAAGGTATGTCATTTCAGTGACTAGGAATTTCTGTAGAAGCAAAGTTCTCACTTTAGGCTATCATTTCTCAAAGTTTGGAGTGGCAATGAGTTAATGGTGACCATAGAGGTGTTCTAGTGTCACCTTAATTCATTTCTTGTGGTGTTTCATACATCAACAAGTGGTATCAGAGCAGAAAGATTCTCGAGAGCAGAAGACGACAAAGGTACGAGAAGTTTTGTAAAGTCTTCCATTAAAGTTTGAAAGGTGAAGCATTTGAAGACACAAGGCATCAAAAGATTACTTTCGAAGTATCCTCATACACAAAGAACTTCAAAAGGTATTATCCTTTATCCTTTAAGCTCACAGGTTGCAGCAGAAGGAAAGAACTATGGCAGATCATATCTCCATTGACAAACTGGACAGAGATAATTACCCCGCATGGGTAATGAGAATGGAAGCCTTACTTATGAGTAAGGATCTCATGGTATATGTAACAGGTGAAGAAGAGAAGCCAGTATTTGAAGATGAAAGCCGACCAAAGAAAGAAGAACTTGATGCTTTAAAGCATTGGCAGAAGAAGGATGCAAGTGCAAAAGCCTACATCTACAATACAATCTCAGATCATTTGCTACCACACATCAGAGGATTGGAATCATCAGAAGATATATGGAATGCATTGGAATATCATTTCCAAAGCACTACTAAAGCACGGAAAGCAAGTCTATGGTCAGAGTTTACAACATTCAAGAAGAAGCCAAGTCAAACCATTAGTGATTATGTCACTAAGATGAAGGATCTAGCAGATAGTCTTGGATCCATAGATGAAGATGTTGAAGATCACAGATTGATTGCTCAATTACTTGCAGGTTTGAGAGGAGATGAAAGGTGGAAACCTTTTGTCTTATCAACAGAACTTTCATTAAATCATTATGTTCCAGATTTGAACCAGTTGCTTGGTTTAATGCTCACATATGAGCAAGACTTGAAGGGAGATGGAGATAAAGGACAAAGTTCTGCAATGTACGTGAAGAATAAAAAGAAAGGAGATAAAGGTAAAGCAAAGGATGAAGAGGAGTCTAATTCTCAAGCTTATTATGCAAGAGGTAAAGGCACTGGCAGAGGAAGAGCAAGAGGTTTTGGAAGAGGAAGAGGTAATCAAAATAATAACAAGAAGGCTTGCTGGATCTGTGGATTGAGTAATCATTTGGCTCATGACTGTTGGCACAACCAACAAGGATTAAACCAGAATCAAAACAACAATAGCAGAGGTCGAGGTGGAAGATATCAAAGTAATTTTCAAAGAGGTAGACAAAGTCAAAGAGGAGGCTATGGTAGAGGTGGAGGAAGAAGTTGGGGACAGAATCAATCCTACAACACCACCTACTACAACTATGCAAATGACACACAGAATGAAAGTCATACATCATTGATGATGAATTCAATCAGCACATCAGACAAAGAAGATCTAAAGGTATTTTACATTGACTCTGGATGTTCTAATCATTTGTCAGGAAACATAGAATTGATGTCAGATTTGGAAAAAGGCATTTCTAGTCACACAGTTCAAACTGGTGATAATACAAGACATAGTGTACATTCAATTGGAAAAGTGAAATGCAAGAGTGGAGCAGATTTGCTAACCAATGTTTTGTATGTTCCTACAATACCTAAAAACTTGATTAGTGTGGGACAGATAGTTGAAAAAGGTTTTCAAGTCAGGTTTACAAATGAAGGAGTATTTGTGGAAGATCCAGAGAATGGATATAATCAGATTGTCTCTGGTAAGAAAGAAGGTAGACTCTTTACTTTAAGAGTGCAAGGGAACATTGGTCAAGCTTTGCTCACACATGGTGAAGCAGTGATTACAGAACTTGATCTCTGGCATAAGAGATTAGGTCATTTCAATGAAAGAGGAATTAAAGCTATGGTTGCTAATCAGTCTGTACTAGGATTACCAAATGTGCAAAGTCAACATATGGTTTATAAATGTGAAGCATGTCAAATGGGTAAAGCACACAGGTTACCATTTCAAAAGAAAGGAATCAAACATGATGGAGTACTTGAGCTCATTCATACAGATGTATGGGGACCAACAAAAGAAGGATCTATCAGTGGCTCAAGGTATTATGTTCTTTTCATTGATGATGCTACAAGATGGATAACATTATATGTTTTGAAGGAAAGATCAGAAGTGTTTGGAGCTTTCAAGCATTTTCATGCATATGCAGAGAGAGTCACAGGTCAAAAGCTTAAGAGATTGAGGTCTGATGGAGGGGGAGAATACTTCTCCCAACAGTTCAATGATTATCTTTGGAATGCAGGTATTAAGAGAGAAATAACTTGCAGGTATACACCACAACAAAATGGTGTAGCAGAAAGAAGGAACAGGACTTTGGTTGAGTTTGCTAGAGCTATGCTAAAGGAGAAGAACTGTCCAAATTATCTTTGGGCTGAGGCTGTAAATACAGCTACATATCTTGTGAATAGATTACCATGTGCAGCTCTGAATGGAATGACTCCATATGAAGCTTGGTGGGGTAAGAAACCAACACTAGATCATTGTAGAGTGTTTGGATCAATTGCATATGCTTATGTGCCATCACAGCTTAGGCATAAACTTGAACCAAAGGCAGAAAAATATGTGTTCATTGGTTATGATGAAAAGCAGATGGGTTACAGATTGTGGAATCCTCTAACCAAACAATTTATTGTTTCTAGAGATGTTACATTTGATGAACAGAAAAGTTGGTATGCAGATCAAAGTCATACAGCTGAAGAATTTGAAGAAGAGGTAAGAAGATGTGAGAAAGGAAAATCAATTGTGCAGGTGAATAGAGATGAAGACTATATGCAAGCAAGTACATCCAGAAGTGGATTAACAAGAATGAATGAAGAAGCTCCTATATTTGATGAAGAGGTGTATCCAGAAACTTATAAAGAATGTGAACCAAGAAGGTCAAGCAGGACAAGGAGACAACCAGAAAGGTATTCTTATGATACTTCTTACATAACTCAGAAGAACTATGCATATATGGTCAAAGATGATGAAGAACCCCAGAACTATGATGAAGCTAAAGGTAAGAAGCAATGGGAAGAAGCAATGAAGGAAGAGTTCAATGCACTGGAGGAGAACAAGACATGGGAACTTGTTCCTAAACCAATTGGTAAGAAAGTAATTGGAAATAAATGGGTTTATAAAGTGAAGAAGCTTGCAGATGGAAGTATAGCCAGATACAAAGCTAGATTGGTGGTGAAAGGCTATGCCCAGACCTATGGCATAGATTATGATGAGACATTCAGTCCTGTAGCTAAGATGTCAACTATAAGGACAATCATTGCTATTGCAGCTTCAAAAGGATGGACCCTAAGTCAATTGGATATAAAAAATGCATTTTTGAATGGATACATATCAGATGAGGTATACATGGAACAACCTCAAGGGTTTATAGATTCCAGGTATCCAAATTTTGTTTGCAGGTTGAGAAGAGCATTGTATGGATTGAAGCAAGCTCCAAGAGCTTGGAACTATAGACTGGTGAAGTATCTCAATGATCTTGGATATCAAAGTTCAAAAGCAGACCCAAGTCTACTTATCAGAAGAACAGAGGAAGGTACAATCTACATTTGTATTTATGTAGATGACATTATAATCACAGGTACTTCAGATGAAGGAATCAAGGAGGTAAAGAGATTACTTGAGAAAGAGTTCAAGATCAGTGACCTAG
This sequence comes from Ceratopteris richardii, assembly GCA_020310875.1. NCBI lineage: Eukaryota > Viridiplantae > Streptophyta > Polypodiopsida > Polypodiales > Pteridaceae > Ceratopteris > Ceratopteris richardii. The sequence goes on from CM035443.1 coordinate 84,086,271, forward strand.
GAAAGTTGTCATACTTTCTTGGAATGGAAGTCACTTATACAGATCATGGCATATATGTGTCACAAGAAAGGTATCTTCTGAACTTGTTGAAGAAGTTTGATATGGAAAATTGCAGAGAAGCTTCAACTCCACTTGAAGTTAATCACAAGCTCAGTAAATATGATGGTGCAGACTACAAAGATATGAGGAAGTATCAATCTCTTGTGGGTAGTTTGATTTATGCTACACTAACAAGACCTGATCTTAGTTATGCAGTGGGAGTTTTGTCACAATTCATGCATTGTCCAAAGGACCCACATTGGATTGCAGGTCAAAGAGTTCTCAGATATATCAAAGGAACTATAAAGGAAGGATTATATTATCCTTTTACATCAGATTTGAAGTTGAGAGCCTACAGTGACTCAGACTGGGCAGGTAATCAAGATGACAGGAGATCAACTCATGGTTACATGATATACATTGGTGATAAGCTTGTAAGTTGGTGTTCCAAGAAACAACATACAGTAGCATTATCATCAACTGAAGCAGAGTACAAAGGACTTGTGGAAGCAGCTAAGGAAGTCATATGGATGCAGACATTGTTCAAGAGCTTAGGCATTGATCAAGGTACACCTACAATACATGGAGATAATATGAGTTCACTCTATCTTGCAGCAATTCCAGTATTTCATGCAAGGACAAAGCACATAGAGATACAGTATCATTTTCTCAGGGAAAAGGTAATGGAGAAGGAGATTGAAGTGGAGTACATTTCTACTAAAGATCAGTTAGCAGACATAATGACAAAGAGCTTGGATGGTGTGAAGACCAGCAGATTTAAAAGCATGGCAGGAGTAAAAGAAAAGAAGATGATATGAAGAAACAGGGAATGTCAATTAGTGATTGAGGGGGAGCTGTTGGAGAAACACTCACTAATTAGACATATATTTGAAGGTCAAACCTTAGGAAGAAAACCCCATGCCTATGTGAAGGGACAAATTCACAAATGTATCATATTTGTAAAGTTAGTTCACTTTAGTTCTAGAAGTTTTTTAAAAATCACGGGAATGAGAAAATCTATATAAGTTAGTTAGTATTAACTGACGCGAGGAGAAGAAGGAGGAGGAAGACAATGAGAAAGTGAGAAGAACTCATTTTTGTATGACTGAGTATAGTCGGGCTTCTCTGAGTGAGAAAGCATCTGTAAAACTTTTGAGTTTTTTATAGTTATGAGAAGAACTGAGTAAAGTTCTGTGTATGAGCCTCTCTCCATCATCTCCATGTTTGCCTACTGTGTGATGAATTCAAAAGTTCAAGTTTTCTGAGCAATTCGATGCCTGGCATCGAATCTTGGCTGATAAGTCATTTTTTCATTCTCTGTGTGTTAACTATTGTTGAATCTTTTAAAAATATGAAGTTTGTGGAGCAACTCGATGCCTGGCATCGAGTTTGAGCATAAAGTCGATGCCTGGCATCGACTTCTAGCATACAAGTCTTCTTCTTCATGTGTGTGTAAAAGAGAGTATTTCTAGTGCAGAAAAAGGGCCTAAAAAAGCTCAAAGTCGATGCCCGGCATCGACTTGGACTGAAATTCGATGCCAGGCATCGAATTTTTTATTTTTGGACATCAGGAATACTAAAACAGGCAAAAATTTCCAGTTTTGGAAGGTCATACAGGGTCATCTTGTGAGGGCCATAACTTGAGTTCTAGAGCTCCGTTTGATGCATATGATAGCTTGTTGGAAAGCTCTACTCTTCTAGTTTCAGCGTATAAAGTTTCATCAAGAAATAATACTTGAGCTAGGAGAAATTAGCAAAATACTGAAGGTATGTCATTTCAGTGACTAGGAATTTCTGTAGAAGCAAAGTTCTCACTTTAGGCTATCATTTCTCAAAGTTTGGAGTGGCAATGAGTTAATGGTGACCATAGAGGTGTTCTAGTGTCACCTTAATTCATTTCTTGTGGTGTTTCATACATCAACAATAATGTCTTCTTCAACCTACATGCTTTGTTGGCATGACCTTTTTGCACAAAAACACGAGGCTAAAACACATACACTTCTTCATGTAAACCATTCACAAATTTTGTTTTAATTTACAACTAATATACATTCCAACCATGATGAGCTACAACTGCATAGATGATATGAAGAGTAGTCATTTGGCACGTGGGAGCAAAGGTCTTACCAAAATCAATGCCTCTTTCCTATGCATAACCTTTTGCAACAAGCCTAGCCCTACACCTATCAACTATTCCATTAGGCTTACACTTCAGCTTGTATATCCACTTAGTGCCAATGGCCTTTGTGCTTGGAGGCAAATCACATAAAGAACAAGTACCATTCTTCATAATAGCATCATATTCTGATTGCATGGCAACCATCTAATTTTCTAAATTTTTTGCTTCATCAAACAAAACATGCTCATTCTCATTAGAAAGACTAGAGGCATCCATAACAGCAAAATGATGCAAAAAAAGCACTATGAGAGTCTGAACAAGTACGATATGATAGAGTTGCATCAAATTTGCTATCTTGCAAAGTCTGCACCAACCATTTTGGCATAGTTTTTGCCTCCTTTATATCAGTCCTCTCATCAACAAGTGCATCATGTAAATTTGCATCATAGATGGAATGATCTACATCATCACATGAAACCTATAAATGTTGAGAAATTGCCTCATTCGGACCAAAACTTGCCTATCCACGTGTAAAAAGAGGCACCAAACTATCATGCACATCTCTAGAGCTAAGAGAAGTCTCATTGGTAAATGAAAAAAAAGATTGAATTGCATCTTCCACAAAAATAACATCACGGCTAACCAAAATGTTTCTAGTCTATGGATGATACAGACAATAGCCTTTGCATTATGAATTGTACCAAAATACATTTCATTACTTTATCATCCAATTTCCTACATTGTTGTTCTAGCACTAATCCATATGCCAGACAACCAAAAACAGACAAATGAGCAACAAATGGCTTGCGATCATGCCAAAGCTCATATGGAGTGATAGACTACAGTGCTTTGGTGGAACACTTTTTAAGTACATATGTTGCACACATAACAACGTAAAGCTAGAAGCTATGTGGTAAAGCTTGACTTTTGACCATAAACCTTCCCAAATTGAGCAAAAAATGCATTAAAATCAGAAGACATGTATTCCCCTCTTGATTAGAACCAGGAGGGTGTCCATTTTGCATACTGATACATTTTTAGCCAAAACCAAAAATTATTTGAGGCACATAAACATGTAGGACTTTGCTTTGAGTGGATACACCCATGCATGCCTACAAAAGTCATCAATGAAAGTCATGAAGTATCCGGTTTGGGCAGAGAGGACACCATTTTAGTTTTGTGAGCATAGAAAACCAGCAAAATTCAGATGACCAAAGCATGCATGCCAAAGCTTTGGATTTGACATAGCTTGAGAATCTTGAACTACACATGTTGAATCATTCACAAATTTTGCATAATCTATGAATTTATACAACCTACAACATAAAATTCTAGAAGCAATAATGGCATTTCCATTTGACATACATTATCAAAGAGACCCAACATCTAGGTGTCTCCAGTTAAGAAAACCTCAACACAACCCTCTTTATCAAACATAAAATGCTTTATGCAAAAATGTTACCACTATATCAATGACCACATGGACGTACACAAGTGGAATCAACAAAAGCACACATAGTGTGTATGTGATCAATATATGCAGCAAAATGGTACTGAAAAAAAAGGTTGAATTCACAACCCAAATACTAGCCAAAAACACCTACAAGTGTCTCTCAACTCTGTCCTTTAGGCTAAAAAAACCTGCATAGACTTGGGGTGTGTGCTCCCACCACAATTAAAACCTTTCAAGAAACCTTTACATTTACTATTGTGGCTAAAAACGGAGCTCAAAAGGTGAATATTTGTTGTCAAAGAAGTACAAAAAACAATCTTCTTGATGTTGTTGAACTTATGTAAAGAGAACTATGGCTCCCATTAGGGGAAAAAGTGAGCCCTGCATGGGCCTTGTAAGGAAAGAGGATTAAGAAGCTTAATCAAGGTGATTAATGTGGCATAGAAAACCACTAGTGGTATTTGCCAATAAAATATCATTTTTGAGCTTTCATACTTGTATTATCAAATTTTGAATTTTATAAGCCTTTGGATCCTTTGATCAATGGCTAAGATTGAAATCCATTCTATTCAAGAGAGAGAAGAATGTCAGAACGTGGGAGTTTGGAAGCACTCACGCAAGCTTTTTGCTCACTCTCTGCACATCTTTTGGCCATTGGATCCACTCTCATCCAAGGGTAGCCCGGATTTGGGGCTGATTTCTTTTCGCAGAGCAATACGGATCGTTGGATGGTGGCTTGATCTACTGGAGGAGCGCGTTTCACGCTGATCAGATTTCGGGCAGGCTTCTAAGCCGTCGGATCGCGACCTCATCCAAGGGATGAGGAGAAAAGGCGCCCTTCTTAAGAAGGGGCTTCATTTCCACCATCAGATCTTGGAGAGATCCAATGATCTAGATTCAAAGTGGCCTTCAAGTCCAAAATTGAGCGCCAGCCGTCCGATCGAAAGTCAAATCTAATGGCCCTTATTGAAAGGCGCCTTTTCTTTGCTCTCTTAGATCTTGTCCATTGAAAGCCTTCACAATCCAAGGGTCCAAATGGAAGGATGCCTTCACTTTTGCAATTCAACCTCATCCCTTGGATCTTTGAGCCAATCCAAGGGCTATAATGCATTTGCAAGGATTTCAAAACCATTCAAGTGAGTAAAACCACAGTTTATAGCCGGTTTTCTCCTCTTTGACCATACAAAAACAAGGGAAGCCTATGCCTAGCCTATGTGATTAAGGGTCTAGACTGTGGCCACCACCCTCTTCTCATTGGTCCATCACTAATCAGCCGTCAAGCTAAAAGGCCCAAGGAGGGTTCATTTTTTCCCCTAATGCAAGAATCACCCCAAAAATTCTTCAAAATAGGCTTTGAAAGCAAAGAATGAAGCTTTGAGGGCCCAAAACATGTTCAAGGTAATGTTAACCTTAGTCTTTCCCCATCTTCAAACACCAAAAGAGTATAGCTTAGTGGCAAGAGATTGTCAGTTAAACGAGCTCTACGGGGAATAGTACTGGGATAGGTGACCTCTCAAGAAGTACTGGTAAACTTTGTCTTGACCTCAGTGACTCAGATGACAATGTGTTGAAGTATAGGGTATGCACACATCTTATTTGTGCATAGGAAACCTCTTTTTGTATCTACTTAGAGTTTCACATGAAAACTCCCTCTTAGACGCTTTTTAATATTTCTCTTCAAGTAAGGCTTTTGGAAGCATGTAAAAATACCCATACTTTTTGTAGAAGTGTGGAAAAATCCCCACGCACGTATTCTTGGAGATATGGTTGTTAGAAAGAATATTTCCTAAGATCTTTTTGAGATATGTTAGTTAGGCATGTGCTCCTTTTTTACTAGTCAAAAAGAGCACATGGGGGAATGTGTCTAGCCTATATATAGAGGCTCATTTCTTGTAATGAGAGAGCTTTTGGTCGTGCTCTCATGTAAAATCCTTTCAATGGAAGAACTCTCCTTTCTCTTAAGGCTTTGTACATATGTGTATTTAGTCTTGGAGTGTGTGAGAGTGAGGTGTGTGTGCATGCTAGCATTTCCTATGTGTATAAGTAGAGTGTTGCAATTGTCTTGTATTTTACATATGTGACTAGGATCCTTGACTCCCATTGCTCCATATTTTCAAGCATGTGGCATAGCTGCGGGCTGATGGCCAATGGCTTGAACATGATGGAGGATGGGGTGGATGAAAGGAGAGTCTTTCTTGGGCCTTCCTTCTTGCTTCCATGCAAGGTGGTGTGGGTCTTGGCTCCCAAGGGCATACTACAACAACAAATTTGGCGTCGTTGCCGGGGAGAACGGCCTTTCATCACTTGGAGTGCTCAAGAGCATGTGGTAAGATATTGATTTGCAATTTTTTTTTGCTTATACTTTTAGGATGTGTGTGTTGGCATGGCACTTTCACCCTTCCATTGGGCCATTAGTTCCCCATTTCCATGTTTTTTGTAGTGTAGTTTTAGTTCATGTTTGTTTGAAGCACAAGAACACTCTCCTAACCCCCTTCTCTCTCTCACTATCTCATACACACACTCCTACACATTCATTTTGGCATCACTTTCCACCACTGCCATCTCAGACAGAAGTGAATGCTTTGGAAAGAGGGATGGGTAGTCCTTCCTTGTCCTTCCCTCTTCACTTTCAAAAAAAAAAAAAAATCCCTTGCTGGTGAGATCTGTTTCCCACGAATTCTCTTTTTGTATTGAAAAATTGAATGGCATTTTTTCATTCAGAAAACTATGAGTGTTACCACTCTCAAATTTTGTGGGGGTAACCCATAATTATTCGCGGATGGGGGTAGGTGGAGGGAGTTAACTCCTCCCTTTCTCTCTCCTCTCTTGAATTCGGGTTGTTTGGGTTACTCACCTCCGCTATCGTGCGACCATGGCCGGCAGCTCTGCTGCCCATCTCCATCGCTGAAGATGGTTGTTGCTTCTCATAAGCTCTGCTCTTGCCCCCTCACCTCTACGAGGTTGGGTTTCAGGCCCCCCTCCATCCTCATTCACAGTTCATACTGTGGAACTATTATGATGAGCTCTCTTCTGCATTCGAGGGTCAAGTTATTTGTGCTCCCGTCGGGCCTCTGTGGTGGATTGAGGCTTTTGAAGGCTCATATGATGGCAAGATGAACCACTCCGGCTTTCCCAGCTCTCCCTCTTCCCATCGAGAGTGAGCGAAGATGATCACCACACGAAGTCTCTCCATCCTTTGGATTTATTGATGTGAATTTGAGCAATCTTGCTCGTTTTTGTCATCATCTATTTGGGGCTATGGCAACATCGTGATATCTCGCCACTGAGGTTTGGTTCCCTTATGCCCCATCTGTAATACTCTGGCAGACTCTTGCTCTTTTGGAAAACTCTTTTTTGGTGCGGACGGTCACCCTACAGACTCCAGATCGAATGTGCATTTAGGCCTCATGATTCAATAGCGTTGGGAGTTACATATGCACACTCATCTTCTTCAGCTTGGCATGCCGACTGTGGAAATAGAAAGATCCACGAAACTTGGCATCATCTCGACCTCGATCTAACTTGAGGACCTTACAAATCGTGACTGTCGTTGGCACCTGTGGAAGAAAGGGCGTCTATGCTTGTTGAGCGATGGCCTACTTGCACACCCTCAGAGGACCACCCCAGCAAACTCTTCAAAAGTTGTTAATGATAGACCCCTATCTCAGAAGATGGCTATCCTAGCTGCGAAAGCTATGTGCAATGCCAACCGGTGCTCAACTATGATGGGGATTTGGGTGTGACTAAGAAGCTCAAGGACATTTACAACAAAACTAGCAGATACTCAGCTGGCAGACACTCAGATTGTAGCATGTTTTGGTGCAAGGCCACCTCAACAGACCCATCTCAGCATGCACCAAGTGCCTCGGTTTTGCACATGTTTGAGGAACGAGACACAACATCGTTATGCATCTGCCCGTCTGAATCTGTTGAAGAGTTATGATTTGATGTCTTGCCTACCTTTTGAGATTGCCTGGTTCTAAAAGTTTCATTTTTTGTGGATAAGAGCTCTGTGTTCCTTATGAATGTTAGGCTCAAGAAGCTCGTGATGGCCAAGTTGTGCCCTTCTTAGGATGACTAAGACAGGGAAATGAGGTGGTGGCACACCCTTGCCATATGCTCCATGTGTGTGGCTCGAGCTCTCAGAGACTCCGAAATGTCGGACCGCAACAGAGGTTTGCACACCAACTTTGCAGGACTGAACAGTTGATGTACCCGACTTGTGGGCAAGGCAATGGAAAACCTCATCAGCCAAGGTCCTTATACGAGCAAAGGGCATATCAGCTTTTGACACCAATGGAACGTCATTTTGTGATGAGATTACCGATGCTATTTTTTGAGGGGCTTCAAAGCTATATCATTCAAACTTCTGAATTGTGGTTCTTTCCCAGCAAAGTACCTCGAAGATTACTATAAATCACAGTCGGCATAGATCTTTGAGTAAATCACACTATGAAACTCCTCTAAACTGATCTGATGTATATCCAGAGACTAAGAAGTTGGAGATTCTCATTAGGCCCTAAACACAAATGGATGGTAGCATCTCCATAATTGGATTTATAATTGGCTACCAGCAAGATTGAGGACCAAGGTGAAGCTCTATTAGAAGTCATCAGCCTATAGCTCTGTCCAGAGGGAATTTTCTTTGTCAAAGACATTACCATGGTGAACTACCTCATATGCTCAGAGGGACAATAGTCCTTCTCTAGCTGGTGCCATATGCTACAACAGAAGAAAGAGACTCAAAAAAAAAGGAAGAAATCAAACCTGTTCTACAGTGTCTCAATTACAACAGTCAGGAATTATTGCAGTCGACAACTTCTGATATGTATTTATCAATGAAGAGAAATGTCTGAAGAGGGAAATTTTGTGAACGGCCGTCATTTTTGAGGAAGCAAAAATAATTGAAAGAGCCATGATACTTGGTGTCTTGCTCATTCAGCTTGCCTTTAGGCATCATGGATGGCAGAGGAAGGTTGATAGGAACTTGGTTGTGGTTGATGATCAGAGGGCACCATTTCTGAGTCCTGCTGCTACTTCTCAAACACCATGACCCATTTGCAGCTGAAAGAATATACCAAGCACATTCAGTGACATATGGGCAAGGCTCAACAAAAGATGCAGCAACAGTTCTGCTAGCAACATTACTATAGAAATTGGTCGTGAGTGCTCGATAATTTATGTACTATCCTTGCTTTGAAATATTTTTGTGCTTGATGCGAATATGAATCTGATGTTCTCGGTGGTCTTCTCTGACCACCTGTTCATGACATGTGAAATTATTGTCATGAAGACTAAGTGGTCAACGATATCGGGATGATCACTAAATGGGGGCTTCCTGTCAAAACTGGGAGAACCAAGAGAAGAAACACCTCGAGAAATGTGTTGGAGTGGCATTGCAACTTTTGGCTAGACTGAGCTCTCAATTGCAATTATTAAATTACTCATGCTACTGATTTTTTTACTTCACTAGTTATAGTTAAATATTCAGGGATGTATCAGTGACATCCCACAGTAAGTATGAAAAAACAAAGTTTTTGGAATGGCACCATCTCCACCACCATCTGCTGAGCTTCTGAGGGTCTAGACAAAAATGATGGATCATACCTATACGTGAATATAATCAGAATATAGGTCAAGCTGGTGGATCCAAATGGCCAAGCATAGCCAGGGTTATTTGTGCTGCTCAAATCCTTTATGCTTCTGGCAGGCTCTTTTAACAGGATACTAAATCTAAGGAAATTCCTTTTGGGTCTTTTCAAACTTAAAGATGAAGGATGTTGTGGTCTGGGGACCTTGTTCAGAGATTGTTGTGCTAACGGACAATGCTTAGGCTGGAATCACATCCGCAACTGATGTTGGCTGTGGTGTCTGTACAATCCATGCTTCCACATAAGGCAGATGCTGACCATGTCCGGAGACTCCCAGTGAATCTTGGGCATTGAATCATTGCTGCTCAGCCAACTCCTCTGGTAAATGGTACCAGCACAGGCTGGAATGCAAAAGGACACTATACTGGTGGACCAACTCCTTATTTTGGAGTCTTAGTTACTCTCATTTGCAATATGCTCTTCATGATTAATGCACATCATTTACAGGACAAAGCATGAAGGAAGGTGGCTCCTGGGCTTCAATACTTACTGTTATAAGTCTTCTGGTCAACATGTTGGAGGCTGCTCTTCATCAAGTTGCTGGGATCCAGGTTGCTCCCCATCCCTCTATTGGTGGCTTCAAAAGCACCAAGCACCAGGATTGCTGACTGCTGACAGGGGGGCTGCATGACATTTTTCATGAGGACTGTCAACTGTTGGTTTTCTACCTGCAAATTCTAGGAAACCAAGTCCTGTGGCTTTCAAATGGTTCAAGCTCCTTGCTTTATTGTTTTATGAATATTCAGCAGATATTGGCTTGCACAGGGTTTTTGGGTTTTTGTGTGACTGTCCCAAGTGGGAATTGTGTTTGTTGCCCTGGCCCTCACTTGAAAAAATGATCTACAGTATATGTTGATGTTCTGCTCTGTACAAATGGTTGTTCCTCATTCTCAGAGTGGGTCCTCACTCTAGTATGATCATGTCTGCTCATATGGTCGGGGATGACAGTCAGGATCCGATTGTGACTTTCTTTTTCACTGTCTCTTCTGGGGGACTATGTCTCAGGTCCTATCTACACACAACAAGATACTAAAAGTGCTTTCTACATGTTGGTGATGGTGCACACTCACCAATCTGGAAGCTTGATGGATGCCAAAGCTTGTGGTGCCCTGACAATCTCATTCTTACTCAGGGTGTGTTGTTAGATTTTGGACTTGAACTACTTCAGTGTGTTACTGCCCTATTTTAGGGATTTTGTCCGCTTGCCTAGCCATCCTGTGGGAAGCTTGGTACACCTTTGATGCTAGGAGTGCTATCCTAAGTGTTGTGTATGCTGTGTCCTTTCTTGCTCTGTCATGATTGCAATGGTTGGATGCACATGGAGTTTTTTGGACTTGCAGTTTTCAGGTCCTCTAAAGACTTGCTCAGAAGGATTGCTGCATATTTGGCACCAGCAGTTGTTGGGTTGACTCACCCTTAGGGGGATTGTGTCACTCAACACTGAAGACCTGAAGACTGAAGACTTGCAAATTTGAAGACTTGAAGAGCTGCAGATCTGAAGACTTGAAGACCCAAACCTGGACAGTGCTGCAATGTATGCCCCTCTTATCTTAGCTTTGTCGAGGACGACGAAGTCTAGGAGGAGGAGGGTGTTGAAGTATAGGGTATGCACACATCTTATTTGTGCATAGGAAACCTCTTTTTGTATCTACTTAGAGTTTCACATGAAAACTCCCTCTTAGACACTTTTTAATATTTCTCTTCAAGTAAGGCTTTTGGAAGCATGTAAAAATACCCATACTTTTTGTAGAAGTGTAGAAAAATCCCCACGCACGTATTCTTGGAGATATGGTTGTTAGAAAGAATATTTCCTAAGATCTTTTTGAGATATGTTAGTTAGGCATGTGCTCCTTTTTGACTAGTCAAAAAGAGCACATGGGGGAATGTGTCTAGCCTATATATAGAGGCTCATTTCTTGTAATGAGGGAGCTTTTGGTCGTGCTCTCATGTAAAATCCTTTCAATGGAAGAACTCTCCTTTCTCTTAAGGCTTTGTACATATGTGTATTTAGTCTTGGAGTGTGTGAGAGTGAGGTGTGTGTGCATGCTAGCATTTCCTATGTGTATAAGTAGAGTGTTGCAATTGTCTTGTATTTTACATATGTGACTAGGATCCTTGACTCCCATTGCTCCATATTTTCAAGCATGTGGCATAGCTGCGGGCTGATGGCCAATGGCTTGAACATGATGGAGGATGGGGTGGATGAAAGGAGAGTCTTTCTTGGGCCTTCCTTCTTGCTTCCATGCAAGGTGGTGTGGGTCTTGGCTCCCAAGGGCATACTACAACAACACAATGTATGCCAAGATATATGCCTTGGTCACTGCCTTAGTCAAAAGCCTTGGCAACTATATGTTTTATTAAAGAACATAAACAAAAGTGTTCGATGGTCATTTGGCCTTTCACATGGACACTAATGGTAATAGGAATCTCCTTCATTCATGTGCTCACTCTCCAACTATTTTCGGAGGTATAAGCAACACGAGCCTCATTTCTTGCCTAGTATAAAGTGGTAACTGTATCCCAAGCATCCTTTGCTATTTTCCAAGAGCAAATTTGAGGATGAATGGTACATTTGATAGACAAATCTATCAATGCATGTGCTTGAGCATCTATGCCATCCCAACAAAGTTGCTCTATAGTAGGTGTAGTACGAACCATAACACGAACACAAATTTGAAGATTGTCATCTTCAATGCCATTTGCATCACCTTCGATAGCTATATTTGTAGGATGTTTTTCAACACCCTACACAATACTCCATAATCCTTTTATATATGCACATAATGGGTAATTAGTACCATCCAATCTATCCTCAACAACCAACATACGGAGTACATGATTGCTTTCAACCATGGTCATTGACTCAAATACCCTGATGCAGAAAAATGATTGTATCTCAAAAAGTTGAACTGAACTACCCTGTTGAGCTCTACTAGATCTGTAGCAAACTTTGAGGTGCTTGTACTGGCGAATGGAAACCTACATATATGTTTGGCATAAAAGGACAAAATTGCATGCATAGGCACTGAGATAGTGCATTCAAAGGTCGAAGCGAGCTTAGATCATGATTTTGACACACACAATGAAGTTTTTTTGAACTCATAATCATGCTTAGTATGCTTACCAATTTTCATGCGATTGTGAGATTGTGACCGATGGGGTGTCGACGATGCCCTAGATGAAGTGGTAGCCTACTCTGATACCAATTGTTGGGGTTTGAGATTAGCAGAAGCATGTGAATAGCACAAGGAAGAAGAAGAAGCTTGGAGCACAACACACAATACTAAATTTATTACCAAGAGAATGTACGAAGATAAGTGACTCGTTAGGGTTATAGGCATATACACAAACCGGGGAAAAAAAACCTCCTAAAGAGGGGAAAAAAGTGTCATGGTAGTCCTACTATGTTCACACACATCACTACCAAAATATATCAACATGAGAGGTGTAAGTGTCATCATCTTTTGGGATGCATGGGCATAAATGCATCTCTTGACTGTATCTAGGTGGACTACTTGGCATTTGAAACTCTTTGTGAAATCTAGCCATCATTGATTATAGGGACTAGTGGAGAATCTGAATTCAGAGCATAAAGGCTTAGGGCTTGCTATGAACAAGCGATGTGTTTGGGTTCCAAGGTAGGTCTAGAAAGTGATCCAAGAGGAGCCTCTAAACGTGGCCTTGAAGGATTTTGGATTGCAATACTAGGTGTTCAATCCACACACAAAGGTGGAGGATATGATGGATGCTAATAGTACCATTGACACCAATGAGATAAATCTTCAAAGATCTAAAATATTTTTCCCCAATTATACATATTGATCATCATATTTCATAGCTCCTCTTTGGTAAGAAGCCCTAAAGTTGACCATCTCTATAGATTTGCCTTGGAGTTTTGTTGACTTATTGTGAATCCTAGGTCATCTTCAATTTTAATGTAGTTCAAAATGCAATCCACAAGAGAACTAGGTTGCATAAAACAAAACTTGTCCATATCTTATGATTCCTTAGTCCATCTAGGAATAATGCAATCAACTTTTCCTGAGAAGGAAGTTGAATTTGGTGTACCATATGTTCTAAAAATTTTCTAGTAGCTTCCCTCACTGATTCACTAGGGATTTTCTTGAAGTTCAAGAGTTCCTTTAGAGTTTCACGCTTGACTCCAATTGGAATAATTTTGTTGATAAATGCTCTTAAGAGGCCATCACGATTTTGAAACTCATTTATGTTTAGCAACTTGTAGGGCCTTTAATGTGAAATCGAATGAGTAAAATTCAATGGAGAAATCCTCCACTCATTCAGATCCAATTATCGCGTAAAATATAGAATCATGAGATCTTGGATCAGTTTATCTATTGTAAACATTATATACAATACTTGCAACTTCTAAAGTTCAAAGTGGTAAACATAGATATGGCTTTTAGATTGTTTGACTAGGTTTTTGTAGCGCAGTTAGTTGAGTAGACACTTCTGAATGATTTAAAGGATCCGTACGACCTTGTGCTAGCTTTTCTAGCCTATCTAGCACACTTTTTTAGACGTATGCTTCCATTGGCCTTTTAATATTTGTTCCTATTCATCAACTCTAGGCATGATGGTATTTTGCACATGAAGGGCTTGAAAGAAATTTCCTTTCTGTTCTTCATAACAATCATTCCCAAGGTTGACTGCAACATGATGGAAAAGTAGAGTGATCAACTAGTAAGTGGATGTCCATTTCATCGTAACCCCATGGATCAATGAAAAGTGGGCACCTTAGGAGTAGTGAATCGGTCAAGGGAATAGAATACTCTCCCCCCATATGAGAGTTGTGGTCAAGATCATGTAAATGACTTTGTATGTTCTCTCTATGTTGTTCCATGTTGGGCTCAAAGTTAGTTAATTATTCAAGAAACTTTTTTAGGCACTTTTTCTACCCCTTTGTGATGAGATAAATCTAGAATCAACGAGTGTGGAAAATGAGGATCTTGGCCAAGGTGTATTGTTGTAGACTGTTGGCATCATACGGGAAGAAGCAGGTACGGGCATACATGCAGATCTAGCACTGAGGCAACCCATTAAATTGTTCCAAACCTTACATCATTTTAAAAGTGATTCTCATCACTAAAAACCCTTGTAAATACCGTTCACCTTTTTGTAGCTCCATTTTGTACAAGTCGAGGAGTCCTCGAGCTTGAGGAGCTTTAGAAGTAAGTGCCTACCAATTTTCATATTTTTTAGACCTTGTTTGAGCCCTCAAATAAGCCCTGGAACCTAATTTTTAACTAGGCCGGACATTAGGTCTGGACAGGGCCAAAGCTAGTCAAAAACTATAAATAGAGCTAGAGAGCTCATTTTTGGGCTAGCTTCTTGTAGTTTTGAGCTTGTATGAGAAATTGGTTGTAATAGAAGTGAATCCATTGTCTTACTCTCTTTGTTCTTGCCGTGTGTGCATGTGTGTGTGTATGTGTGTGCATGTTGGTGTGCTTCTCACTCACACATTTGTGCCTTCACTTGCTCGAGGTCTTCATACCATCCTCATGTCTTCCCGGATTGACATTAAAGGAGGTGCTACTCATCACTAAGCTACACCAAATTTTGGCGTCGTTGCCGGGGATTCAAGCTTTGAGGACGAGCGTGTGATGGTAAGACGTAGAGAGGACGCGTTGGAATGGTAAGAAGTAGGTAATTTTCTTGTTTTCATCTCCATCTCCATCTCCACCTCCACCTGCATCTCCTTCTCCACTTCATATTCCCTCTTCCTTGTCATTCTCCTCATTTGCTTAGTGCGAGTTTGAGAGAGAGCGAGTGTGTAGTGTTGTTTTTGTGTGTTTTTGCATGTTTCTTGCAGGTTTCAGCAGCATCACCATCCCAGCAAGCTCAGCAGGTACGGAATCTTTCTGCACAAGCCCCGAGGTGTCGAGCTCGAGCTATCACGACATACCGAAAAGTTGACCCAATCACAATTTTGAGTGCACCACGACACTGCGCAGGCTGAGAGCTCTTAGAATCACTAGCCTGATCAGGAAAATTCACCATATCCCGACCTATCGTGACACACCGAGGTATCGCGACACTCCCAAGTATCGTGACACTTCGACATATCGTGACACTTCGACCTATCGCGACACACCAACCTATCGTGACACTTCGACCTATCGCGACACACTGACCTATCGCGACACACCGACCTATCGCAACACTCCTAAGTATCGCGACACACCGAGGTATTGCGACACTCCCAAGTATCGCGACACTTCGACCTATCGCGACACTCCCAAGTATCGCGACACACCGACCTATCGTGACACTCCCAAGTATCGCGACACACCAACCTATCGCGACACTCCCAAGTATCGTGACACTCCCAAGTATCGCGACACTTCCACCTATCGCGACACTTCCACCTATCGCGACACTTCCACCCGACCTATCGCGATACACCGGCTTAACGCATGAAGTTTTTAGGGTGAATTAATTTATCGAATCGAGGTACCTTTGGGATTAATTTTGGACATATTGGGATGATATTAGAGCCTTAGAAGTGGGCAAAATACCTAAAAACCAGGGAGGAATTTCCTGCACCCTGAGAGCCTGTTTTGACCCCTGACTGCCTGATTGGTCATAACTTCACCATACAAACTCCGATTAAGGAGATTTTGGTCTCGTTGGAAAGCTTGTTGAGAATCCTATGTGGACCTTGAATGGTTTTTGTAAGAATCATACGTGGAGTTTTAGAACATGTATTTTTAAGTTGGCCTTTAGGTGGGACTAGGTGGTCATAAGATTTTTGGGGTACAGTGAGTTACTCCAAGGGGGGCATGTAATTGTTGATGTGTGTCTTTCAATCCATTGGGGTAGAGGAGCTATATTAACTTGTGAACTTTTGCAGGAACATTGCATGCACTCAAGGCATTCCAAGGCAAGCTAGCAAGGGTGAGTACCAAGCTTGGGAGAAGGCTTCCTAGGCTGGTGTAGCAGTCTGAGCAACCAGAGGATTGAGGTTGGAAGTTCTCTCAACCCTCCTTTGTCAATTCCTAGCTTAGGCTAGTATGACTTAGGTGTGGTGATTAATTAGAGCAACCATAGGCACGAATCAAGTCCAAGAGAACTAATCAACTAAGTACAAGCATTAAGTAGAGCTTAAGTGCGAAAATTCTAAGGAACAAAAGTAAACTTGAATCGAGCAAACATCAAGTACGGAATTCACTTAAGTACTCCTGACGACGTGATTTCAAACAAGAGCTTAACACAATTGTCAACTAAAAAGAACAAAGTGATTGGTGTAAATTAACCTGCAATGAGAGTGTACTGGGGACCAAGGGGGTAGAGAAACTAGGCATATGAACCTTAGGTCAGTCAGACACTTAGGCCGAGACCGACAAAGCCTCAGATCTTCTGAAGCTAGTGTCAATCACACTGTTAGGTCTTGGGCCCAGCAGTTGAGTGATTACCCATACACTCCCCAATCAGAAACAAGTGATTCTGAGATGTCCTATAACATGGAGAGACCAGTAGGTAGTTCAGGGGTGGCGTACCTAGAAAAGCCAGAAGGACCTTACAAGACTCAATTGGAATACATGAGGACTAATCGTCTAGGTGCTCGCATCTACGAAGACGGCCTGAGAAGATCTGTGGTCCAGATTAAGAACCCCGATCAACCCCATGGACTAGAACACCCGGTAGTCAAGTTTGAGAATGGAGCATACCTAGATAAAGAAGGGACTATTTATGTAGTCACCACCCTTCTAGATAGAATAGACGAGTTTGGGAATGTGATCGCAGAGACCGACATGGGTGATATAGAGCAAGGGAACTTAGAGGGAGAGCCGAGGACTCCCCGTGGCAGATCAGTCTTGACTAGAATCATGACTACAGAATGGATTCCCCAAGATAATAAAAGCATAGATTTGCTTTTAAACCGAGAAACCGATGAGGCTTTTTGGAGATATAAGCCTGCTCAGCCTCATGAAGTAGGTGCTCTCACAATCTATGAGTTCAAAGACCCTGATAGCCCAGGCAAAGTAACCTACCTAGACAATACATCAGAGAGGATCTTCGTGGTCACTGAGCATGGCAGACATGCCTACACATGGAAGGGTGAGTTTGTTTTTCCCCAACCTCGGACCAATGTGTCCTACAGCCACCAAGGAGCTGGGACCTCCCAAGCTCATGGAGCTCAAAGGGATAGAAGTAGAGACAGACCTGAGGTAAGCTTTGCCAACCCAATAGGAAGAGAACGAACACGAGCAGAGACGGATAGAGAAGAAACAGAGAGGACTAGGGTTCCAAGGAACCTAAGAAATGCTGATGATTTTCCTTTACCAAGGCCTAGGGAACACACCAGGATTTTGAGACCTACACAGCTAGTAAAGTCCATGAAGAATTACTTTGATGGCACTGGAGATCCATACGAACATGTGGCCGAATTTAGACAAGTCTTGAGAGCTGAACAAGTGGAGGACCTATTCACGCAATACAATGCCTTTGGTCTAACCCTTAGGAACACAGCCCTTACGTGGTTTCAACCCTTGAATGAGAGACAATTCAGGAGCATAGACCAACTTCTAGAGGCATTCATCACTGAATTCTCTAAGAGTGGCATAAGGCATAATACCTCCTCCCTGATTCATAGCTTTAAGCAAACACCTCAAGAGACGGTCAGACTAGCAGGAAGACGGTTTAGGCAATACCTAGAGAGGTGCCCAATGCCGGAGTTACCCACACCAGCCAAGCAAGTGGCTCTGTTCTTAGATGGATTGTTGAGCACCAAGCTCAGGTCATATGTATATTTGAAGGACCCCAGAACTATAGAAGAATGCGTGCACATGTGCATAGACATTGAGGATAATCTAGGCGAGGAGTTCGAGCTATCAAAAATCTACAAGGATTCGGATAACTCTAGTAGCCTTATGTCGGGTCAATCCACATCCATTGAAGAACTTGCAGAAAAGGTAGCTCAAAAACTAGGTGTCTCTAGTAAACAAATTCCAAGATTTGCCCCAGTTAAGCGGTGCTATACTTGTGGAGCTGACCATATGGCAATTGTATGTCCCATTATGGCTCAACCCCAAGTGAATCCTAGTAGCCAGTATTGCACAATAGAGCGAAGGTACACCAACCACACCGCACAAGACTGCCCTTATAACAAACAAACTGTCAGGCAAAATTACCCTCAGCCATATCCACAACAGGGTAGATACCAGAATCAGTACCCACCAAAGCAATACAGCAGACCACAGCAACCTTATCAGCCACCTTATCAAGGGCAACAGAGACCTCAACTAGTCCTTGCCCAACAACCCCCTGCTCCAACCAATGTAATCCCAGTGAAATATGCATCTGCTAAAGAAAATCTGAACCGAGCCATAGTCCCAGTCACACCGCTGCTATCAGACAGTTATCCAAGTGACCATAGTTTTGACTCCACACATATTGACAGTCCACAGGCTTACTACATGCAGTCACCCGAGCATAATGAATCATACTATTATGAGGACCCAAGTGAAAATAGTGGGGAGCCAGAGTATGCTAATGTCATGTACACAAACCCAAACTCTAGACCTCAACCTAGGCAGGTACGACCCCCATTTCCTAGAGGACCATGCTTTAGATGTCAGGGAGATCACCTCATACGTGATTGTCCATTGCCTGCCCTGCAGTGCAACCTCACTTTAGAAGAGCTACTCAAAGTTAAGCCATAAGTGTGGAAACACGTAGCCAAACAAGTGCCAGAAATAGCGAAATCTCATTCCCAGGTAGGATCACATAGAACAGTGCCAGAAATACCATTGGATAAGATAGGAGATATGAGTGAAGGAGAAGAAGGAAATACCTATCTCCCAGTTACCCATCAGGAATACACAACCAAAGCAATTTTGGACTCAGGTGCAGGAGTTGCAATTGCTACCACTTCCCTATGGAAGCGTTGGGGCAAGCCAGCACTCAGGCCAACAAGAATGAAATTGCAAATGGCCGATGGTCATATTGAGAGACCTTTGGTATTGCTAGAAGGAATAACTCTCACTACATGTGGTGTAGAGTTTGAGCATACATTTGCTATATGTGATTTTAGCAAAAACTAGGCCTATGAGATGATTTTGGGGAGACCATTTATGCGGCAGTTGCAAGTGGTACAGGATTGGGGAACCAATTCTTTGTATTTGCAACACTTAGGTGTTACAACCAAAGCCAATCTCAAGGATTACTCTCATAGAGATGTACCCCCCATCCAATGGAAACACTTTGATCAGGGAGGCCCTTCAGATGTATGGCACCCATGTACCCTCCGATCGAGATCCTTTGATACCGGAGTCTATGAAGAACAATAAACTCAAGAAGTTGAAAGAAATGTGTGCCCTCACCCCGAATATTGCTATACCATTGCGAATGTGTCTTCAACATTTTGCATTTCCAGCGCAAAGACCGATTCACACAGCCTCATAAGAAGATCTGGTATGGGTTATACCTAGTGGAGATTGGGAGCTTACCTATCAAAATGCTAGTGTGGATCCTTGGCTAGTTGTATGAAGCAGCCAAATGAGGAGTGAGGAAGCCTACTTTGAATGGCTGTTGCGCCATTACAAGAATCATCTACAGATGCTTCGCATATGATGTGCCAATCGCACGGGCCCTTAAGTACTCACAATTGCAATTCTTCCAGGGGTGGAAGTCAGGGGTTCAACCGGTGAAAAGAATGCGTGGATCACTTTCACAGGTTCTAATGCCTCGTGAGGTCACCACAGAAGCTTCCCCCAGAGAAGAAGAACAAGTAGCCCCAGTCACGATCCATCTCTAAAGACCACAATCTGAGGGTGTGATACAACCCACTCCATCAGCCCCTCCACTACCCACCGATGTTGAGTTTGCCTCAATGGCTACATTGGCAGAAGATACATCCTTTGACTTCGAGAGATTCTTGCAAACAGCACAGTTATCTGAGACTGAGTTCTTCTCAGACACTGACGGCCCCGGATCATCATCCCAGAGAGGACGGCCACAGAGTGATGCAAGAAGGGTACATTGGGAAGATGAGGCACAATGCACTCAGGCGGGAGGCACACATGAACAAGAGGAGATGCAGAGGAATGAATCAGAGGAGAGTGAGAAGGAAGCCCCAGCGTACACTGCACAACTCAGACGGCTCTACAAAACGATCAAGCAGGTACAAAAGAGGCATAAGCTATCAGAAGAGGCCAATAGAGCGATGGTGAATCAAATGCTTCAAGCAGAGAACGTGGACCCCCACTTTGTTGAATCATTGAACCTATTAGCTGAGACATATGGGATTATAGAAGCTATGCGGATCATGTTACATCGCAACCCTCCTCAATATGATCAACGAAGGCTGGATACGCGACCACGAGGGGGAAGTTCACATGGCTAGCCCGACTAACACTGAGGAACCCTATGATAGCACACGGATACCCTCTCCCCCATCACCTCCCACCCAACCCACCGAATCCCTAGCCACTAGCATTATGGAACAATCCACAGCCATCCCTACTGAGCCTATACCTCACATCCTCATTTTGGCATCCTTACCTATCCCTACCTCTATCAGTGCTTGCCAAATTTCCGAACCCCCTATAGGTCACTCTGCCACTGATCAAACTATAATAGGTCACCATTCATATTTTCCAACTCTCGGACAGCCACTGGCCAATACCCAAACCTTAACACACCCATTTTCCGTCACCACTACTCTTCCTCTTTCTGAACCCCAAACCAGTGAGCCCCAATCAACCTCCTCAGAGCCTACACAAGCCACCCTACCTCCATTCTTGGCAAACCTTGTTGAACAAATTGAGAATTATAAGAGAAAATCCCATTCCCACCCCACCTTCCCCACATTCACGGCCACCACTAACACACCACCCACCATTCCTGTATTCACAATTCACACTTCACACATGATCACGTCCGATCCCATGGACATTTCACCCTCCACAGGACCACTCACCACCACTTTCATCTCAACATCACCACTTGTAACTCCATGCACATCACCACATACAACCACTGTCAGCACAGCATCCACTTTTCCCTTCCCCACTTCCCAACCCCTTGCATCTCTCACCTCCACCTCTGCATCCACATCATTTATTCATGCACTGGACACTATGTTCAAAGCTGCGGCCCAGCTTAAACAAGAATACAGATTATTGGAAGAAAACAATAAGGAGTTGTGTACTCTGTCATCCCATCTCCAGGCACGTGTCAATGCCTTGGAATTGAGTAATGCAGCATTCCAACAAGAAGTTACCACCCTCCAACAATTGAATGCAGAGCTTGAAGCGAAGTATACAGAGACGGGTAAGGCTATGGAAGAACAACTCAGAGACCAGCTGGCCCACAATGCTAGACTACAAAGAAACATGGCCTTACTTCGCCGCCACTTAGGAGCTGCTCAAGAAGAGAACAGAAGACTACAGCAACAAAACCAGGAGAACTTAGAAGCAGCCATAGAAAACACTCCAGGGGCACCTATAGACCCTGCCAAATTCCAAGCCATTCCCTCAGAACACATTCAGCAGGTGTTAGAAGATTATGCGACCCTCTTGGAAGCACACGAATAGTTGGTAGATCATGTAAAGGAACTACAAAGATCCCAAGTGCCTCCACACACCCATCAGAACCTAAAGAGATGGTCAATTCTGCTACTTCACCAGAGCCCGAATCTTCAACGGCCAATGAGGTGCTTGAGCTACGACAACAAATTGCAGAATTAAAGATTAAGTTGCTACAATATGAACAACCCCCCTCTCCACCTGCTCAACCAACAGAAGAGGAGGCCATCACCATTCCAGTGGAGGACACATTTGAAGATACTTATGAGCCTCAACCTTTTCTAGGAGGCACAATCACTGTCGAGGGACAAGACACTTACGAAGAACCCCCTTCAGCATGGATGAAACAAGTGGAAGAAATGGGGCCAACTCATGAGGAGCGTATATGCACGCAGATGCTGGCCATGAAGACCATTGAAGACACCATACTTCAATCAGAATATTTCAAGCACCTCACCCCTAGAAGACTGATAACCAGCTCCGAGTTACAATATAAGCCATACTTTGTACTGTTGGCAGACTACAATGCTGAGATCAAACGTAAAACCAACAAGTGCCCTACTTTCGCTACCCAATTTGAACCCGAGGACATTCTAGAGGACGCCCACAAAGGGAACATATACCAACCCACCTGGAGGCAAAAGTTACTGGAGACCTATCCGGAGATGCTACGAACATGGGATCACGCGTCCATGCACTTGAAGTATAACAATTGCTACGGGCCAGTGCAACAAAGAAGATCATGGAAGACATTTGCCATAAAAGTTAAGAACAATGCCAATTGCAAAGAATGGCTCAATTACCCCACCATTGCACCCCCAACCGGCACACCTACTGTAGCTTACATGATGGCTACCATCAGACATTGGATGCCACGCCTCCACCCCATGCCTGACGTCGCTGCGCAGATGATGCTCAAGATACTAGACATGATGCAAGTAGTGTTAAAGACTTTCCGCAATGTACGTCACATCCAGCCGCCAATTCTGGGCTTCATTAATGGCAATTATGACTTACTTTATGATATGAGCACGACCCCGAGTATCCGAGTGGCTTATGCATGGCATACACGAATAAGATATCTCCCTGCTTGCTACAAGCAAACGTTTGATGACATGTTCACCACGGGGTTCTGGGAATCACACTCAGAAGTGTTCGCGCCACGCCCAACTCATCTGCTACACTTATTCGCGTGCGAACAAACAATGCATTTGGAGCTCTACACCATGCCACAACCTGACATGCCTGGCGCAATTAATTGGGATGCCCTTCAAAGAGACTTGGTCAAGGGACTACAGATCAGAGAACAAGAGCTGGCAACCGACATACTGCAGCACTACATTGCTCAAACTGCTGAGCAAAGGTATGTCAGAGACGACAGATGCTAAGGGGGGGAGAGTGTTGGCATCATATGGGAAGAATCAAGTACGAGCATACATGTAGATCTAGCACTGAGGCAACCCATTAAATTTTTCCAAACCTTACATCATTCTAAAAGTGATTCTCATCACTAAAAACCCTTATAAATACCGTTTCACCTTTGTGTAGCTCCATTTTGTACAAGTCAAGGAGTCTTTGAGCTTGAGGAGCTTTAGAAGTAAGTGCCTACCAATTTTCATATTTTTTAGACCTCGTTTGAGCCCTCAAATAAGCCCTGGAACCTAATTTTTAACTAGGCCGGACACTAGGTCTGGACAGGGCCAAAGCTAGTAAAAAACTACAAATAGAGCTAGAGAGCTCATTTTTGGGCTAGCTTCTTGTAGTTTTGAGCTTGTATGAGAACTTGGTTGTAATAGAAGTGAATCCATTGTCTTACTCTCTTTGTTCTTGCTGTGTGTGCGCGTGTGTGTGTATGTGTGTGCATGTTGGTGTGCTTCTCACTCACACATTTGTGCCTTCACTTGCTCGAGGTCTTCATACCGTCCTCATGTCTTCCCGGATTGACATTAAAGGAGGTGCTACTCATCACTGAGCTACATAGACCCACTAGATTGAAGCCAAACTGACATCAAAGGGCGAGGATCAATCTAAAAAATATCCAAGCATGTTTACCCATTTCAGTGTATAGAGACATGTCTCATGAAGTTTTAGAGTCTACACACATGCTTAAAAAGAAGATCAACACTCATACATGCACTTAAAAGCAAGAAATATGTGCCAAAAATTCATAAAAACACTTACCTTAGTTGGATACGGGTTAGAACACCTTAAGCACACCATTGAAGCTCCAAATGAAGAAGGAGATGGAAGAGAAGCGCTCAAGCAAAGAGATGCATGAAATTCTATTCAAAATGAATGAGAAATCCTTAGAAAAGTAGGGTTTTTACTTTTATACTAGAATTTTAACCCTTTTCACATGAGTTTTTTGGATAATTAACTTAGAAATTGGTCCTATTGCTTAGTCGATGCTCAAAATGAGTCTGAAAAATACTAGAAGAATTCCTAAGTGGGAAATCACTCTTGAGGCTCAAGGACTCCTTGGCCTTTCCAAAGGTGGAGTGATTTTACAAGAACCATTTTTTATTTGAACAAAATATACATAAATTGAACAAAATGTAGGCATATATGGCAATAGTTGCCTCTTGATCCAGATGGCAGAATCTCTTTTCTTTGATGTCTTTTGATTGCTTGGCCTTTTCCAAAGAGATATGAATGCTCTTCTAGCCCATTTGAAAAATGTGGTGGGCACATTCTAGCCTTCCAACTTTGCTTCAAGTCTTTTCTTCACATCTTTACTTCATCAACTCCCCCTCGTAGTCCTTGTCATCCTTGACAAGTTATAGTGGAGTCGGTGGGATCAACAATCAATCACCCTTGTCGTGGATGTTGAGATCTTGCTTATAATGGATTTTTGCCAAGTACATCAGGTGGTTTTGCTAGGAGAAATCTCTTTTTCCCCATTGAATCGATATTAAATTTGAAGTGGCTATGTCCTTTTGGATGGCATTAAACCTACAAGAATGAAAATGAGGAAATTGACAAAAATACTTAAGATTCTTTTTAGAAAATCAAGTGTGGAATGCCTCTCTATTTTATTTCAAGAGATCAATCTAGGAAAAATAGGTTCATTATGCGTGTTGCATATCAAGCTTTCTTAGCTAGTCATAAGGGCAAAGGTAAATGGAGCTCATCTACTAGCAAGCAGGAATATGCTAATTCTACACAATAAAAAAGGGAAGACAAAGATGAGAAAAAAATAGAAAGCGAAAACAAATCTGCAAGTACTATAAGAAAATGATCATGTCATAAAGAGTTTTCTAAATTTGGCTACAAAAGAGGCAAAGAAAATAGAGGCTAGAATGGTTGTTGTAGAAGCCTCTACACCTAAAACAGAGTCTACTAATCTTGTGTTGAGACAAGATCTGATCAAGCTAAATCAATATTGACTGGAAATTTTATTAATGGGTCCCCCTTTGTCTCCTTGCACTACTCCTCACATGCTTCCTCTTTGTCGATGCCCTGAACTACTACCAACAGGGAGTTTAATGAACTTACAACCTCAAGTCTCATGCTTTGTTGATACTCAAATGCCTAGGATTCTCGCTCTTGAGCATGCCATGTTCAATAAGCTTGTTTCAGCCTTGCTACCAAATGCCTGAAAAAGCTCCAAAAATTAGCTCAAAATAGCCCAAAACTGTGATAGACAAAGTTTGTCTATCATGATGGACAGAGGTGTCCGTTGTGAGTTGTATGTCATGATGGAGAGGTTTGTCGTGCTAGGCGTCTCCATAGGACCACAGACATCACTGTGAACAAGCTACAATTTCTGATTAGCTCATAATAAACCATCTTTTGGGAAGGAGAAACATTGCATTTTGCCCAAAATATAGCCTTCACATACATGTTTACTAGGTACCTCAAGTTTGGGCAAAGAGGACACCATTTCAGATTTCTATAGGTGTAGCGAACTATCAAAATTCAAATGACCAAAATGTGCATGCCAAAGCTTTGCATTTGGGAAAGCTTGAGAATCTTGAACTACACATGCTAAATCATTCATAGATTTTGCATAGTCTATGAGCTTATACAACACAAGGCATAAAATGCCAGAAGCAATAATAACAGCACCATTTGATAAACCATGAATTTTACATCTGTCATCAACAAATTTGACAACCAAGTAGATCACGACTAATGCTCAAACTAACAATAGATTTTTCTTGATCCCTGGCACAAACAAAGCATTGACAGTGTGAAAGAGCTACCATCAGTGGTAGTCAGAATGGTTTTACCAACTCCCATAAGAGGATAAGAGGAGTTTTTTGTGCATGTGACAGTATTCCCTGTAGAGGAAGAGGCTCAAGTAAACTAAAGAAACTGGTTTGCGAGGTAATATGTTTGATTACCCCATTGTCAAAGTACCAAACATCTGAGTTTATTACATATGTACACTATTCATGAGAAGATGGGTCATACATGCAAATAGTAGTAAACACCCATAGAACCACCCAATTTTCCCATGCAACCCTCCATTTTGTGCAAGTCAAGGAGTCTTCAAGGTTGAAGGGCCTAATTAGAACAAATCTACCAATTTTCATATTTTTTGGACCTCATTTGACCCTCCAAAAGTAGTGTAGGATGTATATTTTAACTAGACTCATCATTAGGTGTGAAACCAATCACTTCACCGCAAAGAACTATAAATAGACCTAGAGAGCTCATTTTTGGGGTTAGCTAGTTTGAGGTGTGAGACTTGTATGAGAGATCTTGTATTTTGAGTAATTAAAAGAAGAGATTTTCCTTCCATTGCCTCTCCTATTTTCTCTTACATGTGTGTATGTGTGTGTGCACTAGTGTGCTTCTCACCTTCACCTTTGCACACTTTCACTCGTTCATGATCTTCATATCATCCTTACACTTTCACAAATTGAAAATTAAGGAGGTGGAGGTCCATGACATGATACTTACCCTTGTCTAGAGCAACACCAAATTTGGTGTTGTTGCCAAGGACAAGCTCAAGGACAAACATGTGATGGTAAGAGCATTAGGAGATAGGCATTGGAAGGTACGTAGATAGAGTTTTTTATAGGATTTTTTTGTTGTTTTTGCATAGTGTTTTGCTTCATTTCACCTCCCCTAAATCCCCATCCATAGCCTCACATGCACATCATATCCCAAAATGATCACTTTTCACCATATCCACCCACCATTCCCCATTTCCCTCATTTGTGAGAGAGAGCGGGAGTGAGTGTTGATTTTGTGAGCCTGAGAGCTTTCTTGCAGGATCATCATTCACCATGTAGCACAAGAGGCTGCCACTGGTGAGTATCTGTGTTTTTTTTTCATCATCTTGCATGAGTGTGCAAACCATTGCGTTATCCATCTCTAGAGATGTCACAATATGTCTACAAAAGCTTTTACAACCCCCTTGTGCATCACTGAAACCATAGATCAACCAGCAAAATTCATTATTTGGATAGCTACAAAGATAAAACATTGTCAGAGCTTGAAATTTGGCATACAAGATTAGGGCATATTGGTGAGAGAAAAAATGGGTTAACACCAACATTTGTGCCCATTCATATAGTAACTAGAGCCCAAACTTTACAACAAGACCAACATATAGATCAAGAAAAGTCCTCAGATTGTAGTGGACCAGAGAGTCTAGTGGAAAGAAGACAAAATCTTGGAAAGACTGATGAGAAAGACTTAAGAGAAAATGGAATCAGAAAATAGCCAAGCTGGAAGGAAGTTTGAAAGAGACCAAGGCAAAAATCCTATAATTAGCATCCCAAGAGCCAATACAAACTCTCCAATTACCCAAGCCAAGACAAGTTCTAGCAAAACCTATCCCAGAAGACTTGGGCATGATGTCCAAAGCTTATCAAGCCAGGATAAGAGACAGACCCAATGCAGAAGAAATGGACAAGAGTTATTCTAGAGCAGACCTAGAAATATAAAGAACTAAGCTCTACATGAAAATGGTTGAACTAGCGTAGCCCATGTTCGAAGCAACCCAATATGTTAATTGGAGTAATCTAGCTAAATCTGAGTTGCATTTTCAAGGATCTATAGAGAGATTAGAACAATTGGTGTCAAAGATAGATCACAGAAAATACAAAAAGGCTCTTTCTGTTAGCAGCTTACCAAGAGAAGTCTCACCCATAGTGTCACAAGTACCCGATTCTACCAAAAGTGGAGTTTCCCCTTCAATACACAAGTATTCACAAGGATTCTTGAGAGAGATTCAAGAAGAGAAGTGGAGGCTAGAACAAGGAGCTCAACCTCCCATCCAAGAGATAAATGATCTTCATGATCAATTCATAGGGATATCAGTTTGAGTGAGAGTCATGGGAGTGGAAATGTTTTTACCATAAACAATTTCATATGGTGCACATCTAATAGTGGTATGTGTTGTGTTATTATATGCAAATTGTAGTAAGGGAATTTTCTCATCCCAATTACTTGGATTATCTAAAGAATAACAATGTAACAAATCTAAGATAGTACTATTCATAGCTTCACTTTGCCCATTACTTTCAAGATGAAAAGCACAACTAAAGTCTAACTTGGAACCTAAATTTTGAAATAATGAAACACAAAAGTGATTACAAAAAAGAACATCTTGATCTCATAGAATAACTTTTGGAAAACCTTGATGCAAAAAAATACATTTAGTAAATAACTTAGCAACTTGAGGTGCATAAAGAGTATTTTTACAAGGAATGAAATATGCTTGTTTACTAAACCTATCAACAATTTTCCAAATCATATCATTATGAGATGAAGTTGTAGGAAGAATAGTAATAAAATCCATCAAAATTTGTTCCCATGGTCCATTAGGTATGGGAAGTGGCATTAATAATCCAAATGCTTTACCATGTTGGCATTTCACATGTTGACACACAATGCAATGGGAAACATACTGTGTAATATCCTTTTCCATATTTGGCCAATAGAAGAATTCTTTACATGTAGAAATAGTACTTTGTATGCCCCTATGACCCATAGACAGTGGTTCATGCATCTCTTTCATAACAAATACTTTAAAAACTTGTGTGATGCATAACTTGTGTTGGAAATACAAGAGTCCATTATTAAAAGTGTAGTGATCCTCATTAGATGGTGTAGAATTATTGAAAGCAGTCCATGTTTGTGAAAAATACAAATCAGACGCATAAGTAGGAATCACGTCATGAAATGAATGAATATGAATGGCATAAATATTATTGATTGAAACAATATTTGTTTGTGGGGATGGGAAGCGACTAAGGGCATCAGCTACAACATTAGCTTTTCTAGGTTGATATTGAATTATAGGCTGAAAATTTTGTATAAATGAAGCCCATTTAATGTGTCTTTCAAAAATCAATGGTTGATTTAATAAATGCTTAATAGCCTATTGGTCTATTTTGATTAGAACTTCAAAACCCATAAGGTAATGTCTCCAATTTTTTAAATCATGCAGAACAGCTAAGAGTTCCTTATCATATGTACTATAGTTCATTTCAGAAGGTTTAAGTTTCTTACTTTCAAATGCAAGGGGATGATCATTTTGCATTAACACAATGCCTATACCTAAACCATTAGGATATATAACTACATGGAAAGGTTGTGCAAAATTTGGTAATTGTAAAATAGGTGCATGAGAAAGTGCTAGTCCCCATGTTTTAGTTCTTCAAAAGATTGTTGTTGTGCTAATCCCCATGCACGTTTTTACGCTTTCTTCAATAATAATGTGAGTGGAAGTGCTAAAATAAGAAAAACCTTTTATAAATTTTCTATAAAAACTAGCTAACCCTAGAAAAGATCGTACATGATTCATAGATTGAGGTATAGGCCATTTTTCAATTACTTCAATTTTCTTTGAATCTACATGAACACCTTGACTAGAAATAGTATGTCCTAAAATACTCTAATTCTTTTTTGCTAAATGATTTTCGTGGTCATTGTCATTCTCAATATAGACAAGTATATCATCAAAGAAAACAAGAACAAAAGCTTTGTAATCAAGAAAAATGTTATTAATCATATGTGCAAATCTAGGAGGTGCGTTGGTGAGTCCAAAAGGCATTACCATGAATTCAAAGTGACTAGTTTGAGTTCTAAAGACAGTCTTATAAATGTCATTTTGTATCATTTGTATCTAATCATACTCAGATTTAAGATCAATTTTGCTAAAGGTATGTGCTCCACAAAGTCTATCTAGCAAATCATCTATCTTAGGAATAGGATATCTATTTTTAGTTGTGATCTTATTGAGTGCTCTATAGTCAATGCACATCCTTTAAGTCTTGTTCTTCTTCTCCGATAAGAGAACATGTGCTCCAAAGGGAGAAGAACTAGGCCTTATAAGTCCTTTGTGAAGTAGATCCTTAACTTGATTAGCTATTTCTTTTTTATGTAAGGGTCCATGCCTATAAGGTGCTTTATGGGTAGGAGAACTACTAGGAATTAAGTCTATACTATGGTTAAGAGATCCCCAAGAAGGTGGTAGTTTAGAAGGAGAATCAGCCATAAATCAATCCTTATAGGAAGCCATAAATTATTTATGTGCATTAGGAAGTGTGTGTGTGTGTAATCAACTAT
Organism: Ceratopteris richardii; assembly: GCA_020310875.1. Lineage (NCBI taxonomy): Eukaryota > Viridiplantae > Streptophyta > Polypodiopsida > Polypodiales > Pteridaceae > Ceratopteris > Ceratopteris richardii. The sequence continues at coordinate 84,116,610 of CM035443.1, forward strand.
GTTATTGACAAAAACAATACATGAATTGTAGCCTTTCCTAAATGCATGTTTTACTTGAGTATGATTAATTAACAAAAATGGTTGGAAATCATGCATTGTAGACAAAGAAATATCTTGATTGTTAAACTTAAAAATAACTGTGTGTGTATGATAATCAATGCATGGATTATAATGATGCCGAAAAGGCATGCTAAGTACAACATCATAGGACTGCAAAGGAGAAATTAAAAATGTATGTTCATCTACGTATAAACCTATACAAATCTGAATGTTATGCAATTCACTTGTAACGTTATATCTATTTCCTTGAAATGCAACCTTAACTTTATACATAGAAGGAAGTGGGTTTCGTTGGAGATCTTACACTAGTGTATAAGAAATAAAATAATGAGAACTACCATCATCATGTAAAATATTAAGAACTTTACCATTAATGGTACCTTGCATGCAAAGTAAAGAATGGATAGAAATTTTGTTACCCAAGGTACTTATATCTTTTTCCAATGCTTCTTCGGTCCAATCTGGTTGAGTGTCTTCATGAACCACCTCCATATTGTGTAGTTGAGCTTTGATAGGTTTCATATCATTAGTTCGCAACCTACATTTAGCTTTAGTATGACCAAACTTACCACAATGCCATCAAGTGCTATAGGGCCTTTTTTTATTGAGCATCCATCATTGTAGTTTGAAGGGTTGGAGGTTTTGTAGGTTGTATGGGGGTTGTCGCATATTGTGAGAAATTGGATTGACGAGGGCACTGAAAAGTAGTGAATGGATGTTTGAAAGAAAAATTGGGCTTGCTTGGTTTTTATCATTGATACATTTGTTGTAAACGAATGGACTTGGTGATAGACTAAAACTCCTGCTTAGCATCATGTGCAAAAGAGATAGCTTCATAGAGGGTTGTAGGACGAGTGTGTTGAGCTTGGCTTGGATGCCTGTCTCCAAAATATCTTCACACTTCCGTTGCAAGGTATCTTCAAGAACCGTTTCAAGCAAACATATAAGTAGTAGTCTTTTCCAAATGTGTTCAGTATAGGTAAACACAATATCTCTGTCTTCCGATCCAAAAGTTGTCCATGATCAACAAGCATGTAAGTGGAATTGAGGAGGAAGGAAGGATGCCTTGGTCTTTTCTTGAAATGCAATCCATGTGGTGGGGTGGTTGGTGATATGCTACAAAACATTTCACCATAACTGGGCTTTCCCCACCAAATAATTAGTAACTGATTTCATTTTTTCAAATTCAGAATATAATTAATTAGAATAAAAATCATCAAATTGGGATAGCCATGAAAGAATGAATTGGCCATCCTTTCACCCATCAAATTGAGAAAATTGGACATTTTTGGCACCAATCGTGGAATGTGTGCCTTCTTCTTGAGCATTGATGATGGCCTTCACCACCCTAACTAGGTTGTTGTCATCACTTTGCATTTGTTGGAGTGTAGCATCACATTCTTTTATCTCGTTTTGAGCATGTTGGAGTTCGTGCCACAAAAGCTCCAACTGTTGCTCAAATGGTACCTTTGGTAGAGGTGATGTACCAAACTCCTTTGTAGAATGGGTAGGGCCCATGGCCTTATACAGAACCAAAACTTATGATTGGAATGGACGAGAATAAATGAATCAAAACAGGTGCCAAATCAGGAATGGAAGCCAAGAAGTACATGTTTGCAAAAGCACGTAGGCTTTGATACCACTCTTGATCGGATCTTGTAAATGCACATACGCAGAGATAGTACAGTAATGAAATCTCACAAAAACATACATAGAATAGAGAGAGACAAGAGATTGAACACAAGATTGGGTATAATCTCTCTCCACATACTCTGATGGACGAGTCTATCAGAGTATGTGTATTTATAGGTATTTTTCATTACATCCTGAATAGAAGATACATGAGGGTGGCACTTCAAAAAGCATGCATTTACAAAAAATCTACTTTATTTAAAAATCATCCATTTCTGAGTGATCTACTATTTTTACAAAAGCGCCACTTTCTAAGTGATCTACTTTTTTTACAAAAAATATATAAAATATTATCTTTTGAATATCTTCAAAAATATCTGAATAAATCCAGGCACGTTCACATCTTCATGATTCTTCATCTGCTAAATCAAAATACAATCACATTAAAAACCTCAAGGCATTAAAATCCATTTAACTTTCCACTAGTCCATAAAGTATAACACACATCATGATGGGCATGTGATGCAAGTTTTGGACCTCCCTTCTTTTCCAAAGTAGAGTGTCCAGCCGACCGCTGATCCACCACCATCAAAGATTCAACTGCAGCATGCACACCAAAGTTGAAGGTCAACTCCTACCATGCCTAGGACATGGCACAAGTTTCTAGTCAGTCTATGGAAGAAACAAATTTGATTACCCAAGGGCGAGCAACCAATGACTCCTCCATCTCCTCAAGCACCAATATCAAAGCCAAAAAGGAATCAACCATGTCATCCATCATAGCTAAGATGAGGGCCACAAGCTAAAGCTCAATAGGTTTGGATCCGAAAGCGATCAGTGATGGCTAATATGTGTATGTATGTGTATATATATATATACGTGTGTGTGTGTGCAAGTGTGTGTTTATGTATGTATGTATATGTATATGTATATTTGTATTTTTTATTGTAAATATATTTGAGAAAATTTAAAAAACACAAAACGTTATTTGTTATTGAAAAGTAATTTTGATTATGATTTTCTTTGAAAGATATATTTTATCATAACGCTTTTGATTGAAAGCACTTGGTCAGTAGATTGTTGCAAAACTTATTTGAGGTCCATCGAATATGTGGATCTGTCATGGAATAGTTTGATCTTCATATAGTTCGGTTATTATTCATGAAACAAGAAGTCTCAAGTAACGAATAATGCAACATAGTTTGTTAACCTCAATGGATCAGTTACTAACCGAAGATAGTATTTTGCTCATAAATTTCTACCTTGAAAATCTCGAAAAGGTCCTTATTTGAAAGAGGCCGATGTGCTTTTATAATTCACCTTGTCTTATGCCACCACATATATGTATATGTATACAAACTACAAACAATATTTACGTTTTAAACTATCTAATTACATCATAAATCAGAAACATTTTTGCTAGCACACCGTTCTCTTGCTAAGAGCATTAGTATCTCAATGTCTTTTCTTGCTAAGAGCATTAGTATTTCATTTGACTTAAAAAATGAGTGCTTAGAGTAATGTAATAAACGTATTAGAGAAACTTGGAAAGGAAAATGATCCCCATGCCCTCAAGTATTGTTGACCCCTTGATAATGTAAGGTACAAAAGGAAAATGAGATATAAGTTCAAAAAGGATGGGGGAGAATATGGAGAGTAACATCGGACAAGAAGTGTCATGGGAAAGAATCCAATAAATAAAATGGAAAAATGAGAAAGAGTTAACCCCATTCAAGGAATTCAAAATATGATAAGAGGCACCACATTCATAAACTAAAATGGAATTCTAAAGATCCCACGTGATATTGTTGGAGATTATGAGGGGAAATCAATAGTTTGGATGAATGCTCAAAGTGAGAAACCGACATTCAAAAATTTTGGCAGTATTTATAGAGAAAAAGGCTTTGTACACATCACGTGGAAACTTTTGATTTGATGTAAACCCTGTCCCTGAATGATCATGAAATTTTGTGAATCTAAAAATATTTCGTACCTTCAAAAATCAATTCCTTCTTGGAAATTTAAGAATATGCTTTCTGTAGTGTGCAAAAATATCTTTTTTTCATCAAACCAAAAAATTGTACACTGAATATGATAATCTTCATCACTTTAGTGGCATTTTTAGAGAATATTGTATTAAAAAGAGAATTTCTTCATACGATTAAAAGAGACAGCAATGTTATATTCTTGTACACATGGAAAGACTCTATTTGTCAATTTCCTTAATCTGTCATTAGCAAACAACCTCTTTTTGATTGTTTTCTGCCCTAATGCATTCATCGAACATCGAATCTTGTCTATCATGCTAGAACCAAGCTTAGTGAAGTGCACTATCAATTCATAAGGGAAAAGGGGATATCCAATGAAGTTAGAGTACATCATATTGGTACTAAGGACCAAGTTTCTGACATGTTTACAAAGGCTTTGGATGGAATGAAGATTTCAAAGTTCAAGCAATGCATCAACATGAAGGAGCTTGGATGAAGAAGAAGAATTGAAGCTTGAGGGGGAGTGTTAAAAGTCAAGCTTTGAGAAAAACTTCATGGGAAATCAATAAAGGATATGTGGAGCAATATAAGTAAGCCAAAAGCCACAAGATTCCATCATGAAAAATCAATCAAACACTCCCCAAATCATCTCAACTAAGTCCTCCAATTTAGGAGGTTGATTTGGAAAGGTAGTTCATAGATTTTAGGGGCACACTTCTCAATATAAAACTAGCATGTATCCCAACTTCTTTTGGTCCATGTTTTTGGAGTTTTAATTCATTTAGAGAGAACTAAGTGTTGGAGTTGTAATAAGCAAGCCGTTTTCTTGCTTGTTTGTTTTCTTTGAGTAGGCATATCTGTGTGCACACACAATGTTGAAATTCTCTACCCTTGGAATGTTAGCATTAGTTCTCCGTCTTTATGTATCCATTTGATATAATTCTTGTCTCATTGGATAATTATTGGATTCTACTTTAAGCTCATTAATTTTCTACAGTATTGTCTAAGAATTTTGGGAGAAACCTTTATTTTAGTGAAATTGGGTGATTGATATCTCTCTTTGTGTGTAGGCTCTATTGGAATTATTTTGCTTTGAGTTGTAAGGGCTGGTTCTCCTTCTCTGTTTATCTATTTTCTATGATTTTGGTGTCATTGCGTGTTTATTATAACACTCTAAAGTTATCCCAATTTTGAGATTCATTCTCGATATATGCTATGAGAAAAGATTGCTGGAGTGAAGTGAGGTCTCTGTTTCACTAGCAATTATGAGCATTCAACTAGCTCATCTTGTGGACATTGTTTCTCTTTGCGTGAGCATCCATTTGAAGTGAATTTTTTTTTAATGGAAAAATCTTGGTGGTTACTACAATTCCACAAAAGCTCATTGAATTTCTCTACATATGCTATGAGAAAGAGCATTTTTGGTGTGCAGAGGTCAAAGAAAGGTACTTGTGGAGGTCATTTGTGCTTCTTCATTTCATAGGGGTTGAGATACTTCCCCCAATAATATTTCTTGCATGAGGAGGAATAAAAGATTCCTTAAAAAAGTTCTTCCATGTTGTAGGACGATTTATGCCATGCCGTAAAACACTCCACAAGAGAAGATTAAGGAATCTTTACTTCCTGAAGAAGAGAATATTCCTTAACGTTCTCTTGAAAGGCCTTCCATGTTGTAGGAGGATCTACACCATGTCGTAAAACATTCCACGAGACTTGGGTTTTTCCCACTAAATAATAGTGGAAAACTTCACTTTATCATTTTCTAAGTAGGATTCATCTGAATAAAAATCATTAAACTAGGATAACCATGATAAAACAAGTTGAGCATTTTTATGGCCATTGAATCGTAAAAATTGGAAGTTCTTGATGGCCATCCTTGAATGCGTGCCATCACCTTGAGTGATATTAATTGCCTTCATCACCCATGCAAGGTTATCCTCCTCAAAATGGATCTTTTGAAGTAATTCATCACGTTCTTAGATCTCGTTTTGGGCACCTCAAAGTTTGTGCCATAGGAGCTCCAACTGTTGTTGGAGCACTACCTTGGGTTGAGATGATTCACCAAAGTCCTCCATGGTATGTGTAGGTTTCATGTGTGTGTAGAAGAAGAAACCCCCTTGCTCAATATCTGAAAACAATTTTAAGAATTCTTAAAATCAAAAGGAAAAGGGAAGAGTGGTTCTTGGGAATTGAAAAAGTAAGAGAGATGAAAGTTGTGTTAAATATAAGTGAAAAGGACTAGAGTGACAACACAAGTGCATAGTGTATTGGTAAAACACTTGACTTGTGAATATGAGATTGGGTTCAAATCCCCTCCTTACTAGATGAGAGACTCCTTATTGCCTTTCTTTAATTAAAGAGTGTTCACACATAGCCAACAGGAACTGGAGATCACCTAAACCTCAATTTGCACCTCATGTTGATAAGTTGTTTATTAAATGTATTTTCCCGCATCATATTTTTCAAAACTCATAATATTTGATTGTGTGCATTTTCCAATCACTTTTGGGTTGCATTATCTCAACATTTTGGTTAAAGAATAGATTTTAGTTGTGTATTTAATCTAGAAAGTAATGGACAAAGTGAAGCTACAAATAGTACTATTGTTGATTTGCTGTGTTGTTATCCATTAGATAGTTCCACTAACTAGGATGAGAAATTACCACTAGTTTAATTTTCTTACAATAGCACAACATATACCACTACTAGTCGTGCAACTTTTGAAATTGTTTATGGTAAAAAGTTTCCCATTCCCATGTCACTCACTCAAAATAATATTCCTACGGATAATTTTATTGTGCAAGTTCACATTTCTATACTTCACGAAGTCCATGAGCACATTAGGAAAATTCAAGAACGTTACAATTGTAATGTTAATAAGAAATATTTAGCAAAAGACTTTAAGGAAAATGATTTAGTATGGTTACATATCATTAAACAATGTTGGAAATATATTTTACAAAATCCTAAAGTTAAACTTGCACCATGATATTAAGGATCATTTCATATTATTCAAAATATCAATGATAATTCATTTAGATTACATATACCATCTCATTGGAACATACATAACTCTTTTCATATTAGTTTACTAAAACCATTCGAAGGAGCTTTACCACTAACTCCTATTCTTGATGATCCTTCTTTGCTTGAAGATGAATATGCAATTTCAATTCTTGAGAGAATAAATGATCATGATCTAACCGCTACATGTACATGTACTCAATATCATAGATATTTGGTTTGTGAGGGTTTGGATGGGCATGTACCTATTCAGATGTGTCTAGACATAAATAACAAAAACTATGTTTTTGTATATATTTTGTAAATAAGGATCCATGTAGAGGGTTGTTTTTAGAAAGTCATAAAAATAGTGGTTGCGATAAGGATCATTATAGAATGTGAGTTTTGTACATAAAATATAAATCTCTTCGTAAAAGAGAGAAACTTTTTACTTTCATGCCCGATTTTCAAAGTGTCACCCTCATTTTAACCTCTATTTTGGACATAATAATAAAATATAAATACATGTACTCTATAGACTGGTTCAATAGAGTACATGGGGGGACATTGCACCCAATAATATGTTCCTTCTTATCTACTATGCAAATGTACTTTTATGTGTTTTTCAGATTTTTTACTCTGTGTATGCATGTTCATAAAGTGGGCGTCGAACATGTAGATGGAACTGAGGAGGAAGGAAAGATTGCTTAACCTTCTCGTGAAGGACCTTGCATATCCTAGGAGGATTTGTACCATGTTGTAAACCATTCAACCAGAGTTGGCCTTTCCCCACTAAATTATTAGTGGGAAACTACACTTTATGATTTTCGAAGTAGGATTCATGTGAATAAAAATCATCAAACTAGGATAACCATGATAAAACAAGTTGATAATCCATATAACGATCAAACCATGAAAATTGGAAGTTCTTGACGTTGAATTTTAAATGGGTTCCATTAGCTTGAGCTGTAATAATGGCCTTGATCACCAACACAACATTCTCCTACTGAAAATGCATCTTTTGAAGTAATTCTTCATGTCCTTATATCTCCTTTTGTGTGCCTCCAAGTTCGTGTTGTAGGATCTCCAACTACTGTTTGATTAGTACCTGGGGTAGAGGTGATTCACCAAAGTCCTCCATCGTATGTGTAGGGCCCGTGGGTGTGTAGAAGAAGAAACCCCCTTGTTAAAGATGTGAAAAAAGTTTTAAGAATTCTTGAATTCAAATGGAAAATGGAAGGGTGTTCCTTGGGAAGTGAAAAGTCAAGAGAGATGAAAATTATGTTTAGTATAAGTAAAAAGCAGTAGAGTGACAACACAAATGAATAGTGTAGTGCTAAAAAATTTGACTTGTGAGCGTGGGGTTGTGGGTTCAAAACCCCTCCTTGCTAGATAAGAGACTCCTTTTTTCCATTCCTTAATTAAAGAGTGTTTGTGCATAGCCAATGGTCAAGAGAGCTTTAGTCTATGCCTTAGAGTAAGTAGAACGAGTAAATATAGGCCAAAGTTGTAGGTTTAGGTTCAAGAATTGGAACCCATGTTGAGAGAAAAAATGAATACAAGAAATGGAATCTAGCCTAAACATGTGCCTCATGTTGATAAGCTATTTATTAAATGTACTTTCCCTCATCATGATTTCCCGAAATTCATGTTGTTTGATTGTGATGTTCATTTTTGGAATCATTTTTTTTCAACATTTTTGTTCAAAAATAGATCTAAGTTCTACACAACATCAATAAAGTAATGGAAAAAGTGAAGCTATAAATAGCACTATTATTGATTTATTGCATTGTTATTCATTAGATAGTCCCACTAACTAGGATGAGAAATTACCATTGCTTCAATTTGCTTACACTAACACAAGACATATCACTACTGGTTGTACACCTTTTGAAATTGTTTATGGTAAAAAGATTCCCATTCTCATGTCACACACACAAACAGATATTCCTATGGCTGATTCTATTTCTCAAGTTCACATTTCTATATTTCACAAAGTTGAAGAGAACATTAAGAAAAGTCAAGAACATTACACTTGTAATGTTAATAAGAAACGATTAGCAAAAAATTTCGAGGAAAATGATTTAGTATGGTTACATATCATCAAATGATGTTTGAAGAATATTTTACAACATCCTCAAGTTAAAATTGCACCACACCATAATGGACCATTTTGCATTATTCAAAGATTAATGGTAATTTGTTTAGATTAGATATACCATCTAATTGGAACATACATAAAAGTTTTTATATTATTTTACTAAAACCATTCAAAGGAACTTTACAACTAACTTCTATTCATGATGATCCTCCTTTGCTTAAAGAAAATTCTGAAACCTTAATTCCTCATAAAATAATTGATCATGACCTAACCACTACACATACATGTTCTCAATATGATAGACATTTAGTAAAGTATAAAAATAATTCAAGTTAAGAATATTAGTGGATCAATAACTTCGTTAATGCCTCATTAGGATCACATAATTTTTGCATATCATTCACAATCACAATAATTTAACTCCTCCAAGATACACTTCCATGCATGTGTTTTTACATGGAACATGCATATTTTTGTTCAATGATGGGACATGTGAGTAGCCATCCATGTCTATTTTATTCATATCAACTGAGATGAGTTGTTTTCTCAATTGGGGGCATGTTATCATATATGAAATGTTGAGTTATTGGAGTTTATTATTGATATATTAATGTGTTTTGTGTTTTGATATAGCAATAAAAGGTTCATGAGGGCGTAGACGGGCATGAATGTATTTGGATGTGTCTGGAGACAAATAAGAGAAATGATATTTTCCATATATTTTGTAAATAAAGACTCACATAGAGGGTTCTTTTTAAAAAGTCATAAAAATAGTGGTTGAGTTAAGGATTGTTGTTGAACACAATTCTTGTAAATACAATATAAAGCTCTCTATAAAAGAGCAAATTTTTACTTTCATGCTGGCTTTTTAAAGCACCACCCTCATTGTATCTTCTATCTTGGATGTAATAATAAACTATAAATACACGTACTTTGTATATGTTCCCAATGGAGTATGTATGGGGGGGATGGAACCCAATACTATTTACTATCTGTCTACTATGCAACTCTAGTTTTTGTGTGTTTTCAGATTTCATACTCTCTATGTATATGTGTCTGTGGATCTTGTGTCAAACATGTAGATGGAATTGAGGAGGAAGGAAAGATTCCTTAACCTTCTCTTGAAAGGCCTTCCATGTCATAGAAGGATCTACACCATGCCATAAAACATTCAACCAAATTTGGGATTTCACCAGTAAATAATTAGTGGCAAACTTCACTTATAATTTTTAGAGTAGGATACATATGAATAGAAAGCATCAAACTAGGATAACCATGATAAAACAAGTTGACCATCTGTACAACCTTCAAACCATGAAAATTAGATGTTCTTGATGCCGATCTTGGAATGTGTGTGATTGCTGGAGTTAGACATCTATGGAAGCATGCAAACAACAAAAGGAAGCAGGAAATGCTTAGAGCACAATACACAATACTGAATGTATTACCACTAGAATGTACAAAGATAAGTAACCTGTTAGGGCTATAGGCATACATACAAGCCTGGGGGAAAAAAACCTCCTAAAGAGGGAAAAATGTACCCCGATGGTTGTAGTGTGTTCACACACATCACTGCCTAAATATATCAACAAATCCCCCTGGGAGTGATGCGGTGAACAAGGAGCTGGCACTCATGTATAAGGAAGTGCCAAGCTATGTAGAATCACTCCACAAAAGGAAGTAAGCCCAAAGCTTTGCAGAAAGCTTCAAAATTCTACCTAAGTAGAGCTTTCGTGAAAAGGTATGCAATGTTCTTGTGCATGGTCACATTTGCCAAGCTGATCTCTCTAGTAGAGAACCTCTCCTTGACATAATGATAATGCATCTCAATGTGCTTAAAGCGAGCATGGAACATAGGGTTTCTTGCAACTGCCAATGCACTCTAACTGTCAGTGAAGATGGTGGTGGCAAAAGACTGACTAACACCCAAATCAACCATAAGGTATCTGAGCCACATACACTTAACAGTCACTCTGAAAGCTACCCTATACTCAGCCTCACAACTAGAAGTGGCCATAGTAGGCTGCTTCTTGTTCAACCAAGATATACATGAGCTACCAAGCATGTAGTAAAAGCCACTAATGGACACACGATTCTCATAGCAACCAACCCAATCACTGTAAAAAAAAGCATGCAAATCTGGCGGTAAATATCCTCCCTGTGGATAAAATAGTCCAAGTAGCCAAATACTAGTCAAGTAGCAAAATATGCACTTAATCACCTCCCTATGCTTGACACCTGGTCAATGCATAAACCTACTCATTTGTGAGACAACAAACTGAATATCTGACCAAATAATGCATAAGTAAATCAAGCCTCCAAGATCTTGTTGATAGAGAACAACATCAAATGCATCTCCAACATCATGAAGATTCAATCATAAACTTGTTTCCATAGGAGTGGCAATAGTCTTATAGTCTTCAAGGCCAAAATGCTGCAATAATGTGTCAAAATATTTTGTTTGAAACAAAACCATTCCATCATCAACTTGCATAAATTGAATGCCCACATAATGATGCAAATGACCCAAATTAGACATCTCAAATGAGGCATGCAAATCAGCCTTAAAATCAGCAATATGCTTGTCATGAGGACCAATGAGCAGCATGTCATCAACATACACAACAATGATCAGAAGCACATCATTAGCACACTTAACATATAAGGTGCTCTCACTTGGACTCTTCTCAAAACCATGTGCAATCAGATAGGCATGCATCTTTTCATACCAAGCACGTGGTGCTTGATTTAAACCATATAATGCCTTCTTTAACTTGCAAACTTGGTTTCCATGCCCTTTCTGCACAAAGCCATGGGGATAAAAAACATACACTTCTTTATGCAAGTCACCATTCAGAAATGCTATTTTAATGTCCAATTGATGTACATTCCAACCATGATAAGATGCAAGTGCACAGATGCTACGAATAGTAGTCATTCGACATGTAGGTGCAAAGGTCTCATCAAAATCAATGCCTCTTTTGTGCACATAACCCTTTGCAACAAGCCTAGCCTTATACCTGTCAATTGTTCCATCGGGCTTAGACTTCAACTTGTATACCCACTTAGTGCCAATGGCCTTCTAGCCAGGAGGCAAGTCACATTAAGAATACGTACCATTCTTCATTATACCATCATATTCAAATTGGATAGCAGCCATCCAATTTTTAGAATTTTGTGCGTCATTAAATGAAACAGGCTCATGCTCATCACAGAGACTAAAGGCAGCCATAGCATAGAAATTTGATGCAAAAAAGGCACTATGAGAGCTTGAATGAGTACAGTATGACATAGGTGCATCTAATTTGCTGTCACTCAAAGTATGCATCAACCATTTTGGTATAGTTTTTCCCTCCTCAATATCAACTCTCTCATCAAAAAGTGCATCATGAAAATCTACATCAGAAATAGAATGATCTACATCATCACATGAAACTTGTAAAGGTTGAGAAGTTACCTCATTAAGAGGAGTACTAGACTATCCACCTGTAAAAGAAGGCAAAAAAGTATCATACATGTCTTTGGAGCTAACAAATGTCTTCTTAGTACATGAAAGTAATGGTTGAATAGCATCTTCCACAAAAACAACATCACGGCTAACCAGAATGGATTTAGTCTATGGAGGATACAGACAATAGCCTTTGCTTTCAAAAATGTACCCATCAAAAATACATTTTAATGCTTTATCGTCCAATTTCTTGCGATGTTGTTCAGGCACTAATGCATATGCTAGACAACCAAAATCATGTAGGTGAGCAACAGATGGCTTACGACCATGCCAAGTGTCATATGGAGTGATAGACTGCAATGCTTTAGTGAGATGCCTGTTAAGTACATATGTTACACACATAATAACCTCAAGCCAGAAACGCTGTGGTAAAGCCTGAGTCTTGACCATACACCTCACCATCTCCATGAGTGACCTATTCTTTCCTTCAGCAACTCCATTCTATTGAGGTGTATACGACACTGTACACTAATGTTTTATCCCACGTTCAGCCAGAAATGCATTAAAGTCAGAAGACATATATCCCCCCCTTAATAAGAATGGAGGGTGCCCATTTTACATGCTGACAAATTTTCAGCCAAAACCAAAAATTGTTTGAAGCACATAAATACTTTGGACTTTGATTTCAATGGATATACCCATGCATGCCTGAAAAAGTCATCAATGAAATTCATGAATTAAAAATAGTTTCCAAAAGAGGGTGTCTGCATAGGACCACAAACACCACTATGAACAAGTCGCAATTTCTAAGCGGCTCAAACTGAACCATCTTTTGGAAAGCAGGAATGCTGCATTTTTCCCAAAATATAGCCTTCACAGACATGTTTACAAGATGCCTCAAGTTTGGGCAAAGAGGACACCATTTTAGATTTCTACAGGCGTAGCAAGCTAGCAAAATTCTTATGACCAAAGCGTGCATGCCAAAGCTTTGCATCTGACATAGCCTGAGAATCATGTACTACACATGCTAAATCATTCACATATTTTTCATAGTCTATGAGCTTATACAACCCATGACATAAAATGCCAGAAGCAATAATCACGTCCCCATTTGATAGATCATAAACTATACACCTATCATCAACAAATTTCACAACCAAGCCAATCTTGCCTAAAACCAAAATTGATAACAGATTCTTCTTGATCCCTGGCACAAATAAAGCATCTCACAATGTTAAATAACTAAATGCCCATGATAGGATAAGAGGAGTTGTTGGTGCATGTGACAGTATTCCCTGCAAGGTAGGCTCGACTGAAGTGAAGAAACTATGTTGCAAGGTAATATGTTTGGTTGCCCCACTATCAAAATACCAAACATCTGAGTCTACTACAAACATACACTGAATTGAGAAGATGGGTCAAAACTACAAACAATAGTAAATGCCCATTCTTCATTCTGCACAAGATTAGCAGACTCTCGATGTAGAGGCCTCTGCAACAACCATTCCGACATCTTTCTTCTTTGCCTCTTTAGCAGTCAGTTTTGGATAGCTCTTAATGACATGATAATTTGCTTTACAATATTTGCAAAACAATTTCTACTTTTTTTATTTCTTCTCATCTTTGTCTTCCTTCTTCAAATGTGCAGCATTTGCAGATTTCTGCTTACTAGTAGATGAGCTCCATTTATGTTTGCCCTTCTGACTAGCCAAGAAAGATTGATCTGCAACACACATAATAGACCTCTTCTGCATAGACTGATTTTCTTGTAGCAGAACAAAAACTAACTCTTCAAATGTTAAGGCATTTGGATTGCCTCTCATCATCAAGCAAAGAGTAGAAGCACAACTCTGATATGAGCCACGAAGACCATTCAGAATGGTTTGCACAAGTGAACTATTAGTAAGGACTTCATCAACAAAAATAAGCTGTTCCTTCAATCCTTGATGTCAGTGTTAGAAAACTGTCGATAGAATCACCTTCATTTATATGCTCACTCTCCAATTGTTTATGGAGATAAGCAACACGAGCCTCATTCCTAGCTTAGTACAAAGTGGTAAGTGTATCCCAAGCATCCTTAGCTGCTCTGCAAGAGCGAATGTGAGGAATAATGGCACGTTTGACAGACAACGCTATTAATGCATGTGTTTGAGCATCTTTGCCATCCCAATAAATTTTCTCTGCGGTAGGTGCAATAGGAACTGTAGCATGAATAGGAATGTGCAGAATATCACCATCTTGGACGCCATCAGCATCAACTTCAATACTTGTATTTGTAGGTGTAATAGGATTTTTTTCAACACCTTGCACAATATTTCATAGTCCTTTTGTGACCAATACATGATGCATCATATAAGCCCATAATGGGTAATTCGTACCATCCAATTTAGCCTCAACAGCCAACATACGGAGTACATTACTACTTTTAGCCATGGCCACTGACTCAAATACCTTGATGTAGAAAATTGGTTGTATCTCAAAAAATTGAATAGAATTACCCTATTGTGCTAAACCTGTAGCAGGCTTTGAGACACTTATGGTATCAAACCAAAACTTGTATATATCTTTGGCACAAAAAGATAAAATAGCTAGCACAAGCACTGCGATAGTGCATTCGGAGGCTGAAACAAGCTCAGATCACAATTTTGACATGACAGAGTGAAGCGGTTTTGATCTCGTAATCACCTTGAGTATGCTCACCGAATTTCATGCAATTTTGAGACTACAACTGGAGGGGTATCAATGATGTCCTAGATGAAGCAATGACCTGCTCTGATACCAATCGTTGGAGAGTTAGACATCTACGAAAGCACGTGAGCAACACAAGGAAGAAGGAGAAGCTTGGAGCACAATACTGAATGTATTACCACTAGAATATACAAAGATAAGTAACCCATTCGGGCTATAGGCATATATATAAGCCAGGGGCAAAAAACCTCCTAAAGAGGGAAAAAAACCCGACATGAGAATGTTTCTCCTGGATGGTTTGAAGTCCTCAATATTATTCATGATGATCTAACAAGCCCCTTTGATGTCTCTTGGGATTCTTTCCATTCCCCCCTATTGTTCTTGCTGCTTGAGCTCTATATGTTTTTCTTCTTGTTCTTTTTCATTCTCTTCTCTTCACTCTAAGAGTTGTTCATCCTCGAGTTCATTATCAACTTGTTGAACTTCAAGTTCTTCAAGTTTTTCCTCCTCTTCTTGCGTCTTATGTGATTCTTCCTCATCTGAGCTGGATGCCTCTTTCATTTTTGTATCTTGAAGTGTGTCTTCTCCTTGAATTTCATCCAATACATTTTGAATTTCATTTACTATATCCGGCTTATGAGACCTAGTATATCTCAACAACCTTGGAAAACATAATAACTAGAGGAAGATTCTGATAGCCAATTCCTCATTTTCTTTGTCCTTAAAATCAGAGATCTTTTTGTAGCTAGCATAAGTAGTTGAATTTTTTTTCACAAAGGTCACATCCACCTTTGTTCCCATGGGCTAAAAATTTACAGCAACTTTGATATGTTCTGCTTTGATTGTGATATACACTATCTCATTTTCCCAATTCTTTACTTTGCAGATAAAATATGCTTCTGTACTTCTCTTTAGCTCCTATAAGGATGAAATTACATGTTCGCATCTATTCAAGTCAATGACGAACATTGGTTCTTCCCAGAGCTTATGTAATCCTATTGCTTTGCGTCTCTTATATGCTATTGTAGATCCCTGAAAATTGTAAAACTCTTGACAGAGCATTGTGTACTTGTACTTTCCTTTTTTTTTTTTACCGTGAAGATGTGCTTGCTCACAATTTTGAGGAAGTCCTTTAACTCTTTTTCTATCTACCCTTGTTCAGATACTTCTTCTTGCTCATAGTCCCACTCCACCACCTCCTTTGTTGATTCACTATCAAGGAACCAATGTCCTCTTGATAGCAACACTAAATCCACTTCCAATTTAGCTATTGGAAGCCCTTTAGTAATTTTTTCCTATAAAATAAAAAAAAACAAGACTCCATACTAGTTAATAAGAGACTCCAATCAATCATTCACCACAACATCACAAGAAGATAAAACATTTACACCACACATCATCCATACTAGTATCACTTCACTTTTCAAAGACTCTTTTTTGTGCTCATCACATTGAAGCAAGGTCTATTTTACTTGATTTTATAAGTGCAGATGGAAGAATATTGAAAGAGATTGTTGATACAAATAAAAAAAAAAAACAAAGAAGTAAATAACACATGTTGAAGCTAGATGTCTGCGGAAGCACCTGAACATCACAAGGAAGAAGAAGAAGCTTGGAGCACAACACACAATACTAAATGTATTACCACTAGAATGTACAAAGATAAGTAGCCCCTTAAGGCAATAGGCGTATATACAAGCTCGGGGAAAAAAACCTCCTAAATAGGGAAAAAAGTGTCATGATGGTCCTAGAGTGTTCACACACATCACTACCTAAATATATCAAGAAATCTCCCTTGAAAGTGATGCGGTAAAGAAGGAGATGGCACTCATGTATAAGGAAGTGCCAAGCTATGTGGAAATCACTCCAAAAAAGGAAGTAAGCCCAAAGCTTTGTGGAAAGCTTCAAACTTCTCCCTAAGCACAACCTTCATGAAAAGGTCTACAATGTTCTCTTGCGTGGGCACATATGCCAAGCTGATCTCCCTAGCAGAGAACCTCTCCCTGACATAATGATAATGCAACTCAATGTGCTTAGTGTGAGAAAGGAACATAGGGTTCCTCACAATTGCCAATGCACTCTGACTGTCAGTGAAGATGGTGGTGGCAAAAGACTGACCAACACCCAAATCATCCATAAGATGTTTGAGCCACACACACTCAACAATTTGTGAAAGCTTCCCTATACTCAGCCTCACAATTAGAAGTGGCCACAGTAGGCTGCTTCTTGCTCAGCCAAGATATGCATGACGTACCAAGCATGAAGCAAAAACCACTAGTGGACACACGAGTGTCATCGCAACCAGCCCAACCACTATCAAAAAAAGCATGCAAATCTAGCGGTAGTGATCCCCCCTGGGATAAAACAATCCAAGTAATCGGATACCACTCAAGTAGCAAAGATGCGCTTAACTACCTACTCATGCTTGACTCTTGGGCAATGCATAAACTTGCTCATCTATGAGATAGCAAACAGAATATCTGGCCGAGTAATGCATAAGTAAATCAAGCATCCAACAGGATGCTGATAGAGAATAGCATCAAATGCATCTCCAACATCATGAAGACTCAATCGTAAACCTGTCTCCCTAGAAGTGGCAATAGGTTTACACTCTTCAAGGCCAAAACACTACAATAATGTGTCAATATATATTTTTTGACACAAAGCCATTGTACCATCAACGTGCACAAACTGAATGCCCAAATAATGATGCAAATGCCCCAAATCAAACATCTCAAATGAGGCATGCAAATCAGCCTTAAAATCAACAATATGCTTCTCATGAGGACCAGTGAGTAGCATGTCATCAACATACACCACAATGATCAGAAGTACATCATTAGCACGCTTAACATATAAGGTTCTTTCAGTTGAACTATTTTCAAAACCATGTGCAATTAGATTGGCATATATCTTTTCATACCAAGCATGTGGTACTTGTTTCAAACCATATAAAACCTTTCTTAACCTGCATACTTGGTTTTCATGACCTTTCTACACAAAGCCACATGAGTGAAAAACATACACTTCTTCATGCAAGTCACCATTGAGAAATGCTGTTTTAATGTCCAAGTGATGTACGTTCCAACCACGATGAGCTGCAAGTGCACAGATGCTACCAACATTAGTCGTTCGACATGTAGGTGCAAAGGTCTCATCAAAATCAATGCCTCTTTCTTGCGCATAACCCTTTGCAACAAGCCTATCCTTATACCTGTCAACTGTTCCATCAGGCTTATGCTTCAGCTTGTATACCCACTTAGTGCCGATGGCCTTCTTGCCAGGAGGCAAGTCACATAAAGACCAGGTACCATTTTTCATAATAACATCATATTCAGATTGCATTGCAGCCATCCAATGTTCAGAAGTTTGTGTTTCATCAAACAAAACAAGTTCAATCTCATCACAGAGATTAGAGGCAGCCATATCATAGCAATCTGATGTAAAAGAGGCATGATGAGAGCCTGAACGAGTACAATATGATAGAGGTGCATCTAATTTGTTGTCATGCAAGGTCTACACCAACCATTTGTCATAATTTTTTCTTGCTCAATATCAACTCTCTCATCAACATATTTTTCTTGATCCCTAGCATAAATGAAGCATCTGACAAAGTGAAAAAACTACCATCAATAGTAGTTAGAATGATCTTACCAACTCCAATGGCAGGATAAGAGGAGTCGTTGGTGCATGTGACAGTATTCCCTTTAGGGGCAGGTTCAAGTGAATAGAAGAAATTGCGCTACGAGGTAATATGTTTGGTCACCCCACTATCAAAGTACCAAACATCTGAGTGTATTGCAAACATGCACTACTCATGAGAAGATGGGTCAAAACTGCAAATAGTAGTAAACACCCATTCTTCTTCCTGCACAAGATTAGAAGACTCTTGTTGGCATACAAAGCAACAAAGGAGTCATGCACAATACGACAACAAGGCCAGATCATTTTTCCCATAGATTATGTACAACTCAAGTGATTTTAATCACTACACAAACATTGTAAATCCCGTTTTTGGTAGATTAGACTCCATTTTGTGCAAGCCGAGGAGTTCTCGAGCTTGAGGAGTATTAGAAGTACCCTTGTACCAATTTTCATAATTTTTAGACTTCGTTTGAGCCCTCAAATAAGCCCTGGAACCTAATTTTTAACTAGGCCGGACACTAGGTCTGGACAGGGACAAAGCTAGTCAAAAACTATAAAAAGAGCTAGAGAGCTCATTTTTGAGGTTAGATTGTAATCAAAACGAACTTGTAAGAGCTATTGAAAGTAATCTAAAGAACTCCATTGATTCTCTCTCTTTGTCTTGCCGTGTGTGCGTGTGTGTGTGTATGTGTGTGCATGCTTGTGTGCTTCTCACTCACGCACTTGTGCCGCCACTTGCTCGAGGTCTTCATACCATCCTCACGTCTTCCCGGATTGACATTAAAGGAGGTGCTACTCATCACTGAGCTACACCAAATTTTGGCGCCGTTGCCGGGGATCGAGCTTTGAGGACGAGCGTGTGATGGTAAGACGTAGAGTTGACGCGTTGGAGTTGTAGGTATTTTCTTCACTCTCATAGATTTTCTTTTACCTTCTTCACCATCATCATCATCACCATCTCCCACGTCCATCTCCATCATCGCGAAAATTTCAGTTTTTTGACTATATCCCCACCTCCACCTCATTTCCCTCATTTCACCTGTGAGAGAGAGCGAGAGGGCGAACTTGCATGTGCTGTTTTTGCATGTTTTCTGAGCTATTTTGCAGGTTTTTGCTGTATCATCATCCCCAGCAGTGTGCGCAGGTACGACAGGCTCTGCACAGGTCCCAGGACGACAATCTCTGTCTATCGCGACAGACAGAAAATCTAAACATTTTGTGAATGCATGATTAGCACTGTAACCTACACCTTGAGGGCACTCTAGATCACTAGAAGTTTTTCAAAAATTTGCGTTTTTTCAGTCTATCGCGACAGACACCGTCTATCGCGACAAACAGAATTTCACGACAGATAGGGTCTATCGCGACAGACACCGTCTATCGCGACAGACAGAAATCCGCGACAGATACCGTCTATCGCGACAGACACCGTCTATCGCGACAGACAGAGATCCGCGACAGACATTGTCTATCGCGACAGACACCGTCTATCGCGACATACAGAAATCCGCGACAGATACCGTCTATCGCGACAGACACCGTCTATCGCGACAGACAGAATTTCACGACAGATAGCGTCTATCGCGACAGACAGAATTTCACACCAGATAGCGTCTATCGCGACAGACACCGTCTATCGCGACAGACAGGAATCCGCGACAGATACCGTCTATCGCGACAGACAGAAATCCACGATAGACACTGTCTATCGCGACAGACACCGTCTATCGCGACAGACAGCCCCCACGATAGATTGTGTCTATCGCGACAGACACCGTCTATCGCGATAGACAGGCATTTTCGGCAAAAAATTAAGGATTGAATTTTTGGAAATTTAGGCTAAATTTTGGGCATATTTGCACTTTCATGTACTCATATACTTACGAAGGCCTTAGAAAATGCATTAAAAACCCCCGAAAGGTTCTGTCTGTCTAGTACCCCCCTAAACCCTGAACGGTCATAACTTTTGCGTACGAAATCCATTTTCTGAGCTCTAGGGCTTGTCAGAAAGCTCGTGACATATACTACACGCCCTCAACTGTTTTTTATAAGAATAACGCGTTGATTTTCAGATAGGATATTTGGAAGTTGACCCACAGAGGGGTAGAAACACCAAGGGAGCTCTAGAGGAAATTTCTAGCAATACATAAGGGGGAACAAAGTGTCTGAAATAATTTGTCTGTCAATTGAAAGGTCTACTTAAAGCTAATCTTGGGACTTATGCAGGTCTATTGAGAAGTAATTGAGAGCATCCAAGCAAGGGTGTTGCGCACGCTTGAGAATCAACTTCTCGAGCACTAAAGAGCAAGGTTCGGCAAGAAAGGTTGGAATATTCTCAACTCCTCTTCGTCAATTCCTAGCTTAGGCTAAGAGCGATTAAAAGTAGGAGTAAGTCAGGGCGACGATAGGCCACTATCAAGTTGAAGACTACCTAAAAACTCAAGTTCAAGCTAAAAACTTAATCTCTGTACTGTCGACAACATAAAGGAAAGAACCTAACGTGGAACGATCAACCTGAAAGTACGAAGAACATTCAAGTATTCCGGACGACGTAATAGCAGATAAGACTTTAAACACGAGGAATAACTAAAAAGAATCAAGTGACTGGTACCAATTGATCGGCAACGAGGTTGTACTCTGGGCAAAGAATTGGGCTACTTAGATAGGCATATGAACCTTAGATCAGGACGACACCTAGCAAGGGAGAGACAAAGCCTTAGGTCTTCAGAGGCTAGTGTCAATCATACTGCAAGGTCTTGGGCCCAGCAGTTGAGTCACCACTCTCATTACCCTAGCTCGGATACCAGTGAATCGGGGATGTCTCAAGGCATGGATAGACCTACGGGAAGTTCAGGTGTGCCTTACTTGTACAGGGTAGAAGGCCCTTACAAAACACAGTTGGAATACCTTAGGACCAACCGATTAGGTGCGAGCATCTATGAGGACGGCCTAGGAAGATCAGTGGTCCAGATTAAAAACCCTGACCAATCCATAGGACTAGAGCACCCAGCTGTCAAGTTTGAAAACGGTGCATACCTGGACAAGGAAGGAACCATATACGTAGTCACCAGTCATCCAGATAGGACAGATGAATTTGGAAATGTAATTTCAGAAGCGGACTTAGGTGACTTGGAACAAGGAAACGTAGGTGTAGAACCTAGAACCCCTCGAGGTAAATCAGTTCTCACTAGGATTATCACGCCTGAGTGGGTCCCCCAAGATAACAAGTGCATAGATTTGCTTCTCAATCGAGAAACGGACGAAGCCTTTTGGAGGTATAAACCGGATCACCCAATTGATATAGGAACAATCATGATCTATGAGTTTAAGGATCCAGATAGCCCAGGTAGAGTGACTTACTTAGACCACACTTCGGAGAGGATCTTTGTGGTGACAGAAAATGATAGGCATGCTTACACTTGGAAGGGCGACTTCATTTTCCCCCAACCAAGATCAAATGTATCCTATGGTCACCCTGGAGCTGGAACATCCCAGGCTCATGGTATGCAAAGAGACAGAAGTAAAGATAGACCAGAAGTAAGTTTTGCCAATCCAATGGGCAGAGAAAGAACGAGAACGGAGACGAATAGGGTAGAACCTGAGACGCTTAGAGCCCACAGGAACCAAAGAAATGTAGATGGATTCCCTCTGCCGAGGCCTAGAGAGCACACACGAACTTTGAGACCCACCCAGCTAGTTAAGTCCATGAAGAATTACTTTGACGGCACAGGAGACCCCTATGATCATGTGGCGGAGTTCAAGCAAGTCTTAAGAGCCGAACAAGTTGAGGATCTATTCACGCAGTACAATGCCTTCGGTCTAACCCTGAGGAATACGGCACTTACATGGTTTCAACCATTGGATGAGCGCCAGTTCAGGAGCATAGACCAACTCCTAGAAGCATTTATTATTGAGTTCTCCAAGAGTGGCATAAGACACAACACCTCCTCACTGATCCACAGCTTCAAGCAAACCCCTCAAGAGACTGTGAGACTTGCAGGAAGAAGATTTAGACAATATCTTGAAAGGTGCCCTATTTCGGAGCTACCCACATCTGCTAAACAAGTAGCCTTATTCCTTGACGGATTGCTGAGTCCAAAATTGAGATCCTACGTGTATCTGAAAGACCCTAGGACTATAGAAGAGTGTGTACGTATGTGCATTGACATTGAAGACAACCTAGGAGAAGAGCTAGAGCTGTCCAAGATTTACAAAGATTCAGATAGTGCATCTAGTCAATCTTCCACACAAGCCACATCAATTGAGGAACTGGCCGAAAAAGTAGCTCAGAAACTAGGTGTGACTAGCAAACAAATTCCAAGGTTTGCTCCTGTGAAAAGGTGCTATACATGCGGGGGTGACCATATGGCGAACGTCTGTCCCATTATGGCTCAACCCCAAGTAAACCCTAGTAGCCAGTACTGCACCATAGAACGGAGATACACCAACCACACCGCACAAGATTGCCCATACAACAAGCAGGCGGTTAGGCAACCCTACCCTCAGCCCTACCAACAAGGCAGATACCAGAACCAGTACCCTCCACAACCATATGGCAGGCCACAACAAAATTTCCAACCTCAATATCAAAGGCCTCAGCCTGTGCTAGCACAACAACCCCCAGCCCCAGCCAATGTGATTCCGGTAAAGTACACTGCTGCAGAAGAGAACCTGAATAGAGCCTTAGTCCCAGTAACACCCTTGATTTCTGAAAGTGACCCGAGTGACCATAGCTTTGATTCTACACATGTTGATAGCCCCCAGGCCTACTACATGCAGTCTCCTGAGCATGGTGAGTCCTATTATAGCGAAGAGACAAACGAACCTAGTTGGGAGTCAGATTACACGAATGTCATGTATACGAACCCCAACCCTAGGCCTCCATCTAGGCAGGTAAGACCTACATTCCCAAGAGGACCGTGCTACAGATGCCAAGGAGATCACCTCATTCGTGATTGTCCCTTGCCTCCACCTACACAACCCCAGCCAGTGACAATCCAAGGCTTCTGCCAAGATTGCGGAAAAGAGCATCTCTTACGAGATTGCCCAAAGAACTCCAGTAATATGCCAAAAATCACGCCCATCAATGTTATTGAGTTAGTGGTAGATTCCAGCGGAAGCGTTACTTCCACTGCACCCGTACAGGTAGTCACGAGAGCTCAAGCAGTGAAGCAAAACCAAGGGGTAGGCAAGGAAAAGAGCCCAGACACTAGCGATACTGAGAGCCAAAATAAAAAGAGAACAAGAGCTTGGAGAGATAGCCGCGAACGCATGAAAAGGCAATGGGCAAAGAAGATGAGTGAACTTGAGGAAAGTCTACGAGAAACCAAGGCTAGAATCATAGAGATCACATCTCAACCGCACTCTCACACATTCCCACCGCTACCATCCCCATCACCCTCCATCCCTTCACCCTCTAAGACACCCCACGTAACCCACCCACCACCCCAAACAGGATCAGTATTAGCTGATCCCACTCCCGAAGACATAGACATGATGCTTAAGGCATATCAGGCCAGAATCCAAGAAGGGCCAAACGTCACGGATCATGACAAGTGCTATCCTAGAGCTGACCTAGAGATAGAAAGAACCAAACTATGCGCGAAAATGGTCGCCTTGGCTCAGACTATGTTTGAAGCCAGTCGCCTTTTCAATTACTCAGGCTCAGCCAAAACGCAATTACACTTGGATGGATTCCTAGAGAAGTTAGAGAGGATAATTGCAAGATCTGACAAGGAAGAAAAAAATCAAGAGAGAGAGAAAGCAAGCAAAAACATGAATCATTCCCCATCGGAAGTGTATGTGGCCAATTCCACTAAACCAGACAGTTTCCCCTCCTTAGAAAGAATTGAGAGGCTAATTGCACAGTCAGAAAAGGAACCTACCCCTCAAAGAAAGGGAAGGGCAAGAGAACGGATAAGCCAGCCTCTTCAGGAAGCCCATGTGCCTCCTCAAGAAACTTATCTTCCCCCCCAAAAGGCACATGAGCCTCCCTCGGAAGCTCACGTACCTCCACAGCCTGCCTACACTCCTTCTCAGGGAGCGTATGAGCCTGTACGGAAAAGTAATAGAAGGAGTAACCCTCCCCAGGGAGCTTGCGCTCCAGCCATCCGTGAGAACGAGGAGAGAGCCAACGATAGAATAAGCCCTCCTTCCCAGGTTGCTTATGTGCCCAATTCCACGGAGCCAGACACTTCTTCTTCTATGAATCGGTTTGCACCAGATTTCCTACGAGAGATTCAAGAAGACAAATGGGATAATGAAAGTGAAGTCGCCCCTCCCTTTGAACTTGTGGATGATGCACACGACCAATTCCCACAAGACATCCCATCTATTTACGGGGAACATGAGAGTACTCAGTCTCATGAGAGATTGGACTTAGAGTCTAATTCCATACAGGAGCTACCCCACTTCACAGGTCCATGGGAAGCAACGTCCACATGTATGAGAGCACCCACAGTCATGGTAAGGAACGACGACTCAGTCATACCTAGGAATACAGAGGTAGTGAAGAACACTAACGTGCAGTGTAATCTCAAGTTAGAAGAGCTACTCAAGGTTAGACCTGAATTATGGAAACATGTAGCCAAACAAGTACCAGAGATAGCAAAATCTCATTCCCAGGTAGGATCCCATAGGACAGTGCCAGAAATTCCCTTGGATAAGATAGGAGATATGTGTGAAGGTGAAGAAGGGAACACCTATCTTCCCATCACCTACCAGGAATACACCACCAAGGCGATTTTGGACTCAGGTGCAGGAGTTGCAATTGCCACCACCTCCTTATGGAAGCGTTGGGGCAAGCCAGCACTCAGGCCAACAAGAATGAAATTGCAGATGGCCGATGGTCATATTGAGAGACCCTTAGGATTGCTGGAAGGAATAACTCTCACCACTTGTGGTGTCGAGTTTGAGCATAGCTTTGCTATATGTGACTTCAGCAAAAATCATGCTTATGAGATGATTTTAGGAAGACCATTTATGCGACAGTTGCAAGTGGTACAGGATTGGGGAACCAACTCCTTGTACCTGCAGCACTTAGGTGTTACGACCAAAGTCAATCTCAAAGATTACTCTCACAGAGATGTCCCTCCTATCCAATGGAATCCCATCCATAGAGCCAAAGATGACACAGAATCGGTGCATTCCATAGGGTCTGGATCCTCATGGATGCATGAAGACACCCACTTATGGATGTGCAAGGTAGCAGTAGAAGAAGAGAAGAGAGAGAAAGCCAGAGAGGTAGGTGCGAAAGAAACCCATAGATCAATCCAAGACCCAGCCTATGCACCTGTAGTTTTTCCAGACAAAGAATTTGAACCTCACGGTTGGGCAGAAATCTTAGCAACAATGGACGTAGCCATCAACGAAGAACAATGGACACCTCACTATGATGAGGATGGCTATGATATTTCAGTCTTCTCCATAGAGCCAATCATGGGAGAGGCAGTTCTAGAAGAATGCGAACCTAGCCCTAATGCATTTGAGGATGCAAGTGACTCCGATCTAGAGTCAATCATTATGGACCCACCATTTGCATCAGATGAAGAATATTTCCATGAAGTAGAATTTCAACCCCAGAGGCATGGAGAGGTCACAAATGATGTAAGATTAGCAACACATGTGACCCCGGAAGAAAAAGAAAAAAAACGAAAGAAGAAGGAAGTCTCACCAGAGGAGGAAGAATCTTTGTTTGAGGTCCCAGAAAATTTTAAGAAATATGAGATTGACGACAGGAGAGTCATGATAAGAATGCCTAAACGAGAGGCACAATCAGGAGAGGCCTATGATAACAAAGAAACCACCAAGAAAATAGTAGTGGCCATAGAAGAAGGAGAGGAGAGATGCACGTATATAGGCCATGACCTGACAGAAGAAGAAGAGCATGAATTGATTGCCTTGCTAAGAGAATACAGAGATGTATTCGCTTGGAGTTACAAGGATTTGAAAGGGGTTGACCCGGACATATGCTCGCACACTATTCCCATGACCTCAGATGCTAAACCCTCTAAGCAAAAGCCTTATACATATAACGATAATTACGCTGCTAAGATCAAAGAAGAGATAGATAGACTGGTTGAAGCTGGATTTATCTATGAAATTGAGCACACTGAATGGGTATCCCCCATCGTAGTGGTGCCCAAGAAGAATGGCAAGCTGCGTGTGTGCATTAACTTGAAAAAGGTTAATGCCGCCACGATTCGAGATAACTATCCGCTTCCCATCACAGAACATCTCTTAGAAAGAGTGGCAGGCAAGGAAGTGTACAGCTTCCTTGATGGATTTTCTGGCTACAATCAAGTAGCTATAGCTCCAGAGGATCAGCATAAGACAGCCTTTGCCACAGAATGGGGCATTTTTGCTTTTAGAGTAATGCCATTTGGGCTTACCAATGCACCAGCCACCTTCCAGAGGCTGATGTGCCATGTGTTTAAGGAGTTCCTGAGGAAGAGTTTAGAAGTCTATGTTGATGATCTTTGTGCTCATTCCAATGTTAGACAAACTCATATTCCTGAACTCAGACAAATCTTTGACAAATGTAGAGAATATCAAGTCTGCCTGAACCCAGAAAAGTGTGTTTTTATGGTCAGGCAAGGTAAGATTCTAGGACACATAGTGTCAAAGAATGGCATATCTACCGACGAAGAAAAAGTGAGAGCCATAGCAGAGCTACCTAGGCCAAAGAATGTCAAGGAAGTACAAGCTTTCATGGGGCATTGTGGTTATTATCGACGATTTATACACATGTATGCTGTCATTGCAAAGCCCATGTACGGACTTCTGACAAACTTTGAGTGGACGGATGAATGTGAGAATTCCTTCCAAGAGCTTAAACGAAGATTATGTTCAGCACCAATCTTGACCACACCAGATTGGAATAAGCCATTCCATGTTCATGTTGATGCATCCAATTATGCTATTGGATGTGTACTCGCACAACCTATTGGTGAAGGAAATATGGATCTTCCAATTGCCTATGCCAGTAGACAATTGAATGCGGCTGAACGGAATTACATCACTACGGAGCGCGAAGGATTAGGCATTGTATATGCAGTCAAGAAATTTAGACACTATTTGCTTGCAAATAAGTTTAAATTTTTTACTGATCATCAGGCATTGTTGTACCTAGTAAACAAGCCATGCAATACGGGAAGATTAGTAAGATGGTTTCTCTTGCTAATGGAATATGATTTTGAGGTTGTGGTAAGAAAAGGTAGGACTCACTTACGAGCAGATCACCTCTCCAGGCTCACATCGGGAGAAGCCCCACAAGGAGTGTCAGATGACCTTCCTGATGCTTACTTGTTTAAGTTGGAAGTGGTGCCGCAGTGGGCCAAGCCACTAGTACCAGTATTGACATACGGACCTAATCATCCAGTGGTGAACACACGGAATAGAGAGATCGTAAAAGCCCAAAAGTACCATATCATGGCAGGAAGCATGTACAAGCACACAGATCAAGGGATCTTGGCTTGTTGCGTAGAAGAGGATGAGTACGCTAAATGGTTGCAATTAGCACATGTAGGTGCATTAGAGCAACACCATTCAAAGCAAAGAACTTTGCAGACTCTAAAGAGATTCGGAGTGCATTGGCCAACTATGGAAGCGGATGTCCAAAAGTTGTGCAAGGAATGCCCAATCTGTTGCACTAAACCACCAGTAGAACATGCCACTCTTTATCAAGTATCCATTGTGCCAGATTGGAGCGAACCACTAGTATCATTCCTGAGGACAAACACATTCCCTCCAGACATGACTCTGGCTAGGAAAAGGAGTTTAGAACAAGATGCCTTGGATTACTCACTCCTTGGTGATAATCTATACAAACGCGGTAAGGATGGTTACCTGAGACTGTGTGTCCATGAAAGTGAGTATCTTAAGATCTTAGAAACTGCTCACCAAGGTGTAGCAGGAGGACACTTTGGACCAGATCGGGTAATCAAGGCAATACTATTTGCGGGCTTCTGGTGGCCTACCCTTCACATGGATGCACATACCTATGTGAAACGGTGTGATGTCTGTCAGAGGACTCAGTATCCTATATGCAAAGATGAGATGCCACTGAAACCTATGATGGGTGGACGTGCATTCTCTAAGTGGGGAATAGACTTCGTAGGTCCCATTAATCCCCCAGCTAAGGGTTCTCATGCGGAATACATCATTGTGGCAACAGATTATCTCACCAAGTGGGTAGAGGTAAAAGCTACAACCAAGAACGATGCTCAAACAACTGCCAAATTCTTGTTTGAGAATGTATTCACAAGATACGGGCTACCTATAGAGCTGGTAAGCGATAGAGGCACTCATTTCTTGAACGAAGTGATTGAAAACCTACTCCAAGAATTCTTGGTAATACACAAGAAGTCTGCCCCTTATCACCCTCAAGCTAATGGACAAGCTGAGAGCACTAATAAGATTTTATGCAATGTACTGACGAAATTAGTGAACACTAAACGCTCTGACTGGGACAAACAGCTACACCATGCTGTTTGGGCATACCGAGTTGCCTACAAAACGGTACTCCAAGCCACCCCCTTTCAGATGGTATTCGGTCAACACGCTGTGTTACCCTTGGACTTCTTGATCCCTACATTGAAAGTAGCACAAGAGTATGAATGGACAGGTCATGAGCTCTCCTCTGGGATCTTTGACCTTGAACAATTGGGGGAAACAAGACTGAGAGCCGCTGCAGGAATATATGCAGCCAAGTGAAGGATAAAGGCTTGAGGGCAGGAGATCTAGTCTTAGTCTATACATTAAAACAACACGCGAGGAAGCTAGAAAAAAGAGGCTACGGACCTATGATCATCAATAGGATCTCCACGAGCGGAGCAGTACAATTGGCCACATTAGAGGGCGATGTTCTCCCAAATTATATTAGCGGTTGCAGAGTCAAGTTGTATCAGGAACCCCTCACGGAGGAAATGCTCAGTCGACTCAACACTGCTAAGAAATGCAAAGAGGAAGAAAAGAGAATTAGAGAAGAGGCTCAAGCAGAAGCTTTAGAACGCATCAGAAGGATGAAGTTACGAAGACAAGGCCGAGATCAAACCAGAACAGTTGACCATGCAGATCAAGGATATCCCATGGCCATGTGTGAAGTTGCAGGAACAAGCTCGAATAGAATAATGGATAGACGTCCTTTCATAACCATAGATATAGGACAAGGGAAGAGTGCAAGGACCGTAAGAGCCTTGATTGACTCAGGTGCTGCCACTAGCGCTGTTAAGTTGTCTTACTGTCAAGAGTTACAGTTAACTGTCCATCCTGTGGAAGCATATCTCATAGGATTGGGAGGCGTGGAAACCCCTTGCATGGGCGAGGTGGAACTTCCCCTCTACATTCACGATGAGGCAATGACCGTTAAAGTACTAGTGTGTCAAGATGAGGATCTCACTGAACCTCTCGTCTTGGGTCAGGATTGGATCTATGACCAAGTAGTTAATCTAAACCTAAGAAGTGGACTTCTCCAGGTTTGGGTCAATCATAGTCGAGTTACAGTAGAATTAGACAATGGAGCACTCAAGGAATTAGGAAAGGCACAGACTCCTGGTCCTTCCAGGGGTACACATGAAGATGACCATGCTGTTCTTGTTCAAAACCCTGTGTTGCAGAGGAATGATAATTGCAAAAAAGGAGTCAAGGATGCAACGGGACTCCCTTCTTTTCCAAAGGTCAGAAGGAGGCCGCAACCAAAGGCGGATCACAGGCAGAAGAAGCAGAGTACTACCTATGTCCGAGATCAAAAGTACCTGCGCAGCAGAATGCCCCAACAACTCAACCAGGTGTGGGTGCGGAAAGGCGAACGACCAGCTGCACCACCGTCAACTACACGGACAAGGCCTCTTATTAGTAACCAACAACACAACGCTAATAAGAAGTTTTTCAGAAATTCTTCCGTTAAAGTAAAATCTATTTGGGTGCCCAAGAAGTCGATGCAGGCAGGCCCACAATCAAGACAAATTTGGGTGCCTAAGGCTTGCTTGAGGGCACAAGTTGTTATGCCAAGGCCACGACCTATTCAGCATAACCCGACTACGAGTACAACCAGTATTCCCTCGTTCTCAACACTTAGGAACACACCAAGACCCAAGAGCATGCATGTAATCACTTATAAGTGGGTCCCTAAAAGGCCCCAGGCCCAAACCATGGCACCGAGACAGCTCTCTAGAGTCTCT
This sequence comes from Ceratopteris richardii, assembly GCA_020310875.1. Classification (NCBI taxonomy): domain Eukaryota; kingdom Viridiplantae; phylum Streptophyta; class Polypodiopsida; order Polypodiales; family Pteridaceae; genus Ceratopteris; species Ceratopteris richardii. The sequence continues at coordinate 84,147,354 of CM035443.1, forward strand.
ACGAAACCGAAAGCAACGCCCATCCTCTGCATTTGGCAGTCTAAGACCTATAATAAAACCCCCAACCCCAATTTGTAAATTCACCCCACTTACTAACGGCATTAGTCTCCTAGGAATACACAGGCATTAACTACACTCACTGTCTTCGTGCACTTACTAACCACTAACTCACCATCTACCTCATGTTAATGTTGTAACGGGGACAACAACGGATTTATTCTGTCCATTACGATGTTAACACATGATTCTATATTCTCACAGAATCAGAAGGCAAGAAGAAAATGGCAGAAGCGACAGGTTCGGGCTCACAAGTAGGGATACTTACTGCAGGAATTGATGTGGATAGCCTACCTGTGGACGTGCCTCCGACTGAACGACCAGTGGAGATGCAACACCTTCAGCAACTCCCGGTGCCAGATCCACCTACAGGCATCACGGAAAGAGTTCATGCCAATTCTCATTGGTTCAATGGCATGCCCGGTCCATTAGGTGAGGCCAAGTATATCTGGGAGTCTAAATGCGAGTATGAAAGATCATGGGTGCGATTCCAATTTTTCTCCAAGGAGTTCGAGACTTTACAGAACACCGAAGATCTACAGACCATATGGCAACGAGCAGGATTGGCGGAATATTTTGAAGCCCCACTACCTAAACCCGATCTCCTCCGATGTTACTATTTGGTCTCCACATTACAAGCTAATGAAGATAAGGACCAACCCGGATCATTTGTTCTCCCCTCATTGCTGGGCAACAACGAGTTGAAGAGGTTTGAACTCACTGTGGAGTTGGTAAGCGATGCGTTAAATATGCATGGCACGCATGTGCCCTCAGAAAAGGATGCTCTCGTTCCCACCAACATGAAGGACAGGAAAGTAGTGAAGCTGAAAGACATGGCAGCACTCACCCCAAATGTGTCCATCCCTCTCCGCATGTGCATGCAACATTTCGCCTTCCCCGGTCAAGACCGATTCACGCAACCACATAAGAAGATCTGGTTTGCTCTCTACTTGGCGGAAGCAGGTGCGTTACCTATTAAGCTACCAGTGTGGATTATAGATCAGTTGTATGAAGCAAACAAACGGGCTTCTAGGAAATTAGTGGTGAACGGATGCTGTGCACTCACACGCATCATTTACCGATGCTTGGCATATGATGTCCCCATTGAGCGTGCCTTAACTTGGGCACAATTACAAATGTTTAAAAGGCTCAAGACATCCACACATCAGTCCAAGCGCATGAGGGGCGCGATCCCTTGCGTCCAGACACGGGAAGTCCTGACTACTCCTGAGGCATCACCATTAAGAGAGGGCACTGTACCTCCCTTTACCATTAGGATACCCAGGTCGGAATCTGACACTACGACACAACCTACCCCATCGGCTCCTCCTGTTACACCTGAATTCGAATTTGCTGCCACTGGAGACGCTGAAGGACTGGACCCCCAGGATTTCGAAGCATTCCTACAAAGCACACAATTCTCTGATGTAGAGTTTTATTCAGAGGCAGAGGAGCAGGGCACATCCTCACGAAGAAGAAGAAAGTCTACAGACGGTAGACATGTCCATTGGAGTGACGCTCAGCAAAGTCAACAACACGGACACCCGGAAGAAGAAGAAGCGTATGAAGAAGAGACCACTGAAGCCCCAGCATATACAGCAGAACTCCGAAGGCTGTATCAGATTATGGAAAGAGTGCGATCGCAGTAGTTACTCATTGAACAGAGCAGCAGAGTACTTATGACTCAGTTGTTGGAAGAAGCGGGAGTTGACTCAGAGTACAGGGAGGGTCTCTTATTGATGGCAGAAACATATGGCGTGGTAGAAGCTGTGCGCACTGCCATTCAAAGGCCTTCAGTTCAATATGACCCACGAAGGTTCCAGACACGACCTCGCTCAGGTAAAAATATCCAAATTCCCGTTACAGTTGCGGAAGAGCCAACTACTACACCAACCTCCCAAACAGCTAGTCAACAGCACCCCGCCACCCATGAGGAATCCACCGAACCACTACCACCTACTCCCCCACCATCACCTCCTAGAATAGAGACAGTGGAAATCCCATCGACCACTCAACCCGCTGACCCAACCTTCATCTTTCGTACTCCCATCTCTAGTGCCACCCTATTCTCTACCACTGATAACCCGATCTTTGACGCAAACCCCATCACTACACAACCCACTGAAACCCTTCCCGAGCCTGCCCTAGGACAACCATCCCCAATGCCTTCAGCCACGGGCCACCCTGACCCCAGATCCACATTCATGGGCTTCCCTACTACCACGCAACCCTTTCCACCCTTCTCAAATTTACGACCCCAACCTCAGATATCCCTTTCTCCATTTCTACAATCCCTCCAGGACATTTTTGCTAGAGCCTTTCAACCATTCCTTGCCTCTTCAGCTCCCCACCCCACGTCACATCTATTCACCACTTCCACACACACACCACCTACCATACCAATGTATATGGCAGGCCCCACACTAACACCCACTCCTGAAGGCATGGACATTTCACCACCCACGGCACCTCCACCCACGGTTTCACCTCCTCCCATTCCCCCTCCACCAATTTCACCCACACACACAACTTTCGTAGACACATCATTCACTGTCTCCCTTCCCCAATTCCCTCCCCATGCATCTTCCACGGTAAACACCCCACACTCATCTATAGGAAATGCATTGGACACCATGTTGGCTTGTATATCAAATTTAAGAACAGATTACATTCAGCTCCAGCAACAAAACGAACGCCTGCAAGCGCACTCAGCGACACTACAGCACCGCCTTGCGGTACTAGAAGAGGAGAACACTCGCCTCCACACACAGTTCCACACCCTCCAAGAGGCCCACAATATATTGGAGGTACAGCTACAGAACGTAGATCAGGAAGCAGTGCAGGTGGTAGAAGGTCACCTAGGGACACAGCTGGAACGCAACTCAAAACTTCAGCGAAATATGGCGCTACTTAAACGCCATCTTGCGGCTGCTCAGGAAGAGAACAGACGTCTGCAAATACAAAACCAAGAGAACCTGGAGGCAGCTATTGAGAGCACACCGGGGGCACCCATCAGCCCATCCAAGTTTCAAGCAGTGACCCCCGATAATATCAAGATTATATTGGAAGATTATGCCACGCTGCTCGAAGCACATGATAAGCTATCGGAGGAGCTAGGACAACTGAAGCAGGAACACCAACAAGGACCAACAGCTGCCCCTCCAACCACCCCCTCTGCGGCTTCGCTTCTCAATGCAGAGGCCATAAAAGATCTCCAGGAACAGGTAACTGAATTGCAAACACGCCTACTACAATATGAGAGGCCATCTTCCCCTCCGGAGGCTCCCACGGACGAAGAAGTTGTGCAAATTCCTGTGGAACAAACGTTTGATGAAGAATATGATCCGCAACCATTCCCAGGAGGCCAACAAACAGAAGAAGCGCAGGACACGTTCGAGGCACCACGGCCGCCATGGTTACGACAAGTGGAGGAAATCGGGAGTTCGCACGAAGAGCGCACCGTAGTGCAAAATCAGGCCATGAGGGTCATAGAGGAGACTGTGTTACAATCAGCTTACTTTCAGAACCTGTCATCGCGACGCCTGATTCTCTCATCGGAACTCCAGTACAGGCCATATTATATTCTCTTGGCTGATTATAATGCAGAAATACAAAGAGTCACGGGTCAAATTCCTACTTTTGCGACCCAATTTCAACCCGAAGACCTTCCTCCAGAGGTGCGAAAAGGCAAGATTCGTCAACCCACATGGCGGCAGAAACTTTTAGAGACCTATCCAGAAATGCTACGCACATGGAACAACGCGCCGTTGCACCTCCTGTACAACCCATGCTACGGTCCAGTCCCCCGCCGCAGGTCGTGGAAGGCATTTAATATCAAGGTACAGAACAATGCGCAATGCAAGGAATGGCTGAACTACCCGTACATCGCGCCACCACAAGGACCACCATCGGTAGCATATATGATGGGGACCATTCGCCACTGGATGCCGCGCTTGAAGCCCATGCAAGATGTAGCAGCGCAAATGATGCTTAAAATCTTAGATATGATGCAAGTAGTGCTGAAGACCTTTAGAAATGCAGCCGCACCACAGGTACGTCTTCCGGGGTTTAGCAATGGAAATTACGACTTGGTGTATGACATGAGCACCACCCCCAGTATCCGTGTGGCTTACGCTTGGCATGCACGCATCAAATACCTCCCCGCCTGCTACAAACAGACCTTCGAAGAAATGTTCAGATCAGGTTTCTGGGAGTATCACTCGGAGATTTTCGCACCAAAACCAACACATCTGCTTCAACTGTTTGCTTGTGAACAAGCAATGTATTCAGAGTACTACACCACCCCGCAACCAGAGACCCCCGGTGCAATAAATTGGGAGGCATTAGAAGCCGATCTAGCAAGAGGCTTAAGGATAGGAGAACATGAACTGGCCACCAATGTCATCCAATATTACATCGACCACCCGCGAGAACAAAGGTCTGTCAGGGGCGACAGACACTAGGAAGGGGGGAGTGTTGGCATACAAAGCAACAAAGGAGTCATGCACAATACGGCAACAAGGCCAGATCATTTTTCCCATAGATTATGTACAACTCAAGTGATTTTAATCACTACACAAACATTGTAAATCCCGTTTTTGGTAGATTAGACTCCATTTTGTGCAAGCCGAGGAGTCCTCGAGCTTGAGGAGTATTAGAAGTACCCTCGTACCAATTTTCATAATTTTTAGACTTCGTTTGAGCCCTCAAATAAGCCCTGGAACCTAATTTTTAACTAGGCCGGACACTAGGTCTGGACAGGGACAAAGCTAGTCAAAAACTATAAAAAGAGCTAGAGAGCTCATTTTTGAGGTTAGATTGTAATCAAAACGAACTTGTAAGAGCTATTGAAAGTAATCTAAAGAACTCCATTGATTCTCTCTCTTTGTCTTGCCGTGTGTGCGTGTGTGTGTGTATGTGTGTGCATGCTTGTGTGCTTCTCACTCACGCACTTGTGCCGCCACTTGCTCGAGGTCTTCATACCATCCTCACGTCTTCCCGGATTGACATTAAAGGAGGTGCTACTCATCACTGAGCTACAACTCTGTTTTTGGTGTAGAGGCATCTGCAACAACCATTCCGGCCTCTTTCTTCTTTGCCTCTTTAGCAACCAGTTTTGGACAGTTCTTTATGATATGATCATTTCCTTTACAATTTTCTGATTTCTTTTCATCTTTGTCTTCCTCCTTTGAATGTGCAGCATTTGCAGATTTTTTTCTTGCTAGTAGATGAGCTCCATTTACCTTTGCCCTTCTGACTAGCTAGAAAAGCTTGATTTGCAACATGCATGATGGACCTTTTCTGCCTAGACTAATCTTCTTGCAACAAAACAGAGACTAACTCCTCAAATTACAAGGCATTTGGATTGCCTTTCTTCATCAAACAAAGAGTAGAAGCAAAACTCTAATATGAATCATGAAGACCATTCATAACGGTTTGCACAAGTGAGCTATCTGGCATAACTTCAACAATAGAAATCAACTGTTCTTTCAAATCCTTAATCTTTGTCAGAAAATTGTCCATATAATCACCTTCATTCATGTGCTTACTCTCCAAATTGTTTCGGAGGTAAGCAACACGAGCCTCATTCCTAGCCTGGTACAATGTGGTAAGTGTACCCCAAGCATCCTTAGCTATTCTACAACAGCGAATGTGAGGAATAATGGCACGTTTGACAGACAAAACTATCAATGCATGTGCCTGAGCATCTCTGCCATCCCAACGAATTTGTTGTGCAATAGGTGCAACAAAAATTGTAGCACGAACATTGAAGTATTTCGATGGCGATGCACCACACTGCACTCTCCTTCTCGAGAGCTCCACGACGATATGCTCGGAGTAGAAAAACGAGCTCCTGACGCCACACACAGTACTCCGCACAGAGGTTGTAGAATACGCAGAAAACGCAGTACACAGGGAGCACGAAGATAGACTTCTTAGGTCTTACAAATACAGTCGAACTTACAGTCTGTGACTGACCAGGCCACTATATGTTTTATTAAAGAACATATACAAAGAAGTGTCCGGTGGCCATTTGGCCTTTCACATGGACACCAACGGTAACAATCTCCCACTAAAGGCCAATATGGCCAGAGTAACTATGGGAGAAAAAAGAAAGAATGATAAAGAATACCTGAGTGTAAGTATACAAACTATACCTCCCACCTGATGGGCATGTTACACAGTATACAAGTGACTGCGTAAGATCAAGAATCAAGTAACCCCCATCAAGTGACAACAGTGTCGAAAGCTATCTTGTGGTAGAGCTTTAGTCAAAGCATCTGCAGCATTATCTCGAGTGTGAACCTTCTCAAGAATAATGCTCTTAGTGGCTAAGCAATCTCTAATGAAGTGATACCTCACCTCAATGTTCTTGGTCTTTGCATGATAGACCGGATTCTTAGCCAAAGCAATGGCACTCTGACTATCACTGAGCAAGTGAGGTACATGCTGAGGCAAACCCATATCACAAGCAAGACGAGAAAGCCACAATGCTTCCTTACATGCCTCACTTGCTGCAACATACTCTGCTTCTGTGGTGGAAACAGCTGTACATTCTTGAAGACGAGATCTCCAAGAGATAGCACCTCCAGCAAAATGAAAAATGTACCCTGATGTAGACTTACGATTGTCTACACAACCAGCATAGTCAGAATCTGTGTAACCAATAATGGATGCTTTCCCTCTACCTAAGCATAGACACTTGTCGTTAGTGCCACTCAGATATCTCAAAATCATTTTGACCGCTTCCCAATGTTTCTTGCCAGGATTAGACATATATTTGCTCACAACTCCCACTGCAAATGCAATGTCTGGTCTCGTAGCTACCATAGCATACATGAGACTACCAACAGCAGACTGATAGGGAATTTTGGTCATGAATTCCTTTTCCTCATCTGATTTGGGGCAGTCATCCTTGCTTAATTTCACATATGTGGGTAAAGGTGTACTTAATGCCTTTCCACCCTGCATATTGAATCGATGAAGTACTTTGGATATGTACTCACTTTGAGACAAGTATATGCATCTTTTACTCCTATCACGAGTAATGCGCATGCCAAGAATATGTTTGGCATCCCCCAAATCCTTCATATCAAATGTCTGACTCAACTTCTTTTTGAGAATTGACAAATCATAAGAGGACTTCCCAGCAATCAACATATCATCGATGTAAAGTATCAAGCATATCAAGCTGCCATCAGAACATCTCTTTGTGTAGAGACAATGATCCTCATTGCTCCGAGAATAGCCTTGGGACTTCATAAAAGCATCAAACTTTTGGTACCATTGTCTAGGAGACTGTTTAAGTCCATACAAGCTCTTCTTGAGCTTACAAACTAGACTTTCCTTGCCAGGAACTAGATAACCCTCTGGTTGTTCCATATAGATCTCATCTGTAAGATCTCCATGCAAGAAAGCTGTTTTCACATCCATTTGGACTAGCTCTAAGTCCTCCATTGCAACGAATTCAAGCAACATGCGCAAAGTAGTCATCTTGACCACTAGAGAGAAGATTTCCTCAAAATCAACACCATGTTGTTGCTTAAAACCCTTTGCAACAAGTCGTGCTTTATATTTTGGAGAAGCACTATCTGATGTGAATTTCAGCTTATATACCCATTTACATGGTAAAGCTTTCTTGCCCTTTGGCAAAGGTACTAAGTCCCAAGTACCATTCTTGTGAATAGAATCCAACTCACTCTTCATGGCACGCTCCCACTTGACATGATCCTCTGTCTGCATAGCCTCTTTGTAGCAAGAGGGCTCACCGGCATCTGTTAGCATAACAAAATCTAAACCTGGAACATATCTATCAGGTGGATATGAGACACGTGCAGAACGTCTCAATGGTTGTTGAACAGAAACATGTGCAGACTGATCTGAATGGACATTCTCTTGAACATCCCTATGTGCAACATTTTTATGCATGCTAACCGGAGGACTAGTATCCTCAAACACCACTCTTCTCACTTCAACCTCCTTAATCGGCTGTTTATGCATCTTAGACTCATTAAAAATGACATCACTACTTCTGATCACTGACCGTGTTTCAGGATCCCATAAGCGATATCCAAATTGTCCTTCTCGACCATATCCAAGAAAAATGCATTTCTTTGACTTATGGTCCAACTTCTGTCTAAGATTCTTGGGTATATGAACATATGCTTCACACCCAAAAACTCGAAGATGATCATAATATGGTGGTTTCCTTGTCCATAACTCTTGTGCCACTTTCAGACCTTTGGTAGTACTAGGTGAAAGGTTAATCACATGAATTGCAGTCAATACTGCTTCTGCCCAAAAACCTTGTGAGAGGTTTGCATGATGCAACATAGAGACTACTCTATCTTGAATAGTTCTATTCATCCTCTCAGCTACACCATTCTGTACTGGGGTATAAGGAGTTGTAAACTCTCTACGAATCCCTCTACACTGACAGAAAAGGCTGAATTCATGTGAGGTATACTCACCCCCATTATCTGAACGTAAAGCCTTAAGCTTAGTTCCTTTTTCAGTCTCAACTGAAGCAAGCCATTTTCTGAAAGTAGGGAATACATCATCCTTCGAGTTGATAGGATATACCCAGACTTTTCTAGTAGCATCATCTATGAAAGTGACAAAGTAAAGAGAACCACCTAAGGACCTAGTGGGCATAGGACCACACACATCTGTATGAATAAGATCTAAAGGCTGAATTGAAGAGCCAATGTGTGTTTTATGCACATTTCTGGTTTGCTTTCCATATTGACAATGCTCACAAAATGAAAAATCAGAGAAAGATAACACAGGTAAGTAGCCAGAACGAGAAAGATTTTCCATTCCACTACGAGATATATGGCCCAAACGACCATGCCAAATACAAGCCATAGGCTGTTTAGTAACAGCTAACAAGTGTTCTTTCTGTGATACAAATAAAGGGTAAAGTGAGCCAACTTTCCTTCCTTTTGCAATAACCATATTGCCCTTTGATATACGAAAGGACTGAGCATAGAAGACCACCTTGTAACCAAGGTCATCAAGTTGACCAACTGACATCAAACTGCGTGATAACTGAGGTACATGGCGTACATTATGCATAGTAAATTTTGAACCGTCAATGAACTGCACAACCACATCTCCAATCCCCACAACATCACACTGGTAAGAGTCACCAAGTCTCACGGTACCAAGAGACTTTGCTGCATAATTAGAGAACCATTCTCTATGTGGTGTCACATGGAAAGAAGCACCAGAATCTAGCAGCCAGGTGTGGGAAAGAGAATCAGCCATAAGTGCCTCAGATGGCACAGTACTATCAAGTGTCAACACATCAGCATCATCAGAAATAGCATTAATTTCTTCAATCTTCACAGTCGAAGTAGATGGTGCAGGTAACTGTTTAACATGCCCATCAACATTCTATCCTTTACCTTTAGCATTCTTTAATGCATAACACTCTTTCTTCATGTGTCCTTTCTTATGACAATAATGGCATTCAATATCCCTCTTCCTTGATTTACTTCTGCTCTTATTCCGTTGACCATTCTTTTCCTTGTTCTTGCTCCTGCCACGTTGTTGATTCTTTCCTTGGTAAGAATCACGAACATTATATGCATCTCCACTCTGAGTGCCAACCATAGATTTTCTACGAATCTCCTCACTCAAGAGTGCTCCACATATGTCATCATAGACGAGTTTACCACCTGGTGCACTATTGCTAATAGCTGTGCAAAATGTATCCCATGATGATGGCAGGGTGCATAACAGCAATACTGCTTTCATTTCATTGTCCATATCCATTTTCTGAGCCTGTAACTGGGAGAATATGGCATCAAACTCATTTAGATGAGCAGCAACACTATCTGTGTCCTTCATACGAAGAGCGTATAATTTTCTCATCAGATATACTTTATTTGATGCCGTCTCTTTTTCATATGTATTGCATAACTTCTTCCAAAGCTCCTCTGCACTTTCACAATCTAATACTGTAAAGTAAACATTATCTGCTAGGTGCAAGCGAATGGTAGACCTGGCCATTTCATCTAACTCATCCCAATCATCTTCATCCATGTCAGCAGGCTTCTTTGAAATCCCATTTACTGGCTTCCATTGCCTTCTTTGAATCAGCACATCTTTAATCTGATTCTTCCATAGAGCAAAGTTTGTGCCATCAAATTTTCGGATCTCAAAATGGTCTTTGCCCTGCAAGTTATAGCTCCTCCTCGGAACGCTAGCACTAGACCCTGATCCACCGGATGTGCCTGAGACCTCTGATGCCATGATCGTAGAGAACTGAATAGAATGATAATGGAGCTAGAAGAGTCCAAACACCAACAAATAAGTGTATCAAGGAGTAAATCGTCCACTATATAGTTGACTAAACCAGAAATCTGGAAAAATTTTGCTAGAGTATCCTCTGCAATATTAGCATATGACCAATGTCAAAGTATCATAAAACTGCAAGTACTGACATGTCTACCTGCATAGTGAATCACTGACTCCACTGCATATAATCAGTTACCCAATAGAAGCCAACTAGGCTTATCGAGCACCTATGAACAACTATCATACATCTCCTATGGCGAGGCTGGGTAAGTCTTCCACCTGCATCACCGAAGAGACCCCGACATCTGGGTGTCTCCCAGTTAAGAAAACCTCACCACGACCCTCTTTATCAAACGTAAAAGGCTTTATGCAAAGAACGTAACCGCTATATCAATGCCCACATGGACGTACATAAGCGGTATCCACAGAAGCGTACATGGTGTGTATGTGCTCAATATATGCAGTAAAATGACACTGAAAGGCTGAATACACAGCCCAAAAACTAGCCAATAACACCTGCAAGTGTCTGTCAACTCTGATGTTTTAGGCTTTAAAAACCTGCATAAATTTGCAGCGACTACTCCCACCAAAACTGAAAACCCCTCGAGAAACCTGTAGTTTTACGAGTGTGGCTGAAAATACAGCCCCAAAGGTTGATATTTATTGTCTGAGAAGTACAAGGAACACTCTTCTTGATGTTCTTGGACCTGTGTGAAGAGAACTACGTGCAAAAGTACTCCGAAATGGCTCCAAAAAAAAAAAACACCCCAAAATTGCTTCAGAAATAGGCTTTAAAAGCAAAAATGAAGCTTTGACGGACCAAAACTTGTTCAAGGTAATGTCAACCTTAGTCTTTCCCCTTCTTCAAACACCACAAGAGTGTAGCTTAGTGGCAAGAGATTGCCACGGTTAAGCGAGCTCTGGGGGGAACAGTACTGGGATGGGTGACCTCCCGGGAAGTACCGGGAACCTCTATATTCCTTGATCGTTGAGGTCCTCCCTCGCGCGCAGCCAACGGCGCCAACGGTGACTTCGGTGACTCGGATGACAAGGTATGCCAAGGTCTATGCCTTGGTCGCCGCCTTCGATGGCGATGCACCACACTGCACTCTCCTTCTCGAGAGCTCCACGACGATATGCTCGGAGTAGAAAAACGAGCTCCTGACGCCACACACAGTACTCCGCACAGAGGTTGTAGAATACGCAGAAAACGCAGTACACAGGGAGCACGAAGACAGACTTCTTAGGTCTTACAAATACGGTCGAACTTACAGTCTGTGACTGACCAGGCCACTATATGTTTTATTAAAGAACATATACAAAGAAGTGTCCGGTGGCCATTTGGCCTTTCACATGGACACCAACGGTAACAAACATGAATCTATAGAATATCACCATCTTCGATACCATCCCATCAGCTCTAGCACTTGTATTTGCAGTATCTGTATTCACAGGTTTGACAGGACATCTTTCAACACCCTGCACAATATTCCACTGTCCTTTTGCAACTAATACATTTCGCATCATATAAGCCCATAATGGGGTGTTGGTACCATCCAACTTATCCTCAACAGCCAACATACGGAATACATCGCTGCTTTCAGCCATGGCTGATGACTAAAATACCTTGATGCGAAAAATTGACTATATCTCAAAAAGTTGAACAAAACTGCTTAGACGAATTTTGCTAAACCTATAGCAGAATTTGAGATGCTTATAATGGCAAACAGAAACTGGTATGTATGTTTGGCAAAAAAAGACAAAATAGCCTACACAAGCACTGCGATAGTGTGTTCGGAGGCCGAAACGAGCTCAGATTGCAATTTCGGCACGATAAAGCAAAACGGTTTTGATCTATGAACTTGAATATGCTCAACCAAATTCATGCAATTTTGAGATTGTAATCGGAGGAGTGTCAAGGATGCCCTAGATGAAGCGATGACCTGCTCTGATGCCAATTGTTGGAGTTAGACATTTGCGGAAGCACGCAAACAACACAAGGAAGAAGAAGAAGCTTGGAGCACAATACACAATATTGAATGTATTACCACTAGAATGTGCAAAGATAAGTAGCCCGTTAGGGCAATAGGCGTATATACAAGCCGGGGGGAAAAAACCTCCTAAAGAGGGAAAAATGTGCCCCGGCGGTCCTAGAGTGTTCACACATCACTAGGTAAATATATCAACAACACGAAGTAATTAATTACAAAGAAAAAATACAACTCACACACTCCTATTCCTTGCTTTGTATGTAAAATTTCAATAAAACATTTGTATATGTATATATAATTTTTTCTTTTTTCTATAATTTTTCCATATTTGTTTCAATTATTTTGAATCTTTCTCTCTTCTATTTTTTTAATAATAATAACAATGATGACAAAAGGATTTTCCTAATTTTCTTCCCCTCCTAGCTCCTTTTTCTATCGTTAAAAGAGCTTCTCTTTGTGCATGGGTGTTTGAATCTCTCATGCCTTGTGAAAGCGTGGCTTTATAATGTAGCCCTACACATGCATACTTTAGTTATGCAACATTCTTTATGGGGAAAAAGGAGGGTCTTACATAATGTACTAAGTGGTTTTTTGGGTGCTACACTTGAGTGAGCCAATTCTAGCATTTCCAAGTATTTTTCTTCAGGAACACAGATCCTTAAATATCAATCCACAGCTTTTCTGTACAATTGATCATTAATGAGTACAACGACTTTACTTATTTCCCGCATATTTGTTGTTTTTTTATCCTCTTTCCTTGTTTCTTTAAGAGTGTCCTGCTTCAAATGTTCCACAATATGGTTACTCCACTTAGGATCTTCTTGAAACTAGAATAGAGTTATGAGCTTTCTATGATAATTTTTGTGGTACTTTCACATTGAGTTATATATGATTCCACATCTTTTTCTTTGGTTGGCCAATGAACTCCCATTCTTGACAAGTTATTTAGAGTGACAATCTTTGAATCATGAAAACATGGATTCCAAAGATGTGCCATCTCTAAATAGTTACCTTGTTCTTCTTCAGGAACACAAAATTCCAAGACCCCAATGTTATTCACATGATACAAAACTAATAAAAGAATAAAAGTTATAATTTACAAAATTAAGTGTGTAGGAGTGCATTTTGATTTTTTTGGGCTGATTGATAGCATTGATACCAAAGAATTTGCCCATTCTAGTGTGGTCTCTATATTGAATAGGTATGCATTAGGCAACTCATCATCAATTAGATGTGATTTTTCCTCACTAAGAATCCTAGATAAGGGATCTTCCCTCAAATGTGTTTTCCATTGTCTTACTACAACCTCAAATTCAAACTCCATGAGGAGTAAGAACCACCTCACTATTCTCCCTCTTTGACAAGGTTTATTTACCAAGTATATTAAGGCTTGGTGATCCACAAAAAAAATTGAACTTTATATTTCTTTACAGCAAACACCATTCCTAAACCCTCTCTTTCAGCAATGTTATAGTTTTTCTTAGTTTGATTTCAACTATCTACTGGCATGCGCAATGGGAAAATCTAACTTGCTTCCTTCTATAGTTTGTGTCAAAACACATCCTAAAGAAAAATTTGAAGCGTCCACATGTACATGAAATATCATATACCATTGTGGGGTTTTCAATATAGGCCTTGTGACTTAAAAAGTTTTGACGGTTTCAAAGGCTTTATCACATTCATTGGTCCACTTAAATTTAGTAATCAATGCATAGAGTGGTTTGCTAATGTTGGTAAACTTGTATACAAATTTCCTATAATACCCATCGTGTCCCATAAAGTTTTGTAAGTCCTTCACATTTGTTGGCTTGGGCAACATTACTATGGCTCTAATTTTTTCTTCATTAGATGATATTCCATTCTTGGAGACTATATGTCCTAACATTCTTCATTGTCTGACAAAAAAGACACACTTTTTTGGGTTTGGACAAACTCTGTAAGTTCTAAATTTTTTTAGTATATTCGCTAGGTCTTGTAGATGATCTACTCTCTAGTTTGAAAAAGTAAATAAGCCATCTACATAAATTTCCATTATGTTTCTTAGAAAATCTTAAAACACATGACACATCAACCTTAGGAATGTGGCTAGTGCATTTGTTAGACCAAATGAAATTTTCTATTATATGTATAATGTATTTGCTACTAGGTTTTGCATCTGGTGCAAGAGTTATTTTGCGCACAAAAATATTAGGATCTATACCTTTCAGGTATTTATAGCTATAAGCAAATACATCTCTAAATTCTCTAACTAAAGTGGTTAAAGCTTCTTCTTCCTCTTTTTCTATGTCATCTGCAATCACTATCTATCTTTCTTCTCCCCCTTCTTGAGCTATTTCAATCTTTTTTATTTCTTCCTGGTTGTCATATGAATCTCCTTTTTTATTCTCTCTCCTAGGTTTAAAGTTAAGAAATAGTCTTTCCTCAATCTCATATTTTTTGAAATTCGGTGGAACATCAAATTTATCTTGATCTTCTTCTTGAGTACTTGGTTCTTTGTTTTTTGATTTCTTTTGTGGAGTTTGTCTTCCTGAATCTTCTTTAGTTTGAGTTTAGTGTATTTTCTTGGATGTTATCCTTGATTACATCACTGGCTTGCATTTCTTATAATATGAATTTTTATTGATTATTTCTTGTTTTTGTTTCTCTATTTTGGATGCAAATTTTGCTTTTTCAAGCCTTATCATCCTCAAATCTATGTAGAAAATATCATACCCTTCTTCATTTTGAAAAATTATTCCCACATGTTCTTCATTGGCTACATATAAAGTAGACAATATTTGTCTCCATCCATATGGCACAAAATCTTCATCATAAAATTTCTATGGTATATATCTTGTATCACCTACTTTTCTCTCATTTATGTAATCTTCTTTTCTTAGAAGAAATCTTTTGGGTAATTTCTTGTTTGTTGAAGAAAATCTCCAAAGTCGTGCTTCATTATCACTGTTATCATTTGAATCATCCATACTTTCATGTTCATGATGAACTTTGTTCCATTCTCTTGGATATAAATTATAATAACTTCCTCTTCTTAGATTGATTGTAGTGACATTCCCTAGGTTTTGAAAGACAATCTCTTCCCCAATCTTGAATAACTTGCAATTGTCTCATAAAAGGTATTCCTGGAATGATCTTATATGAGGTGAGTTGAGGAAACTCTACTATTGCAAAAGTGTGTCAAATCTCAATTCAAATAATTACTATGATTACCTTTTCCAAAATCCCTAATGGTGTTTCTATATGTCCATTTGCAAGTTGTAATTTGATTTTAGTAGGTTTGGGTGGTTGAGACCCCCATTCTTCCCAAGTTGTTCTTTTCATTATGGCTACATGTTTAGACTCCTAGTCCAAGGGAAAGTGCTTACACACAATGATGTTTTACCCAACTTTCCTGATACTAGGTCAATTTTGGTTTCCCCTAAGTCCACAAGTTCACCCCAAAGTTTTGATGAAGGAGGCGAGAAAACGCATGCGCAATTGGATATCCACCTTGAGTGGTCACTTCCTGTAACCTCCCTTTCTTCATTCAACCCCCTCCTTTCACGTCGGGTTCACTCTTGTGGTCCGGTTCACGCGCGCTTATGGGTGCACACAGGGTGCCAAGAAACTAACCTTAACTTCATATTTATTGATAGGAGATGATCTCTTCCTTTAATTTGTGTGCATCTATCATGATCCTTTTACTAAAGGTGTTACACTTGCTATGACAACAACTCGGAAAGGAGGGTGAATTGATATTCAAAGTCAATTGTTTAATTTGGTTCAAAGCTTAAGGCTCACATTCTTACGCTTAATACGAAAGTGCAATCCAATTTTGTGTTTGAGCAAATAGAGTCTCACGGTCCATCTTATACTATAATGAAATTGCCCATGCAAGAATAACAAGTATATGGGTTCACAAACATTTGCACCGAACAATGTAGTCTCAGTTTCTTTTGGGACATGTAACACAAGCACTTAAGTTGTCAAGCTAGAACAAATAGAATGATTTAAGAAGTTCTCTAATCATTATTCTTCAATGTGCAAGCTGATGTGCTGTAATCAGCTATCGGTCAGAAATCAGTTCTCTTTGAATCCATCATATCCGAACAAGTCCCTTGAATGTCTCCGTGTCTTTCATGTATGTGAGATTCAAGCACAATGATTGAAAGATCTTTGTATATGAGGTTTAGTGAACTGTCGTATCTTTACATGTGTCTAAGTGGACAAAATGCAGACCTTCAAACTTCAACAGAATGACATACGGTCAGGTTCATTTACCCTGCACTCAGCTATTGATACTTTTGCATGTTTCCTTTAAAAAAAAATCATGACAACAAAACCAACATAAAAAGTCGTGCACAATGACTTTCTTTTATGTTTAACGTGTTAAGCTGAAATATATGCAAAACTGTCTCCGCAAAAAAAATCCAACAAAGTGTTCCTGTTGAGGTCACGGATAGTGAAACGGATAGAGTTTAGTTTCTTGGTGCTAGGAAATCTTTCTCTTCGAGTGAGACCTTTTCGTATAGTATGTTTCCTATAAACCATATGCAGAGTTTCAATCGTAAACTTTTGGTTTAAGTAGAAGGACTTACGCACTGAACTATTTCATTCATCTATTATGCTGCATAAAAACATGTTCAACAAATAGGACATTCCGTACACACATAAAAAAAAACAGAAGGGAGTTTTACTCACACCCAATGGTTGATTAAACTTGCAACTTTCAATATGGATGAAAAACAGGTTTACAATTTTTCTACATTCCAAGTCAACATACATAACTATATGAAGAAGGTTCGAAGGTCACTTATGATCCTGCGAAACTTCAAGCACAAGAACTAGGTGCTTTCATTCGTATGAAATGAAGCATTTATCTTGTAGGAACATTAAACCGAAGGAACTATAAGCAATTTCCTTGAGAAGTCAAGTTGTATTTCATTTTCTACGCCATATACAAAGATGTCCTGTAAAGTTGTATATTATGCAAAACAAAGAAATAAAATATTACAAAACCTGGGAATGATTTTCCTTTATGTTCTTCCACGCTCCAGTAGCACTTCGACATTTTTCAGATATGCATATTTTCTTACAAGCCTCCGGAGAACATCTTTTTCCATTTATAACCTCAAAGAGATGCTCTACAACCTTTTGTCTCCACAACCTTTCGTCTGTGTATCATAAGTGATCATTGAGCCTCTTCTTCAAAGATAGGGTAGGATTTAATAATGGTAGTTTGACACACTGTTATTCGTATGGCAGGCAGTGATGTGTCTCTACTTCATTACTCCAGCATGACGAATCAACTTTGCCATGATAGAATTAAATAGCGGTCTTTGTAAATGACGCTCCAAGAAATTCTCTTCTATTTTTGTTGTCACCCCGTAAGGAGTAGATGTCCTGCTGATTCTTATTAAACAGGTTACGATTGTCTTATCGTGTACGTATCCCTCCACAACATACTTCTCCGACTCCCCCTTATTGAAGTGTCAATTCTGGCACCGCAGAAGTAACCTTTGACTTTGACGTTCCTTACAAGCACAGCAGATAAATCCTCACCTTTAGCTCTTCCTCTGAGTATAACAGATGCACACCATCGAATCCCTGAGAGAAACTTCACTTCCAAAATCTGCTCCTCCTTTAGCGACTGTTTCCTCTATGAAGAACAATTCCCCGGTGTGAACACAGCTTTCCAAGGAATCGCTTCTCTCCATAGATACGATTTGCTCTGGCAGTCCCGTCTGCTCTTTTGTAGCAGTTTTGCATTAGATTTCTGTAATAGAACATGTCCAAAACAGAGCTCAGAGCGCCCCGATCATCATCTTCCCCCCACAGCGTTTTTCTCGTTGCTGTCGAGGCCCTCCTCCCCACGCTGTCTTCTTTTTTTCCCTCTGTCACAAAAAGACAGTAGCACAGCAGCCTCACCTCCGAAGAACTGTCAAGCCCCTCTTCTATGCCCTCAAATGATAAGAGAAGAAAGGCGACTGTTGTCTGAAGGTCTACAGAGACACACCCACCGAAGAAATGCCCTCCTCTTCTCCTTTTTCTCCAACCCTTCTCCCCCCTTCGTTCCTGCACACGAAAAAACAGAGAGAGACCTCAAAAATGCCAGCCCCCCCCCTTATTCCCCCATCGGTGCCCCTCTTCCATTTGTTTTTTGATAAGCCAATCATTCCCCAGCACTCGTTTTTTTTCAAATCCGAAAAAAAGAAGCCCCTTTGAAGCTTGCACCTACTGCATAAACCTTGGACATAGTAACCTCGGTCATGTCAAGATAGAGTAGTGTTCTTACATAACTTCTGAAGGTCAACATAACCTATAAGAGCATCTTCGAAGTTTGAATCCTCTAGCTTTGCATTATCGAATGTTGATCTTGATAGAACTGCATTCTTGAAATTAGCACCTTGTAAATTTGACCCATCAAATACAACACGGTCCAAGATGGCATTTGTGAAATTAGCCCCTTTCGTTGTCCTGCATACTCAAAAAACAAAGAAAAAAACTATTTTTGTCCCAACCATTCTGCTTTGAACATATCAACCAAGAGTCACCCACGAAGAGGAGAAAGCTATTTTTCTTGACATTCTTTGCCCATGAGGTAGCCCATCTCGTCGACCAACAAGTTGTCGTGTTACCACCAAATACTTCTCATCAATCGTCACTTCCACTCTTCAAGTACCTGAAATCAAACATATTTTCCTGGCCAAATAGAACCGCATTAGTGCATAAAAACCAACCATTTTCTGAGCTAACATACTCCCCTCTTCTTATTTGCGAAGTCGTCCTCGACAAGCCATTCTTGCTGCAATAAAATCCAAACAACCATGAACATGTCAATTTACAATTGGTTCGCATACCTTTTCATCGAGCCATCATTCCAAGTGGACCTGCACTCATTGAAGCTATTAGTGCTAAAAAAAATCACTCATGAATACATACAAATCGGTCACTTCCAAATGATCCAAGAACATGCATATATATGCAACTCCAATTCCACATACATCAAATTGCTCATGCATTCCATTATGAACATAGTCTCAACCAAAATAACACATGCATACCTTTCCATGTTTTACACATTCAACTGTCATTGCGAAAAAACAGAAATGGAAATACCGAAATGAACAACAACAACTGAAATGAATCCAACAGGAGATGCAACATACCCAAAATGCATACCCTATTATTGCAACTACCATTTGCTATGTACAATTATTCCATGACTAGACGTTCCCAAAGAATCCCCATCGTTGTCCTACAGAAGCCATCGAGACTCGAGTACGAGTCAAGACCTACATAAAAACCCGAGAGTGCTCCCACACACTGGAAAACTCTCGGATAAAGCACACAAGTTATAAAGCAACCCCGTTGCATTACCTCGCTAAAGCCTCATCCATAAGTACATATAAAGTCTCCGTGCCTTCAAGAATGTTGATTCAAAGTGAGCTCATGTGTCACAAGCCATCACATAACAATCACACAAGCAAATAATGTTCCCTTTCAGGCGATCATCGCCCTCTCCTCTCTCTCTCTCTCCCCCTCAGGAGTGGGGAATAATTTCATAGGTAAATTTTATTTTAATCACACGTTGGCCTACGTTGAAATTGGATGCGATTCGTGGACCTGACCACCCGATCAGGTTGATTCCACCCATCTACCAATGCAATGCAGCGCACAACACACAAACACACAATGATAACACATAACATATATCAGCTAGCCCATAACGAAGCTGGATACGACTCGTGGTCGTGACTACCCAGCCACGATGGCTCCACCTACCTACCAACGCGTTATGGCGCATAGCTAAGACATAAACATATGCATCCCAAGCCTATGGCGAAACTAGCTGCAGCTCGTGGTCCTAACCACTCGGCTAGGATAAATCCACCCACCTACTAGCCCACCATAGCGCATTGGTACGATCACAGCAACACAATTTTTTTCTTTTCTTTTCTTTTTCTTCTTTAATAGTTAATTAATTTACCCAAGTCCTGAGAATTAGGGAGAGGAAGAAAGGGATTTTCCTCACTTTTCCCACACATGCATGCAAACATATACACTCCAGCCTTTGACAGATCAACCACCTCTTCACTCCATTCTCTCAATTACAGACACTACATATGTATTCATCAAGTTGACTTTTCACTTGGTAACTACAGCCGACTATGCCTTGGTCCCTTGTATACCTATCCTTAGATGCTCTAGAATGTGAGTCTCCGGGGTGTCTCATGTAGCCTCACATCGTACTTGCATCCCAACGACTTCCCTAGGGCAAGTCAGGCTCAACTTCAAGAGCTCCATCATCACTTCCTATCGTCAAAACATCTGCCCAAGCCCAAGTGATATCGTTCTCTTCGTTAGGCATTTCCCTCGAAGGGTCGAAATAGTAATATTGATCCCCCGCCCATCCTACATGTTGGGTCAGGTATTCCTCAAAACACTCAATATAAAACATAACATCCAAACCCTGGTTTATGAAGCATACCAGCCAATGCGCTTCCTCCACATCATATTCCGTCTCAAAGTCATTGACATCTATGTCCATGCGGGCGAATGTTTGGTCCGAGAAATATATCCTTAGCTCGTACAAATAGAGTTGAGTTATTTGATCTGCCATTTTATTACCTAGCTCCTAACAGTCTCTGCGCAACACACAAAAAATAATTAGAAGTCCAAAATTCCTGAGCTAGCAAGGAAGAAAATTTATGACACACAAATCATAGCTTACATATGCGCATATATATATATATAACTATACATCTATGTACAAGGAGTCTACTTCGTCCTTCTGCTTGGATCTCGTCTTGCTTCTCCCGTCCTAATGTCATGTGAAATATGGTTTAACTCGAAGCGCGTTAACCTTCACGGGAGCACATTCTTCTCCTAAATCTTGAATTTGCATGGAACCATTGGAGTTGAGTTCCACCACCTTAAACGGTCCTGCCCATCTTGTCTGTAACTTCCCCGGGAATTTATAATATTTACTATCATAGACTAGCACCAAATCTCCTTCTTGAATCACATAGGTCTTGAGATTCTTGTCGTGCCTCTCCTTACGTCTTTTTTGAATAGCTTCTAGACTTTGTTGTGCAATGAGTCTCTTTTCTTCTAGCTTGACCAATTGTATGTACCTTTCCTTCAATGACTCTTCCTCTCCCAGCCTAGCCTCGACGGCTACTCTTAATGTCGGAACTTCTTTTTCAATGGGAAAGATGGCTTCCTCGCCATATACTAGGGAGAACGGAGTGCTCTTAGTCGTCACTCGGTAGGATGTTCGATACACCCACAAAGCTTCCAAAAGTCTCTCATCCTAGTCTCGCCTATGCACAGCTACTGTCTTTGTCAGAATCTGTTCAAGAACCTTGTTGGTGACCTCCACTTGTCCATTCGCTCTCGGGTAATATGGAGTGCTTTTTCTATGTTTAATCTTATATAATTCCATTAACTCCTCGATCAATTCGTTGACAAAATGTGTTCCTCTATCACTCACTATCTCCAACGGGCATCCGAATCGAGTGATAATTTGTTCATACAAAAATTTGGCCAGATCAACAGCTCGGTCAGTCTTCAGAGCTTTGGCCTCTACCCACTTGGTAACATAGTCAGTGCAGACCAAGATATACCTATTGGATCTACATCTTGAGGGAGGATCAATAGGCCCCACAAAATCAATTCCCCATTTTTCAAAAGGCTTAAGAGCCAGCACTGGCGTAAGAGGAGCAGCATGTGCTAATGTTGGTTTTCCCATTCTTTGGCATCTATCGCATTTCTTTCAGTATGTGTGAGAGTCTTTGAACAACGTTGGCCACCAATACCCAGCCAATAAAATCTTTCTTGCCGTTAGTTCACCAGCAAAATGCCCACTGCAGGGTTCATCATGTAATGCTCTCAACACTAGGGTTGCTTCTTCTTCCTCGAGACACCTCCGATAAATGCTTTCATGTACAAAATATCGATAGAGCTGCCCCCCAATGATGCTATGGTGCTTCGCCAATGCTAACAGTTTTTGCTTCTCTCTCTTGCTTGCTCCCGGTGGGTATTTAGTGGTGCATAAGAAATTCACCAAGTCGGCATACCAAGGTACTTTAGCATCAACCTGAAATAGATGTCCATCAGGAGCATCATCGGGCACACCAGAGATTGGCTCCTCATTAACAATTTGAGATAAATGGTCGGCCAATATGTGCGCTTTGCCTGGTTTGGTTACCACTGTGAACTGAAATTCTTATAGGAGTAGCATCCACCTCATCAATCGCCCTGATAGCTCGGGTTTATTAATGATATACTTTAGGGCTTCGTGATCCACATAAAACGTGAAATGCTTTCCCATCAGGTAATGCTGATAGTTGTTTACCGCAAAGATCATCGAGAGGCATTCCTTCTCTGTAGTCGTGTAGTTCCTCTCAGTGCTATTCAAGTTGCGACTTGCGTAATAAATAGGGTGGTCCAACTTCTTTTCATCGGCTTGGCATAGCACTGCTCCAACCGCAGTATGAGAAGCATCTGTGTGCACATGAAATTCTTTCATCCAATCAGGTGCTACTAAAATTGGCGCATTTATCAATTTATTTTTGATCAATTCGAAAGCAACCTGACACTCTCTAGTCCATTGGTATTGTTGGTCTTTCCTCAAAAGATTCGTCAGTGGTGCTGCTATTGATGCGAAATTTAATATAAATCGTCGATAATAATTAGCATGCCCCAAGAATCCTCTGAGTTGCCGCAAGTTTTGCGGAGGTGGAAGTTGTCCAATTTTTTCCACTTTATCCTCGTCAACTGCGATCCCTTTTTCGGAAATAACATGTCCCAAAAGCAATCCTCTTCGTACTCCAAATGTACACTTTTCAAGATTTAATGTGATGCCTTTTTCGATGCTTCTTCTTAAAATAGCTTCGATCCTCTCCATCATGTTTTCATCATTGCCCCTGATTGGAAAATCATCGAGGAATATCTCCATCCAATCCTGCAAATAGTCTTGATATGCAGCTATCATTGCCCTCTACAATGTGGCCGGTGCATTGCATAATCCAAATGGCATCACACGATATGCATACGTACCCCATTCTGTGGTGAAAGTAGTTTTTGATTGATCCTCCTCATGGATTTGGATCTGGTTGTACCCACTGAAACCATCCAAAAATGAGTACAATTTATGGCCATCCACTCTTTCCAAGATTTGATCAGTAAACGGCAAGGGGAAGTGATCCTTCTTTGTGCGCTCGTTCAACTTACGATAATCTATGCAAATACGGATTTTCTTATTTTTTTTTGGAACCACTACAATCGGTGATACCCACTCGCTGGATGCGATGGGATATATAAATCCTGCCTCCAATAACTTAGTCAATTCCAGCTTGATCAATTCCGAATAGACTGGATTTGTCCGCCTAAGTCGTTGACATATTGGTCGGGTACCTTCTTCCAAGTCTATATAATGTTGGCAGATTCGGGGATCAATTCCTCTCAGATCACTGTATGACCATGGAAAGGCCTTGCTAAAATTTTTGAGTGCCAATTTAATGCAATCTCGTACTCCATCTGGTAGCTCTGACCCCACACTCAAGAACTTTTCTGGAAAAACTTCCCATTTTTCCAACTGAGCTTCTCGCGAATATTCCTTATTCCTTGATGACACTGTGATTGGAAAGTGCTCCCCGATCACGCGTGCATGGTTGGCCAGTAAATCATTGTTTTGTTCTTTTTCAACCGCACCCAATTTCTTTAGTTTAGCTTTTGCAATGGCTTCCCGCACTTTAGTTTTACTTTCCGCTTCTCTGTCTGATTGTCGACTTCTCCTTAGAAGCTCTTCTTCTAGCATTCTAACCCTTTCTCTCAACTGTTGCACTTCCATTATCGGAGCTAACTCCAGTTTCAACTCTTCTTTTGAAGTTCCCTTCTCCAGGGATTGAGTAGCTTTATTTTCCTTTGCGTCTATACTCAACATGTAGCACTCAAATTCACTTGTATGTGTCAACCATCCCAGCAACTCCTGGTCTGAATCATCCTTGTAACATAGAGGATCTATGTACTCCCCCACTTTCGCATGTTGGAGGTTGGCCAACTGCAGATTAAATCCATCCTGTAAAAGGTCCTTGGAAGTCTCTGTGCGCAGGGCAAATCTTACCCGCACCATTTCTTGTCTAACCTTTTCCTTCGCTTTTTGCTCCCTTTCCTCAGCTGTTGTCGATTTCTTGCCGGTCAAGTTTGGAGACACTTGAAGTTGTATTCGATCAGCCTTCGGTCCAATTGTGATAAATCCTGTGCACCAATCGTGCACACATTCGGCTTGCACCAGCCATGGCCATCCAAGTAAGATCGAGAAGGTAGCCTCTGAGGTCCTTGGTCTTACTATCAGATAATCAACTCTAAACTCTAGACCGCCCACAACTGTACTTACATTCTTCAAAAGACCCGCAGGCTTCACTTGTGTTTGATCTGCCATTCTCAAGGACATCGGAGTTTCTTCCATGTGGTTGAGGCCCAAAGCTTTCATCATGAATTCAGTCATTAAGTTGACTGCGGCTCCACTATCTAGCTGAGCACCAGGGACTGCATATCCTTTAATCTCAACTGTCACAGCTGGAGCATTCAAATCAATTTGCGTCGTAATACTTTGAATGATCCCTTGGACATCTTTATCTTGTCTCTTTTTATCTCGAGCTTTCCTCGGCTTCTTAATATATTCGTTGTAGAATTGTTTCCTATATGCAGGTGAACATTTCAGCAATGTGCCAATGTCTAGCGTGACTTCCGTGTCAGCGAGCAACTTTACA
Organism: Ceratopteris richardii; assembly: GCA_020310875.1. Classification (NCBI taxonomy): domain Eukaryota; kingdom Viridiplantae; phylum Streptophyta; class Polypodiopsida; order Polypodiales; family Pteridaceae; genus Ceratopteris; species Ceratopteris richardii. Next base: position 84,172,465 of record CM035443.1, read on the forward strand.
ATATCCACTTCCTCCAAACTCTGTCTTTCCTTCCTACTCTTAGGAGCCTTCAATCTTTCAGGGAATGGTGCTATGCCTGGCACAAACTCCTTGGTCACTGGTGGAAGAATCTCTATCTCTTCCCCATCCTCAAACTCTTGCTGCTCAGCAAATCCTCCAACTTGGTTTTCTACCTCTCCATGTTCAGCTATCTTCTTTTGGCTTGTTTTTTCGCTTTCGTCTTCTGGATGCTTCTTTAAATACTCTTGGGTCCTTGTGACTACTACCACAGTTGGCTCTTTATGTGGTTTCTTGGCCTGGTAAGCAAGGGTTCGGTGTCTTGAACACTACTCCGATCGTAGGAACGTGCTCTTGAGCTCTCGATGTGGAATGCATCTGAGTATCAACATAATTCGAGGACCCTACTGGTCCCTTATCCTTACCAGTGGAAGCTCTTCGTTTTGGACAATCTTCATCAAAGTGGCCCTCTCCACTACAGTACCTACATAGTGGGGTATAATCAATTGGTTTCTTTTCGTTTGGACACCTAGATTGAGTATGGCCAAAGCCATGGCACCTCCAACACTGGATTGGACCGTCTCTTCTTTGATCACGTGCGGCTCCTCTTGGATAGTCTCCTCCTTGACCCTGAGCACCATATCCATAAGTAGGTATGTTTTCCCAACGAGAGGTAGGTGGGATACTTTGAGCGGGCAATCCCGTGTAATAGGTCTTTCTCTTGTATCTCCCGATTTCATGGTCCTCTCTTCATAGGGTCTCTTGTTGTAACATCGGTCCTCCGTGTGATTTGTTCTTCCACAAAAAGTGCAACGCATCCTAGGTGGTGATCTATCTGTGAATACTCTCGAGACTGTAGGGCATTCTGAAGCCAAATGGCCGTAACCATGGCACTTTCCACACCATGTGTTCGATCTAAACACTTGATTCGGGTTTGTAGTTACCTCGGGTTTTACTGTGTATGTTTCCTGGGTCATTGTGGCAGCTTTTATAGCTTGCGTGACCAACTCCAATATTCGTTCTTTAGTTAGCGTAGGCTTTACCTCGCCTGGCGTACTAGTGGCAGCTACAAAAGCTGGAGTCGTCAATGCGGGACTTCCTTGGCCAGGATCTTTCATCGGTATGTTTCCTGGGCCTCCCATTGGCTCGTATAAGAGCTCCATCTTCCTCTGTTGACATAATTGTACTTCCTCCCAAAGCCTTGCTTGTTCCTTAGCATCCATTAAAGTTGCAGGTCTTGTCAGGCTGATATGCTGCTGTGCCGTAGGATCTCTCAATCCCGCGATGAATCTTCTCTTCAATGTCTCATCGTTATGGGCATTCGCGCCCATCTTTCTTACCAACGTTTCCATTCTCTGCATGTAGTTATCGATGCTTTCATTGACTCCCTGTCGCAGGTAATCCATCTGTTGTGCCAATCTATCTTGGAAGCCTTGTCGTCAAAACTTTGCCAAGAAGGCTTCCTTGAGCATTTGATAAGTTCCACGCTGTTGTGGTGTCAGATTCCCATACCAATTGGCTGCCTCATCACGGAGAATAGCCGGAAAAAATCTCAACCTTTGACCCTGGTCAACTACCTCATTGGCCTCACAAGTAACCTCAAACAGCTGGATAAAACTATCTGGATCTTCGTCCCAAGCACCTGAAAACTTGGTGAAGTCCCCCAAATGAACCGAAATCCGTTGAGCCATTTCGAACAGAGGTGTGATGTCAATATCACTTCGATCCCAGAAATTTAACGCACGTGGCCTCAGGATCCCTCCTTCAAACTTCCGCACTTGATTCGCGACTCCTACGGCAGTACACGTTTTTTGCAGATTTCTTCGAGTTAGTTGAGGTAGACTCACCTTGCAACTCCCACCTCTTCTTTTCTCTTTCAAGGGCTCTTCTCTGAGCGCGTTCCTCTCTTTGCGTTTGTGTTGCTCCTGAGGATGAGCTCCCCTCACTCATGTACTAGATCTGGAGTCCGCAAGCTCGGCCAACATGTGGCGCTAGGCGAACCTATGGCACTCTCTTATAGAGACGTCCAAGCTATTTCCGGCAGACGCACCAAAATGTTTAGACTCCTAGTCCAAGGGAAAGTGCTTACACACAATGATGTTTTACCCAACTTTCCTGATACTAGGTCAATTTTGGTTTCCCCTAACTCCACAAGTTCACCCCAAAGTTTTGATGGAGGAGGCGAGAAAACGCATGCGCAATTGGATATCCACCTCCAGTGGTCACTTCCTGTAACCTCCCTTTCTTCATTCAACCCCCTCCTTTCACGTCGGGTTCACTCTTGTGGTCCGGTTCACGCGCGCTTAGGGGTGCACACAGGGTGCCAAGAAACTAACCTTAACTTCATATTTATTGATAGGAGATGATCTCTTCCTTTAATTTGTGTGCATCTATCATGATCCTTTTACTAAAGGTGTTACACTTGCTATGACAACAACTCGGAAAGGAGGGTGAATTGATATTCAAAGTCAATTGTTTAATTTGGTTCAAAGCTTAAGGCTGACATTCTTACGCTTAATACGAAAGTGCAATCCAATTTTTTGTTTGAGCAAATAGAGTCTCACGGTCCATCTTATACTATAATGAAATTGCCCATGCAAGAATAACAAGTATATGGGTTCACAAACATTTGCACCGAACAATGTAGTCTCAGTTTCTTTTGGGACATACAACACTTAAGTTGTCAAGCTAGAACAAATAGAATGATTTAAGAAGTTCTCTAATCATTATTCTTCAATGTGCAAGCTGATGTGCTGTAATCAGCTATCAGTCAGAAATCAGTTCTCTTTGAATCCATCATATCCGAACAAGTCCCTTGAATGTCTCCGTGTCTTTCATGTATGTGAGATTCAAGCACAATGATTGAAAGATCTTTGTATATGAGGTTTAGTGAACTGCCGTATCTTTACATGTGTCTAAGTGGACAAAATGTAGACCTTCAAACTTCAACAGAATGACATACGGTCAGGTTCATTTACCCTGCACTCAGCTATTGATACTTTTGCATGTTTCCTTTAAAAAAAAATCATGACAACAAAACCAACATAAAAAGTCGTGCGCAATGACTTTCTTTTATGTTTAACGTGTTAAGCTGAAATATATGCAAAACTGTCTCCGCAAAAAAAATCCAACAAAGTGTTCTTGTTGAGGTCACAGATAGTGAAACGGATAGAGTTTAGTTTCTTGGTGCTAGGAAACCTTTCTCTTCGAGTGAGACCTTTTCGTATAGTATGTTTCCTATAAACCATATGCAGAGTTTCAATCGTAAACTTTTGGTTTAAGTAGAAGGACTTACGCACTGAACTATTTCATTCATCTATTATGCTGCATAAAAACATGTTCAACAAATAGGACATTCCGTACACACATAAAAAAAACAGAAGGGAGTTTTACTCACACCCAATGGTTGATTAAACTTGCAACTTTCAATATGGATGAAAAACAGGTTTACAATTTTTCTACATTCCAAGTCCACGTACATAACTATATGAAGAAGGTTCGAAGGTCACTTATGATCCTGCGAAACTTCAAGCACAAGAACTAGGTGCTTTCATTCGTATGAAATGAAGCATTTATCTTGTAGGAACATTAAACCGAAGGAACTATAAGCAATTTCCTTGAGAAGTCAAGTTGTATTTCATTTTCTACGCCATATACAAAGATGTCCTGTAAAGTTGTATATTATGCAAAACAAAGAAATAAAATATTACAAAACCTGGGAATGATTTTCCTTTATGTTCTTCCACGCTCCAGCAGCACTTCGACATTTTTCAGATATGCATATTTTCTTACAAGCCTCCGGAGAACATCTTTTTCCATTTATAACCTCAAAGAGATGCTCTACAACCTTTTGTCTCCACAACCTTTCGTCTGTGTATCATAAGTGATCATTGAGCCTCTTCTTCAAACATAGGGTAGGATTTAATAATGGTAGCTTGACACACTGTTATTCGTATGGCAGGTAATGATGTGTCTCTACTTCATTACTCCAGCATGATGAATCAACTTTGCCATGATAGACTTAAATAGCGGTCTCTGTAAACGACGCTCCAAGAAATTCTCTTCTATTTTTGTTGTCACCCCGTAAGGAGTAGATGTCCTGCTGATTCTTATTAAACAGGTTACGATTGTCTTATCGTGTACGTATCCCTCCACAGCATACTTTTTTTTTTTTTTATAAAGGAAGTTCGGCAATAGCCTACTCTCCCGGACTTGAATTAAATTAAGAAACAAAGGTACAAAAGAAGGGGACTAGCGCCCACGGGACCCCCCAAATCCCACAAAGCAGGGGAAGCTTGTATGATTTCTAGGTTGCGTTACATAGAAGGTTGATCACCCTCTCATCGCCCTCATGCGGGGCCCACTTGGGTTTGAGCTTGTTGTTGATCAAAATGAGGACTTTATGGTGCCTGAAGGGGGGGGATTTCTTACAGTTGACAATCCTTTTGCCAAGGAGGAATAGTGATTTCTCAATCGACCATTCCTTGGGGGTATCGCCGAAGTTGAGAGCACACCTCTCCCGCCAGATTTTCCACAAGACTTCCCCTCTGATGGCGCTCCAGAGTGTCGCGGAGCAGCCGATCGCTTCTCCCAGAAGGACTTGTTTCCAGCTAAGCTGTTTCAGAAGTCTGAGTTTCTTTCCCACCGTCTGCCATATTTTGAAGGAGCTGGGGCAGGAGATTAAGATGTGTGGGACATCTTCAATAGCCCGGTGACAGCGTTTGCACCAAGGAGGGACCCCGCAAATTTTGCTAGCCTTGTGGTTAGTCCGAATTCCACGATGCAGAATTTGCCATAGGAGGACAGACTTCTTAATCTCGATCATAGGGTGCCAAATACTCATGAATTTCATGTCCCATCGAAGCCGCGTCCAAGCCAGGCACCACTTCTTGTTGAGACTGATCTGGTGGTCAGTCGTTTCTTTGATGTTCGGGATTTTGAGTAGGTTATTTCCATTGTGCCATTTGAGACCAAGCGAGTTCGGAGCATCGTGTCCCATGAGAAGGCGGATCTTGTTCCGATCCCATGCGAGGCATCTGCTTTGCAAAGTGTTCCATTCTTCGTAGGAGATGTTTTTGGAAGGATCAATGTCCTCGAAATTGATCCAGCCGTTGGAGTCATGTTTCCAGAGGTGTTTCCATTTTTTGAATCCTTTGTGCCATAATCTCTTGGCATTTCGAATGTTCCACGGCTCCACACTCCGGATGCCATGTATCGGGAACCAGATAGAGTCGTTTTGTCTGATTCCGGCCGCCCACTTCCAGTCCTCACTAATTCTTGTGAAGCTTTTGACTTTATTCCAGCCCTTCCAAAGGGAGCACACGAGATTGGAGCCTTTCGGGAAGACAGGGATCGGGGAGAATAGCAGGGTCATGATGTCGAGATTCTTCCAGCTTGGGAACCCCATGAGGGCCAACTCATTCTTGTTTCTGAAGATCAGCTTGGCCCACGAGGCCTCCCTGTTGCACCAAGCCTTAATCATCCTCCACAGCATACTTCTCCGACTCCCCCTTATTGAAGTGTCAATTCTGGCACCGCAGAAGCAACCTTTGACTTTCACGTTCCTCTACAAGCATAGCAGATAAATCCTCACCTTTAGCTCTTCCCCTGAGTATAACAGATGCACACCATCGAATCCCTGAGAGAAACTTCACTTCCAAAATCTGCTCCTCCTTCAGCGACTGTTTCCTCTATGAAGAACAATTCCCCGCTGTGAACACAACTTTCCAAGGAATCGCTTCTCTCCATAGATACGATTTGCTCTGGCAGTCCCGTCTGCTCTTTTGTAGCAGTTTTGCATTAGATTTCTGTAATAGAACATGTCCAAAACAGAGCTCAGAGCGCCCCGATCATCATCTTCCCCCCATAGCCTTTTTCTCGTTGCTGTGGAGGCCCTCCTCCCCACGCTGTCTTCTTTTTTTCCCCCCAAAAGAGCTGCCGCCTTCCTGAAGATAATCCCCTGATCTCTGACTCCTCGTTCCTTTTTTGATGCTCTTCTTCTCTATCACAAAAAGACAGTAGCACAGCAGCCTCGCCTCCGAAGAACTGTCAAGCCCCTCTTCTATGCCCTCTAATGATAAGAGAAGAAAGGCGACTGTTATCTGAAGGTCTACAGAGACACACCCACCGAAGAAATGCCCTCCTCTTCTCCTTTTTCTCCAACCCTTCTCCCCCCTTTGTTCCTGCACACGAAAAAACAGAGAGAGACCTCAAAAATGCCAGCCCTCCCCTTATCCCCCCATCGGTGCCCCTCTTCCATTTTTTTTTTGATAAGCCAATCATTCCCCAGCACTCGTTTTTTTTCAAATCCGAAAAAAAGAAGCCCTTTGAAGCTTGCACCTACTGCATAAACCTTGGACATAGTAACCTCGGTCATGTCAAGATAGAGTAGTGTTCTTACATAACTTCTGAAGGTCAACATAACCTATAAGAGCATCTTCGAAGTTTGAATCCTCTAGCTTTGCATTATTGAATGTTGATCCTGATAGAACTGCATTCTTGAAATTAGCACCTTGTAAGTTTGACCCATCAAATACAACACGGTCCAAGATGGCATTTGTGAAATTAGCCCCTTTTGTTGTCCTGCATACTCAAAAAACAAAGAACAAAAACTGTTTTTGTCCCAACCATTCTGCTTTGAACATATCAACCAAGAGTCACCCACGAAGAGGAGAAAGCTATTTTTTCTTGACATTCTTTGCCCATGAGGTAGCCCATCTCGTCGACCAACAAGTTGTCATGTTACCACCAAATACTTCTCATCAATCGTCACTTCCACTCTTCAAGTACCTGAAATCAAACATATTTTCCTGGCCAAATAGAACCGCATTAGTGCATAAAAACCAACCATTTTCTGAGCTAACACTACACTAGATCCACTGTCTAAAATAGCAGTTGTTTGCTTATTCCCAAAGCGGATTGAAAGTATGGTGTTACCCTCTTGACCCTCAGAATATCCTCCAATTTTATCTATATACACCTGCATAATTGATTCTTTGTCAGTTTTAGTATCAAAGTTTTCTAATGATTTTTTCAAGAAGCTCTAAAAATGAAGGTTTTCCCTAACTATTTCTATTAAAGTCCATTGACACAATATCTTGCACTGATCAGTTACTTTAACCTCCATTTTTAACAATATTTCCTCCTCATTACTTGAATTGTTGAAGTGTTGTTGTTGAACATTTTGTTCTCTCTATTGTTTCTTCAGCTTATTTTCCAACACTTCTTCCCAGACTCTTTCTTGTATATTTCTTGAATTTTTAGATTCATTTTCCAAACATTCTTCTTCCAATAATTGCTAAGTCTTTGTTATTATTTCTTTACATAATTTCATTTTTTTTCTTCTTCCAATTTAGGTATTGGATATATGTTTTTTGTTATTTGCTAGGATTGGTCCTTCCTATATCCTAGCCTTGTATGCTTTTGTTAAAGTATCTAATTGTCTTGATAAGCTTTGCATCAGACTACACTCTGGATTTTGTTTTGGTTTTTGTTCTCACAATTTCTTTTGAATATGATTCTGCATTTCTGTTTCCAATTTTTCTATTTTTTTCTCCCGCTTAGCCTTTTGTTTGGCTCTTCTGTCTTTCCTTGAAGTATTCCTTTTCATTTCATTCTTATTCTACTCTATAATTGTTTATTGTTTTTTAGCCTATGCTCTTGTCGCTTCCTATATTGGTGTCATTTGGTTTTGCTCACTTTCTATGTTCTCAAAAATTTCAATTGATTGCAAAGGCATATGAGGGTTTATATTTTGTTTTTTTGGATTTTTTGGACAATCTTTGATCAAATGTTCCCTTCCACAATCTTTACAATAGGCTCCCTCTATTCTCAAAGTAAGTGGTTTATGGAATTCTCTCACAAAATGGTCCCCCCACAGCTATAACAAGTCACCTTTTGTGTTGTTTTGAATTGAGGTTTCGGGTTTGACATATAATTATTTTTTATATACGTGAATGAGGTTGTATCCATTTCAATTATCCCATTTCCTAAATTCAAAGCTTGAAGGTCTAGTTCTTTTTCATAGGTGTAATCTTAACCATTTTGTTTAGAATAATCATCTAAGTGACTATTGTACCCCTTAGAGGATTCTCTAGATGGTACTAATGATCTTTCTAAAGTCTCCTCTATAGGTATGTACTTCACTGAAACCACATTAATTGGTATGGGTGGTTGTTGTGCTAAGACAAATCTACGTTGTTCTAGAAATTCTCTTTCTCTTTGTTGGCTTGGTTGATTTTGATATTCCCTTTCCCTCAAAAGTTGCTTGTGTTAAAAACACTCTTCCATTGTATGATTTGTCCATTTTTTCTCTAAAATGCAGTACTTCAGTGTTCTTCTATCTTGTAAGTGTTGTGGTTTTTGATAATTGCAGATGTGAGTAGCATGATTTTCACCACATACATAGCATTTCTTGATTTGTGTCATTCTAGGATTTACAATATTTGCTTTGGCTATAGCTCCTAAAGCTTTTGCTATTGCTTGATCCAACTCCTCTGTAGGTGGTATTTTGGGTTCATTACTTCTTTGTTGAGAAAAAATAAAAAGGACATTTCCCCTATTGTCTTCTAGGTCAATGGATTTCATGACATAGGAATCTAGGTGTGGAAATCTTCTACACTATACCATGGTCCTCAACTATGCATTACTCAATCCTTCTATGAACAAAGACACTCTTTTAGGCATTGATGGTTTTTCATCCTGAGAGCATCTATCCAAGTATTGTCTGAATCTTTTGGCTACACACATTCATCTTGTTTTTGTCTAATCATGTGGATCAATGTTGTTGTACTTAGTTTAATTCCATTTTTGCAAAATTCTACTATGAATCCTTCCAAAAACCTTTCTTTGTCTACAAACATCTCCTTTCTCAATGGTAAAAACCATGTCAAGGTAGCTCCTGACGAAGTTAATCCAAAGGCTTCAATTGTGTCTTATAATCCTATATTTCTTCTAAGGTCAAAATCTTGAAATTGTGAGCCTCAGAATTGCAATTTTCTCTCACAATCATGATTCCTCACAATCATGATTGCTCACAATTGTGAAAATCATGATTTTCACTGAAAATTGCAATTTCAAAAAATCGTGTTTTTCCTTCACAGAATCGCGATTCTCTGGGTTTTTGTTCAAAATTTTTCTTGAGTGTTTTTCTTTATTTTTTCCCTACTCTAGAAGCACCTTGCTATTTTAACATGTAATAAAATATTTTAATCAAAATCTGATTTTTTCTCATTGAAACCATAATAAAAAAAATACAACTCTGATGATTATTGATTTTTAGGAAATTTTTTTCAAAGAAATTCTCAAACGCATATGAATATGATATCAAAAGAAGTTTACCTTGTATTTGCTTGCTCAAAGTGTAAAAAAAATCCTTTTAACTATGCTATCTGTATCACGATTGTAATCACTCTCACTCTATAGCTCTCTCACACAATGACCAAATTTTTGTCTAAGTTGTGTTTTTATAGTCCCTACTCACAATCACAATTTTTACTCTTTTTCAAGAGACTTGAAATTTTTCTTTGGATTTTAGCTTGGTATGCTCTCTATGTCCTTTTCCCAACAAGATTTTATTATTTGTGCAAAATTTTGATTATCTTACCTTCATTAGAGAATCCCGATTCTCTGCAAAAAATCATGTTTTTGGCTTTACCTTTGTTTTTGAAAAATTTTCCACTTTTCTTGATGTGATACCTTCCCTTGAGGTCCAACAATAATTCTCTAATTCTCCACTCCTTTGTTCCTGCAAAACAAAATAGATTGTGATTTTTTTCAAAAATCAATGTTCTTTCCATTAATCAAAAAATTCTTTTCTATCTTATCTTTTTAATTTTTTCCACTTTCTCTTCTTTCTACTCCAAGTATTGATGATTCACTAATTTTATGTTTTGGTCACAAAAATCCACTATGTATCTCGATTTTTTGGATTTTTCTCTCAAACAAAAAGTAAACAATTTTTCTAGGGTTTCATGAAAATAAAGATAAACATCTGATAAAGAAAAATTTAGATCTTATGCTTTGAAATTAGAGAACAACATTCAACTCCCTACTCCTTCTTCTCAACAAGGTGTATGAAGAAATCTTTCCCAAAGATAAACACACTCATCTTTCCATCTTTGCAACACTTGATGATTCACAAGAATTTTGAAGAAGTATTTTCTACCATCAACTTGGAAGATTCAACTAGGTCGAAAGCTCCAATGATTGAAAGCTTTGTTTACTTCCTCGGCAATGGCACCAAAAATGTTTGTTCGTCTTTGGACTTGTCCTCTCCAATCATCATTGTATAAAGGAACTAATAACTTCAACCACTTTAAATTGTCAATTTGGGAAGTATACTAGGACTAGTGTGCCTTCTTCATCAATGGACTCCAAGATTTGTTGTAAAAGATTGGTTTCAATAGAGATTTCACAACTTTCATGGAAAATGCTATGTTTTCTTGTAGTTAGAGCTAGAGTTAAAGTTTTTTAATGGCTTTTGTGCCTAAATTGTGCTGATTTTCATGAGGAAGACATTGGTAATATAAAATTTTAAATTCAATACATATACCCTAGAGATGAGATAATCACGATTTTGATGGAGCCACATAGCCAAGTTGAACAACACTTTTCAAGGATATAGAGACTCAGATAGATGAAATAGACTTGGGAAATCATGAAATACTAAAAGAAGCACTCATCACAACAACAAATCCATGATAAATACTCAGAAATTCATCATCAAATCACCATAGAAGCTACATGACGAGATTAGAAGAGAAGACAAGAGCTCTCAAGTTCTCATTAATCATCAAAATTACAAATAAGGCTCTCCTAAAAAATGATTCATAATTTATTTAAATATGCCCCTTTTCACACTTGAAATTAGGTCTTCTAAACTTCTATCCTAAATTTGTTCTCACTTGAGAGCTCCAAAAATTCTAAAAAATTTACATAAGTTATATCTAATCCTGGGGAAGATTACTCCTCATTTTTGCATCAATCAAGATCTTTTACATTACAAAATTAAAAAATATTTCCTTTTTTCTTTTTATAAAACATGCTCTTCCAATAGCTGCCATAAAAGATGATGCACAAAACACAACTAGTTTTTTGACTTGGAATATATCCAAAAGGTATGAATCACCAATAAAAAATTTTGGTGATCAAAGAATGCACTTTGTAAATGAAGTGATTTAGTACCTGATAGATGAGTTATTGATAATCCATGGAAAAAAGTGCTCCAAACCATTCACAGGCCAATGGCCAAGACTAGAGCACCAATAAAGTATTATGCATTGTATTGACCAAAACAATCAGTGATAAGAGAAGTGATAGGGACAAGCAACTGCATTATGTGCTATGAGAATATAGGGTGTCCTACAAAACACCATTAGGTACCAATTCTTTCAATTTAGTTTTTGGCTAGAATTTGATATCGACAATTGAAATTTTGTTGTCCACTCTAAGATTGACAAAATCATTAGATTGGAATGGACATGAGCTATTTAATAAAATAAAAAAATTCCATCTTCTACAATAAAAAGGATTAAAAGTATTAGCATGAATTCATAGTAATAAATGGAGATAAAAATCCTACCATGAAATGCCTTTGAGAGATAATACCTGAGAGGAAGTTCATCTAGTGTTAGTATACACATTGAAATGCACTCCCATCTGGTTTGAATTGAGGAATGCACCAAGTACCTTCCAAAAATGCATACAAGATAATTTTCCCCATATTTGAAAGATTTCGATGAGAGCCTTTTTGGATGATTTCTCCAACCTCTAGGGCGATAGTGACTCAACTAGATCATCTGCAATTATGTTGTTTGATTGACTCAATGCCACACCTTTTGCAGAATGACAACAATAACTCCCATTGAGTCCAAGTCCTAGAAATTTTTGTTGAAATGTAATGTTTACAATTAGATGAGGTTAGTGGTTGAGGAAGGATGATAAGGACTACAAGATGGATCCATTGTAACAAATAATTAGGAAAAATTAGGGTAGTTTTCATGTTTGGGGAGGCATCGACTAGAGCCAAACATGAATACTCTCAAGGATGAAGCTTAAGAGAATTTCGATGCAACTTTAGCTCCAAATCCATAGATCACTCGCAACAGACTTCAATAGTTTGGATGGGTAACTATCCCTCTTTCATTTTAGTTTGGGAAGACTAAATCTAGTTGCCCATGCACTTTAATACTCTACAACCATATTTCAATTAGCATGATCTAGGATTTATATTTGCAAATAAGAGCAAGGAGTTTTCTTTCACCTACAATATAAATCAACAAAAATAGTGTGTCCTACATGTGAATGCATTCACTATGGACAACAATATTAGTGAATTGAGAATATTAGAATATTAGGAATCTAAAAATATTAAGTTATAGATATGTGTGGACAAAAGCCATAAAATGAGGTGACAAAGCTAGAACTAGTGATAGTCGGAAAGATATAGTTGCCATTCTTGTATAATCCTCAGTAGATTGTGTAGTTCTTACTTAGTAATGTAATTGTGTAATCATCTATGTTACCATCTAAGCTCCTAATTTTGGAGTGCACAATTGGACAAATCCTTCTTTTAATATTTTTCTGGGAATCAAAATGCTATTCTATTTATGATCTATTCTTTCCTATTTATTCCTCTATTGGTCCTATGTTCTTGCAAACTTTGATATCTTTGCTCATCTTCGACTGTCTGACACAGTATTAAAGCACCGATAGCTTTGAGCTCTAACACAAGAGATTTGTATGCAAGATATTTCTGTAGAGTGTAGTGGCTTCTGTGAATAGTTTAAGCTTGGGGAATAGAGAGGTTTGATTGGGGGAGATTTTTCCTCAAATATAGCTAATACTGGATTGCAAAGAGTATGTATTCATCCATCATCTTTATTGATAGAAATTTAGATGGTACTAACTACAAGTTGGGGAAGTTCAAACTCACCATAATCTTGGATTCTTATGATATATTGGAGACTCTTCTAGGAACAAAACCAAAAATGGTTGGGGTACAAAAGCAAAGGAGGACCTACACAAGAGGAGACAGATAAGTTCACACTTTGGTGCGCAAGGGAAGCTCAAGCAAGGTCGTACATACTAAACTCTATCTCTGACTTTCTATTACCACATATTAGAGGATGCAAGACATCTCAAGAGACTTGGGATGCCCTTGAGACTTTCTTTTCTACTAGTAGCAAAGCAAGAAAGAATCATCTTTGGAACGAGTTCAACCAAATGAAGAAGACACCTAAACAAACCATCACAGAGTTTGTTACCAATGTCAAGGAGGTCGCGGTTCAGTTAGCACCCATTGGAGAGCTGATTGAAGAAGAGGTCATCATGAGGCAAATTCTCAACGGCATTCGAAGTGATAAGCAATGGCAATCCTTCACGACGGCTTATGATCTCATCATGGATGTGTAGAATCCCGCATAAAGGAAGGTAACGCTTATCATGGTAATTGAATTAGTGCTCTATATACAGATAAGAAGGATAAGAAGCAGAAAGGCAAGAAGAAGAAAGAAGATGAAGAAGAGACTTCTCTAGCCAACTTTGCAAGCAAGAGCAAGTGGAAAGGGAAGAAGAAAGGACCAAAGCAAGACAAATCCAAAGGTCAGAATGTTCAACCTTGTGTTGGCAGTAGTCAAGGAACCGAAGGAGTCACAAGACAAGGAAGCCTACGAAGAGAGTCGGAGCGAAGAGACAGCACAAGCAGACACAGTAGTCAAAGAAGATCTGGCAAGTAGGCCATTTAAATTTTTCAGGCATCAAAGAGTTGGGCACACAAGAAGAAGGAGCAAGTAGGGAGCTCCAGGACATGTATGTCAAAATGATTAGAAGAAATCCCTACAAAAATAGTGATTTTCATCACTAAAAAACCATTGTAAATACCATTTCATATTTTTGTAGCTCCATTTTGTGCAAGCCAAGGAGTCCTTGAGCTTGAGGAGCTTTAGAAGTACCTACCTATCAGTTTTCACATTTTTTAGAATCCGTTTGAACCTCCAAATAGGGTAGAGAACTTAATTTTTAACTAGGCCGGACACTAGGTCTAGACATGGCCAAAACCTAGTCAAAAACTATAAATAGAGCTAGAGAGCTCATTTTTGAGGTGAGCTTGTAATTGATTTGAACTTGTAAGAGCTTTTTGAAAGTAATCTAAGAACTCCATTGCTTCTCACTCTTTGTCTTACTGTGTGTGCACATGTGTGTGTATGTGTGTGCATGTTAGTGTGCTTCTCACTCACGCACTTGTGCCTTCACTTGCTCGAGGTCTTCATACCATCCTCACGTCTTCCCGGATTGACATTAAAGGAGGTGCTACTCATCACTGAGCTACACCAAATTTTGGCGCCGTTGCCGGGGATCGAGCTTTGAGGACGAGCGTGTGATGGTAAGACGTAGAGTTGACGCGTTGGAGTTATAGGTATTTTCTTCACCTTTTTCCTATTTTCTTTTGTTTTCTCATCACCATCATCATCCTCACCATCTCCCACATCCATCTCCATCATCGCGAAAAATTTCAGTTTTTGGTCATATCACCCCACCCATACCATTCCCCTCATTTCACTTGTGAGAGAGAGCGAGAGAGCGTTTGTGTGCTTGTGATTTGCTGTGTTTTTTGAGATTTTCTGCAGGAATCAGCATCCCCAGCAGCTGCACGAGCTCCAGCAGGTAAAAAATTTGACTGTGCAGGTCCCGAGGCGTTGACCTCTGTCAATCGCGATCGACAGAAAAAATGGTCTTTTTGCTAAACAAAGTACATAATCATGATCTACATGCCTAGAGCTTCCCAAATGTGTGCTTGAAATTTTCAAAATCCTCAGGTTTCTGTCGATCGCGATCGCTCTGTCAATCGCGATCGACAAACCACGAGGGACAGATGCCGACGGCTCTATCAATCGCGACCGACAGAGTCAACGATTGACTGACCACGATTGACAGAACCTACGCGTGACACGTGTCAATCGCGATCGAGCCATCAATCGCGATCGACCAGTCAATCGCGACTGACAGCCCCGACAGACTTGTCAATCACGACCGACACAGTCAACGATTGCTTGACCACGACGGACAGACCCTTGCGAAGGACCTGTCAATCGCGATTGACCCATCAATCGTGACTGACAGAGTCAACGACCCTTTGACCACAACCGACTGAAAATCCTGGCCACGTGTCAATCGCAATTGACCCATCAATCGCGACTGACAGCCACGACGGACCTGTCAATCGCGACCGACACGTCAATCGCGATTGACCTATCAATCGAGACTGACAGAGCTTGCGAACGCGATTGAAGGGCAAAATTGGCCATTTTTAGGGCAAAAAAATAGTGGTCTATTCTTGACAAGTTGTGGGACAAATACTAGGGTTCATCATTGCATTGTGAGGCCATTACACAAAGTATTTTGAGAAGTCCTGTTTGCCTGCTAACCTGTTAATATCCTGATTTGGCCCGAAAACCCTGAGTGGACATAACTTCCTCATACAAAATCCGATTGCAGTGATTTTTGTTTTGTTGGAAAGCTCGTGGGGAGTAGGAAAAAATTGAGGGTCCCTTGGGATTGTTTTCCATAAAGGCAAAAGGCAATTGGGTCCGTGAATTACATGCATGAAAATGATATGTCTGTCAACTGAATTCAATTCTTGAGCTAATTGTGGACTTTTTCAGGTTCTTTAAGAGCATCGAAGGGAACTCGAAGAAAGAGTAAGTGCGAGCTTGGGAACATGCTTCCTGGGCATACAAGGGCAACCAAGGGAAGAACTTAAGGTTGGAAATTCTCAACACCCTCTGTCGATCCCTAGCATAGGCTAAGTACGGATAGAGTTTTTGATATATTAGGAACACGTTAAGAACAACCAAGTCCAAGAACTCTAACCACTCAAGTGCAAGTGCTAGGAGATTACAATTGCAAAACAACCTAAGGGAAAAGAAATTAAATTGAGCGACCGCACTCAAGTACGATAAAAACTTAAGTATTCCTTGCGACGAAGATTAATTGGACAAGAAGTGACACCCTAAGAGCAATTAAAAAAGAACAAGTGACTAATACAAAAGAACTCAGCAATGCAAAGTGTACTTGGGAAAAAATTGGGATTATTCAATTGGGCTTATGAACCTTAGATCAAGTCGACACCTAGGGAGAGATAGACAAAGTCTTAGATCGTCAGAGGCTAGCGTCAATCATACTGCTAGGTCTTGGGCCCAGCAGTTGAGCCATCATTCGTATTACCCTAGCTCTGAGACTAGTGAGTTTGAGATGTCCCACAGTATGGAGAGACCTACAGGAAGCTCCGGAGTGCCATATTTACATAGGGTGGAAGGTCCTTACAAGATGCAACTCGAATACCATAGGACCAACCGATTAGGTGCTAGCATCTATGAGGACGGCCTAGGAAGATCTGTGGTCCAGATTAAAAACCCTGACCAATCTATTGGACTAGAACACCCAGCTGTCAAGTTTGAAAACGGAGCATTTTTAGACAAGGAAGGGACAATATACATAGTCACCAGTCACCCGGAGAGGACAGATGAATTCGGGAATGTGATCCCTGAAACGGACTTAGGTGACCTAGAGCAAGGAAACATGGGTGTAGAACCTAGAACCCCCCGAGGCAAATCTGTTCTCACTAGGATTATCACACCAGAGTGGATTCCTCCCGAGGCAAATCTGTTCTCAATAGGATTATCACACCAGAGTGGATTCCCAGGTAGGTTCTTAGAGGACAGTGCCAGAGATTCCTCTAGACAAGATAGGAGATATGAGTGAAGGTGAAGAAGGAAACACCTATCTTCCCATTACCCATCAGGGGTACACAACCAAGGCAATTCTAGACTCAAGTGCAGGAGTTGCTATTGCTACCACTTCCCTATGGAAGCGTTGGGGCAAGCCAGCACTCCGACCGACGAGGATGAAATTGCAAATGGCTGATGGTCACATAGAGAGGCCTTTAGGACTGCTGGAAGGAATAACTCTTACTACATGTGGTGTAGAGTTTGAGCACACGTTTGCTATATGTGATTTTAGCAAAAATCATGCCTATGAAATGATCTTGGGAAGACCCTTTATGCGACAGTTGCAAGTGGTACAGGACTGGGGAACCAATTCCTTGTACCTGCAACACTTAGGTGTTACGACCAAGGTGAATCTCAAAGATTACTCCCAGAGAGATGTACCCCCCATCCAATGGAACCCCATCCATAGAGCCAAAGATGATACGGAATGGGTGCATTCCATAGGATCAGGATCCTCATGGATGCATGAAGACACCCACTTATGGATGTGCAAAGTAGCAGTAGAAGAAGAGAAGAGAGAAAAAGCCAGAGAGGTAGGTGCAAAAGAAACACATAGATCAAATCAAGACCCAGCCTATGCACCTGTAGTCTTTCCTGACGAAGAATTTGAACCCCACAGCTGGGCAGAAATCCTAGCAACAATGGATGTGGCCATCAATGAAGAACAATGGACACCTCACTGTGATGAAGATGGCTATGATATTTCAGTCTTCTCCATAGAGCCGATCATGGGAGAGGCAGTGTTAGAAGAGTGTGAACCTAGCCCTGATGCATTTGAAGATGCAAGTGACTCCGATCTTGAGTCAATCATTATGGCCCACCTTTTGCATCAGATGAAGAATACTTCTATGAAGTAGAATTTCAACCCCAGAGGCACGGAGAATTTACAAATGATGTAAGGCTAGCCACACATGTGACCCCAAAGGAAGAAGGAAAGAAAAGGAAGAAGAGAGAAGTCACACCAGAAGAGGAAGAATCCTTGTTTGAGGTCCTGGAAAATTTTAAGAAGTATGAAATAGATGACAGGAGAGTCATTATCAGAATGCCTAAACGAGAGGCACAATCAGGGGAGGCCTATGATAACAAAGAAACCACCAAGAAAATAGTGGTAGCCATGGAAGAAGGAGAAGAGAGATGCACGTACATAGGCCATGACTTGACAGAAGAAGAAGAGCACGAATTGATAGCCTTGCTAAGAGAATACAGAGATGTATTCGCTTGGAGTTACAAGGATTTGAAAGGTGTGGACCCTGACATATGCTCACACACTATCCCCATGACCCCAGATGCCAAACCTTCTAAGCAAAAGCCATACACATATAATGATAATTATGCTGCTAAGATCAAAGAGGAGATAGATAGACTGGTTGAAGCTGGATTCATCTATGAAATTGAGCACACTAAGTGGGTATCTCCCATCGTAGTGGTGCCCAAGAAGAATGGAAAGCTACGTGTATGCATTAACTTAAAGAAGGTCAATGCAGCCACAATTCGGGATAACTATTCGCTTCCTATTACAGAACATCTCTTAGAAAGAGTAGCAGGCAAGGAAGTGTACAGCTTCCTTGATGGATTTTCGGGTTATAATCAAGTAGCCATAGCTCCAGAAGACCAGCATAAGACAGCTTTTGCCACTGAATGGGGCATTTTTGCCTTTAGAGTAATGCCATTTGGGCTTACCAATGCACCAGCTACGTTCCAGAGACTAATGTGCCATGTATTTAAAGAGTTCCTAAGGAAGAACTTAGAAGTCTATGTTGATGATCTTTGTGCTCATTCCAACATTAGACAGACACATATACCAGAACTCAGGCAAATCTTTGATAAATGCAGAGAATATCAAGTCTGCTTGAACCCAGAAAAATGTGTTTTCATGGTCAGGCAAGGCAAGATTTTAGGACACATAGTGTCAAAGAATGGCATATCCACTGATGAAGAGAAAGTAAGAGCCATAGCAGAGTTACCTAGGCCAAAGAATGTCAAGGAAGTACAAGCTTTCATGGGGCATTGTGGTTATTACCGACGATTTATACACATGTATGCCATCATTGCAAAGCCTCTGTATGGACTTTTGACTAACTTTGAGTGGACTAATGAATGTGAGAATTCTTTCAATGAGCTTAAAAGAAGATTGTGTTTAGCACCAATCTTGACCACACCAGATTGGAATAAGCCTTTCCATGTTCATTTTGATGCATCCAATTATGCCATTGGGTGTGTACTCGCACAGCCTACTAGTGAAGGTAATATGGATCTCCCAATTGCCTATGCCAGTAGACAATTAAATGCAGCTGAACGAAATTATACCACTACTGAGAGAGAAGGACTAGGCATGGTATATGCAGTTAAAAAGTTTAGACATTATTTGCTTGCAAATAAGTTTAAATTTTTTACTGATCATCAGGCATTGTTGTACTTGGTAAACAAACCTTGCAACACAGGTAGATTATTAAGATGGTTTCTCTTGCTAATGGAATATGATTTTGAGGTTGTGGTAAGGAAAGGGAAGACTCACTTGAGAGCAGACCATCTCTCTAGGCTCACATCGGGAGAAGCCCCACAAGGAGTATCAGATGACCTTCCTGATGCTTACCTGTTTAATTTGGAAGGTGTACCTCAGTGGGCTAAGCCATTAGTGCCAGTATTGACATACGGGCCTAACCACCCAGTCATAAACACCCAAGGTAGAGAGGTAGTAAGAGCCCAGAAGTACCACATCATGGCAGGAAGTATGTACAAGCACACCGATCAAGGGATCTTGGCGTGTTGTGTGGAAGAGGATGAGCACGCCAAATGGTTGCAATTAGCACATGTAGGTGCATTAGAGCAACACTACTCGAAGCAACGAACCCTACAGACACTAAGGAGACTAGGAGTGCATTGGCCGACTATGGAAGCTGATGTCCAGAAGTTGTGCAAGGAATGCCCAATCTGTTGCACTAAACCACCTGTGGAACATGCCACTCTTTATCAAGTGTCCATAGTGGCAGATTGGAGTGAACCATTAGTAGCCTTCTTGAGGACAAAAACATTCCCTCAATATATGACCCTAACGAGACAAAGAAGTCTAGAACAAGAAGCCCTAGATTACTCACTCATTGGTGATAATCTATACAAGCGTGGTAAGGATGGTTACCTGAGACTATGTGTCCATGAGAGTGAATATCTCAAGATCTTGGAAACTGCTCACCAAGGTGTAGCAAGAGGACACTTTGGACCAGATCGGGTGATCAAGGCAATACTATTTGCGGGCTTCTGGTGGCCGACCCTTCACATGGATGCACATACCTATGTGAAATGGTGTGATGTCTGTCAGAGAACTCAGTACCCTATACGCAAGGATGAGATGCCACTGAAACCTATGATGGGTGGACGTGCATTCTCTAAGTGGGGAATAGACTTTGTAGGTCCTATTAATCCCCCAGCCAAGGGTTCACATGCTGAATACATCATTGTTGCCACAGACTATCTAACAAAGTGGGTAGAGGTAAAAGCTACGACAAAGAACGATGCTCAGACAATTGCTAAGTTCCTATTTGAGAATGTGTTCACTAGATACGGGCTACCTATAGAGCTGGTAAGTGATAGAGGCACTCACTTCTTGAATGAAGTTATTGAAAATCTGCTCCAAGAGTTCTTGGTAGTACATAAGAAGTCTACCCCCTACCACCCACAAGCTAATGGGCAAGCCGAAAGCACAAACAAGATTCTGTGCAATGTGTTGACCAAATTAGTGAATAATAAACGCTCTGATTGGGACAAACAGCTACACCATGCTGTTTGGGCATACCGAGTCGCCTACAAAACGGTACTCCAAGCCACACCCTTTCAGATGGTATTTGGCCAAAATGCAGTGCTACCGTTGGACTTCTTAATACCTACATTGAGAGTAGCACAGGAGCATGAGTGGACGGGTCATGAACTCTCTTCGAGAATTTTTGACCTTGAACGATTAGGTGAAACCAGACTAAGAGCTACAGCAGGAATATATGCAGCTAAGAAACGATAGAAGGCGTACTTTGATGCCCATGTTAAGGATAAAGGATTAAAGGCCGGAGACCTAGTTTTAGTCTACACTTTGAAGCAACATGCAAGAAAATTAGAGAAACGTGGCTATGGACCTATGATCATAAATAGGATTTCAACGAGTGGAGCAATACAACTAGCCACTTTAGAAGGTGATATTCTTCCGAGCTACATAAGCGGATGCAGAGTCAAGTTATATCAGGAACCTCTGATGGAAGAGATGCTAAGTCGACTCAACACTGCTAAGAAACACAAACAAGAAGAAAGACGAATTCGAGAAGAAGCTCAAGCAGAAGCATTAGAACGCATCAGAAGGATGAAGTTGAGACGGCAGGGTAGGGATCAACCTAGGACAGGTGTTGGCAGTATACGGGAAGAAGCAAATACGGGCATACATGCAGATCTAGCACTAAGGCAACTCTTTATTTTTTTCCAAACCCCTACACCATTTAAAAGTGATTCTTATCACTAAAAACCCTTGTAAATATCATTTCACCTTTTTGTAGCTCCGTTTTGTACAAGCCGAGGAGTCCTCGAGCTTGGGGAGCCTTAGAAGTAGTTGCCTGCCAATTTTCATATTTTTTAGATCTCGTTTGAGCCCTCAAATAAACCCTGGAACCTAATTTTTAACTAGGCCGGACACTAGGTCTGGATAGGGCCAAAGCTAGTCAAAAACTATAAATAGAGCTAGAGAGCTCATTTTTGGGGTAGCTTCTTGTAGTTTTGAGCTTGTATGAGAACTTTGTTGCAATAGAAGTGATTCCTTTGTTCTTGCCGTGTGTGCACGTGTGTGTGCATGTGTGTGCATGTTAGTGTGCTTCTCACTCACACATTTGTGCCTTCACTTGCTCGAGGTCTTCATACCATCCTCATGTCTTCCCGGATTGACATTAAAGGAGGTGCTACACATCACTGAGCTACACCAAATTTTGGCACCGTTGCCGGGGATTCGAGCTTTGAGGACGAGCGTGTGATGGTAAGACGTAGAGAGGACGCGTTGGAATGGTAAGTAGTTGGTAAATTTTTGAATTTTCTCCATCTCTATCTCCATCTTCACCTCGTTCTCCACTACATATTCCCTCTTCCTTGTCATTCCCCTCATTTGTTGTGTGCGAGTTTGAGAGAGAGCGAGTGTGTGTGCTTGTTTTTGTGTGTTTTTGCATGTTTCTTGCAGGTTTCAGCTTCATCATCATCTCCAGCAAGCTCAGCAGGTACGGATTTCCTCTGCACAAGTCTCGAGGCGTCAAGCTCGAGCTATCGCGACACCTTGAAAACTTCACCCAATCACAATTCTGAGTGCACCACGACACTGCGCAGGCTGAGAGCTCCTAGGATCACTAGACAGAACTGAAAAATTCACCATATCCCGAGCTATCACGACACCTCGAGGTATCGCGACACTCACGACCTATCGCGACACCTCACGAGCTATCGCGACACTTGGGAGTATCGCGACACCTCACGACCTATCGCGACACCTCGAGGTATCGCGACACTCACGACCTATCACGACACCTCACGACCTATCGCGACACCTCACGACCTATCGCGACACCTCACGAGCTATCACGACACTTGGGAGTATCGCGACACCTCACGACCTATCGCGACACTTGGGAGTATCGCGACACCTCACGAGCTATCGCGACACCTCACGACCTATCGCGACACTTGGGAGCTATCGCGACACCTCACGAGCTATCGCGACACCTCACGAGCTATCGCGACACCTCATGACCTATCGCGACACTTGGGAGCTATCGCGACACCTCACGAGCTATCGCGACACTTCGACCTGACCTATCGCGATACATGGGCTTAACGCATTAAAATTTAGAGTAAATTAATTGACTGAATTGAGGTATCTTTGGGTTTAATCTTGGACACATTGGGAGGATATGACAGCCTTAGGAGTGGGCAAAAGACCTAGAAACCAGGGAGGAATTTCCTGAACCCTGAGAGCCTGTTTGGACCCCTAAGTGCCTGAATGGTCATAACTTCACCATACGAACTCCGATTGATGAGATTTTGGTCTCGTTGGAAAGCTTGTTGACAATCATACGTGGAGTTTTAGAGCATGTATTTTCAAGTTGGCCTTTAGGTGAGACTAGGTGGTCCTAAGATTGAGGGGGTACAGTGAGTTACTCTAGGGGGGACTGAAAATATTGATGTGTGTCCTTCAATTACTTGTGGTAATAGAGCTATACTGACTGGTGAGCTTTTGCAGGAACATTGTGTGCACTCAAGGCAATCCAAAGCAAGCTAGCTGAAGGGCTTTGGTGTGTAGAACAAGAGGAGGAAGGAGGAGATGGAGTGAGAGAGAAGAGAGGAGAGACGCGCGGACATTCAGTCTTATATGCGTGGGAGCCTCGAAACCCACATAATGAACTCTCGTGAGGCAATGCTCTATATATGATGTATATATATAAATATGGGGGTAAGGTCACATGACCCTTACATCCCCAACAATCTCCCACTTAAGGGTCAATGTGACCATAAGTGGTAACACATATACAAAGAATGATGTAGGACTATACAATAATGTACAGGAAGAGTCCGGATCTCTACCCATACCAAATCAGCCTACACCAACCGCCTCGAACAAGGTGTATCCATGCACCTCAAACTGCTCTAGACTCATATCGACAAGAGTCGAGCTCATATCTGACTGATGCAAGAACTGATGAAGTTCCTGCAAAGCTCCCACTCGCTCCATGCCTATGTCAATCATCGAACGACTGACAACTCCAAGTGCAAATGCTCCAATAGCAACTGTAATGTCTGGTCTCGAGCGTAACAACTCGTACATCAGACTCCCGAATGCTGACGAAACATGTGCTATCCTGGCTAACCTAAGTATGTCAGCCATGCCTATATCCAAGGCATCCAAAGCACCATCATCAAGACCAACATGTCCTGACATATCTGTGTCAACATCTGGCATGAGCGAATCCAAGAATGACTGCATGATCGCTGACTCATCAACATCTAAATCAGTCATGCTCGCAACCAAGCTAATATGCTCTACCATACACTGTGTACCATGAGAGCTATCGTGCTCTACCACACTAAGTGTATCATCATGCTCTACATGAGCTAACTGCACAACATCAACACCAAGGTCAAACTGATGATCACACTCTAACTGAGTATCGTCACAATGCTCTATATGAGCATCCAGATCATGCTCTAAAGCATCCAACTGATCATCCAAAGTGTGCTCCATATAAGCATCCATATGATCAATAAAATCATGCTCTACATAAGCATCATGAGCATCCAAAACATGCTCTACATATGCATCTATCTGAGCATCTGAATCCTGCCATACATGTGCATCATGAATGTCAATAGACCTATCTGTAGGTAGATAAAATGAGACATGACGAGTCTCACATCGCACATAAGACTGAACTCCCACTGAGACGAGACTGTCTCTCACATGAAGTACCTGCAATGGATACCTGTGCCTAATCCTAGCACCTCTAACAAGCATAAGTTGTCCCAACTGCAACTGAAAATGATGCTCACCAAGGAATGCATAATATCTGCTCTTCTGTAACTGGCTAACTGAAATCAAGCTCATAGGGAATGAAGGCACATAGCGTACATGTCTGAGTATAAGTGATGCTCCACTAGGTAGCATAAGGCATATCTCCTGCACCCTCAATGTCATATGTCGTACCATCAGGCAACTGCACACATCCACGAATCTCACCTGAGAATCGATAAAACCACTCACGATATGGAGTAACATGAAAAGTGGCTAATGCATCAAGCAACCAAGCCATATGTGTACCATCCAATGAATAAGAGGAATCCTGAGATGAACCATAGTAGAAAGTGATATCACCATCACTGGCATAATCAACTGCCATAGACTCTCCTGAAGTCACTACCTGATCTACATCACATGCATGTCTCTGATGTCGTCGTTGCATCCTCCTGAAGCAACGTCGTCGAATATGGCCCTCATGACCACAATTCCAACATCGAAGTCGTCGATATGATCTATGTCTCACATGAGTCAATGGACTCGCATACATATCATGTAGTCTCTGCCATAATGCACTACTCGTCTCCTCATACATAACAGACTCATATATAGAATCCACAAGCTGTAATTGGATAGTGGAGCTGGCCAATGCATCCATATCCATCCATAAATGGTCGGGCATGTCACGAGGCCTCTGTGCATCTCTATGCACATACATGTGTAACCCTACACGAACCAATGTATGCCACATCTGAGCTTTCCATCTCGGAAAGTCAGTGCCATCAAATCGAGAAGACACCATGCTGGCGATCCAAGACTAGCAATGTAATAAGAGACTAAAAAACAATACTCTATCCTAAATAGGATCACACCTGCATATCCATATGCATAACTCAAATCACAAATGTCTTGATGGAGAAGGAACCATGTGAACCACCTGTCACATAACCATGCATCTAGCATGCACATAAAACCATGAGCATAAGCCTGCTCACCAAGTCTCCAAAGTAACCAAGTGAATGTGAAAGAATCCTGGGAAAATTTTGACAGAGTATCCCCTGTAAACTGAGCAATCAAACAAGATAACCAATAATCAAATGAACAATGAGTAATCTGTCACCACCTGTCACTGATCCAATCAAAGATAATGGCAAATACATATGCCAAAAAGTGATAGCAATATATGCCAATATAATGGTGATGCAACTCCCACTCAAGAATGAATCCTACAAGATGGTCCAACCTATTACAAATAACCTGTGACCAAGTCCAAATGAATGGTGAGATAAACAATGATCCAAAGCTATCGCACAAGCTTCAAGATCCACTAGAGTTCTCTTCTAGCATAAATGCTATCGAAATTTCGACAGCATCTCCTCTGTAAAATGGACTCTAGAACCAAAATAACCATGTGGGAATCACCATCCACATATGCCAAGAATCACACTGGCAAATATATATCAATCAATGACCAAATGCTAATAATGGTGACAAACGAATGTGTAACTGAGGCTCCAATCTGGATCATGTACCTGCAAAGAAAACAAAGATACAAGTACCAACTAAGATCCACAATCAACTCTCACAGAATTGTGTGCAACTGGTAACTAAATCCATAACCAAGTGGCATAAGCAAGCTATAGACCACAATGCCACTATACATCCATGATCAAACTCATGATGACATAATTCTCAAAAAAGAGTATACCACAATGTCATCTTACATGCCAAACACGTAACAAGATCATGCTCTACTCTCATATGGAGGAGCTAACACAATGATCATACATGTACAATGTCTTGAAGCTCTGAAAATAAGAGCTTGCACACCAAAAATTCTCTCTCGAAGAAGTTCCAAAGTCAACCTCCAAGTGCAATTAGGGTTGTTTGGGCAAAATTGTACTGCTCTGTGTTTTGCTGTTTCGGAGGTGATAACCTCTGAATCTGAACTTTTGGTCTTCAGCAAACTTCAAGATCTAACTCTTGGCTACGTAACGACATAAAGAACACCTCAATCGGAGGTGTGTAGCTAAAGATATGCTCAAAACAAGCACCTGCTGTCAATTTCAATTTCACTTGCAACAGTACTGCTCTGTATTCTGCAATTTCGGAAACCTAAAACTCAGAATCTGAATCTGAGATCTTCTACAAAGTTGTAGCTATCTTTCCAAGCTACGAGCAGCAAGTTGAATCATTGCATTCCGAGCTGTAGAACTCAAGTTATGACAAGAAAACCGACCTGCTGTTCTACTCAATGTAGATTCGCCTTCTACAATTCTCTGCGTTTTTCAAATTTTCGGCACTTCAGAAGTCTGAACCAGGTTCTGCGTCCTTCTGTGAAGTTGTAGCTCTCTATGTTAGCTACGCACAGAACTTTAAAACGCGTCAATCCGAGCTTCTTAGCTCGAGTTATGACCGAAATACTGAACAGCTGTCAAGAGATGCCGACCTGCACTTCTACCTCTTCTCACCTAAGCTTCCATTGAAGCTTCTTGCACACCAGCCTTCAACATGCTCTGATACCAATGAAGGGCTTTGGTGTGCAGAACAAGAGGAGGAAGGAAGAGATGGAGTGAGAGAGAAGAGAGGAGAGACGCGCGGACATGCGTGGGAGCCTCGAAACCCACATAATGAACTCTCGTGAGGCAATGCTCTATATATGATGTATATATATAAATATGGGGGTAAGGTCACATGACCCTTACATCCCCAACACTAGCAAGGGTGAGTACCAAGCTTGGGAGAAGGCTTCCTGGGCTTGTGTAGCAGTCTGGTCAATCAGCTAATTGAGGTTGGAAGATCTCTCAACCCTCCTTTGTCAATTCCTAGCCTAGGCTAAGTACGACTTAGGTGTGGTAATTAATTAGGGCAACGTTAGGCACGAATCAAGTCCAAGAGAATTAATCAACCAAGTGCAAAAATTAAGTAGGTCTTAAGTGCGAAAACCCTAAGGGACAAAAGGTAAACTGGAGTCGATCACTTATCAAGTGCGAAATTCACTTAAGTACTCCTGACGACGCGATTTCAGACAAGACCATAAACATAATATTCAACTCAAAAGAAAAAAGTGATTGGTGCAAATTAACCTGCAACGAGAGTGTGCTTAGGTCCAAGGGGGTAGATAAATCAGGCATATGAACCTTAGATCAGGCAGACACTTACACCGAGACAGACAAAGCCTCAGATCTTCTGAAGCTAGTGTCAATCACACTGCCAGGTCTTGGGCCCAGCAGTTGAGTGATTACCCATACACTCCCAGATCAGAAACAAGTGATTCTGAGATGTCCTATCACATGGAGAGACCAGTAGGTAGTTCAGGGGTGGCTTATCTAGAAAAGCCAGAGGGACCTTACAAGACTCAATTGGAATACATCAGGACGAATCGTCTAGGTGCTCGCATCTACGAAGACGGACTGAGAAGATCTGTGGTCCAGATTAAGAACCCCGATCAACCCCATGGACTAGAACACCCGGTAGTGAAGTTTGAGAATGGAGCATACCTAGATAAAGAAGGGACTATATATGTAGTCACCACTCTTCCTGATAGAACTGATGAGTTTGGAAATGTGATTGCAGAAACCGATATGGGTGATATAGAGCAAGGAAATTTAGAGAAAGAGCCGAGAACTCCCCGCGGTAAATCTGTCTTGACCAGAATCATGACTCCAGAGTGGATTCCACAGGATAATAAAAGCATAGATCTGCTTTTAAACCGTGAAACCGATGAGGCTTTTTGGAGATATAAATCTGCTCAACCTCAAGAAGTGAGTGCTCTCTGATAGCCCAGGCAAAGTAACCTACTTAGACAATACATTAGAGAAGATCTTCGTGGTCACCGAGCATGGTAGACATGCCTACACATGGAAGGGTGAATTTGTTTTTCCCCAACCTCGGACTAATGTGTCATACAGTCACCAAGGAGCTGGGACCTCCCAAGCTCATGGAGCTCAAAGAGATAGAAGTAGAGACAAACCTGAGGTAAGTTTTGCCAACTCCCTGGGAAGAGAAAGAATGGGAACGGAAAGGAATAGAGTGGAACCTGAGAGACATAGAACCCCATGGAATCAAAGGAATGTTGACGATTTTCCTTTGCCAAGGCCGAGAGAACACACTAGGACCCTGCGACCAACTCAACTGGTGAAGTCCATGAAGAATTACTTCGATGGCACTGGAGACCCTTATGACCATGTGGCAGAATTTCGGCAAGTATTGAAAGCTGAATAGGTAGAGGACCTATTCACACAATATAATGCTTTTGGTCTAACCCTTAGGAACACTGCCCTTACGTGGTTTCAACCACTAAACAAGAGGCATTTCAGAAACATAGACCAGCTCTTAGAGGCATTTATCATTGAGTTTTCTAAGAGTGGAATCAGGCACAACACTTCCTCACTAATTCATAGCTTCAAACAAACACCTCAAGAGACGGTCAGACTAGCTGGAAGAAGATTTAGGCAGTACCTGGAGAGATGCCCGATGCCGGAGTTACCCACACCAGCCAAACAAGTGGCCTTGTTCTTAGATGGATTGTTGAGCACCAAGCTCAGGTCATATGTGTATCTGAAGGACCCCAGAACAATAGAAGAGTGCGTGCGCATGTGCATAGACATTGAGGACAATCTAGGTGAGGAATTAGAACTATCAAAAATCTATAAGGATTCTGATAGCTCTAGTAGCCTCACATCTGGTCAATCCACATCCATTGAGGAACTTGTAGAGAAGGTAGCTCAAAAACTAGGTGTCTCTAGCAAACAAATTCCGAGATTTGCCCCAGTTAAGCGGTGTTACACTTGTGGCAGTGACCATATGGCAAATGTATGTCCCATTATGGCCCAATCCCAAGCGAATCCTAGTAGCCAGTACTGCACCATAGAGCGCAGGTACACCAACCACACTGCACAAGACTGCCCATATAACAAACAAACTGTTAGGCAAAATTACCCTCAGCCATATCCACAACAGGGTAGATACCAGAATCAGTACCCACCACAACAATACAACAGACCACAGCAAACTTATGAGCCACCTTATCAAGGGCAGCAGAGACCTCAACCAGTCCTAGTGCAGCAACTCCCTGCTCCAACCAATGTGATCCCAGTGAAATATGCATCTGCTGAAGAAAATCCGAACAGAGCCATAGTCCCAGTCACCCCATTGCCATCAGACAGTGATCCAAGTGACCATAGTTTTGACTCCACACATATTGATAGCCCACATGCTTACTACATGCAGTCACCCGAGCATAACGAGTCATACTATTATGAGGACCCAAGTGAAAATAATGGGGAGCCTGAGTATGCTAATGTCTTGTACACAAACCCCAACTCTAGACCTCAACCTAGGCAGGTACGACCCCCATTCCCTAGAGGACCATGCTTCAGATGTCAGGGAGATCACCTTATACGTGATTGTCCACTACCTGCCTCTACACAACCCCAACCAGTGACAATTCAGGGTTTCTATCAAGACTGCGGAAAAGAGCATCTCCTACGAGATTGCCCAAAGAACCCTAATAACATGCCTAAAATCACTCCTATCAATGTTGTTGGGTTAGTTGTAGACTCCACAGGGAGTGTGACTTCCACTGCACCTGTGCAAGTGATCACAAGAGCCCAAGCACTACAACAAAACCAAGGTGTTGGTCAGGAAAAGAGCCCCGAGGTGAGTGAAACAGAGAGCATAACCAAAAAGAGGACTAGAGCCTGGAAGGATAGTCGTGAAAGAATGAAAAGGCAATGGGCAAAAAAGATGAGCAAACTTGAAGAAAGCTTGAGAGAAACCAAGGCAAAGATAAGTGAACTTGCATCTCAAAACCACTCTCACACCAACCCTCCACCACCTCTCCCTTTACCTGCCAATCCACCTTCTTCCATTCCCCAACCTTTCAATACACCACCCTTAACCCACCCACCACCCAGAGTAGGATCCGTCCTAGCCGATCCCACTCCGGAGGACCTAAACATGATGCTTAGAGCATATCAGGCCATAATCCAAGAAGGGCCAAACGTAACTGATCATGAAAAGTGTTACCCTAGAGTAGAACTAGAGCTAGAACGAACCAAAATTTGTGCTAAGATGGTGGAATTGGCTCAGACTATGTTTGAAGCCAGTCGCCTCTTTAACATCTCTAGTTCAGCTAAGACGCAGTTACACTTTGATGGACTACTAGAACGAATATAGAGGCTAATTGCACAATCAGAAAAGGAACCCGCCTCTCAAAATAAGGGCAAGGCAAGTGAGAACGTGAGCCTACCTCCCCAGGAAGCCTACGTGCCTAACTCTACGGAGCCAGACACATCATCTTCTATGAATCGGTTCACACCAGAATTCCTACGAGAGATTCAAGAAGACAAATGGGCTAAAGAAAGTGAAGTCCCTCCTCCCATTGAACTTGTGGATGATGCACACGAGCAATTCCCACAGGACATCCCATCCATTTATGAGGAGCATGAGAGCATCCACTCTCAAGAGAGATTAGACTTTGAGTCTAATTCTCTACAAGAATTACCACATTTCACAGGCCCATGGGAAACCAAGTCTACTTGTCTGAGAGCGCCCACAGTCATGATAAGAAATGAAGATTCTATCATACCTAGGAATACAGAGGTAGTAAAGAACACTAAAGTGCAATGCAATCTCACTTTAGAAGAGCTACTCAAAGTTAAGCCAGAAGTGTGGAAACATGTAGCCAAACAAGTGCCAAACATAGCAAAATCGCGCTCCCAAGTAGGATCTCATAGAACAGTGCCTGAAATACCATTGGATAAGATAGGAGACATGAGTGAAGGAGAAGAAGGAAATACCTATCTCCCAGTTACTCATCAGGGTTACACAACCAAGGCGATTTTGGACTCAGGTTCAGGAGTTGCAATTGCTACAACTTCCCTATGGAAGCGATGGGGCAAGCCAGCACTCCGACCAACGAGAATGAAATTGCAGATGGCTGATGGTCACATTGAAAGGCCCTTAGGATTGCTAGAAGGAATAACTCTCACTACATGTGGGGTTGAGTTTGAGCATACTTTTGCTATATGCGACTTTAGCAAAAACCAAGCCTACGAGATGATTTTGGGAAGGCCATTTATGCAGCAATTGCAAGTAGTCCAGGATTGGGGAACCAATTCCTTGTATTTGCAACATCTAGGTGTTACAACCAAAGTCAATCTTAAGGATTACTCTCATAGAGACGTATCGCCTATTCAATGGAATCCCATCCATAGAGCCAAAGATGAGACTAAGTCTGTGCATTCCATAGAATCCGGATCCTCGTGGATGCATGAAGACACCCACTTATGGATGTGTAAGGTAGCAGTAGAAGAAGAGAAGAGAGAGAAAGCCAGAGAGGTAGGTGCAAAAGAAAACCATAGATCAATTCAAGACCCAGCCTATGCACCTGTAGTCTTTCCTGATGAGGAATTTGAACCCCATGGCTGGGCAGAAATCCTAGCAACAATGGATGTAGCCATCAATGAAGAGCAGTGGACACCTCATTGTGATGAGGATGGCTATGACATTTCAGTCTTTTCAATAGAGCCAATCATGGGAGATGCAGTTTTAGAAGAATGCGAACCTAGCCTTGATGCATTTGAGGATGCGAGTGACTCCGATCTAGAGTCAATCATCATGGACCCACCTTTTGCATCAGATGAAGAATACTTCTATGAAGTAGAATTTCAACCCCAGAGGCACGGAGAGCTTACAAATGAGGTGAGGTTAGCCACACAAGTAGGTACTAAGGGCGGAGGAAAGAAAAGAAAGAAGAAGGAAGTCACTCTGGAGGCAGAAGAATCCTTGTTTGAGGTCCTTGAAAACTTTAAAAAATATGAGATAGATGACAGGAGAGTCATGATCAGAATGCCTAAACGAGAGGCACAATCAGGAGAGGCCTATGATAACAAAGAAACCACAAAGAAAATTGTGGTAGCCATGGAAGAAGGAGAAGAGAGATGCACGTACATAGGCCATGACCTGACAGAAGAGGAAGAACAAGAGCTAATAGCCTTGCTAAGAGAATACAGAGATGTATTCGCTTGGAGTTACAAGGATTTGAAGGGGGTTGATCCAGACATATGCTCACACACTATCCCCATGACCTCAGATGCGAAACCCTCTAAGCAAAAGCCATATACATATAATGATAATTATGCTGCCAAGATCAAAGAGGAGATAGATCGACTAGTTGAAGCTGGATTTATCTATGAAATTGAGCACACTGAGTGGGTATCCCCCATTGTAGTGGTGCCCAAGAAAAACGGAAAGCTGCGTGTGTGCATTAACTTGAAGAAGGTTAATGCAGCCACAATTTGAGATAACCATCCGCTTCCTATCACAGAGCATCTCTTAGAAAGAGTAGCAGGCAAAGAAGTGTACAACTTCCTCGATGGATTTTCGGGCTACAATCAAGTAGCCATAGCTCCAGAAGATCAGCATAAGACGGCATTTGCCACTGAATGGGGCATTTTTGCCTTTAGAGTAATGCCATTTGGGCTTACCAATGCACCAGCTACCTTCCAAAGGCTGATGTGCCATGTGTTTAAAGAGTTCCTGAGGAAGAACTTAGAAGTCTATGTTGATGATCTTTGTGCTCATTCCAACATTAGGCAAACCCATATTCCCGAACTCAGACAAATCTTTGACAAATGTAGAGAATATCAAGTCTGCCTAAACCCAGAAAAGTGCGTCTTTATGGTCAGGCAAGGCAAGATTCTAGGACACATAGTGTCAAAGAATGGCATATCCACTGATGAAGAGAAAGTGAGAGCCATAGCAGAGCTACCTAGGCCAAGGAATGTCAAGGAAGTACAAGCTTTCATGGGGTATTGTGGTTACTACCGCCGGTTCATTCACATGTATGTTGTCATTGCAAAGCCCATGTACGGACTTCTGACTAACTTTGAGTGGACTGATGAATGTGAGAATTCCTTCCAGGAGCTTAAACGAAGATTATGTTCAGCACCAATCTTGACCACACCAGATTGGAACAAGCCATTCCATGTTCATGTGGATGCATCCAATTACGCTATTGGATGTGTACTCGCACAACCTACTGGTGAAGGTAATATGGATCTCCCAATTGCCTATGCCAGTAGACAATTGAATGCAGCTGAACGAAATTACACCACTACTGAGAGAGAAGGCTTAGGCATGGTATATGCAGTTAAGAAATTTAGACACTATTTGCTTGCAAACAAGTTTAAATTTTTTACTGACCACCAAGCATTGTTATATCTCGTGAACAAGCCATGCAATACAGGAAGATTAGTAAGATGGTTTCTCTTGCTAATGGAATATGAATTCGAGGTTGTAGTAAGGAAAGGGAAGACTCACTTGAGAGCGGATCATCTCTCTAGGCTCACATCTGGAGAAGCCCCACAAGGAGTGTCAGATGACCTTCCTGATGCTTACTTGTTTAATTTGGAAGTTGTACCGCAGTGGGCTAAGCCATTGGTACCAGTATTGACATACGGGCCTAACCACCTAGTAATAAACACGCAGGATAGAGAGGTAGTAAAAGCTCAAAAGTATCACATCATGGCAGGTAGTATGTACAAGCACACAGATCAAGGAGTCTTGGCTTGTTGTGTGGAAGAGGATGAGTACGCTAAATGGTTGCAATTAGCACATGTAGGTGCATTAGAGCAACACTACTTAAAACAACGAACCCTACAGACACTAAGGAGACTCGGAGTGCATTGGCCAACTATGGAAGCTGATGTCCAAAAGTTGTGCAAGGAATGCCCAATCTGTTGCACTAAACCACCTATGGAACATGCCACTCTTTATCAAGTGTCCATAGTGCCAGATTGGAGTGAACCACTTGTAGCCTTCCTAAGGACGAAAACATTCCCTCCAGACATGACTCTGGTTAGGAAAAGAAGTCTAGAACAAGAAGCCCTAGAGTACTCACTCATTGGTGATAATCTCTACAAGCATGGTAAGGATGGTTACCTGAGACTATGTGTCCATGAAAGTGAATATCTAAAGATCTTGGAAACAGCTCACCAGGGTGTAGCAGGAGGACCTTTTGGTCTAGATAGGGTGATCAAAGCAATTCTATTGCAGGATTTTGGTGGCCCGCACCCTTCACATGGATGCACATACCTATGTGAAGAGGTGTGAGATTTGTCAGCGAACCCAGCGTCCTATACGCAAAGATGAGATGCCACTGAAGCCTATGATGGGCGGACGTGCATTCTCTAAGTGGGGAATAGACTTTGTAGGTCCTATCAATCCCCCAGCTAAGGGTTCCCATGCTGAGTATATCATCGTTGCCATGGACTATCTAACCAAGTGGGTAGAGGTAAAAGCCACAACGAAGAACGACGCTCAGACAACTGCTAAATTCTTGTTTGAGAATGTATTCACAAGATACGGGCTACCTATAGAGCTAGTTAGTGATAGAGGCACTCACTTCTTGAATGAAGTTATTGAAAATCTGCTCCAAGAATTCTTGGTAGTGCATAAGAAGTCTGCCCCCTATCACCCTCAAGCCAATGGGCAAGCCAAAAGCACCAATAAAATCCTATGCAATGTATTGACAAAATTAGTGAACAATAAACGCTCTGATTGGGACAAACAGCTACACCATGTTGTTTGGGCATACCAAGTCGCCTACAAAACGGTACTCCAAGCCACCCCCTTTCACATGGTATTTGGCCAAAACGCCGTGCTACCTTTGGACTTCTTAATACCTACATTGAAAGTAGCACAAGAGCACGAATGGACGGGTCATGAACTCTCCTCTAGACTTTTTGACCTTGAACGATTAGGAGAAACAAGACTGAGAGCAGCTGCAGGGATATATGCAGCTAAGAAGAGACAGAAGGCATACTTTGATGCCCATGTGAAGGATAAGGGCTTGAAAGCAAGAGATCTAGTTTTAGTCTACACATTGAAACAACACGCAAGGAAGCTAGAAAAGAGAGGCTACGGACCTATGATCATCAATAGGATCTCCACGAGTGGAGCAGTACAACTAGCCACTTTAGAGGGTGATGTTCTCCCAAACTATATTAGCGGATGCAGAGTCAAGTTGTATCAGGAACCCCTCACAGAGGAAATGCTAAGTCGACTCAATACTGCTAAGCAACGTAAAGAGGAGGAAAAACGAATTCGAGAAGAAGCACAGGCAGAGGCCTTAGAGCGCATCAGACGAATGAAGTTGAGGAGACAAGGGAGGGATCAGCCTATGATTGACACTCAAGAGTCTCCAGGCTATCACATGGCCATGTGTGAGGCTTCAGGTGAACGTACCCATAAGATAGTGGATCGACGACCTTTTGTGACCCTAGAAATAGGACAAAGAGACAACACAACAAGCGTGAGAGCTTTAATTGATTCAGGAGCAGCCACAAGTGCAGTTCGGCGTTCTTATTGCCAGCAGCTGCAATTGGAGGTAAAACCCCTAGAAGCATATCTGATAGGATTAAGAGGTGTTGAAACCCTTTGGATGGGAGAGGTGGATCTTCCCCTCTACATACAAGAGGTTCTCATGCCAGCAAAAGTGCTAGTGTGTGAAGACGAGGATCTGACCGAACCTCTGGTCCTGGGCCAAGACTGGATCTACAATCACGCAGTCAACCTCAACCTAAGAAGTGGACTTCTTCAGGCCTGGGTAGGCCAAAGCCGTCTCACGATTGAATTAGAAAATCAAGCACTCAAACCAATAGAACATGCACCAACTCCTGGTCCCTCCAGGAATCCACATGAAGATAACAATGTTGTTCTTGTCCAAACTTCTATGGTGCAGAGGATTGTCAATCTTACCGAAGGTACAGGAGCCAATAAGGAGTTCCCAACTGATCCAAAGAAGATTCTAAACGGGCAGACCGAACATCACTCGACACAAAGGAGGCCGCTGATCAAGAGGCAGGAGCACCAACCCGTGCAACACGGAGCACCTCGTGGCGCGAAGCAGATCTGGATACGCAAGGATGGAAAACCCACAACTCTAATAGCAGACTTTCGAGGAGACAACAAACAAGCCACACCATCACGGACACAAGTGAAGGAGTAACCTAGGAAACCTCCTAGGCACACCACATCTATTTGGGTCCCTAAGTGGTCAAGGAAGGCTAGCCCCAATGCTAGACACATATGGGTGCCCAAGGCCTGTTTACGAGCCCAAATAGCTCCAACTCTAGTTACTGGCATAATTCAACACTCTCAAGTCCTCTCGACTAACAACGCAGGAACTCTACCTAAATACCACTCTGACCCACACTCAGTCACATCGAGGAATGTCTGGAAATGGGTACCCAAAAGGTCCCAAATCCATCACAACCTAGTTCATAAACCGTTGCCTGTCTTTAGCTCTAAGAGCTACGAATCCCCTATCAAAGTTTGGAGACTTAAACCATGTATCAAACCCCCTGACCCAATTTTTGTAAATCCATCCACTCTGACATAGGTGCATTCCGAGTCCACTGCATAACCAAAGTAGGCATCTAGGATGATACTGACCTCTAATCACCACTCACACCTATCACAAGCACTTCATCTCTGACCACTAACCTTCGGGATTGTCATGTTAGTATTGTGAAGGGAACACCATTACATCCTGTTTCCTATGCAACACTAATGTGCCTTTCTTCTTCTAGCAGATAAGCACCCGATTCCCATGGCAGCAGCAGCAGGCACGAGTTCTCAGGCAGGCACCAGCACTCAAATCAATTGGGATACCATGCCTGTGGAGGTTCCACTGAGAGCTAGGCCGGAGGAGCTTTTGAACGTAAGAAGAATTCCCATTCCGGATCCACCAAGTGGCCTAACAGAAAGAGTAAAGGGGCATTCTCATTGGTTCAATGAGATGCCAGGAGATTTGGGAGACGCTGATCATATCTGGGAATCCAAGATGGAATGTGGAGGAGTGTGGTGGACCT
Source organism: Ceratopteris richardii (assembly GCA_020310875.1). Lineage (NCBI taxonomy): Eukaryota > Viridiplantae > Streptophyta > Polypodiopsida > Polypodiales > Pteridaceae > Ceratopteris > Ceratopteris richardii. The sequence goes on from CM035443.1 coordinate 84,209,652, forward strand.
TCCAGTTCTTCTCACGAGAATTTGAAGCATTGCAAAATGCAGCTCCTCTTCAGGATATTTGGCAGAAAGCGGGATTGCAAGATTAGTTTAGTGCAGCTTTGCCTAGACGAGACTTTCTTAGGTGCTACTACTTGATTGCCACACTGAAGCCGACAGGAGATAAAGATCATTCACGCTCATTCTGGGTGCCCTCCCTATCAAACCAGGAGGAAATGAAGAAGTTTGAGTTAAATGTTACTTTAATCAGGGAAGCTCTTCAGATGTATGACACCCATGTGCCTTCCGATCGCGATCCCTTGATACCAGAGTCAAAGAAGAGCAACAGAATCAAGAAGTTGAAGGACATGTGTGCCCTCACCCCTAACATCGCCATACCCCTACGAATGTGCCTTCAACACTTCGCATTTCCAGCTCAAGACCGCTTTACCCAACCTCACAAGAAAATATGGTATGGATTATATTTAGCAGAGACTGGAAGCTTGCCAATTAAGATGCCTGTATGGATTCTGGATCAATTGTATGAAGCAGGCAAGCGGGGTGTGAGGAAGCATACATTACACGGCTGCTGTGCGATTACCAGAATTATTTATAGATGTCTTGCATATGATGTGCCAATAGCCAGGGCCCTTAAATATTCACAACTGGAGTTTTTCAAGGGGCTAAAGTCAGGGAATCAACCTGCGAAATGAATGCGTGGATCACTCTCCTAGGTCATGATCCCTCACGAGGCCACAGTCGAAGCTCCCCCTAGAGAAGAAGCCCATGTAGCACCTTTCACGGTACATCTCCAAGGAACTCAATCAGGGGGCGTAGTACAGCCCACTCCATCCGCCCCTCCACTACCGACCGATGCCGAGTTTGCATCTATGGCCACCTTAACTGAGGATCCCAATTTTGATTTTGAAAGATTCCTACAGACGGCCCACTTATCTGATAGTGAAGATTTTCCTGACAATGCCGATCCGGGATCATCATTCCAAAGAGAACAGCCACAGGGCGAGACAAGCAGGGTACATTGGGAAGAAGAGGCACAACATCCTCATGGTCCAAGCACACAAAATCAGGAAGAAGAATGGGGGAATGAACCAGAGGAGAGTGAAGAGGAGGCCCCTGCCTACACGACACAACTCAAACGGCTATACAAGACAATCAAGCAGGTACAGAGAAGACATAAGATGACAGAAGAGGCGAATAGAGCTCTAGTGAACCAAATGCTTCAAGCCGAGAACGTAGACTCACATTTTGTTGAATCATTGAATCTATTGGCTGACACATGTGGGATCGGGGAAGCATTGAGGACTATGGTCTATCGGGAGAACCCTACCTATGATCAACGAAGGATTGATACACGGCCACGACGAGGAAAAATGATTCAAATGGAAGTCTCTACTGCCTTGCCTACCACAATTTCAGAGGATGTTCACATGACGAGCCCAAGTCCCACTGACGAACAAGATGTAAATACACAGGTACCATCTCCACCGTCACCTTCCATTCAACCATCAGAACCCTTCTCCACTAGTCTTTCTGAACAACCGATATCCACCCATCATGAAACCATTATACACACCTCTGTTTTTACATCCTTCCCTTTACCCACATCCATCACTTCCACCCAAATTTTTGAACCTCACACCGGTCATCCTGCCACCGATCAAACCATAATAGGTCACCCTTCCTATCTCCCCACCCTTGGACAACCACTTGCCACTAGCCAGACCTTATCCCATCCTTTTCCATTCACCCACACCCAAACCCTATCCACCACTTCCCTAGTAACTGCCTCATACTCAACCCAAGTCACAAAACCGTCATTCTGGACAAACCTTGTAAATATACTCCAACAGGTCGAGAACTATAATAAAAAGTCCCTTTCCCAACCCCACTCCCCCACATTCACTGCCACCACTAACACACCACCTACCATTCCCGTATTCACAATTCACACTCCACACACTCTCACATCCGATCCCATGGATATTTCACCATCCACAGAAGCACCCACCACCACGTCTGTTCCACCATCAGCACATCTCACTTCACTCATAGGCACATCATCCACTTTTCCCTTTCCCACCTCCCGACCCTTTGCATTTTCCACCTCTACCCATGCATCCACATCATTTAGTAATGCACTAGACACCATGGTTGAAGCGGCCACTCAGCTTAAGCAAGAGTATAAGCTATTAGAAGAAAATAACACAGAGCTATGCAATCTCTCGGCTCAACTCCAAGCACGAGTCGATGCCTTGGAACTAGGTAATACAGCACTACAACACCAGGTGACTGCCCTCCAACACTCGAAGACAGAACTCGAAGCTAAGTATGCAGAGGCAGGCAAAGCTATGGAGGAACAACTCAGAGAACAAATGGGCCGCAATGCGAGACTTCAACGCAACATGGCCCTACTACGTCGCCATCTAGCAGCAGCTCAAGAAGAGAACCGAAGGCTACAACAACAAAACCAGGAGAACCTAGAAGCGGCCAAGGAAAACACCCCGGGAGCACCTATAGACCCTGCAAAATTCCAGGCTGTCCCCTCAGAGCATATTCAACAGGTTTTAGAAGGTTATGTGACCCTCTTGGAAGCCCGTGATCAGTTGGCAGACCAGATAAAGGAACTACAAGGATCCAAAGTACCGACAACACACCCACCCACACCTAAAGAGACGGTCGATGCCGCTACTTCGCCAGAACCTGAACCTTCAACCAACAGTGAGGTACTTGAGCTACGACAACAGGTTGCATAACTAAAAATCAAGTTGTTACAGTATGAACGACCTCCCTCTCCACTTGATCAAACCATAGAAGAAGAAACAGTAGTCATTCCAGTGGAGGAGACATTTGAAGACAATTATGAGCCTCAACCCCTTCCAGGAGGCAGAATTACGGAGGAAGGCCAAGACACATATGAGGAGCCCCCATCGACATGGATGAAGCAGGTAGAGGAGATGGGCCACACTCACAAAGAGCGTGTAGCAACTCAGATGCTGGCCATGAAAACCATTGAGGAGTCTATACTCAAGTCTGAATATTTCTCGAACTTGGCTCCTAGGCGGCTGATCACCAGTTCAGAGTTACAATATAAGCCCTATTTTGAACTGCTGGCTAACTATAATGCTGAGATCAAACGCATAACCAACCAGTACCCTACGTTCGCAACACAGTTCGAACCCGAGGACATTCCAGAGGCAGCCAGAAAGGGGGCCATATTCCAACCCATATGGAGGCAAAAGTTACTGGAGACCTATCCAGAGATGTTACGAACATGGGATCACGCTCCCATGCATTTGAAGTATAACCCTTGCTTTGGTCCAGTACAAAGAAGAAGATCATGGAAAGCATTCGCCATCAAGGTTCAGAACAACGCAAATTGTAAAGAATGGCTCAATTACCCTGCAATCGCACCCCCAACCGGCACACCTACAGTATCATACATGATCGCCACCATCAGACATTGGATGCCACGCCTCCACCCCATGCCGGATGTCGCCGCTCAAATGATGCTCAAAATTTTGGACATGATGCAAGTGGTGCTAAAGACCTTTCGAAATGTACGTAACATCCAGCCTTCAATTCCGGGCTTCATCAATGGTAATTATGATTTGCTGTATGACATGAGCGTGACCCCGAGCATTCGAGTAGCTTACGCATGGCATGCACGAATAAGATATCTCCCTGCCTGCTACAAGCAAACCTTTGATGATATGTTCACCACGGGGTTTTGGGAGTCACACTCAGAAGTATTCGCACCACGCCCAACCCACCTGCTACAACTATTTGCGTGTGAACAAACCATGCACTCGGAACTCTACACCACACCACACCCTGATCTGCCAGGAGCAGTCAATTGGGATGCCCTTCAGAGAGATTTGGTCCGGGGACTACGCATCAAGGAACAAGAAGTGGCAACCGACCTCCTGCAGAGGTACATTGATCAAACAATGGAGCAGAGGTCTGTCAGAGGCGACATACGCTAGGGGGGGGGAGAGTGTTGGCAGTATACAGGAAGAAGCAAATACGGGCATACATGCAGATCTAGCACTAAGGCAACTCTTTATTTTTTTCCAAACCCCTACACCATTTAAAAGTGATTCTTATCACTAAAAACCCTTGTAAATATCATTTCACCTTTTTGTAGCTCCATTTTGTACAAGCCGAGGAGTCCTCGAGCTTGGGGAGCCTTAGAAGTAGTTGCCTGCCAATTTTCATATTTTTTAGATCTCGTTTGAGCCCTCAAATAAACCCTGGAACCTAATTTTTAACTAGGCCGGACACTAGGTCTGGATAGGGCCAAAGCTAGTCAAAAACTATAAATAGAGCTAGAGAGCTCATTTTTGGGGTAGCTTCTTGTAGTTTTGAGCTTGTATGAGAACTTTGTTGCAATAGAAGTGATTCCATTGTCTTACTCTCTTTGTTCTTGCCGTGTGTGCGCGTGTGTGTGCATGTGTGTGCATGTGTGTGCATGTGTGTGCATGTTAGTGTGCTTCTCACTCACACATTTGTGCCTTCACTTGCTCGAGGTCTTCATACCATCCTCATGTCTTCCCGGATTGACATTAAAGGAGGTGCTACTCATCACTGAGCTACAACAGGTGCCTATGAGGATCCAGGATATCATGTGGCAATGTGTGAAGTCTCAGGAATAAGTTCCCAAAGAATAATAGATCGACGTCCTTTTGTGACTTTAGAGATAGGACAAGGAGTTAGTGCAAAAACAGTGTGAGCATTAATTGACTTAGGTGCAGCCACTAGTGCGGTGAGACTTTCTTACTGTCGAGAATTGAAATTAAAAGTCAATCCTATAGAAGCATATCTCATAGGATTGGGAGGTGTGGAAACCCCTTGCATGGGCGAGGTGGAACTTCCCCTCTCCATTCAAGATGTTCCAATGACAGTTAAGGTACTAGTGTGTCAAGATGAGGATCTCACTGAGCCTCTGGTCTTGGGTCAAGACTGGATTTACGACCATGCAGTCAACTTAAACCTAAGAAGTGGACTTCTTCAGGTATGGATAAATCAGAGTCGAATCACAGTCGAATCTCAAGGAACTAGAAAAGGCACAGACTCCTGGTCCTTCCAAGGGTACACATGAACTTGACCATGCTGTTCTTGTCCAAAGCTATGTGATGCAGAGGAATGGTGATCTCAATAAAGATCAAGGCCTCAAAGGGACTCCCTTCTTTTCCAAAGGCCAGAGGGAGGCAGCAACCAAAGGCAGATCAATTACTGAAGACTACCTATGCGGGAGGCCAAAAGAACGTGCGAAGCAGAATGACTCAGCCATTGAAACAATTGTGGGTGCGAAAAGGCGAGCGGCCTATTACAGTCAAGCGACAACAATCATCTCAACTTTCTATCAGTAATCAACGACATGATACTAATAAGAAGACTTACAAAACTTCTTTTGAGAAAGTGAAAACTATCTGGGTACCCAAGAAGTCGATGAAGGCTGGCCCACAATCAAGACAAATTTGGGTGCCTAAGGCTTGCTTGCAGGCTCAACTAGTCCTGCACGAATCACATCATACACGACAGGGTTCACTCACTCAAGGAGCCATTACCCACTCTTGTTTAATACGCACGAACACACAATCGCCTAGAAGCACGCACAGACTCACTTGTAAATGGGTCCCAAAAACGCATCCTCCCCAAGCAGAGTTACTCCTAAAACCCTCCAGAGTCTCCACAAAACCAAAACCAAAACCGAAAGCCATCCATTGTGTTTGACAACCTAAGACTTGTAATAAACCCCCCGACCCCCATTTGTAAATTCATCTCCACTTGCTAACTACATCACCCATACACTGCATCTTTCCATGTAGCTCCTAGGATTATCCAAGCATTAACTACACACACAGTCATCGAGCACTCACTGACCCACTAACCCATTACTCACTTCATGATAATGTTGTAACGGGGACAAAAAGAAAAGTGTTCTATCTTGTCCATTACAATATTAACCCATGATCTATATTCTCACAGAACCAGCAAGCAAGCAATAACAATGGCAGAAGCAGGAGGCACCAGTTCCCAGGCAGGGTCTAGCGCACAGATTGTGGACATTGAAACCCTCCTCCTGGAACCATCACTCACCGAAAGGCCTCAAGAACTTCAAGCGGTGCATGTCCTCCCGATTCAGGACCCTCCTCAGGGACACACTTCTCAAGTAGGGAAACATGCTCATTGGTTTAGTGATGTCGCAGGGCCATTGGGTGATGGAACCTATTTCTGGGAGGCAAAAATCGAATTCAATGGCAAATGGGGACGTTATCATTTTTTCACTCGCGAATTTGAAAACTATCAGAATGCAGAGGTAATGCGATCGGTTTGGACCAAAGCGGGATTGGATAGCTACTTCAGAGCACATTTGCCTAAGCCAGATTTCCTTCGCTGCTCCTACTTTATCAGTACCATCACTCCTAGCAGGGCCAAGGGAGGCGATAATACTTTTGTGCTACCCTCACTATTGCCAGGTCACAAACTCAAGAGATTTAAACTGACCCTCAATTTGGTACGAGCAGCATTGAACATGCAAGGAATGCATATTCCTACTGAGAAAGAAACAATGGTTCCAGGCAGGATGAAGCATAAGGATCTCAACAAATTGAAAGACATGGTAGCAATGACACCTACCATTGCTCTACACCTACGAACTATCATGCAACATTTTGCTTTTCCTGCCCAAGAACGATTCACTATGCCACCAAAAAAGATATGGTTCAGCTTGTACTTGGCGGAGACAGAGAACCTCACCATCAACATACCGCACTGGATCATCGATCAGATACACCTAGCCCATCAACGGTGGAATAAGAAGCAAAAAAATGTACTTCATGGATGCTGTGCTCTCACATGAATAATTTACAGGTGCTTAGCGTACGACGTACCCATCCAAAGAGCACTAGTATGGTCCAGGGCTCAAGAGTTCCAAAGACGACTATCAACAGCGGGCCCTCCATCAAAGAAGATGAGAGGGGGAGCTCAATTACCATGCGCTCAACCAAGGGGAGCCACTACCACACCCGAGGTGACTCCTCCACAAACGAGGCGTGTCTGACCATTCACCATTCGCCTACCCAGACCAAGTGCAGAAGGACCCAACCTGGTGTTTCCTCCTATTCCAGCAGACTTGGAGTTCCCTCAAGGGTACACCCTTGCTGATCTAAAAGATGAAGAAATCGCCCGTTTGATCAATGAATCTAACCTGGAGACAGAAGCGGAGCAGACCCAAGAACAACAACCCACAACTACCACTTCAGCCCCGACCCAACCGGGAGTAGTAGAAGTAGAAGACGATGAAGAAGAGACATAAGAACAAGAGGCACACGAAGAGTATGATCAAGAATATGAAGAACTTTTAGAACTAGCAAGTGCCCCGGCATACTCGGCCCAAATAAAAAGATTATACGAAACCATGAAGCGGGTCCAAGAGCAACACAAACTGTCGCTCGAAACAGGAAAGATGATCATGAGTCAAATGTTAGCTGAGGAAGGTGTGGATGACATGTTCATCGAATCAATGAACCTGCACGCTGATGCAGTGGGCTTATATGAGGCTGTTCATGTAGCCATGACTTATATTAATCGATTTGAGAAACGAGTGCCTACCCGCCCCATGCGATCTGGCAAACAAATACACATCAATGTATCAGAACCAGGAGGCAACACACAAACAGAAGAACATCAAGAGGAACCACTCTCACCACCCACCTCACCTCTCACTACACATGTCAGCTCACCACCTGGCACCACCACACCTATTTCTGCCATTACCACAGTCGTCATGGGAATTCCTCTCTCCCCCGGCATCCAATTCAGAGGAGTTACCATGCCCACCTACACAACACTCTTCACAAATATCACATCCACCCCACCCACTGTTCCCATCTACACAGTCACACACACATTCGACACAATGGAAACATCACGAGCCACAACACCACTCCCACCCCCCACGCAACCTCAATCTCCCATATCCCCTCCACCTACCTCACCACTTGACTCCACAGCATTCACAACTCCCTTCCCCTTCCCCATCCCCCCTGCATCTTCATCTTTCGCTGCATCGTTTAATGTAAATAGTATATTCATAGCATTACATCAATGCGTGTATTAACTTCAGAGCGAGTACCAGGCTCTTGAAGACCGTCATCATCAGCTGACGACGAATCATCAACAACTACAAAGACGGCTCACCAGTATAGAAGAAGAAAATGCAGACCTCAATCAACATTACACCACTCTTGAGGAAGCTCATCAAACCCTCCTGGAGACACCCCAACCATCACAAGAGTCAGATGTCAAACAACTCGAAGCCTTACTGGAGATTTACCAAACAGATAACCTGAGAGTCCGGCGAAATTTAACTCTACTCCGAAAACATGTGGCTACGGCCCTTGAAGAAAACAAACGTCTGCAAAAACAAAACGAAGAAAACTTGGAAGCTGCCATGGAAGGCTCCCCCCATGAAATCGACCCAGAACAATTCAAAGCAGTTCCCTCAGAAACCATGAAAAACATCTTGGAAAGCTATGCTGATTAGAAGCACATGATGATTTGGAAAGGGAATGGGATGAACTACGTATCCAGCTCAGGGAACAGGAGGCACAACCCAAAGTCATAGAAACGACCTCGACTTGAGCGGAAGTAAAGGCATTGATAGAGCAGGTGGCGGAACTGCAGAAGAAGTTACTGGAATATGAAAGGCAGCCCTCTCCAGTTGTAGAACCAGAGCCTGAGGAATTGGTACCCATTGAGGTGGACGAAATGTATGAGGAACCATATGTTCCTATGCCGATGCCAGGTGGTGCACATACCTCAGAAGGAATGGACACCTTAGAAGTTGAAGTACCTGAATGGCTCCAGACACTAGAGAAAACAGCAACAACCCATGAAGATCGAGTGGCAATTCAAATCCAATCAATGGCCAAATTAGAAGACACCATCATAAAGTCAGAATATTTCCGCAGCATGTCTCATCATAGATGGATCAGCACCAACGACGATCAATATGTGCCATATTGTGTACTCCTTGCAGATTACAACGCGGAGATCCAATGCAGATGTGGCAAACCCCCAACTTTTGCCACACAATTTGGGCTTGATGATATACCAGAAAGTGCTAAGAAAGGATCCATTCATCAACCCACCTGGAGGATCCGTCTTCTTGAGACCTACCCAGAGATGGTTCGTACTTGGACTAACATGCCACTTTTTATTAAATACAATCCTTGCTATGTTCTAGTCTTCCGCAGGCGCACCTGGCCAGAGTTTACAATTGCTGTCAAGAACATCAAAGGTTGTGCAAAGTGGTTAAACTATGTTTATCTAGCACCTCCACAAGGACCTCCCACTGTGAATTATATGATTTCTACCATCTGTCACTGGAGCATTCGACTACGGAATACCCCCGATGTGATGGCCTAAATGTGCATGAAAATCTTTGAACTATTGCTAATCACATTCAGGACATTCAAGAATATTAAAGACCCCCACTTCTCAGGTGTTGGATTTCTTACAGGAAACCAAGATCTGGTATACGACATGAGCACCACCACCCCATCAATAGAGGTAATATATGCTTGGCACGCCAGAATAAAGTACCTCCCAGCTTGCTTTAAACAGACATTCGAGGAGATGTTCGTAATAGGATTTTGGGAATATCACTCAAAAATATTTGTACCCAGGCCCTCACATCTCCTCCACTTATTTGCTATGGAGAGAACCATCCATTCACAACAACTGCGGGTGCCAAATCCGGACGTACCAGGACCAGTGAATTGGGATGCATTGTTAACAGATCTAGCACGGGGGCTACGATTAGAAGAACACCACCTCGCTGCCGATGTTGTTCAATATTATGTCCAACGCACAGCTAGACAAGGGTCTGTCAGAGACGACAAACGCGAGAGAGGGGGGGTGTTGGCAGTAGTCAAGGAACCGAAGGAGTCACAAGACAAGGAAGCCTACGAAGAGAGTCGGAGCGAAGAGACAGCACAAGCAGACACAGTAGTCAAAGAAGATCTGGCAAGTAGGCCATTTAAAATTTTCAGGCATCAAAGAGTTGGGCACACAAGAAGAAGGAGCAAGTAGGGAGCTCCAGGACAGGTATGTCAAAATGATTAGAAGAAATCCCTACAAAAATAGTGATTTTCATCACTAAAAAACCATTGTAAATACCATTTCAGATTTTTGTAGCTCCATTTTGTGCAAGCCAAGGAGTCCTTGAGCTTGAGGAGCTTTAGAAGTACCTACCTATCAGTTTTCACATTTTTTAGAATCCGTTTGAACCTCCAAATAGGGTAGAGAACCTAATTTTTAACTAGGCCAGACACTAGGTTTGGACATCGCCAAAACCTAGTCAAAAACTATAAATAGAGCTAGAGAGCTCATTTTTGAGGTGAGCTTGTAATTGATTTGAACTTGTAAGAGCTTTTTGAAAGTAATCTAAGAACTCCATTGCTTCTCACTCTTTGTCTTACTGTGTGTGCGCGTGTGTGTGAATGTGTGTGCATGTTAGTGTGCTTCTCACTCACGCACTTGTGCCTTCACTTGCTCGAGGTCTTCATACCATCCTCACGTCTTCCCGGATTGACATTAAAGGAGGTGCTACTCATCACTCAGCTACACCTTGTGCCATATGCGATAAGACCAACTACGCCACTCAGAATTGCTGGTTCAATGGGAAGACCCAGAAAGGAAGTGGAAGAGGTGGATATGGCAGCAATAGAGGCAGAGGTGGACACAACTTCAACAATAACAATAGAAGCTATAATAGAAGAGACCACAACAATTATTCAGAAGATCAACCACATGAAGACTCATTGCTTCTTATGAATCTAAGCCACAAAGAAGGTAAAGAAGATGATCATTTGTTCTACATAGATTCAAGATGTTCGAATCATGTTGCAGGCAATATTGCTCTTCTATCTAACTTGGAAAGTCCAAAGCATAGACATGAAGTGCAAACAGGGAATGACACGAAGCACAATGTGGAGAAGATTGGTAATGTCAAAGCTTCCAATGGCAGGACAAACATTCTGAGTAAGGTTCTCTATGTACCCACTATCACTAAAAACCTAATAAGTGTAGGCCAAATAGTTGAAAAAGGCTTGCAAGTTAGGTTCACCCAACATGGAGCTTTTGTGGAAGATCCATGTCAAGGCTTCAAGAAGATAGCCCGAGGCGAGAAGCATGGTAGGCTCTTTACTTTTGAAGTAGGAGAAACCAAGAACATAGCTCTATTCAACTTTGGGTCTCAAACCCTAAGTGAGCTTGAAGTGTGGCATAAGAGACTTGCTCATGTGAATGAAAAAACCTTGAAGGATATATGCAGGGATCAAAGTGTTCTAGGACTACCAAACATATCAAAGCAACACATGATCAATAGGTGTGATGCATGTCAGATTGGGAAGGCACAAAGACAACCATTCAACCACAAAGGCTACATCCACAACAATTGGACTTAGTACATACAAATGTATGGGGACCAAGTCAAGAACCTTCATTGGCAGGATCAAGTTATTATGTCTCATTTATTGACGACTATAGTAGATGGACTGTTCTATACTTTATCAAAAGTAAGAATGAAGTGTTTGATTGCTTCAAGAAGTATCTTGCACATGTGGAGAATCATACACGTAGATCACTAAAGAAGCTCAGATCCGATGGAGGGGGAGAATACTTCTCTAAAGAGTTTGATGAGTTCTTGCAGGACAAAGGTATCAAAAGGGAAGTGACTACCAGGTACTCTCCTCAACTAAATGGAATTGCAGAGAGGAGAAACAAGACATTGGTTGGATCAGCCCGAACAATGCTTGAAGAGAAGAAGTTTCCACATTATCTATGGGCAGAAGCTATTTCAACTACTGTGTACCTTGTCAATCGACTACCATCCAAATCACTTCAAGGTATGACTCCTTATGATGCATGGCATGGAAGAAAACCTAGTCTTGGAAATTGCAAAGTTTTTGGTTGTTTAGCTTATGTTCATGTACCATCACAAATAAGAGGTAAGCTAGATAAAAGGACAACAAAGGCAATGTTTATTGGATATGATTCAACTCAGATGGGTTACAGGTTCTTCAATCCTTCAACCAAGAAATTCACTACAGGTAGAGATGTTGTGTTTGAAGAACACAGGTCTTGGTATGATCTTGATTATGACTCTCATCAATTAGGAAGCAAGCATGATACACAAGTCCAAGATCCAAGAAGTGATACAGACGATGACCAAGATGAAAGAGAAAAAGATTACAAACTATGGAAGTCAAGAGGCAAAGCAAAGATGCAAGAGGTTGGAGAATGCTCAAAACAAGCACCTAGAAGATCATCAAGAGAGAAGAAACAACCAGAAAGGTATGGATATGATTCCACATTTGTTACGAAGCATTCAATCTACTTGGCAAAAGACTCTATTTCAGAGGAACCCTCAACCTATGAAGAGGCAAAGGGAAACCCTAATTGGGAAAAGGCCATGAACGAAGAGATAGATGCATTGAAGGAGATGGAAACTTGGGATTTAGTTCCAATGTCATTGAATGAAAAGGTAATTGGTTGCAGATGGGTATATAAAGTTAAAAGAAATTCAGATGGATCAGTTTGCAGGTACAAGGCAAGATTAGTTGCCAAAGGATGCTCACAAACTCATGGTATATACTATGAGGAAACATTCTCACCAGTTGCAAAGATGACTACAATCAGGACATTGATAAGTGTAGCTACTGCAAGGAATTGGAGACTCCTCCAACTTGATGTGAAAAATGCATTCTTAAATGGTTGGATAAGTGAAGATGTACACATGTCACAACCACCAAGTTTTGAAAACTCTAATCATCCATCTTATGTTTGCAGACTTAAGAAAGCATTGTATGGATTGAAACAAGCTCCTAGAGCTTGGAATTACAGGTTGGTTACATATCTTCAAGATCAAGGCTTCAAAGCTAGCAGCTCAGATCCTTCTCTATTCATCAAAAGGGATCACAATGAGGTTATCTATCTATGTGTATATGTAGATGATATTATTGTGACATGTGATGATCTAAATGGCATTCAAAGGATCAAGAGACACATGCAAGAGGAGTTCGAAATCAGTGACCTAGGTGAGCTCACATATTTCCTAGGTATGCAGGTGATATATACAGATGAAGGAATGTATTTGACTCAAAGAAGATACATTCAGGATCTTCTTCTCAAGTTCAAAATGGAGAACAATAAACCTGCAGGTTCACCTTTGGAGATGAATCATAAACTTAGTGTTTATGAAGGTGAGAAAATTGAAGACATTAAAGAGTATCAAAGCTTGGTAGGTAGCTTGATATATGCTACTCATACAAGGGCAGACATCTCATATAGTGTGGGAGTGCTTAGTCAGTTCATGCACTCATCGAGAAGACCACACATGAATGCGGCTAAGAGAGTACTTAAGTATCTTAAAGGTACAATCAACGAAGGTATATTCTATCCTTATTCTTCAGATTTGGATATCAAAATCTACTCAGATGCAGATTGGGCAGGAGCTAAGGATGATAGAAAAAGTACATGTGGTTACTTAGCATTTGCAGGTTCGAAGCTAGTGTCATGGAGTTCCAAGAAGCAACCAACAATTGCTTTATCCTCAACTAAAGCAGAGTACAGAGGCTTGACCATAACAACTCAAGAGACAATATGGTTAAAAGCATTGTATACAAATTTGGGACTTCTGAGTTCCAAACCTCACATATTTGGAGATAATGTAAGTTCCATGCATCTAGCGGCAAATTCTATTTTCCATGCGAGGACCAAGCACATAGAAGTCCATTACCACTTCATCAGGGAGAAGCTCATGGCAAAGGAGATTGACATTTCTTTTGTTCCTACTGGAAAGCAAGTAGCAGATATGATGACGAAGGCACTTGATGGAATAAAGCTTTGTAGATTCAAAGCTATGGCAGGTATTCAAACTATTAGAGAATGAAGACTCAAGCATACTTTAGATTGAGGGGGAGCTATTGGAACATCAAACTTACACTATTCTTGAGGTGGATTTGATCTATATCAAAGGCTATCGCGTCGAAAGAATATCCGTTGGAGAGTTCTTTTTCATATGCTCATTTATTGTATTTTTTTAAGAGATTTTTGTATGGTTCATTTACCGTTGTAAAAGCCTTGAGCTTTAGACATGTAAAGGTAGAAAGATAGAGCCCAAATCCCACAAATTTGTGGTGGTTGAAGTTGCATTCAATCAAGCAAATCAAATCACATAAAAGTAGATCTTCACTTTTCCTAGATTGTAGGAAAGTGAATTGATTCCCTCCAACAACCATTCCCACCTTCATTTGAATTCAAATTCAACTTGTAAAAGTCGTGGAGCACTCCTAGAGGCTATATAAGGACTTGAAATCACTTGTACATTACAAGGAAGCAATATACATATACTTGTGACCATTATTGTCTTGCTCCTTCAATTCTCTGCATTATCTTCTTCACCAATAGTAATTTTGGAGAGGCTGTTGCTCTCTCTCCACAGCTCCAAATTGAGTGGAAGATGACTCATTGGAAAGATATAAGTGTCTAGTTTGTTCTTATAAATTTTCAAAGCATTTGATTCAGCAGATTGGGAGAAATCTGAGTTTTTTTGTCTCCGGATCAATCTTTACGTATTCCTAAAAAATAGGAAGTACCACCGGTGAATGTCGCATTCATTCCTATAGCATATTTTTCTAATTCCTTATACTTTTGTGCATTACATACACTCAACCCTATGTTTTTCACTCCCATAAAAGATTTTTTTCTAATTGTAATCACGCTGGTCACTATGGGCATTTGAATTTCATTGTCTCTTCCATACATAGTAAGTTTTTTGAGCTAGTCGACCCGCGAGCCTATCTGTTTTGTATCGACTCATTCTCCTTGATGCTCCAAAGTACATAGTGCGTTTCTTTGCACTTATCGCATTCCTATAAGGTCTATTTGAGTCTCATAAGCTCAAGGGCTAGTCTTGTGCCGGTTGGCTTGACCAAACTTGTCGCTTCGAAACGCACTTTTCTACCTTCTACAAGATTCTCCAAGTTCTTTCAGTAGCTTCATATATGCTACTCATACAAGGGCATATATCTCATATAGTGTGGGAGTGCTTAGTCAGTTCATGCACTCGCGAAGAAGACCACACATGGATGTAGCCAAGAAGTTCCTTACTCTTCAGATTTGGATATCAAAATCTATTCAGATGCAGATTGGGCAAGAGGTAAGGATGATAGGAGAAGTACTTTTGGTTACTTAGCATTTGTAGGTTCGAAGCTAGTGTCATGGAGTTCCAAGAAGTAACCAACACTTACTTTATCCTCGACTGAAGCACAGTACAGAGGCTTGACCCTAACAACTCAAGAGGCAATATGGTTAAAGGTATTGTATACAGATTTGAGACTCGTAAGTTCCAAACCTCACATATTTGGAGATAATGTAAGTTCCATGCATCTAGCGGAAAACCCTATTTTCCATGCAAGAACCAAACACATAGAGGTGCATTACCACTTCATCAGGGAGAAGCTCATGGCAAAGGAGATTGACATTTCTTTTGTTCCAACTAAAAAGCAAGTAGCAGATATGGTGACGAAGGCACTTGATGGAATAAAGATTTGTAGATTCAAAGCTATGGCAGGTATTCAACCTATTAAAGAATGAAGACTCAAGCATACTATAGCTTGAGGGGGAGCTGTTGGAAAATCAATCTTACACTATGCTTGAGGTTGTTTTGAGCTACATCTAAGGCTATTGCGTCGAAAGAATATCCGTTGCAAAGTTCTTTTTCTTATGCTCACTTATTGTATTATTTTTTTTAATCATGGATCTTTTACCATTGTAAAAGCCTTGAGCTTTACACATGTAAAAGAAGAAAGATAGAGCCTAAATCCCACGAACTTGTGGTGGTTGAGTTGCATTCAATCAAACAATCAATCACCTAAAAGTAGATCAAACTAGATCTTCACTTTTCCTAGATTGTAGGAAAGTGAATTGATTCCCTCCAACAACCATTCCCACCTTCATTTGAATTCAAAATCCGATTGTAGAAGTTTTGGAGCACTTCTAGAGTCTACATAAAGACTTGAAATCACTTGTACAATACATGGAAGCAATATACATACTCTTGTGATCATCATTGTCTTACTCTAATTTTCTGCATCATCTTCTTTGCCAATAGTAATCTTGCAGAGGTTGTTGCTCTCTCTACATAGCCTCAAATTGTGTGCAAGATGTCTCATTGGAAAGATGTTAGTATCTAGTTTATGGCTATAAAGTTTCATATCATTTGGTTTGGTAGATTGAGAGAAATCTCAGTTTTTCTATCTCGGGGTCAATCTCTACGTATTCTTGAAAAATAGGAGATACCACCGTTGAGTGTTTGACTCATTCCTATAGCATATTCTACTTATTACTTATACTTTTGTGCATTATATACACTCAAGACTATGTGTATCACTCCCATAAAAGGATTTCTCTAATTTTAATCACGTTGGTCGCTATGGGCATTTGAAGTTCATTGTCTCTTCCATAGATAGTAAGTCTTTTGAGCTAGTCGACGTGCGAACCTATCTGTTTTGTATCAACTCATTCTCCTTGATGCTCCAAAGTACGTAGTGTATTTCTTTGCACTTATCACATGTATATAAGGTCTATTTGAGTCTCCATAAGCTGAAGAGTTGTTCTTGTGCTGGGTGGCTAGACCAAACTTCATCGCTTCGAAACACACTTTTCTACCTCCTACAAGCTTCTCCAAGTTCTTTCATATACATGTATGCATTCACTCACAAACATGCATTTAATTCACTCATAAGCATGCCTACATACTTACATTCATACATGTATATGCATGCACTCAATTATGCATGACACATGTACACATCTCTTACATTGATAATGGTTAGGAATCTATATAGTTTCCAGTCACAAGTTTTAGGATCTATATGCATATAAATTAATACTTTATTACCTGTATATAATTCAAAATACTCAAAATATTTGTATTTTCCTACATACAAACTCACTTCTACTTGAAATAAGTTGTGTAACGATCATATAACTATAAGAAGAATGCAAGTTATGCTGTAGTATTATGATTAATAACCTCACAAAAGAAGAACACATATCCCTATTATCTTATTTGTTTGTTTGCTCATGTAAAGCCAAAAAAGCAAGGGGTATATGAACAAACTATCATTTTCTCTCTCTCTCTCTCTCTCTTTCTCTCTCTCTCTCTATCTCGTCTTTTCCATTGCATAGTGCAACACCCAAAGTTGTCTCTACTCATATCCATGAATCTCCCTCTTCCTCTCTCTGTCTCTCTCTCTCTCTCTCTCTCTCTCTCTCTCTCTCTCTCTCTCTCTCTCTTTCTCTCTCTCTCTCTCTCGTCTTTGCCATCGTCAACAACAGAAGTCCATCTCTCTCTCTCTCTCTCTCTCTCTCTCTCTCTCTCTCTCTCTCTCTCTCTCTCTCTCTCTCTCTCTCTCTCCCCTTGTGCATCGCTTTGTTTACATCTATTGCCCCTACCTATTCATTACTTTCTCTCTTTCTCTCTCTCTCTCTCTGTGTGTGTGTGCTTACATCGCTTTGTTTTTATTTGCCACCCCTACTTGTGCTTTACTTTCTCTCTCTCTCTCTCTCTCTCTCTCTCTCTCTCTCTCTCTCTCTCTCTCTCTCTCTCTCTCTCTCCCCGACAGATTGCATAGTAGTGTCTTCCACGTGAGCTTCTCCATCAAACATGCATCGATTTGTCGGTTCCCTTCTTAAGCTCTGTCATGCGCACCCATGGCCAAATCTCTCCCTCTCTCTCTCTCTCTCTTTCTCTCTCTCTCTCTGTTGACTCTCTCTATGCATGCTCAATCGGAGAAAGAAGGAAGAAAGAGAAGGAGAATACCTACAAAAAGAACATTAGGAAATAGGACATAATGCATACACACACACACACACATATACATATATATATATATATATATATATATATATATATATATATATATATATATATATATATATATATATATATATATATATATATATATATATATATATATATATATATATATATATATATATATATGAATGTATGTATATATTCACACATACATGTGCACGCTTTCTAAATTTACCACACAAGATTCTTTTTCACACACACCACACTTTAATCACACAACTCACACACACCACACTTTAACCACACAACTCACACACACCACACTTTAACACACAACTCACACACACCACACTTTAACACACAACTCACACACAGCACACTTTAACACACACTCACACACACCACACTTTAACACACACTCACACATACACCACACTTTAACACACATATTTATTTTGTTTTTATTTTTCTTTACTTTCAATGTACGATATTTATTAAATTTGATATTTTAGGGTATATTGCAATCAAGTTTGTTATATTAATATATATTTATATTGAATATTAAGTTTATGAATATGTTCATATATTAATTTTTCTTTTATCTTATGGTTAACATATCATTAGATGTTAATGTAGGCTTATGAATAAAAACATATTTTTCCAATACTATTCCTTCCTAAAGAAACATTAAAATGTATACACAAAATACATGCATAAGCATAAATGTAAATAGATATTTAGAACAACATGGGTACAATATATAGGGGATTTAAAGGTTCACATGGTTATATTCTTAAGCAACATGCATTTTCATTATTTAGTCCCTATAGATACGAGAGAGAGATTGGACAAATCAACAAATCATATCAAAGGTATTTGAGAGAGTTTAAAGATAACCAATCTGGAAAGAAAAATTTTAATTTTCCTGTATCTCAATTCGAAGGATGAAATCATTTTGAGAGCGTCTGTGCCACACATAGTCAACAATCACTATGAAAGCTACCCTATACTCCACCTAACAACTAGAAGTAGCCATAGTAGGCTGCTTCTTGCTCAACCAAGATATGAATACCATCAACTTGCATAAAATGAATGACCAAATAATGATGCAAATGCCCCAAATCCGACATCTCAAATAAGGCATGCAAATCAGCCTTAAAATTAGCAATATGCTTCTCATGAGGACCAATAAGTAGCATGTCATCAACATAGACAACACTGATCAGAAGCACATCATTTGCACATATAAGGTGCTCTCAGTTGGACTATTGTCAAAACCATGTGCAATCAGGTAGGCATGTATATTTTCATACTAAGCACGTGGTGCTTGCTTCAAACCATATAATGCCTTTTCAACCTGCACACTTTTTTTATGCGCTTTTTGCACAAAACCATGGGGCTGAAAAACATACACTTCTTCATGCAAATCAGCATTCAAAAATGTAGTTTTAATTTCTAACTAATGTATGTTCCAACCATGATGAGCTACAATTGCATAGATGCTACGAAGAGTAGCCATTCAACATGTAGGAGCAAAGCTCTCATCAAAACCAATGCCTCTTTCTTGAGCATAACCCTTTGCAACAAGCCTAGCCTTATAACTATTCCCTTAGGCTTACACTTTAGCTTGTATATCCACTTAGTGCCAATGGCCTTCTTGCCATGAGGCAAATCACATAAAGGCCAGGTACCATTTTTCATAATAGCATCATATTTTGATTGCATACAAGCCATCTGATTTTTTGAATTTTATGCTTCATCAAATGAAACAGGCTCATTCTCATGATAAAGACTAGATGTAGCCATAGCATAGCGATCTGATGCAAAAGAAGCACTATGAGAGCCGAAACCAGTACAATATGATAGAGGTGCATCTAATTTTCTATCTTGCAAAGTCTTCACCAGCCATTTAGACATAGTTTTTCCCCCTCTATATCAATTCTCTCATCAATAAGTGCATCATGTAATCTGCATAAAAAATGGAATGATCTACATCATCATGTGAGACCTGTAAAGGCTGAGAAATTGCCTCATTTGGACCAACACTAGACTGTCCACTTGTAGAAATGTTGGAAAACAATGATCCAATGTCCTATTGGTCAAATTTGTCCAGAGTATCACAACATGTGTAGCTATACTTTGTAGTCTCTCTACAACAAAAGCACAACAGCACCGTGGCTATGTCGTTGACCTCCCAAAGCCTCCATGTGGGTTCAATACCTGGCGACAACATCAGGTGCAGATCGCAATATCTTTTAAGATTGGTTTCTTGAATGATTGTTTATACTTTTCAATAGAACGCCGATTGCATGTTCGCGATAGAGTTTTTCCATAGCGATCGTGTAGCATTGTATTAAGTTTTTCGATATATGCTTTTTGGTATAGCTTTTCAAGGGACACACAAAACTATATAAGAAGAGCTTTGGCTCATTGTTCAATCATCCTAAACCCATTGCAATGCCAGCTTTGGAGCTTTGGTCCCTCAATAGAGGTGGTGCTTCTAGCACATGGGGCAGCCATGTTGCACTCTAGGAGCATGTTGATAAGCAGCTATGGAGTTCTTCTTGGAGAAGAAGAGTGTGCTCACACTCTTGGTTATGGAGAGGACTTATCTATTAGCAGCTTGGTGGTGTGAATCGGCCATTCACATGATGTATTTGAAGATTGTCTTCTACATGAAGTTTTTGGGTTACTTCAAAGACATTGGATGGTGGTTAACATAAGATTTACATCTTATGTTAAGAGTTCATGTACATGTTCTCTTTATGCACACAGGTACTACTTGAAGTTTATGGAAGTGGCATCCATATCAGAAGGAGTCATATTCGGCATAGGTACAAGAGAATCATTACATGTATGGTTTATGGATATTTGGATGAGGTGTTCAAGAAGGTATGTTCATATGAGTTTGAGGATTTTTGGTAGCAAACGTGTTAGCATTCTTTGCTACTTTTTAAGTATGTGATCTTTTCACACACGTATCTGACTTAGGGTCTTCTATAGCCTAAGTTCAGATGAGGTTTTGTTGATTATCAATTTTAGACAGATCCTTCCTCTTTTCTGTCACTCAGATTCACTCTTCTACAACCTATCAGGTCACACATCTCATATATATTCAGATTTCTGTCCCTACATCTAAATATTCTTGTAAATTTTGTACATTCACTCATCCATGTATTTCTGTTCACATAGAGTGGTTGAGATTTTGACTCCCACATTGTAAATTGACATTTGTATATATGATAGTGTGAGTAAGTAGTAGCTTACGTAACACTTTACACATGTTGTCTAAACTTTCTCTATCTTTGTCTCATCATTTATATGATTAAATGTGGTATGCTCATGTTTTGTCAATATTGGAAGATTATTAGAATATGTGTTGTAGATCCTGAACCTATGGAATCTATGTTGAAGATCCTGGACTTATGGAACCTGTGAGATTTGTTATGGACCTACTTCATTTCCAACAAAAAAGAGGCAGCAAAGTGTCATACACATCTTTGGAGCTAACTAATGTCTCCTTAGTACATGAAAGTAATGGCTGAATAGAATCTTCCACAAAAACAACATCGTGGCTAACCAAAATGCATTTAGTCTATGGATGATACAAACCATAGCCTTTGCTTTCAGAAGTTTACCCAACAAAATGCATTTCAGTGCTTTATCATCCAATTTCCTATGTTGTTGTTCAGGCTCTAATGCATATGTTAGACAACCAAAGACATGTAGGTGAGCAATAGATGGCTTGGGACCATGCCAAGCCTCGTATGGGGTTATAATCTACAATGCTTTAGTGCGACAAATGTTAAGTACATATGTTCCACATATAATAGTCTCAAGCAAGAAATTATGTTGTAAAGCCTGACTCTTGACCATACGTCTTGCCATCTCCATGAGTGACCTGTTCTTCTTTTTAGCAACTCCATTTTGTTGAGGTGTATACAACAATATACACTAATGTTTTATCCCATGTTCAAACAGAAATGCATTTAGATTCGAAGACATATATTCCCCCCCTTGATTAGAAAAGAGGGTGCCCATTTTACATGCTGACATATTTTCAACCAAAACTAGAAACTATTTGAAGCACATAAACACTTCAAACATTCCTTAACATCACTATGAACAAGCTGCAATTTTTGAGTGGCTTCTACTAAAACATCTTTTGGGAAGTAGGAACGTTCCATTTTGCCCAAAATATAGCCTTAAAAGACATGTTTACTAGGTGCCTCAAGTTTGGGCAAAGAGGGAACCATTTCAAATTTCTAAAAGTGTAGCAAACTAACAAAATTCAGATGACCAAACCGTGCATGCCAAAGATTTGCATCTGAAATAGATTGAGAATCTTGAACTACACATGTTGAATCATTCTCAAATTTTGCATAATCTATGAGCTTATACAACCCACCACATAAAATGCCAGAATGAATAATGACATCGCCATTTAACAGATCATGAATTGTACATCTATCATCAACAAATTTCACAACCAAGCTGATCTTGGTTAATGCTGAAACTGATACCAAATTTTTCTTGATCCTTGGCACAAATAAAGCATTGGACAATGTAAAAGAACTACCATTAGCAGTAGTAATAATGATCTTAACAAGTCCCATGATAGGATAAGATGATTTGTTGGCACATGGGACAATATTCCTTGTAGGGGTAGGCTCAAGTGAAGTGATGAAAATGCGCTGCAAGGTAATATGTTTGGTTGCCCCACTATCAAAGTACCAAACATATGAATCTACCACAGACATACATTGTTCATGAGAAGATGGGTCATAACTGCAAACAGTAGTAAACGCCCATTCTTCATTTTGTAGACTCTAATTTGGGTGTAGAGACTTTCGCAACAACCATTCCAGCCTCTTTTTTCTTTGCCTTTTTTTGCAACCAATTTTGGACAACTCTTTATGACATGAAAATTTTCTTTACAATATTTGCAAAACAATTTCTACTTTTGTATTTTCTTCTCGTCTATATCATCCTTCTTTGATTGTGCCAAATTAACATATTTTTTCTTACTTCTAGATGATCTTCATTTACCTTTGCCCTTCTGACTAGCCAAGAAAGCTTGATCTCCAACACACATAATGGACTATTTCGCCTAGATTGATCTTCTTGCACCAGAATAGAGACTAACTCCTCAAATGTTAAGGCATTTGGATCGCCTTTCATCATGAATCAAATAGTAGAAGAAAAACCCTAGTATGAATCTGGAAGACCATTTAGAATAGTCTGCACAAGTGAACTATCATGCAAAACTTCATGAGTAGAAATCAACTACTTCTTCAAATCTTTGATCTTTGTAAAAAAACTGTCCATGGGATCTCCTTCATTCATGAGCTCACTCTCCAGCTATTTTCAGAGCTAACCAACACGAGCCTCATTCCTTGCCTGGTATAGAGTGGTAAGTGTATCCCAAGCATCCTTTGCTGTTCTTCTAGAGTGAATGTGAGGAATAATGGCAAGTTTTACAGACAAGGCTATCAATGCATGTGCCTAATCAACTTTGCCATCCCAACGAAGTTGATCTATAGTACGTGCTGTTGGAGAAACAATCACTAATTGGACATATATTTGAAGGTCAAATCTTAGGAAGAAAACCCCATGCCTATGTGAAGGGACAAATTCACAAATGTATCATATTTGTAAAGTTAGTTCACTTTAGTTCTAGAAGTTTTTAAAAAATCACGAGAATACGAAAATCTATATAAGTTAGTTTGTATCAACTGACGCGACGAGAGAGGGAGAGAGAAGAGAGAGAAGAAGTGGAAGAGAGTGATAGAAAGAGAGAAGGAGTTCATTTTATACGACCGAGTATAGTCGGGCTTCTCTGAGTGAGAAAGCATTTGTAAAACTTCTGAGTTTTCATAGCTATGAGAAAGAACTGAGTAAAGTTCTGTGTATGAGTCTCTCTCCATCATCTCCATGCTTGCCTACTGTGTGATGAATTCAAAAGTTCAAGTTTTCCAAGCAATTCGATGCCTGGCATCGAGTTTGTGCTGATAAGTCATTATTTTCATTCTTTGTGTGTTAACTGTTGTTGAATTTTTTAAAAACATGAGGTTTGTGGAGCAACTCGATCCCTGGCATCGAGTTTCAGCATAAAGTCGATGCTTGGCATCGACTTCTAGCATACAAGTGGTCTTCTTCATGTGTGTGTAAAAGAAGCTATTTCTGGTGCAGAAAAAGAGGCAAAAAAAGCTCAAAGTCGATGCCCGGCGTCGACCTTGACTGAAATTCGATGCTAGGCATCGAATTTTTTATTTTTAGACACCTAGGATTATTAAAACAGGAAAAAATTCCACTTTTGGAAGTCATACAGGGTGATCTTGT
The DNA here is from genome assembly GCA_020310875.1 of Ceratopteris richardii. Lineage (NCBI taxonomy): Eukaryota > Viridiplantae > Streptophyta > Polypodiopsida > Polypodiales > Pteridaceae > Ceratopteris > Ceratopteris richardii. Next base: position 84,233,884 of record CM035443.1, read on the forward strand.
GAAGGCCATAACTTGAGTTCTAGAGATCCATTTCAGGCATATGAAAGCTTGTTAGAAAGCTCTACTCTTCTAGTTTCATTCACTAAAGTTTCATAGAGAAATAATACTTGAGCTAAGAGAAATTAGCAAAATACTGAAGGTATGTCATTTTAGTGACTAGAAAAATCTGAAGAAGCAAAGTTCTTGGTTTCGGCTATCATTTCTCAAAGTTTGGAGTGACAATGAGTTAATGGTGACCATAGAGGTGTTCTAGTGTCACATTAATTCATTTCTTGTGGTGTTTCATACATCAACAAGTGGTATCAGAGCAGAAAGGTCCTGAAGAGCAGAAGGCGGAAAAGGTACGAGAAGTTTTCAAAAGTTTCTCATTAAAGGTTGAAAGGTGAATCATTTGAAGACACAAGGCATCAAAAGGTTACTTCAAAAGTATTCTCATACACAAAGAACTCCAAAAGGTATTATCCTTTATCCTTTAAGCTCATAGGTTGCAACAAAAGGGAAGGAGTATGGCAGATCATATCTCCATTGACAAACTGGACAGAGATAATTACCCCGCATGGGTAATGAGAATGGAAGCCTTACTTATGAGTAAGGATCTCATGGTATATGTAACAGGTGAAGAAGAGAAGCTAGTATTTGAAGATGAAAGCCGACCAAAGAAAGAAGAACTTGATGCTTTAAAGCATTGGCAGAAGAAGGATGCAAGTGCAAAAGCTTACATTTACAATACAATCTCTGATCATTTGCTACCACACATCAGAGGATTGGAATCATCTGAAGATATATGGAATGCATTGGAATATCATTTCCAAAGCACTACTAAAGCACCGAAAGTAAGTCTATGGTCAGAGTTTACAATATTCAAGAAGAAGCCAAGTCAAAGTATTAGTGATTATATCACTAAGATGAAGGATCTAGCAGATAGTCTTGGATCCATAGATGAAGATGTTGAAGATCACAGATTGATTGCTCAACTACTTGCAGGTTTGAGAGGAGATGAAAGGTGGAAACCTTTTGTCTTATCAACAGAACTTTCTTTGAATCATTATGTTTGCTTGGTTTGATGCTCACATATGAGCAAGACTTGAAGGGAGATGGAGATAAAGGACAAAGTTCTGCAATGTACATGAAGAACAAGAAGAAAGGAGATAAAGGTAAAGTAAAGGATGAAGAAGAGTCGAATTCTCAAGTTTATTATGCAAGAGGTAAAGGCACTGGCAGAGGAAGAGCAAGAGGATTTGGAAGAGGAAGAGGTAATCAAAATAACAACAAGAAGGCTTGTTGGATCTGTGGATTGAGTAATCATTTGGCTCATGACTATTGGCACAATCAACAAGGATCAAACCAAAATCAAAACAACACTAGCAGAGGCCGAGGTGGAAGATATCAAAGTAATTTTCAAAGAGGTAGAAAAAATCAAAGAGGAGGCTATGGTAGAGGTGGAGGAAGAAGTTGGGGACAGAATCAATCCTACAACACCACCTACTACAACTATGCAAATGACACACAGAATGAAAGTCATACATCATTGATGATGAACTCAATCAGCACATCAGATAAAGAAGATCTAAAGGTATTTTACATTGACTCTGGATGTTCTAATCATTTGTCAGGAAACATAGAATTGATGTCAGAATTGGAAAAAGGCATTTCTAGTCATACAGTTCAAACAGGTGACAATACAAGACATAGTGTACATTCAATTGGAAAAGTGAAATGCAAGAGTGGAGCAGATTTGCTAACCAATGTTTTGTATGTTCCTACAATACCTAAAAACTTGATTAGTGTGGGATAGATAGTTGAAAAAGGTTTTCAAGTCAGGTTTACAAATGAAGGAGTATTTGTTGAAGATCCAGAGAATGGATATAATCAGATTGTCTCTGGTAAGAAAGAAGGTAGACTCTTTACTTTAAGAGTGCAAGGGAACATTGGTCAAGCTTTGCTCACACATGGTGAAGGAGTGATTACAGAACTTGATCTCTGGCATAAGAGATTAGGTCATTTCAATGAAAGAGGAATTAAAGCTATGGTTGCTAATCAGTCTGTACTAGGACTACCAAATGTGCAGAGTCAACATATGGTTTATAAATGTGAAGCATGTCAAATGGGTAAAGCACACATGTTACCATTTCAGAAGAAAGGATTCAAAGATGATGGAGTACTTGAGCTCATTCATACAGATGTATGGGGACCAACAAAAGAAGGATCTATCAGTGGCTCAAGGTATTATGTTCTTTTCATTGATGATGCTACAAGATGGATAACATTATATGTTTTAAAGGAAAGATCAAAAGTGTTTGGAGCTTTCAAGCATTTTCATGCATATGTAGAGAGAGTCACAAGTCAAAAGCTTAAGAGACTGAGGTCTGATGGAGGGGGAGAATACTTCTCCCAAGAGTTCAATGATTATCTTTGGAATGCAGGTATTAAGAGAGAAATAACCTGCAGGTATACACCACAACAAAATGGTGTAGCAGAAAGAAGGAACATGACTTTGGTTGAGTTTGCTAGAGCTATGCTAAAGGAGAAGAACTGTCCAAATTATCTTTGGGCTAAGGCTGTAAATACAGCTACATATCTTGTGAATAGATTACCATGTGCAGCTCTAATTGGAATGACTCCATATGAAGCTTGTGGGGTAAGAAACCAACACTAGATCATTGTAGAGTGTTTGGATCAATTGCATATGCTTATGTGCCATCACAACTTAGGCATAAACTTGAACCAAAGGCAGAAAAATATGTGTTCATTGGTTATGATGAAAAGCAGATGGGTTACAGGTTGTGGAATCCTTTAACCAAACAATTTGTAAGAAGATGTGAGAAAGGAAAATCAATTGTGCAGGTAAATAGAGATGAAGACTATATGCAAGCAAGTACATCCAGAAGTGGATTAACAAGAAGAAATGAAGAAGCTCCTATATTTGATGAAGAAGTGTATCCAGACACTTATGAAGAATGTGAACCAAGAAGGTCAAGCAGGACTAGAAGACAACCAAAAAGGTATTCTTATGATACTTCTTACATAACTCAGAAGAACTATGCATATATGGTGAAAGATGATGAAGAACCTCAGAACTATGATGAAGCTAAAGGTAAGAAGCAATGGGAAGAAGCAATGAAGGAAGAATTCAATGCACTGGAGGAGAACAAGACATGGGAACTTGTTCCTAAACCAAATGGTAAGAAAGTTATTGGAAATAAATGGGTTTATAAAGTGAAGAAGCTTGCAGATGGAAGTATAGCCAGATAAAAAGCTAGATTGGTGGTGAAAGGCTATGCCCAGACCTATGGCATAGATTATGATGAGACATTCAGTCCCGTAGCTAAGATGTCAACTATAAGGACAATCATTGCTATTGCAGCTTCAAACCCATGTGCTCTGCCATGTGGAAGTGCATGGAGGAGAAGCCCATGAGCTCTCTCCCGCTCTCTCTTTCTTAGGAGATGAGGGAATGAGCAAAACATTCTTGTTTATATAGCCTCATCATGCGCCTGAAATCCTGCATGTGGGATAATCTACCAAGCCAAGGAGCATCCATGAGTTTTTTTAACCTTCATCTCTTTTTTCTACGAGCTCATTCTCTACACGCTTTGACAAAGCGAGAGCAAGAAGGCACGTTTGAAGAGACTTTTGAAGTACTTTTTAAGCTATTTGGACCCAAGGTTATGGATAGAGAAAGACCAACCATTGGACTATCTCCCAATAATTTTTTTCCTTATTATTTGAAATTGAAGATGCCCACTCAATTGTGACCCAAAGAAGGTCTCGAATCACTTTTTGCAGGTCCTTCTCTAGTGGAAGTTTTTGAAGATTGATGAGGGGACCGATTCAAGGTGTGCCAACAACAATCAAGCACGTGTTTATGAAGCAACAAATTGTTCAAATCTGGCCCAAATGGACCTACAAAAGGAAATAAAGCTTGAAAAAAGATTTGGGGAAGTACTCCATTTCCATTATATCTTTCTCTCCTTTTTGAAGTAGGAACGGTTATTATATTACTGTCGTGTTCCAAAGTATTGATGGAAGAAGATTGTTTAATAGTAGCAATATGTTAATAGACATTCCTAGAAAGGAAGTAGATGACACTCCAAGGGAGGGGGTTAGAGAAATGGATTACACACGAGGGCTTAAAGAGAAGGGTATGCAAGAAACACATGAGATTAATTATATGAAGAACTTAATGGTTTGGATGTTAAAATGAATGATATCCAAGTAGATATGATCATGGTTAGGAAGTTCAAACTGAGATGGGAACCCTATGCACTTCTATAAATGAAGTGAAAGGGAAAATAGAAAAAATATTAAATATGCTATTCCCAACTCAACCTCTTCTTGCACAAATTGGATCCCTCTCTATTCCACCAAGGAACCCATTGATGACTAAAGAATTGGATGCTCCATTACCCCTCTAGAGTAATATATCACAAAACCTCAATATACTACTTCCTTAAGATCTAGGAGTCTTTCTTTTGAGAAATAATTAAAGCCACCTTAAATTTCAAAAGAGTACAAAGACCAAAATAAGGACGTAGTCTTGAATTTTTGGAGAAATGTCAAGACCTTTATAAACTGAAAAGTACTCCTGAGACCTAGCAACTCCTAGAAATAGGCTTATCCCTTGGGCTAAAGGCCTACAAGTAGTGGTAAGCTTGAAGGAATCTCAGAGGACTCCCAAAACTTGGAACTCTTTAAAAAATTAGTCTTCAGAGAATGAGGACAAACACAATTGGAAAGAGTGGGACAAGGCCCTTCAATGAGGAAATCCCCTCTTCTTATACATTTCTCATTATAGAGAAATAGTTCTCAAGCTCTGAAACTTGGATAATTTCCATAAAGCAAGGGACTTTATTCATAGCCTCAGTAAGGCAATAGAACATGAAGTAGAAGTTCCCCTAAGAGTCTAGAAGATGCAATGAATTTAGCACATGCCTATGAAGATCATGCTAAGGCTGGAGCACAATCACTTCATCTTATGGGGGGAGATTAAAATCAAAAAAATAAATAAATGGAAATTAATCAGTTTCAAGACAAAGAATTTTAAGTCTCCTCCAATTTCACACACAAGTAGACCGTGAAGTTTGAGAGAAGGCAAACAAGAATGAAAATGTTTGCTTCAAGTTCTTAAATCTAGAACATTTAAGTAAAACTTGTACTGCAAGGGCGCAATAGAAAGTCACCCACAATCAAAAAGCAAGGAAAAGCAAGATTCCACCTAGTCCAAACTTTACACACTAAAAATAGTAAAGTTTGGAAAAAGGGTGAAAGTTCTACATGAAGATTGCATGCACCAATGTTGTTTGTTTGAGTCTATGTGGGTCCAAAATCAATTTGGTTGCATGATTTACTCCAAATCCATGACAAAGAGGGGAAGGGGCAGAGTCATGATAAAATTCAACCACCCATAACTTCCTTAATTACTCATTGGTGAATAGATTAAGGTTGCCTCAATATAAGTCTTAATAATATGTAATATCCATGATGCAAGGATAGGGATAAAAAAGTTTCGGACACTATAGTCTATGGTCTCAAAATCAAGTTTTATGACGGAACATCTTAAAGGGAAAGGGAAAGCCTTTCATTGGGGAGACGCACAGAAGCAAAGTATGGAGAAATTGCATCCATGCTATTACGTAACCTGGTCACCATGTACATGGTTCCTTGCTTATCTGTATATGCCCCATTTATTAATTTGATCACAAGGTGTTCAATTCTGAAGGGTTGTTTTGGATTCCAAAGTTGAACTACAGACCTGTGTAGACCATCCTTGTAGATGCATGCACTTAGTTGATTGGTTCAAATGTATTCCAGTTGGGTTTTATAAGGACCCTCTAGTGTTTGTAAATGAGAAACTCCCTCTTCACCTCTAGATTTCTCCATGCTAAAAGGCATCTCTGGCTCACTCATATTTGAGCTCACCGCATAGGGGTAGTCACCCAACTATTGTGCCCAAAATCTTGTAGTGAGATTAACACTGGCTTCTGATGATCTAACACTCTGTTGGTCTGCTTTGCCTATATGCTTTCCTAGTCAAATGTTCATGAATTTGATCCCCCTTGTTACCCAATGTACATGCACGTAGCAATGTTCCTTTATGTATTAGTCACTTATTATTTTTTAATTCCTTTTGGTTTTTATGTGGTCCAAATTGTGCTCATCAAGTATAACTTTTCATTGCTTAGATAAGTTGTCTTGGCATCAATCTTATGTTCGTTTCTCTTTTGTTTTTCTATTATGAGATTATGCTTGGACTTGAATCCCTTAGAGTTGTTTGACTTATGTTTCTGTCATCACCTAAGTCTGAGTTCTATGGCTATGCCTTATCAGAAATGAATTTGACAATAGGTGGATTTAGTGACTTGCTACTTTGGATTCCACTCTGGGTACATCCCCTAGTATGCTCTCAATTACGTCGAGTGCCTTCTCAGCAGTGCTTCTTACTTGTATCTTTGTAGTAGACCATCACGATGGTTTATTCAGCACACGATGGTGGGTCACTATCATGATGTTGTGTAGCAATCATGATGGCATGAGCCAATTGCAATAGTCTAAGGGATGGCAACGGGATGGGATTTTTGGGATGGCACGAGCCAATCACAATGGGATAAATGGATCACAATGGGATTGTATGATCGCGATGATGCTTAAGGGTCACAATGATGGATTTTGTCACGATGGTGTGAGCTAATCATGATGTTCTACATTGTTGTGATGGTGGGTCTTATTGTGATGGCTCAGTATGATCATGATGGTATGGGCCAATTGTGATGGTTCACCCATTTGTGATGGAGTGGGATAATCATGATGGTGATGGGTCATTGTGATGGCATGAGCCAATCATGATGGTCACAACTTGCCACGATGACATTACCCTATTGCGATGGCATGCCAAATAATGAATTTTGCTGATTGATATGTGGTTTCAGTGATGCACAAGGGGGCTATACAAGCTTCTGCGGATGTATTGTGACATCTCCAAAGATGGAGGCTTGTCATGACGGTATGCACACTCGGGCAAGATCATGAAAAAAAAACACAATTAGTCACCAGTGGCAGCCTCCTGTGCTCAATGTTGAATGTTGATCCTTCAAGAAAGCTCTCAAGCTCACAAAATCAACACTCATTCCCACTCTCTCTATGTTGCTCTCTCTCACAAATGAGGGAGAATTGTGGGTGGATATGGTAAAAAGTGATAATTTTGGGATATGATGGGAATGTGAGGCTATGGATGGGGATGTAGGGGAGGTGAAATGAAGCAAAAAGCTATGCAAAAACAACAACAAAATACTATAAAAAACTCTATCTACATACCTTCCAATGCCTATGTCCTAATGCTCTTACCATCACATGTTCATCCTTGAGCTCATCCTTGGCAACATCACCAAATTTGGTGTTGCTCTAGACAAGGGTAAGTATCACATCGTGGATCTCGACCTCCTTAATTTTCAATTTGCAGAAGAGTAAGGATGGTATGAAGATTGTGAACCACTAAAGTGCGTGAAGGTGAAGGTGAGAAGTAGACTAGTGCACACACACACATGTGAGAGACAATAGGAGAGGCAATGGAAGGCAAATCTCTTCTTTGCATTATTCAAAATACAAGATTTCTCATACAAGTCTCACATCTCAAACTAGCTAACCCCAAACATGAGCTCTCTAGCTCTATTTATAGTTTTTTGAGGTGAAGTGATTGGTTTCGCATCTAATGAACACTCTAGTTAAAATATGCATCCTACAATGCTTTTGGAGGGTAAAATGAGGTCCAAAAAATGTGAGAATTGTGGATTTGTTCTAACTAGGATCCTCAAGCTTGAGGACTCCTTGACTTGCAAAAAATGGAGGGTTGCATGAAACAATTGGGTGGTTCTATGTTACAATGGTTAGTGATAAGAATCACTGCTGATGTTTGAGACAAGATCTGATCAAGGTAAATCAATATTGACTGGAAATTTTATTAATGGGTCCCCCTTTGGTATCCTCACACTACTCCTCACATGCTTGCTCTTTGTCGATGCCCTGAACTACTGCCAATAGGGAGTTTAATGAACTTCCAATCTCAAGCCTCATGCTTTGTTGATACTCAAATGCATAGGAAAGCATGCTATGTTCAATAAGCCTGCTTTAGCCTTGCTACCAAATGCCTGCAAAAGCTCCAAAAGTTAGCTCAAAATAGGCCAAAATTGGTAACCCTAAAGAATTCCCAAATTTGCTTGGCTATTGTGATAGACAAAGTCTTTCTATCACTATGGATAGAGGTGTCCGTCATGAGTTTTCTGTCATGATGGAGAGGTTTGTCACACTAGGAGTCTGCATAGGACCACAAACATCACTGTGAACAAGCTGTAATTTCTTAGTAGCTCATATTGAACCATCTTTTGGGAAGGAGGAACACTGCATTTTGCCCAAATTATAGCCTTCACATACATGTTTACTAGGTGCCTCAAGTTTGGGTAGAGAGGACACCATTTCAATGATCAATGAGGGAAAGTACTTATGAACCAGAGCTTTTGATTCCCAAGTAGAGTCTCCAAGCTACTAGGTATTCTTGGATGACAGGATTCCTCAATGGCTTATGTCTTTGATCTAGTATCATGTCTGGGGAATAATCCATGCTATTACTTTCCTGCAAAGAAACAATAACTTTTATTAGATTATCCTCCTTGGAAATGTACTTCAAAGTTTATTGACATGAAACACTAGATGAACTCTGCAATCTGGAGGAAGCTCTAATCGGTATGCAGCTTTACTTAGATTTTTAATTATCTTCCAAGATCCAACAAACCTTGGTGAAAGCTTACTATAGTTCCCTGTGGAGTGAAGTAGATCTAGCTGGTACCTAAAGAAAGACTCTGTCTCCCTCCTCAAAGTATTTAGGAGATCTCTTCCTATCAACATACTCTTTAGCCCTATCAGCAGCTTGCTGCATCTTAGCTTTAGTTATTTCTAAATTTTCTTGGATGTTCACTAAGAACTCCAAAGCACTAGGACATTTCTTTGGCATGCCTATGGTACTAGGAGCATTGGGATTCATGCCATAGTTCATCTCAAAAGGAGACATACATGTCACCTTGTGAGGCCTATTGTTATAAGCAAACTCAACTAGTGGCAAATAACTATCCCAATCTATCTGTCTCTCAGACACATATGCCCTGAACATGTCCCTAGTATCTGATTGACCCTCTTGGTCTGACCATCTGTCTAAGGATGATCACCACTACTCATCTTTAATGACACCTTCAGTTTGTCAAATATAAATTTCTAGAAGTGTCTTGTGAATTTGACATCCCTATCTAAAACTATGGATGTTCGTAACCCATGCAATCTGAAGGCATGCTAGATAAACAACTCTGCTACCTATGGAACTTCTATCGTCTCCTACGTGGGTATGAAATGAGCCATCTTGCTCAATCTATCTACGACAACTAGGATAGTATCCCGCTTCCTTTGGGTCCACGATAACTCGACTATGAACTCCATGGATACACTATCCCAGTTATGAGCTAGAATCTATAAAGGATGCAAAAGACTTGGTGTCTTTACCCTTTTTGCTTTGTTGACTTGACACATAAAGCATTGTTGAACATAAGTGTGGACATCTATGGCTAATCTGGGCCACCAAAGTGTTCTTCTAACAAGCTATATTGTCTTGTCAACACCAGGATGTCCTATGCAAGGGACATCATGGTTATTGCATGACTTAATCCTAGGAATCTAGTACATAAACCTTTCCTTTTCGTTGTATTCTCCTCTAAGAAATTGGAATACGGAATGGACTTGTTTGCTCTGCTAGGGGAAGAAATAGTTGGAACTGTCCCATCTCCTATAAGAGAGTCATCACTAATGGCTCTAATAATCTGTAACAAATGTGGATCTTCCACCTATGCTTCCTTTATCTCTTGAAGCAATGAGCTTTCTAGAACTATAAAGCTCATTTGATACATTATCCATGATAATGCATCAACAACTATATTCTCTTTGCTTCTGTATGGTGATCTGTGTATACCTTAAAGTCTGCACCGTAAGGATAGTGTCTCCAAACTTTAAGTGCATGCACCACTTCATACAACTAATGTTCATGCACTAGCCAGTTGCATTATGCACTAGTCAATTTCTTGCTCTCAAAAGCTATTGGCCTACCATCTTGGCTCAAAACTATCCCTATGGCTATGCGACTCGCATCTGTCTCTAACTCAAAGGGTTTCTATGGATCTACCACTTTGATTATAGGAGCCTCTGAAACAGCTTGTTTCAAAGTATCAAAACTCTCTTGCTGCTCTTGATTCCATTTCCTTGAAGCAAGTTTGTCATAGACGTTGCTATGGATGAATAAGAAGAGATGAACTTTTGATAGAAACTGGAAAGTCCTAGCAATGACCATAACTGCCCCTCATCCTAAGGAGCAAGCCAAGATAATATAACTGAAACCTTCTTGGATCCATCTGAATGCCATCGGTCGATACCACATGCCCTAGCTACTCAATCTTCAAAAGAAACAATTGAGTCTTCTTTGGATTAACATACAACTGATTTTCTTTTAAAACATTCAATACTAATCTCACATGATTTTCATGCTCCTGCATATTCCTTCTATACACAAACAAATTATCAACAAAATCAACAACACACTTTCCAATGAATGGTCTTAAAATGTCATTCGTTAACATCATAAAATGTCGATAGTGCATTAGTCAAACCAAATGGCATGACCGAATACTCATAATGACCAAAATGGGTCCTGAAAGATGTCTTATGTACATCATGATCTCTTACTCTAATCTGATGGTAGCCACTTTTTAAATCTATTTTACTAAATCCAACCTAGAGCATAAAAGATCATCAATCCTGGGCATGGGATATCTATGTTTGATAGTAATCTTATTGATTTCTCAGTAGTCAACACACTTCCTACAAGAGCTGTCTTTCTTCTTCACTAGAAGAATTGGTGCTGCAAAGGGTGAATAGTTCAATCTAATCAACCCTTTTTGTAGGTACTCATCACGACCCTGTGGACTTCATTTTCCTCCTGCAAACTCATTTGAAATGGTGGCCAAGCAGTCAGACTTGCTCCCGATACCAACTTGATTCTATGCTCTATGTTCGTGCAAGGAGGCAAACTAGAAGGTAATTCTTTCAGGAACAACTCTTGGAATTCTGCTCTCACTTTTGTTGAAAGTGCTGAAGCATTCCAACTACAGTCTCCATGATTGCATGAATCCATCATAATACACGAGAATGCACAAAATAAAGGAAATAAATGTACTTATAGTCAATCTTGAGCAAGCTCATAGCGGTTACCAATCACATCTCTTTGAGATCTGGTTCTCCATAGATTAGTAGTCGCCTCCCTTCATGCTCAAATTGATAAACATGCAAAGAAACATCAATGATTGGTCTCTTCCTCGCATGCAACTTCTTGCTAAGGACGACATCAAAACGTGCTAGTCTCGCTATCTCAAAATCCAATCTATCCTCATAGGACTAGATCTGAATAGATGGATGAACAATACATCGATCACATGTCTCTGTTCCCTTCCCATCAGCTAACTTGACTCTATAGACATACTCTGACTACATGGTCTCTAGACTTAACCTCTTGATTAGTCAAGAACTAATGACATTATGTGTCAACCCAGTGTCAAAGAGTACCTTGATAGGCTGTTCTACCACGACTCCCCTCATGACAATGAGTTCTGTTTCAGGAAACTGAGATTCGTTCTGTGCCAATGGAAAGAGCACAACATCTAGCACAGTCAGGACCTTCTTTTTGACCGTCATGGCCACTATGGGAGATGATAACAGTGATTGGGGATCTCCAAATTTATCCTTATCATCACTTGAGAAGGTGCATGTTGAAGCTCAAAGTCAAGGACAAAGCATGGAAGCACATCAAAAGGTGGACACACAAGGAAAGGGAGCAAGTAGGGAGCTCCATGAAGTACATGTCAACTTTTCAGAAGAATCCCCTACAAAAATAGTGATTTCCATCACTAAAACCTTTGTAAATACCATTTTCTATTTTTGTAGCTCCATTTTGTGCAAGCCGAGGAGTCCTCGAGCTTGAGGAGTATTAGAAGTACCATCGTGCCAATTTTCATAATTTTTAGACTTCGTTTGAGCCCTCAAATAAGCCCTGGAACCTAATTTTTAACTAGGCCGGACACTAGGTCTGGACAGGGCCAAAACTAGTCAAAAAACTATAAAAAGAGCTAGAGAGCTCATTTTTGGAGTTAGCTTGTTTAGAGAATAGAGCTTTTGTAAGAGAACTCTTTTGCAATCTAAGCTTTCCATTGTTCCTCTCTTTGATCTTACTTTGTGCGCGTGTGTGTGTATGTGTGTGCATGTTTGTGTGCTTTCACTCACGCACTTTTGCCTTCACTTGCTCGTGGTCTTCATACCGGTCCTCACGTCTCCGCGGATTGACAAGTAAAGGAGGTGGTGTTTGCGCTTGAGCTACACCAAATTTTGGTGCCGTTGTCGGGCTTCGAGGACGAGCGTTGTGATGGTAAGATCGTAGATTTGCGACGTTGGAAGGTAAAAAAACTGTCATTTCAGTTCATTTTCTGTTCTTTTCCTCTTCATCTTCATTCATCATCATCTCCACCTTCTTCCATCTTCTTCTTCATAGAAATTTCTTGTTTTTTAGTGCATTTTCACCATTTTCATACCATTTTTCATGCATCATTGTGTGGGAAGGAGTTAGGAGGTGCAAGGGAGAGCAAGCGCTGTGTTTTTTTCATGATTTTCTGCTCATACGGAGGTCGCCATTGCCGGCGCTAAGAAATTTGAATTTCTCGCCAAAAAACGCGATTCTGTGATGAAAATCGCGATTCTGTGAAAATTCAAAATTTTTTGACAAATCACGATTTTCTGTTTCCCCACCTAAAAGTTGGCTGAAAGAATCACGATTTTGTGGTCATTCTCAAAATCGCGATTCTGTGATTGTGCTCAAAATCGCGATTCTCACAAATCTCGATTTTCAGCAAAAAAAATACGATTTTGTGAAAAAGCGATTCTGTGGTTGTGCTCAAAATCGCGATTCTCACAAATCACGATTTTCAGCCAAACCACGATTCTGTGAAAACACGATTTTTTGTTGGCAATCGCGATTTTCATGTCAAAAATGCGATTATGTGAAAAGACGATTCTCTGCCCAAAATCGCGATTCTGAAAAAATCACGATTTTCATGTCAAAAACACGATTCTGAGAAAACACGATTCTGTGATTGCGCTCAAAATCGCGATTCTCACAAATCACGATTTTCAGCCAAAAAACACGATTTTCAGCAAAAACACGATTTTGTGAAAACGCGATTCTCTGAGACAAAATCGCGATTTTCATGTAAAAAAAAACACGATTCTGAGAACCACGATTTTGTGAAAAACACGATTTTGTGAATCACGATTCTCTGAGACAAAATCGCGATTTTCAAAAACACGATTCTGTGCTCAACATCGCGATTTTCAGAAACACGATTTTGTGCTCAACATCGCGATTTTCAGAAACACGATTTTGTGCTCAACATCGCAATTCTTTGACTTCACAGCATCGCGATTCTCTGAAACACGATTTTGTGCTCAACATCACGATTTTCAGAAACACGATTTTGTGCTCAACATCGCGATTTTCAGAAACACAATTTTGTGCTCAACATCGCGATTCTTTGACTTCACAGCATCGCGATTCTCTGAAAGTTCACAAAATCGCGATTCTCTTGAAGATCACAAAATCGCGATTTTCTTGAAAAGGTCCTGTTTGCCTGTTTTGACCCCCAGGAGCGTGATTTGACATAACTTTTTCATCCAAAGTCCATTTTTGAGCCCTATAGCTCGTTGGAAAGCTCGTTTCAAATCCTACATGATCTCAACTGTTTTTTTGCAAGAATAATGCGTTGATTTTGAGATAGGATAATTTGAAGTTGACCCTCAAGTGGGACTAGGGAACCAAGGGGGCTCCAAAGAATTTTGAACCATACCAAGGGGAAAATTTGGACTCTTGACTAAAGCATATGAACCTGAGATCTGGTAGACATTTAGGCAAGGATAAACAAAGCATTAGATCTTCTGAGGCTAGTGTCAACCATACATCCAAGTCTTGGGCACAACAACTAAGTGGTCATCTTTTACTAAGTTCAGACACAAGTGATTCAGAAATGTCTTTTAGCATGGGAAAACCTGCAGGTGGCTCAGGGACTGCCCATCTACGAACACCAGAAGGTCCCTATAAGACACAGTTGGAATATATTCGGACCAACCAATTAGGTGCTCGCATCTATGAGGATGGTCTGAGGCGATCAGTGGTCCAACTCAAAAATCCAGATCAATCCTTTGGACTTGAACACCCGGTGGTCAAGTTCGAAGAGGGTTCATACATTGATAAGGAAGGAACCATGTATGTGGTCACCAACCTACCAGATAGGACTGATGAGTTTGGAAATGTCATTCCTGAGAATGAAATAGGAGACCTAGAACAAGGAAATGTAGGACAAGGACCCCAGACTCCTAGAGGTAAGTCAGTTTTGACCCGAGTGATCACTCCGGACTGGATCCCTCAAGACAACAAAAGCATAGAACTATTTTTGAAGAGAGAAACAGAGGAAGCCTTTTGGAGATTCAAGCCAGATCAACCTAGCCAATTGGGCATAGTTATCATCTATGAATTCAAAGATCCTGAGATACCAGGCAAAGTTATCTACCTGGATAACACATCAGAGAAGATATTCTTGGTAACAGAACATGATAGACATGCATATACTTGGAAGAATGAATTGATTTTCCCTCCACCAAGATCCAATGTTTCCCATGGCCTCCAAGCAGTAGGATCATCCCAAGCTCATGAAGCCCAGAGAGAAAGAACTAGAGAGAGACCTGAGGTAAGTTTTGCACACACGGCGGGCAGAAATAGAGCAGGATTTGAAAATGAAAGACCTGAAAGAGAGAGACATCAAGCACATAGGCAACAAAGAGATGAACATGATTTTCCATTGCCTAGACCCCGAGAGCACCCAAGAACCCTTAGCCCACTCAAGTGATCAAGGCAATGAAGAATTATTTTGACGGGTCAGGAGATCCTTATGATCATGTGGCCGAGTTCAAACAAGTGTTAAGAGCTGAACAGGTTGAGGATTTGCTCACCCAGTATGAGGCATTTGGTCTGACTCTTAAGGGCACTGCCTTAGCTTGGTTTCAACCACTGAGTAGTCGCAATTATCGCGACATAGGTCAACTGCTAGACGAATTCATTGTAGAATTTTCCAAGAGTGGTATCAGGCATAACACATTGTGGCAAAGACCATCTCCCCAGAGATTGTCCAAGAAACCCCTCCAGTGCACCCAAGATTACACCCATTAATGTGGTAGGCTTAGTGGCAGATTCAAGTTCAAGTAGTAGCAATGTGGCTCCTATACAAGTTGTCACTAGAGCACAAGCCTTAAAATAGGATAAACCAGCAGAACAATCAGAGTCGAGTGAATCAGGAGAGCCTAGTAAGAGGAAAACAAGAACATGGAAGGATACCAGAGAGAAGGCCAATCGCAAGTGGAATAAAAAGTTATCGAAACTAGAAGAAAGCTTAAAAGAAGCGAAAACAAAAATAGAAGACATTGCATCTCAAAGCCCCTCGCATGCCGAAACTCCATCCACTCCACCTCATCCCACCCCACCACCCATTGTAAATAGACCGCAACCAGGGTCTGTTCTTACAAATCCAACCCGAGAAGGCTTGGACATGATGTTCAAGGCCTACCAGGCTCGACTTCAAGAAGGGCCTACAGCTGCAAACCTAGACAAGAGTTACCCTAGAGCAGATTTAGAGATTGAATGGATGAAAATGTGCATGAAAATGGTAGAACAAGCTCAAGCCATACTTGAGACTAGTCAAAAGTTCAATCAGACAAACTCTATCAAATCAGATTTGCATTTCCAGGGCTTACTAGAAAGATTAGAGCAATTGGTAAACAAACCACAAGTTTCTTTACCTCCACAGGCTAAACCAATTATTGAAAGAGGAAGCTCACCACCAATGGGAGCTTATGTTCCTAATTCCACAGATGCTGGAATACCTCCTTCAATTCAACAATACTCTCAAGAGTTCTTGTGCGAAATACAAGAAGATCAATGGGCCAAGGAGAAGGGTAATTCCCCTCCTATTCTTGAGATTGATGATCTTCATGATCAATTTCCCCAAGACATTCCATCTATTTACGGAGATGAAGCAGAACAACAAGAAGACAAAAGGTTAGATTTTGAATCTAATACCTTAGAAGAACTGCCTCAATTTCCAGGCCCATGGGAATCTGAATCTCTCCAGATTAGAGCTCCCACAATACTAGTAAGAAATGAAGACTCAATGGTTCCAAGGAACATGGATGTCGTGAAGAACACTAAGGTTCAGTGTCATCTCACTATAGAAGAGCTGCTCAAAGCGAAACCTGAGCTATGGAATCATGTGAAGGATCAGGTTCCAGAACTTGATTCCAACATGCCAAAAGCAAGCTCTAAGCAAAGGGTACCAGAGATATCTCTAGACAAAATAGGGGACATGTGTGAGGGTGAAGAAGGTAATACTTATCTTCCAATCACTTACCAAGGTTACACAACCAAAGCAATCATAGATTCAGGTGCTGGTGTTTCCATTGCGACCACCTCCTTGTGGAAGCAATGGGGCAAACCCACATTAAGACCAACTAGAATGAAGCTTCAAATGGTTGATGGTCATTTTGAAAGACCTCTAGGATGGCTCGAAGGGATAACTCTAACCACTTGTGGTGTAGAGTTTGAGCACACATTTGCTATATGTGACTTTGAGAAAAATAATGTTTATGAGATGATCCTAGGAAGACCCTTCCTACGACAATTGCAAATAGTACAGGATTGGGGAACCAACTCCTTGTACTTACAACACTTAGGGGTCACCACCAAGGTCAATTTGAAGGATTACTCCTTCAGAGATGTACCACCCCTACAGTGGAATCCTATCCACAACGCGAAAGAAGATTCCATCTTTGTGCATTCTGAAAGTTCACCTGATCCATCATGGCTACATGAAGATACTCATTTGTGGATGTGCAAGGTCGCAGAGGAAGAGGAAAAACGTTTAAAGGCAAGAGAAGAAGGAACTTTGCTAGGAGATAGACCAATTAAAGACCTAGCCTATACACCGACGATCTTTCCAGATGAGGAATTTGAGCCTCATGGCTGGCCAGAAATCTTAGCCACCATGGACATTGCTGTCAATGAAGAACAATGGACACCTCATTGTGATGAGGAGGGTTATGATATCTTAGTGTTCATGTGTCAGCCCTTGCTAGAAGAATGTGACCCTAGTGATGTCATAGAAGAAGAAGAGAATGACGATGATCTGGAGTTTATTGTGATGGATAGTTGCTTTTACTCAGAGCAGCACTATCTAGAAGATATAGGAGTGTTCACCCAAAAAGAAGAAGAACCTCTCACAAGTATTAAAACAGTAAGTTCAAAGGATGGAAGTGAGAGTAGTCAAAAGAAAAAGAAAAGAAAAGTAGTGAAACAAGAAGAGGAGGAATCATTGTTTGAAGTACCAGAAAACTTCAAGAAATATGAAGTTGACGACCGCAAAATTTTGGTACGAATGCCTAAGAGAGAGGCCATCATAGGAGAATCATATGATAATAAAGAAAAGACCAAGAAGATTGTAGTGACCATCGAAGAGAACGAAGAGAGATGCACATATATAGGAGATGACCTAAGTGCAAGAGAAGAAATGGAGCTTGTAGCTCTATTAAGGGAATATAGGGATGTGTTTGCGTGGCACTATAGAGACTTGAAAGGGGTAGATCCAAGAATTTGCTCTCATACTATCCCCATGACTGCTGATGCCAAGCCCACCAAACAGAAGCCCTACACATATAATGATACCTATGCAGCCAAAATAAAAGTGAAGCTGGATTCATCTATGAGATTCAGCATACTGAATGGGTGTCCCCCATTGTAGTGGTGCCCAAGAAGAACGAGAAGTTGCGAGTGTGTATTAACCTTAAAAAAGTTAATGCCGCTACGATCAGAGATAGTTATCCACTTCCAGTGACGGAACACCTATTGGAGCGTGTTGCAGGCAAGGAAGTTTATAGCTTCCTTGATGGATTTTCAGGTTACAATCAAGTAGCCATTGCCCCAGAAGATCAACACAAAACGGCTTTTGCCACGGAGTGGGGAATCTTTGCATTTCGTGTGATGCCATTTGGGCTCACCAATGCACCTGCAACGTTCCAGAGGCTCATGTGTCATGTCTTCAAAGAGTTCTTGCGAAAGAGCTTAGAAGTGTATGTGGATGATTTATGTGCTCATTCCCAAGAAAGAAGGTTCCACATCCCTGAGCTCAGACAAATCTTCAACAAGTGTAGAGAATATCGAGTGTGTCTGAACCCAGAAAAGTGTGTGTTCATGGTGCGGCAAGGTAAAATCTTAGGTCATATTGTTTCTAAGAATGGAATCTCAACAGATGAAGATAAGGTACGAGCCATAGCGGAGCTACCAAGGCCAAGGAATATTAAAGAGGTACAAGCCTTTATGGGCCATTGTGGATACTACCGTAGGTTTATTCACATGTACGCGATCATAGCTAGACCCCTTTATGCCTTGTTGTCTAATTTTGAGTGGAACGACGAATGCGAGAATTCTTTCAACGAACTGAAGAAACGTTTGTGCTTAGCACCAATACTGACCACTCCTGATTGGAATAAACCATTCCATGTCCATGTGGATGCATCCAATCATGCCATAGGATGTGTGTTAGCACAACCCACAGGTGACGGAAACTTAGATTTGCCCATAGCATATGCTAGTAGACAGCTCACTGCAGCTGAACGAAACTATACCACAACTGAGCGAGAGGGCTTAGGCATGGTATATGCTGTGAAGAAGTTTAGACACTATTTATTGGCCAACAAATTTAAGTTTTTCACTGATCATCAAGCTTTGTTAAATTTGGTCAATAAACCTTGCAATACAGGACGGTTAGTAAGATGGTTTCTCTTACTAATGGAATATGAATTTGAAGTTGTTGTCAGGAAAGGTAGAACCCACCTTAGGGCAGATCACCTTTCTCGCATCACTTCAGGAGAGTCATCGCAAGGAGTGTCTGATGAACTACCTGACGCTTATCTGTTCAATTTAGAAGTTTTTCCTAAATGGGCAAATAAGTTGGTACCAGTCCTAACCTTCGGACCCGCAAATAAAGATGTTAAAACATCACAAGAAGAAATTGTAAAATCACAAAAATATCACATATTGGAAGGAAGCATGTACAAACAAGATACTGAGGGTGTATTAGCTTGTTGTGTCGGGGATGATGAACATAGTAGTTGGTTGCAACAAGCCCATGAAGGAATGCTAGGAAATCACTATTCTAAACAACTAACAGTGCAGAATTTGAAACGTTTAGGAGTGTATTGGCCTAGCATGGACAAAGAAATACATGAGTGGATCAAGTATCATTAATTCCAGATTGGAGTGCTCCATTGGTAGAGTTTATGAGATCGGGAAGATTACCCAAAGAGGCTAGTCTAGCAAGAAGACAAAACTTGGAGCAAGAAGCTCAAGGCTATGCCTTAGTAGGAGACAACTTATACCAAAGAGGCAAAGATGGTTACTTAAGATTGTGCGTTCATGAATCAGACTATTTGAAAGTCTTAGAGACTGCACACAGTGGTGTTGCAGGTGGACATTTTGGTCCTGACCGAGTGATCAAGACCATTCTATTCTCAGGACTTTGGTGGCCCACTCTTCATATGGATGCACATACCTATGCGACGAAATGTGACACATGCCAACGTGCACAATATCGAGTTAGAAAAGACGAGATGCCCTTGAGGCCAATGATGGGAGGGCGTGCATTTTCCAAGTGGGGCATAGACTTCATAGGTCATATTAACCCCCCAGCTAGAAACTCCCATGCAGAGTATATTATTGTAGCCACAGATTACCTTACAAAGTGTGTAGAAGTGAAAGCCACAACAAAGAATGATGCTCAGACTACGGCTAAGTTCTTATTCGAGAATGTGTTCAAGAGATATGGGCTACCAATAGAGTTGGTGAGCGATAGAGGCACACAATTCTTGAATGAATTCATTGAAAATCTTCTCCAAGAATTCTTGGTGATACATAAGAAGTCTGCCCCCTATCACCCACAAGCTAATGGACAAGCCGAGAGCACCAATAAGATCCTCTGTAACGTATTGACAAAATTGGTAAATAATAAACGCTCTGATTGGGACAAACAACTTCATCATGCTGTTTGGGCTTATCGAGTTGCCTACAAAACGGTACTCAACGCTACCCCATTTCAGATGGTCTTCGGACAGAACGTTGTGCTACCATTAGATTTCTTAATCCCTGCCTTAAAAGTAGCACAAGAGTATGAGTGGAATGGGCATGAATTGTCCTCTAGGATCTTTGATCTCGAACGCTTGGGTGAGACGAGGCTACGAGCGGCAGCAGGCATCTACGCTGCAAAGAAGAGGCAAAAGGCATACTTTGATGCACACATCAAGGATAAGGGATTGAAAGAGGGAGATCTAGTGTTGGTTTACACACTAAAACAACATGCCCGTAAGTTGGAAAAAAGAGGATACGGACCCATGATCATTAATAGAATTTCCACTAGTGGTGCAGTTCAGTTGGCCACTCTAGAAGGAGTTATCTTGCCAAACTATATTAGTGGCTGTAGAGTCAAGCTATATCAAGAACCTCTTACTGAGGATATGCTAATGAGACTCAACACTACTAAGAAGCGAAAAGAAGAAGAGTTAAGAGTGAGAGAAGAAGCACAGGCAGAGGCCAGAGAGCGTATTAGGCGAAATAAGTTACGGCGATTAGGCCTAGATGTCAACTCAAAAGCCCCAAAATATCACATGGATATGTGTCAAAAGTCAGGCATAGCGACTTCTCAGGTCATTGACCGAAGACCCTTTGTGACCATAGAGATAGGACAAGGGAAGGGTGCAAGGACGGTGAAAGCATTGATTGACTCAGCTGCAGCAAGTAGTGTAGTTAGACTTTCCTACTGCCAAGACTTGTAGTTGAACATCAATCCCATAGAAGCTTATCTCATAGGATTGGGAAGTGTGGAAACCCCTTGTTTGGGCGAGGTGGAACTTCCCATCTACCTTCAAGATGTTCCAATGAAAGTCAAAGCGCTAGTATGTCAAAATGAGAACCTTACAGAACCACTTGTCTTGGGTCAAGATTGGATCTATGACCATGCAGTTAACTTAAACCTAAGAAGTGGAATTCTTCAAGTTTGGGTACATAAACAATGCATTACATTAGAATTAGAGAACTGCATGCTCCTAGATCATGGCACCACACACTCTCTTAGTTCTTCCAAGACTAATCATATGAAAGAAGATGTTGTATGTGTCAAAAGCTCTATGATGCAGAAGGAGTCAATCGTGGAAGACCAGGTTCGAAGGCGGGTGGATCTTTCTTCTTCTCCAAAGAATCAAGTAGCCACAGTAGTGAGTCCACCAAACAAGCAAACACAACCGTTCACGACAACTGCTACATAAAATAGAAAGACACCATTCGATAAAAAAGCAGTTCCGAGCATGAAGCAGATATGGGTACGCAAAGGAGAGCAACCACCAGCCTTGCCCCCACAAATCCCATCTAGGCAAGCCAACCAGGCCAGAAGACGAAGGAAGCAGCTCAGACAAGCTCAATCACAAGGTATCCAACAAGTTTGGGTGCCTAAGAAGTTAGCTGCAGCTCAACAAGGGCAATTACAGATGTGGGTACCTAAGAAGCTCCTACACCCACAACAACCTTTGTTCTCCCACATGCGAAAGGTTTCAACAAAGAAGCCAAAAAGAGAAAAGGGTAAGAACCACGTACAGAGACCAAAGGAAGATCAAATCAGCTCTTCAACATTAGTAGGAAGACATGCAAAAAGGATATGGGTTTGGAAACCAAAAGTACAAGTAGCCTCCACCGAACCAAAGCGTCAACCACACTGGATACCACAGTTCAGAAAGAATCCAAAGAGGAAGACGTCTGAAGTGACCTCTACAGTGCCAAATGATGTTCTAAAATGGACTCCAATAAGGAGGATTACATCAGTTCGAGACTCAATGGATACCTCCACCAAGGTCGGCATCAACCTCCACAAATAACATCGAAAACCTCGAACGAGCGACAACCATGTGCTCCTTGCACAACCCTGTCTTTTGCACCATTCAGGTCATGCATTTCCAAAGTATGCATTAATATAGGGCCACATTACACGGCCGTGCATAGACACACTTGAGAATCCCATGCACAAGAGCACAATGACATATGTCAAATATTTCTATTGATACTAACTTTTGTGTTCTTGTTTTGTGATATCTTTTTCCTCAAAAAAAAAAAAAAAAAAAAGAGAAAGAAAAGCGGGAGAGAGCTTGTTTCCAGGTTTGTCTTATGAAACATGAATGAGTCATGCTTAGTTGAAGGTGGAATTGTTGATTACTAGGCATTTATCAATTTGGATAGAAGTGTGTCTCGGCCAGCAGATGATATTATTGCTGCCTTATCTGGTAGATGACAAGCATTTGGCATGAACATGGCATCTACAACTATGATTTTCTCTTACCAGGGTAGGAATGAAGAGCTTGAAGGTCTGCAACTTGAGTGATGCTTAACTACTTCATGTACCAGAGCATCCAAGGAGATATCTGCAAAGGGTAGTTCTGGAGGAGAAGACTCCTGCGTATGGTGAGCTAAAGAGAATATGTGAAACTCAGCTTGGTGTAGTTACCCAATGTTGTTTGCCAAGGAATATAAAGAAATTCAATTCTAAGTATTTGGCAAATGTTGCTTTGAAAAGAGGAGAGAGGATCAATCACTCAAAAGATCTCATCAGTGGACCATCAACATGGACATTCATCAACAATGTTCCATCCCAAAGGCTGAGTGTACAACACGAAGAGATAAACATCGATCAACCTTCTCCATGGTAAGTATCTTTACTCTGGAAACACCATAACCATGATAGCTTAGGAAACCTCTTCGTCGGCATACCCTTGAGCACTTAGCTCAAGACCCCAATTTTTGCACCATACTTCTTCCAATGCATTTCCCAAGTAAGCATTCATAGGGCTACATTACAAGGCCGTGCACAAGGCACCTATTTTCCTCAACCCGTGCACGAACACACTTACCCATCACTCAATATGGGTTATGAGTACTTGGCATGACTACTATGAACATCAACTGTGGAAGATCTCGAAAACATCAACGGAGACTCACAATGACACAGTCATGCTGGAATCCAAGGAAGAAGCATATACCAAGAGACTACAACTTGCAAAGACTCGCAGTGATAGATGAAGAACCAGACACATCTGGAAGTCAGACGACTTTTGTTCATACAGAAGGGACACTCCCTCTCAAGGCACTACTTGGAACAACCACTACAACAAGGGTCTGTCAGGGACGACAGACTCGAGAGGGGGGGGAGTGTTGAAGCTCAAAGTCAAGGACAAAGCATGGAAGCACATCAAAAGGTGGACACACAAGGAAAGGGAGCAAGTAGGGAGCTCCATGAAGTACATGTCAACTTTTCAGAAGAATCCCCTACAAAAATAGTGATTTCCATCACTAAAACCTTTGTAAATACCATTTTCTATTTTTGTAGCTCCATTTTGTGCAAGCCGAGGAGTCCTCGAGCTTGAGGAGTATTAGAAGTACCATCGTACCAATTTTCATAATTTTTAGACTTCGTTTGAGCCCTCAAATAAGCCCTGGAACCTAATTTTTAACTAGGCCGAACACTAGGTCTGGACAGGGCCAAAACTAGTCAAAAAACTATAAAAAGAGCTAGAGAGCTCATTTTTGGAGTTAGCTTGTTTAGAGAATAGAGCTTTTGTAAGAGAACTCTTTTGCAATCTAAGCTTTCCATTGTTCCTCTCTTTGATCTTACTTTGTGCACGTGTGTGTGTATGTGTGTGCATGTTTGTGTGCTTTCACTCACGCACTTGTGCCTTCACTTGCTCGTGGTCTTCATACTGGTCCTCACGTCTCCACGGATTGACAAGTAAAGGAGGTGGTGCTTGCGCTTGAGCTACAGTGCATACTCAAGATAATGTTGCATATGCTTTGACTAAAGCTCTACCACACGATAGCTTTCAACACTGTTTTCACTTGATGGGGGTTACTTGATCCATAATCTTAAACAGTTACTTGTATATTGTGTAACATGCCCATTAGGTGGGAGGTATAGTTTATATACTTATATTCTAGTATTCTTTATCATTCGTTATTTTTCTCCCATAGACAATTTGACCATATTGGCCTTTAGTGGGAGATTGTTACCGTTAGTATCCATGTGAAAGGCCAAATGGCCATAAAAAACTCTTATATATGTTCTTTAATAAAACATATAGCAGCGTAGTTAGCCATAGACTATAAGTTTGACCACATTTGTAACACCCAATCAGAAAAGCAGAAATTATTTTGCAAGTACTATAAAGGAAACAATCATGTCATAAAGAGTTGTCCAAAACAAGCTACAAAAGAGGCAAAGAACAAAGAGGTTGGAGTGGTGGTTGTAGAGGCCTCTACACTAAAACACAGTCGGCTAAACTTGTGCAAAATGAGTAATGACCCATCTTCTCATGAACAGTGTATGTCTATAATAGACTCAGATTTTTGGTACTTTGATAGTCGGGCAACCAAACCTACTACCTTGCAACGTAGTTTCTTCAATTCACTTGAGCCTGCCCCTATAGAATATTGTCACATGCACCAACAACTATTCTTATCCTATCATGGGAGTTGGTAAGATCATTATGACTATTGTTGATGGCATCTCTTTTACATTGTCAAATGCTTTATTTGTGCTAGGGGTCAAGAAAAATATGATATCAGTTTCAATGTTAGCCAAGATTGGCTTGGTTGTGAAATTTGTTGATAACAGATGTACAATTCATGATCTGTCAAATGGCAATGTCATTATTGCTTCTGGAATTTTATGTTGTGGGTTGTATAAGCTCATAGATTATGCAAAATTTGTGAATGATTTAGTATGTGCAGTTCAAGATTCTCACGTTATGTCAAATGCAAAGCTTTGGCATTCACACTTTGGTCATTTGAATTTTGTTAGTTTTCTATGCGTGTAGAAATCTAAAATGTTGTCCTCTCTACCCAAACTTAAGGCACCTTGTGAACATGTATGTGAAGGTTGTATTTTGGGTAAAATGCAGCATTCCTCCTTCCTAAAAGATCGTTCTATTTGAGCTACTTAGAAATTGTAGCTTGACCACAATGACCTTTCTGGTCCTATGCAGACTCCTTCTTTTGGGAATAACCTTTTGCACTCTAGCACAATGGCAAGTACCAACGTGAGGAGATCCACCTCATGAATGTCAATTTGCAGAGATGTGAGGACTAGTATGAAGACCATGAGCAAGTGATGGCACAAGTGCATGAGTGAGAAGCACACAAGCATGCACACATATACACACATGAGAGCAAGGTAAGAGCAAAGAGAGGAACAATTGAAAACTTCATTTACAAAAGAGCTCTCTTACAAAAGCTGTTCGACTTGAAAAAAATGGAGTTGCAAAAATGTGAATGGTATTTACAATGGTTTTTAATGATGAAAATCAGTATTTTTATAGGGATTTCTTCTAAAAAATTGACATGTGCTTCTTGGAGCTCCCTACATACTCCGTCTTCTTGTGTGTTCACCTCTTTGATGTGCTCCTATGCTTTGCCCTTGACCTTGAGCTTCAACAATCCCCCCCCCCTCTTGAGTTTGTCGTCCTTGATAGACCTTTGTTGGAGTGGTTGTGCCATGTAGTACTGTGAGAATTAGTGTCCATCATGTATCCACAAAAGCAGTGTGCCTTCCACGTGTAGCAGGGTTGGTTGTCCTTTCCTTTAGTTTGTAACTACTAGGCCGTGCAAGTGTTGTTCCCTTTGCATGTAGCTCTTCCTTGGATTCTAGCATAAATGTGTCGTTGTGATCTTCCAAAAAATGCTAGTTGCTCAAAAGAGGTTGTCAATGTTGATTTTGAGCAACTGTCAACTATGAATTATGTCATAGGTACCAATGTTGTAGCGTGGATGTCCTTCGGATCTTGCAAACATAGCTTTTACAATTTTTATGCCAAGTACTTGTAACCCATAATGAATGATGGGTAAGTGTGTTAGTGCATGGGTTGAAGAAAATATGTGCCTTGTGCACGGCCTTGTAATGTAGCCCTATGCATGCTTACTCAAGGAATGCATTGAAAAAAGTATGCTTCAAAAAATTGGACCTTGAGCTAAGTGCTCAAGGGTATGCTAACGAAGAGGTTTCTTAATCTATCATGGTTATAGTGTTGCTGAAGTAGGCGATTCTAACCTTGGTGAAAGGTCCGTCGATGTTCATCTCTTTGTGTTGTACTTCCATCATGGTTATTGACAATTGGCTTGCCTTTCGTTATTGATGGATGTCCTTGTTGATGCTTCTCACTCAACTGTGTCTATGCACGGCCGTGTAATGTGGCCCTATATTAATGCACACTTTGGAAATGCATGACCTGAATGGTGCAAAAGACAAGGTTATGCCAATGGCACATGGTTGTTGCACATCAAGGATTCCTTGTTCTTGTAGATGTTGATGCAGACTTTGTTTGAAGATATATATGGATCTCAATCATTCCTCTTTATAGGGATCCATTTGAGAATAGTGTTTGGCTACGTACCCATCACTTTTGGCCTTTTCATCCTTGGGTGGTTTCTTACATTTTGTATCTTGCATGGTTGGCTCTTTGGTTCTGTGGGGTTACTGGTGCTTTTGGCTTCCAAACCCATATCCTTGATGAGTGTCTTCTTTCTGCTGTCAAAGAGGTGAATTGATCTTCTTTTGATCTCGATGCATGGTATTGGCTCGTGCCTCTCCTTGGCCTCTTTTTTGAGACTTTTCTCATGGAGGAGATCATATGATTTTGTGCATGTAAGAGTGCCTTGGGTACCCATGTGTAATTGCCCTTGCTGAGCTACACCTAATTTCTTAGGTACCCAAATTTGTCGGATACTTTGTGGTTGAGCTTGTCCTAGTTGCTTGGTTTTTCTTTTGTCATGGTTGGCCTACTTGGATGGGAATTGGTGTGGCAATACTAATGGTTGCTCTCCTTTTCGTACCCATATCTACTTCATGCCCAAAACTACTTTCTTCTTGAATGCTCTTTGTCTATTTGATATAGCAGTTCTCTTGTATTGTTTTACTTGCCTCTTTGGTTGAATTGTTGTGAGTGTAGTAGTCTTTGAAAAAGAAGAGGGATCAGCTTGCCTTTGAGATTGTTCTTCCATGATTGAGTCCTTTTGAATCATGGAGATTTTGACACATACAACATCTTCTTTGCTAAGATTGGGACTAGAAGAACTAAGAGAATGTGTCCTACTGGAATTTGTGCTCATGCAATTCTCTAATTCTAATCTAATGCATTGTTCATGTACCAAAACTTGAAGAATTTAACTTCTTAAGTTTAAGTAACTCTTTGAAGTCATGAGACATGAGCCTTTGGAATGTTGCAGGTGCATTGGTGAGCCCAAATCACATCACACAAAATGCAAAGATTCCCCACTCTGTATCAAAGGCCATTTTGTGTTGATCCTCTAGGGCGATGGCTACTTAGTTGTAGTGCTACAAGTACAAAGAGCTGGTTCCTTAATCCTGTACTATTTGCAATTGTCAAAGGAAGGGTCTTCCTAGGATCATCTCATAGACATTATTTTTGCCAAAGTCACATATAGAAAAGGTGTGCTCAAACTACACCAAAAGTGGTTAGATTTATCCCTTCTAGCAATCCTAGAGGTCTTTCTACATGGCCATCAGCCATTTGAAGCTTCATTCTTGTTGGTCTTAATGCGGTTTTGCCCCATTGCTTTCACAAGGAGGTGGTTGCAATAGCAACACCAGCACCTGAATCTAGGATAGCTTTGGTTGTGTAACCTTGGTAGGTGATTGGAAGATAACTATTACCTTCTTCACCTTCACTCATGTCCCCTATTCTATCTAGACGTCTCTAGTATTTTTTGCTTAGAGCCTACCTTTGGCTTATTGGAATCAAGTTCTGGAACCTGATTCACCACATGATTCCATAGCTCAGGTTTTACTTTGAGCAGTTCTTCTAAGGTGAGATGATACTGAACCTTAGTGTTTTTCATGACATCAGTGTTTCTTGGGACCACTGAGTCTTCATTCCTTACCAATATTGTGGGAGCCCTGATCTAGAGAGATTCAGATTCCCATGGCCTTTTGAATTGTGGCAACTCTTGTAAAGAAATAGATTCAAAATCTAATCTTTCATCTTCTTGTTGCTCTGCTTGGTCTCCATGAATAGAGGGAATATCTTGGGGAAATCAATCATGAAGGTCATCAATTTTAGGAATAGGAAGGGGATTAGCCTTCTCCTTGGCCCATTTCTCTTCTTGTATTTCCTACAAGAACTCTTGAGAGTACGGTTGAATTGAAAGAGGTGTTTCATCATCCATGGAATCAGGAACATAAACTTTTGTTGGTGGTGAGTTTTCTCTTCCAACAACTAGTTGAGCCTGTGGAGGTACAGAAACTTATGGCTTGTTTACCAACTACTCTAATCTTTCTAGTAACCCTTGGAAATGCAAACCTGGTTTGATAGAATTTGTCTGATTGAACAATTGATTGGTCTCTAGCATAGCTTGATCTAGCTCTACCATTTTCATGCACATTTTTGTTCGTTCAATCTCTAAATCTACTCTAGGGTAACTCTTTTCAAGGTATGCAGCTATTGGCCCTTCTGAAGTCAAGCTTGGTAGGCCTTGAACATCATGTCCAAGCCTTCTAGGGTTGGATCTACAAGAATAGACCCTGGTTGTTGTCTATTTACAGTGATTGGGGAGATGGGATGAGGTGGTGTGGATGGAGTTTCAGCATGTGAGGGGTTTTGAGATGCAATGTCTTCTATTTTTGTTTTTGTGTCTTTCAGGTTTTTATCTAGTTCGGACAACTTTCTGTTCCACTAACGATTGGCATTCGCCCAAGTATACTTCCATGTTCTTGTTTTCCTTTTACTAGGCTCTTCTGATTTACTTGACTCCGATTGTTAAGCTCCCTTATCTTATTTTAAGGCTTGTGCCCTAGTGACTACCTATATAGGAGCCACATTACTGCTACTTGATCTTGAATCCGCCACTAAGCCTACCACATTAATTGGTGTAACCTTGAGTGCACTAGAGGGATTCCTAGGAAAATCTCTCGGAAGATGTTCTTTGCCGCACTCAAGACAAAAGCCTTGTATTATGATGTTTTGTCCTTGTCCCGGAGTCGATGGATGGGGACATTCATGAATGAAATGGTCACCTTGACATCTAAAACGTGGTCCTCTAGGGGCTTGTGGTGTAATTTGTCTTAATTGGGACCTCGGGTTAGGATTCGTATACAATACATTCGAGTATTCTCGCTCCCAATTGGGTTCCATAGGTGATGCCTCATATTGATAGGAATAAGCCTTACTATGCTCTGGTGGCTCTGTGTAATGAGCTTGTGGACTATCTTCATGGGAGTAGTCTGAACTACAAGCATGAGAGTCATTCTTTGAGACCAACAGTGTTAGTGGCACCAATGCTCTATTAGGGTTCTCTTCTACCACTACATACTTAACTATAATCACATTGGCAAGAGCTTGTGGTTGGTTTCCTAGGATTGGTTGTGGCCTATATGGTGCCTGATATTGTTGTTGTGGCCTATAATATGGCTATTGGTATTGATTCTGATAGCCCTACTGGTAAGGTTGCTGATAATTTTGTCTGACAACCTGCCTATTGTATGGACAATCTTGAGCCGTATGATTTGTTTATTTTCTCTCAATAGTGCAATATGGAGCATTCAAGTTTCCTTGGGGTTGAGCCATCATAAGGCAAACATTAGCCATGTGGTCTCCTCCACAGTTGTAACATCGCTTCAATGAGGTGGCCCTTGGTGTTTGTCTATTTTGAACTCCTAGCTTCTTGGCAATTGCTCAGCTATCTAATCTATCTCAGTGGAGGTTCTGGAGGTGTGAGTTTCGACAATTCTAACTCCTCACCCAAGTTGTCTTCTATGTCTACGCACATCCGCACACACTCGTCTATGGATCTAGGCTCTTTCAAGTACACATATGATCTTAACTTTGTGCTTAGTAAGCCATCTAAAGACAAGGCCACTTGTTTGGCTACTGTGGGTAACTCTAGGACAAGGCATCTTTCTAAGTACTGTCTGAACCATCTTCCTGCAAGTCGCACTGTTTCTTGGGGTGTCTACTTGAAGCTGTGGATCAAGGATAATGTGTTGTGCCTAATGCCACCCTTGGAAAATTCTACAATGAATGCTTCTAGCAGTTGACCTATATCTTGATAATTGCGACTATTTAGAGGCTGAAACCAAGCTAGGGCAGTACTCTTGATAGTCAAACCAAATGCCTCAAACTCGGTGAACAAGTCCTTGACCTGTTCAACTCTTAACACTTGTTTAAACTCGGCCACATGATCATAAGGATCTCGTGACCCATCAGAGTAGTTCTTCATTGCCTTAACCACTTGAGAGGGTCTAAGGGTTCTTGGGTACTCTCGAGGTCTAGGCAATGGAAAATCATGTTCATCTCTTTGATGCCTTTGTGCTCTATTTCTCTCTCTTTTAGGTCTTTCACCTTCAAGTCCAGATCTATCTCTGCCCACAATATGGGTAAAACTAACCTCAAGTCTCTCTCTAGTTCTTTCCCTCTGGGATCTCATGAACTTGGGATGATCCGACTCCTTGGAGGCCATGGGAAACATTAGACCTTGATGGAGGGAAAATCAATTCACTCTTCTAAGTGTATGCATGTCTATCATGCTCTGTTACCAAGAACATTCTCTCTGATGTGTTATCTAGATAGACAACTTTGCCTGGTGTTTCAGGGTCTTTGAATTCATAGATGGTGATTATTGGGTTAGGTTGATCTGGCTTGAATCTCCAAAAGGCTTCCTCTGTTTCTCTATTCAAGAATAGTTCTATGCTTTTGTTCTCTTGAGAGATCCAATCTAGAGTGACTTGCCTCTAGGAGTCTTGGGTGCTCTTTCTAGGAAATTGACTTGCCTCTAGGAGTCTTGGGTGCTCTTTCTAGGTCCCCTTGCTCTAGGTCTCCTATCTCATCTCAAGTCGAAATTGACTTGCCTCTAGGAGTCTTGGGTGCTCTTTCTATGTCCCCTTGCTCTATGTCTCCTATCTCATCTCAGGAATGATATTTCCAAACTCATCTGTCCTATCATCTAAGTTGGTAACCACATACATGGTTCCTTGCTTGTCAATATATGAACCCTCTTCGAATTTAACCACTTGATGTTCAAGTTCGAAGGGTTGATCGGGATTTTTGAGTTGGACAACTGATCACCTCATAACATCCTCATAGATGTGTGCACCTAATTGGTTGGTCCTGATATACTCCAATTGTGTCTTATAGGGACCTTCTGGTGTTTGTAAATAGGCAGTACTTGAGGTACATGTGGGTCTTTCCATAATAAAAGACATTTCTGAGTCACTTGTTTCATAACTTAGCATGTAGGGATAACCACTAAGTTGTTGTGCACACGACCTAACTGTATGGTTGACACTGGCCTGAAATGATCTAATACTTTGTCTATCTTTTCCTAGGTGTCTACCTGATCTCAAGTTCATAAGCTTTATCTTCAAGTCCAAAATTTCCCCTTTGTATTGCTCAAAATCCTTTGGAGCCCCCTTGGCTTCCTAGTCCCTATTTTTCCTCTTGTATTGCACAAAATCCTTTGGAGCCCCCTTGGCTTCCTAGCCTCACCTGAAGGTAAACTTCAAAATACTTTATCTATAACTATAGGTATTATTGAGGCTTACATAGAGCATAGGTATGAGAAAGTTATGCTAGTTCAGGGTTCTGGGGGTTAAAACAGGGAAACATGATTTTTCAGGAAGTATTTCAAAGCAGATGATACACGATACTAAGGAGGTATCGGTGATACTTGAGAGTAAACGATACACAATACATGTTGATCCATGATATGATACTTGATGTCACCATGATACATGATATTGACTGTTGGCATCCTCTAGGAAGAAGCAAGTACGGGCATACACGTAGATCTAGCACTGAGGCAACCAATCAATTGTTGTCAATCCTCACATTATTTTAAAAGCGATTCTCATCACTGAAAACCATTGTAAATACCACTTCACCTTTTTGTAGCTCCATTTTGTGCAAGTCGAGGAGTCCTCTAGCTTGAGGAGCTTTAGAAGTATTTTCCAACCAAGTTTCATAATTTTCAGAGCTCGTTTCAGCCTCCAAAATAGCTTAGGAACCTAATTTTTAACTAGGCCGGACACTAGGTCTCAACAGGACCAAAGTTAGTCAAAAACTATAAATAGAGCTAGAGAGCTCACTTTTGAGGCTAGCTTGTTGTAGATGTGAAGTTGTATGAGAACTCTTTTGCAATAGAAGTGATTCCATTGTCTCTCTCTCTTTGTTCTTGCCTTGTGTGCGCGTGTGTGTGTATGTGTGTGCATGTTAGTGTGCTTCTCAATCACACATTTGTGCCATCACTTGTTCGAGGTCTTCATACCATCCTCATGTCTTCCCGGATTGACATTAAAGGAGGTGCTACTCTATTGGAAACAATGTTCCTATTGGTCAAAAGTCCACAACTCAAAGGATGTGTAGCCTTTTTTATGAGTTCTTTGTACAAGAAAAAGGCACCAACGCCTTTTTCTTGTGCAAAGAACTCATAAAAGAGGCTACACATCCTTTGAGTTCTGGACTTTTGACCAATAGGAACATTGTTTTCCATACTCATCACTGAGCTACACCAAATTTTGGCGTCGTTGCTGGGGATCTGAGCTTTGAGGACGAGCGTGTGATGGTAAGAAGTAGAGAGGATGCGTTGGAAAGGTAAGTAGTAGGTTATTTCTTGTTTTTCACTAATTTTTTTTTCTCTTCTTCATCTCCATTTCCATCTTCACCTCTGCTCCACACATTCTCCATCTTCCTCTCATATTCCCACTTCCATTTCATTCTCCTCATTTTCTTGGTGAGAGTTTGAGAGAGAGCGAGTGTGCATTGTTGTGTGTGTGTGTGCGTTTTTTTTTGCATGACTCTTGCAGGTTGCAGCATCCTCACCATCTCCAACAAGCTCAGCACGTACTGGATCTCTCTGCACAAGCCTCAAGGCTTCGACCTCGAGCTATCGCGACACACCAAAAATTAGACTCTATTGAGAATCTGAGTGCACCATGACACAATGCAGCCTGAGAGCTCCCAGGATCACTTGGTTGATCAATAGAATTCACTATATTTCGGTGTATCGCGACACTTCGGTCTATCACAACACTTTGGTCTATCACAACACTTTGATCTATCGCGACACTTCGGTGAATCGTGACACTTCGGTCTATCGCGACACTTTGGTCTATCATGACACTTTGATCTATCATGACACTTCGGTGAATCGCGACACTTCGGTGAATCGCGACACTTCGGTGAATCGCGACACTTCGGTCTATCGCGATACTTCGGCCTATCATGACACTTCGATGTATCTTGACACTTCGGTCTATCGCGACCCTTCAGTGTGTCACGACACTTCGGTGTATCATGACACTTCGGTCTATCGCGACACATCAACCCGAGCCATCGCGATACACCAGCTTTACGAATAATTTTTTGGGGTGTAAAAATTAATTGAATTTGGGTAATTTTGGGTTGGATTTTTGACACATTGGGACTACCTTAGAGCCTTATATGTGGGCAAAACAACTAGAAAACCTTAAATAGATCCGTGAACCTTGAGAACCCATTTTGACCCCCAAGTGCCTGAGTGGTCATAACTTCACCATACGAACTCCGATTGATGAGATTTTGGTCTCGTTGGAAAGCTCGTTGAGAATCCTACGTGGACCTTGATTTGTTTTTGTAAGAATCATATGTGGAGTTTTAGAAAATGTATTTGTATGTTGACCATTAGGTAGGATTAGGTGGCCATAGGATTTTGGGGGTACAGTGAGCTATTCCAAGGGAGGCTTATATTTTTTGATGTGTATCTGTCTATTCGTTGGGATCAAGGGCAATATTAACTGGTGAACCCTTGCAGGAACATTGTGCGCAATCAAGGCATCCAAAGCAAGCTAGCAAGGGTGAGTACCAAGCTTGGGAGAAGGCTACCTGGGCTTGTGTAGCAGTCTGATCAACAAGTGAATTAAGGTTGGAAGTTCTCTCAACCCTCCTTCGTCAATTCCTAGCTTAGGCAAAGTACGACTTAGGTGTGGTGATTAGTTAGAGCAAGGCTAGGCACGTATCAAGTCCAAGAGAACTAATCAACTAAGTACAAGCATTAAGTAGATCTTAAGTGTGAAAATTCTAAGGAACAAAAGTAAACTTGAATCGATCAAATATCAAGTGCAAAATTCACTTAAGTAATCCTGACGATGTGATTCCAAACAAGAGCTTAACACAATATTCAACTAAAAACAACAAAGTGATCAGTACAAATTAACCTGCAACGAGAGTGTACTTGGGACCAAGGGGGTAGAGAAACCAGGCATATGAACCTTAGGTCAGGAAGACACTTAGGCCGAGACAGACAAAGCCTCACTTCTTTTGAAACTAGTGTCAATCATACTGCTAGGTCTTGGGCCCAGCAGTTGAGTGATTATCCATACACTCTGAGGTCAGAAACCAGAGATTCTAAGATGTCCTATAACATGGAGAGACCACTAGGTAGTTTCGGAGTGGCATACCTGGAAAAGCCAGAAGGACCTTACAAGACTCAATTGGAATATATCAGGACCAATTGTCTAGGTGCTCGCATCTACGAAGACGGCCTGAGAAGATATGTGGTCCAAATTAAAAACCCAGATGAACCCCATGGGCTAGAACATCCGGTAGTCAAGTTCGAAAATGGAGCATATTTAGATAAAGAAGGAACGATTTATGTGGTCACCACCCTTCCAGATAGGACAGACGAGTTCGGCAATGTGATTGTAGAGACTGACATGGGTGATATAGAGCAAGGGAACTTAGGAAGAGAGCTGAGGACTCCCCATGGCAAATCAATCCTGACCAGAATCATTACTCCAGAATGGGTTCCCCAGGACAATAAGATCATAGATTTGCTTTTAAACCGTGAAACCGACGAGGCTTTTTGGAGGTATAAGCTTGACCAGCCCAATGAGGTGGGAACCCTCACAATCTATGAGTTTAAAGACCCTGATAGCCCAGGCAAAGTGACCTACTTAGACAATACGTCAGAGAGGATCTTTGTGGTCTCAGAGCATGGGAGACATGCCTACACTTGGAAGGGTGAATTTGTTTTTCCCCAACCTCGGTCCAATGTGTCTTATGGTCACCAAGGAGCTGGAACATCTCAAGCTCATGGGACTCAAAGAGAAAGGAGTAGAGATAGACCCGAGGTGAGCTTTGCTGATCCATTAGGGAGAGAGCGGATGAGAACAAAAACGGATAAAGAAGAGACTGAGAGATCTAGAGCCCAAAGAAACCAAAGAAATGCTGATGAGTTTCCTTTGCCAAGGCCTAGAGAACACACTAGGACCCTGAGACCAACTCAGCTGGTTAAGTCCATGAAGAATTACTTGGATGGCACTGGAGACCCATACGATCATGTGGCCGAGTTTAGGCAAGTCCTGAGAGTTGAACAAGTTGAGGACATGTTCACGCAATACAATGCCTTTGGTCTAACCCTTAGGAACATAGCCCTTATGTGGTTTCAACCACTAAATGAGTGAGATTTCAGGAACATAGACCAACTTCTGGAGGCATTCATTACTGAATTCTCTAAGAGTGGTTGATTCATAGTTTCAAGCAAACACCTCAAGAGACCATGAGACTTGCAAGAAGAAGATTTAGGCAATATCTAGAGAGATGTCTTGTTCCTGAGTTACCCACACCAGCCAAACAAGTGGCTTTGTTCTTAGATGGATTGCTGAGTACCAAGTTAAGATCCTATGTGTACCTAAAGGACCCTAGGACCATAGAGGAGTGCGTACGCATGTGCATCGACATCGAGGATAACCTAGGGGAGGAATTAGAACTTTCAAAAATCTACAAAGATTCAGATAGTTCTACTAGCCTCTCTTC
Organism: Ceratopteris richardii; assembly: GCA_020310875.1. Classification (NCBI taxonomy): domain Eukaryota; kingdom Viridiplantae; phylum Streptophyta; class Polypodiopsida; order Polypodiales; family Pteridaceae; genus Ceratopteris; species Ceratopteris richardii. The sequence goes on from CM035443.1 coordinate 84,269,998, forward strand.
CTCGCAATCCACATCTATTGAGGAACTAGCTGAGAAAGTAGCTCAAAAGCTAGAAGGCTCTAGTAAACAAATACCAAGGTTTGCCCTAGTGAAAAGATGCTATACGTGTGGAGGTGACCATATGGTGAGTGTATGTCCCATTATGGCTCAACCCCAAGTGAATCCTAGTAGCCAGTACTGCACCATAGAGGTACACCAACCACACCGCACAAGATTGTCCTTATAACAAGCAAACTGTCAGGCAAAACTACCCTCAGCCATATCCACAATAGGGTAGATTCCAGACTCAGTACCCACCACAGCAATATGGTAGGCCCCATCAATCCTACCAACCACCCTATCAAGGGCAGCAGAGACCTCAACCAGTCCTAGCACAGCAACCCCCTGCTCCAACCAATGTGATTCTAGTAAAATATGCATCTACTGAAGAAAATTTGAAAAGAGCCATAGTCCCAGTAACACCATTGCTATCAGAAAGTGATCCAAGTGACCATAGTTTTGACTCTACACATATTGATAGCCCACAGGCTTACTACATGCAGTCACCTGAGCATAATGAGTCATACTATTATGAAGAACCTATCTAGTTGGGAGCCAGATTATACGAATGTTATGTACACAAACCCCAACCTTAGACCTCAACCTAGGCAGAAGACCTCCATTTCCTAGAGGGCCATGCTTCCGATGTCAAGGGGATCACCTCATCCGTGATTGCCCTCTACCAACACCTACACAAACCTAATCTGTGACAATTCAAAGCTTTTGCCCAGATTGTGGAAAGGAGCATTTGTTACGAGAATGTCCAAAGAACCCCATCAACGTGCCAAAAATCGCTCTTGTCAATGTTATTGGGTTAATAGTAGACTCTGCAAGAAGAGTGACTTCCACTGCCCCAGTGCAAGTAGTCACCCGAGCTCAAGATTTACAGCAAACTCAAGGTATAGGGCAAGAGAAGAGTTCTATGGTTAGCGAGACTGAGAGCATAACCAAGAAAAGAACAAGAGCATGGAGAGATAGCTGGCAGAGAATGAAAAGACAATGGTCACAGAAAATGAGCGAACTTGAGGAAAGCTTGAGAGAAACAAAAGCAAAGATAATGGAACTCACATCTAAAACTCACTCTCACACTACCCCACCTCCACCAAATCCATCTCCCTCCAATCCATCACCTTCCATTCCCCAGCCTTCTAATCCACCACACATAACCCACCCACCACCCAAAGTAGGATCAGTCTTAGCCAATCCCACTCCTGAGGATCTAGACATGATGCTTAAAGCATATCAGGCCAGAATCCAAGAAGGGCCAAATCTAATAGATCATTAAAAGTGTTACCCTAGAGCGGACCTAGAGCTCGAACGAACAAAACTTTGTGCTAAGATGGTAGAATTGGCGCAAGCCATGTTTGAAGCTAGTCGCTTGTTCAATGGCTCTATCTCCTCTAGAACACCATTGCATTTTGATGGTCTATTAGATAGATTGGAGAGGTTACTTGCAAAGTATGGAAAAGGAGCCACCTCCCAGGCTAAGGAGAGGGCAAGTGCTAGAATCAGCATTCCTCCCCAGGAAGCTTATGTGCCTAACTCCACTGAACGAGACACCTCTTCTTCTATGAATAGGTATTCACCAGAGTTACTGCGAGAGATTCAAGAAGAGAAATGGGCTAAAGAAAGTGAAGTCCCTCCTCCCATTGAACTTGTGGATGACACGCATGATCAATTCCCACAAGACATTCCTTCCATTTATGAGGAGCAGGAGAGTACTCAATCTCATGAGAGGTTAGACTTCGAGTCTAATTCCTTGAAAGAATTACCCCATTTCACAGGGCCCTGGGAAACTAAGTCTACTTGCATGAGAGCACCCACGGTCATGATAAGAAATGAAGACTCTATCATACCTAGGAATACGGAGGTAGTAAAGAACACTAAAGTACAGTGCAATCTCACTTTAGAAGAGCTACTCAAGGTTAGGCCAGAATTGTGGAAACATGTAGCCAAACAAGTGCCAGACGTTGCGAAATCTCGTTCCCAGGTAGGATCTCATAGAACAGTGCCAGAAATACCATTGGATAAGATAGGAGACATGAGCGAAGGAGAAGAAGGAAAGAAACAATCAAAGTTCGGAGACTTAAACCATGCATCGAACCCCCTGACCCAATTTTGTAAATCCATCCACTTTGATGTAGGTGCATTCGGAGTACATTGCACATCCAAAAGTATGCATCTAGAATGACTCTAACCTACTAACCAACATTCACACTCATCACAAACACTTCACCCCCTAACCCCTAACCACTTGGAATGTCATGTTAGTATTGTGGAGGGAACACCATTACATCATGTTTCCTATGCAACACTAATGTGCCTCTCTTCTTCTAGCAGATTAGCATCATGAGCTACAAACAGTCCCATGGCAAAAGCAGCAGGCACGAGCTCCCAGGTAGGCACTAGTTCTCAAGTTGATTGGGAGACCATGCCAGTGGAGGCCCCATTGACAACTAGGCGTGAAGAATATTTGAATCTGAGATGAATTCCCATCTTGGATCCACCAAGCGGCTTAACAGAAAGGGTAAAAGGGCACTCTCATTGGTTCAATGAGATGCCAGGAGATTTAGGTGATGCAGACCACATCTGGGAGTCTAAGTTGGAATTTGGAGGAGTATTAGTATTTCCAATTCTCTCACCAAATCCTGATACTAATAAAGATGTTCATTTTTTGAAATACCCTATTTATGTAGGAGGAAATAGAGGAAGAGGACAAATCTATCCAGATGGAAGCAAAACCTAGCACCTCTTCAAGATATTTGGCAAAAAGTGGGATTGAAGGACTACTTTCACGCATCCCTACCTAAACTAGATTTCCTTAGATGTTAGTACTTGATTGCAACTCTTAAAGCGACAGGAGATCGAGATCAGTGAGGCACATTCCTTGTGCCCTCTCTATCAAACCCTGAGGAGATGAAAAAGTTTGAGCTGAACATAACTTTAATCAAGGAGGCCCTTTAGATGTACGGCACCCATGTACCCTCCGATCGAGACCCTTTGATACCGAAGTCTATGAAGAACAGTAAACTCAAGAAGTTGAAAGAGATGAGTGCCCTCACCCCAAACATTGCCATATCGTTGCGAATGTGCCTTCAGCACTTTGCATTTCCGGCTCAAGACCGATTCACACAGCCTCATAAAAAGATTTGGTACAGGCTATACCTAGCAGAGACAGGGATTCTACCTATTAAAATGCCAGTGTGGATCCTCAACCAATTATATGAAGCAGGCAAATGAGGAGTAAGGAAGGCTTCAATGAATGGTTGTTGTGCCATTACCATAATCATTTATAGATGCCTAGCTTATGATGTGTCGATCGCACGTGCACTTACTTACTCACAGCTGTAGTTCTTCCAAGGACAGAAACTAGGAGTTCAACCAACTAAACGGATGCGTGGATCTCTTTCTCAAGTCCCAATTCCTCGTGAGTCCACCACAGAAATCTCCCTTAGAGAAGAAGAACAGGTGGCCCCATTCACTATCCATCTCCAACGAGCACAATCAGAGGGCATGGTACAACCCACTCCGTCAACCCCTCCATTACCCACGGATGCTGAGTTTGCCTCCATGGCTGCATTGGCGGAAGATACCTCCTTTGACTTTGAGACCTTCTTGCAAACAACACAATTATTTAATGGTGAGTTCTTTTCAGACACTGAAGGTCCCAGATCATCATCCCATAGAGGGCGCCCACATCGCGAAGGATGACGAGTACATTGGGAGGATGAGGCACAACACACTCACGTTGAAGGCACACATGAACAAGAGGAGGTGCGGGGGCATGAATCAGAGGAGAGTGAGGAGGGAGTCCCCGCATACACTGCACAAATCAAAAAGCTATACAAAACAATCAAACAAGTACAAAAAAGGCATAGGTTGTCAAAAGAGGCAAGTAGAGAAATGGTGAACCAGATGCTACAAGCGGAGGATGTGGACCCTCATTTTATAGAATCATTGAATCTTTTGGCAGACACCTGTGGAAGCCCCACGAACAATGATGCACCTGACGAAAGCACACAAATACTATCTCCAGCGTCACCTCCCATCCAGCCCACCGAAACCCCCACCAGTAGCGTTCTTGAACAACCAGTCTCCACAATTCATGAACCCACATCACACATCACCCTTACTCCCACCCTACCTTTTCCTACATCCACCATTTCTAGCCAAATTTTCGAACCTCAGATAGGTCATCCCACCACTCCTCAAACCATAATAGGTCACCCTTCTTATCTACTAGCTCTGGGACACCCACATGTCTCTACCCAATCATCGACACCACCATTTACCCTCATTACAACTTTCCCTCTTTCCCACCCACGACCCACTTTGCCCACCTCAACCTTCTTAGAACCGATCCAAACCACCCTTCCCCCATTTTGGGCAAACCTTGCAAATATGATGCAACAACTTAATGATGATAATAGAAATTCTCTTTCCCACCCCACCTCACCCACGTTCACGCCCACCACCACCACACCACCCACCATTCCTATATTCACAATTCATGCTTCACACACAATCACGTCCAACCCATGGACATTTCACCCTCCACAAAACCACTCACCACATCTTTTGTTTCAATATCACCACCTTTCACTTCACTCACATCAGCACTTCCACCCGCTGTAGGCACTACATCCACCTTTCCCTTCCCCATTTCCCGACCCCTTGCATCTTCCACCTCTACCTCTACATCCACATCATTTAGTCATGCATTAGACACCATGTTCGAAGCGTCCATGCAGCTGAAGCAAGAATATCAGTTATTGGAAGAGAACAACAAAGAATTGTGTACTCTGTCTACCCACCTCCAAGCGCATGTCGATGCTCTGGAGTTGCGTAATAGTGAATTGCAACAAAACTATACCTCACTCCAGCAGTCTTATGCGGAGATGGAGACCAAATGTCTAGAGGCAGGTAAAGTGACCGAAGAGCAACTCAAAGATCAACTAGCTCGCAATGCTAGACTACAAAGAAACATGGCATTACTTTTCCGACACTTAGCAGCTGCTCAAGAAGAGAATAGAAGGCTACAACAACAAAATCAAGAAAATTTAGAAGCAGCCATCGAAAACACACCCGGGGCTCCCATAGTCCGCTAAGTTCCGGGCTCTCCCCTCAGAAAATATTGAGCGAATATTAGAAAATTATGCAAATCTCTTGGAAGCGCACGAGCAACTGGCAGACCAGGTAAAGGAGCTCCACAAACAAACAGTACCCACACACCATACACCACAAACCCGAGAGATGTTGAGCATCGCTACTTCACCCGCACCAGAATCTTCGATTGACAATGAACTACTCGCGCTCCGACAACACGTCACTGAGTTAAACATGAAGCTATTACAATACGAACGACCACCCTCGCCACCCGATCAACCATTAGAAGAAGAGGCAGTCACCATTCCACTTGAGGAGACCTTTGAAGATAATTATGAGCCTCAACCTCTTCCAGGAGGCAGAGTCACTGACAAAGAACAAGACGCATACGAAGAACCCCGTCCTGCATGGATGAAACAAGTACAAGAGATGGGGCCCACTCACGAAGAGCGTATATCCACTCAGATGATGGCCATGAAAACATATTCCCTTTATCCTCCCCTCTCCACCAAGCAATCCACGAAACTCAATTTGTAATTTATTCATCCACCTTTGTAAATCATGTGTTCACAGCCACTCACACACCCACTATCACACCACTCTTTATCATCACTGCACTCGATACGTCCAGTGAAATGGACATTTCACCACCTATCGCACCACCACTCACCTCATCTATTTCACCACCCCATTTAGGCATATTGCACTTCTCCACGGTCACCACTGCATCCACCTTCCCATCCCCCTTTACCCTTCCCCGTGCATCAACATCCACGCGCATAGCATCTTCACTCACTGCACCATTAATATTGTCACCCACGATCGACACTGCTTTTCGATAGATGTTTTCTTATATGACACAAGTTAGAGATGAATTTGCATCTCTCGGAACCAACTAGCAAGCACTGCAGCAAACCACTACACAGTTACAGGTGCAGTTGAACTCTTTAACCATCGAAAATGCTTCCCTTAATGCGCGACATCAAGAGCTATGAGAGGCATGCCACTCCCTCGAGCTAGAAAGCGAACAGAAGACAAAGGAAGCACTTTTGGATATTGAAAATCTTTCACAGGCTCAAACAATTAGAAATGCTACTCTCATTAGAAATATGGGAGTGTTAAGCTGACACCTTGCAACGGCTAAGGAAGAGAATCAACGACTAAAGGAACAAAATCGAGAAAATCTCAAAGTAGCTTTGGATAGACCGGATGAACCCCTTAGCCCCAACCGCTTTAAAGCAGTACCCTTTGAATCTATGCAAATATTGTTAGAAGATCATGTGCGACTATTAGGGAATTATGACACCATGAATGGGGCATATTAGAAGCTATAGAATGATCATAAACTTCTACTGTTGCAAACACCTGCTCAACAACAACAACCAGTTCTTGAAGTCACCCCTCCGGAGATTATAGAGGAACTCAATACTTTACGTGTGTAGGTACTTGATCTTCAAGCACAAGTAGCTAATCCCGAGCCTCCAAGGCCAGATTGCCCACCAGAAATTTCGACTGAAGAAGAAACTGTTTCTATACTGGTGGAGGAAACATATGAAGAGGCCTATGAACATCAACCCATATCAGGAGGACCTGTCACCGCAGAAGGCCAAGACACCTTTGAAATCCCTACACTCGCATGGCTTAAGTCAGTAGAAGAACTTGGAAAAAATCACTCTGCATGAGTCAAGGCACAGTTACATGCCATGGCTATGATCGAGGAACGCATATTACAATTGCCTTATTTCGCTCACTTGGCTCTTCGAAGGTACATCTCCAACCATGAGCTTCAATATAAACCATACTTCATGCTGATGGCATAATATCATTTGGCAATTCAAAAAGAGACGAGAAAGAAACCAACCCACACAACTTAGTTCGAGCTTGACGACCTGTCACCGGAAGTGCAGAAAGGTAAAATTTTTCAACCAAATTGGCATCAGGAGTTGCTACAAAAATATCCAGAGATGATGCACACATGGGTCAAGGCACCATTGCATCTGAAGTACAACCCATGTTGGGGACCTATGCCACGACGCTGATCCTAGATAGCCTTCACAATTAAAGTTCAAAATAATAAGCAGTGCCAAGACTTGCTTCATTATCCTTACTTTACTCCACCCCGTGGCCCCCCTATAGTTGGATATATGATGGCCACAATTCGCCATTGGCTCCCCCGCTTACACAACATGGATGATGTTGCAGCACACATCACGGTCAAGATATTTGACATCATGCAGACTGTGTTTAAGATCTTTCGCCGCATCAAAGCACTACATGTCAGCACCCTGGGATTTGAGGATGGTAACAGGCATATGAGGATGGTAACAGGCATATGATATGAGCACTACGCCATCGCTTCATGTGTGTTATGCTTGGCATTGTTGTCCAAAGTACTTACCGGCATGTTATAAGATGACCTTTGAAGAGATGTTCACAACCGGCTTCTGGGAGTACCATTCTGGGGTTTTTATAAGTAGGCCCACACATCTACTTCAATTATTTACTTGCGAACAACTTGTGTACTCCACACACTACCAGCTTCCACCTCCCGATGAACCTCAGCCCATAGACTGGGAAAAACTTGAAACTGATCTTGCCTAAGGTATTCGCAACGCAGAGCACACCCTCGCTCACGACCTCCTACAAACGTATATCACGTAGGCCCCGCAACAAGGATATGTTGGGGATGACGAACATGAGAGGGAGGGGGGTGTTGGCAGTAGCCAAAGGCATAGACAAAGAGGAAGCATGTGAAGGCAGACCACAAAGAGTCGTGCAGAGCCATGCAGTCTATTTTTTCCAAGAAATGTGTTTTACATTACTTGTTCAAAACCTCAAACATTGATTTTCATCACTTTTGTAACATATGTATATCCACTCAAAGTAAAGTCTGAAGTGTTCATGTGCTTCAAACAGTTTTTGGTTTTGGCTAAAAATCTGTCAGCATGTAAAATGGGCACCCTTCGTTCTGATCGGGGGGAGGGGGGGGGGGAGGGGTATATGTCTTCTGATTTTAATGCATTTTTGGTTGAATGTGGGATAAAACATCACTGCACAGTGCCGTATACACCTCAAGAGAATGAAGTTGTTGAACGGAAGAATAGGTCACTCATGGAGATGGCGAGGTGTATGGTGAAGAGTTAGGTTTTACCACATAGTTTTTGGCTTGAGGCTGTCATGTGTGCATCATATGTACTTAACAGGTGTCCCACTAAAGCAATGCATTCTATCACTCCATATGAGGCTTGGCATGGTCGCAAGCCATATGTTGCTCATCTATGTGTTTTTGGTTGTCTAGCATATGCATTAGTGCCTGAACAAAATTGCAAGAAAATGGATGATAAAGCAACAAAATATATTTTCGTTCAATACAGTTCTAAAAGCAAAGGCTATCGTTTGTATCATCCACATACTAAACACACTTTGGTTAGTCGTGATGTTGTTTTTGTGGAAGATGCTATTCAGCCTTTACTTTCATGTACAAAGGAGACATTTGCCAGCTCCAAAGACAAGTATGCAACTTTGTTGCCTCTTTTTATAGGTGGACAGTCTAGTAATGGTCCTAATGAGGCAACTTATCAGCCTTATGATGTGATGATACATATCATTCTATTTTTTATGCAAATTTAAATGATGCACTTGTTGATGAGAGAGTTGATATTGAGAAGGCAAAAACTATGCCAAAATGATTGGTGCAGATTTTGCGTGAAAGCAAATTAGATGCACCTCTGTCATACCATACTCGTTCAGGCTCTCATAATGCCTCTTTTGCATCAAATTTCTATGCTATGGCTGCCTCTAGTCTTTGTGATGAGAGTGAGCCTGTTTCATTTGATGAAGCACAAAATTCTGAACCTTGGATGGCTACAATGCAATTTGAATATGATGCTATCATGAAAAATGGCACCTGGTCTTTATGTGACTTGCCTCACGGCAAGAAGACCATTGGCACTAAGTGGGTATACAAGATGAAGTGTAAACCTAATGGAACAGTTGACACGTATAAGGCTAGGCTTATTGCAAAGGGCTTACATGGGAAAGAGGCATTTATTTTGATGAAACCTTTGCACCTACATGCCAAATGACTACTGTTCATAGCATCTATGCACTTGCACCTCATCATGGTTGGAATGTACATGAGTTGGACATTAAAACAACATTTATGAATGGTGACTTGCATGAAGAAGTGTATGTTTTTCAGCCCCATGGTTTTGTGCAAAAAGGGCATGAAAACCAAGTATGTAGGTTAAAGAAGGCATTATATGGTTTAAAGCAAGCACCATGTGCTTGGTATGAAAAGATACATGCCTATCTGATCGCACATGGTTTTGAGAACATTCCAACTGAAAGCACCTTATATGTTAAGCATGTTAATGATGTGTTTCTGATCATTGTTGTGTATGTTGATGACATGCTGCTCACTGGTCCTCATGAGAAGCATATTGCTGATTTCAAGGCTGATTTGCATGCATCATTTGAGATGTCTGATTTGGGGCATTTGCATCATTATTTGGGCATTCAATTTATGCAACTTGATGGCGGAATAGCTTTGTGTCAAACGAAATATATTGACACATTATTGTAGCATTTTAGCCTTAAAGATTGTAAACCTATTGCCACTCCTATGGAGACAGGTTTATGATTGAGTCTTCATGATGTTGGAGATGCATTTAATGTTGTTCTCTATCAGCAGGTTGTTGGGTGCTTGATTTACTTATGCATTACTCTACCAGATATTCAGTTTGCTATCTCACAGATGAGAAGATTTATGCATTTCCTAGGTGTCAAACATTGGTAGGCGGTTAAGCACATCTTTCACTACTTGAATGGTACCCGGATACTTGGTTGTTTTATCCCAAGGGGGATCACTACCACCAGATTTGCATCCTTTCTTTGACTCTGACTAGGCTGGTTGTTATGACACTCGTGTGTCCACTAGTGGTCTTTGCTTCATGCTTGGTAGCTCATGCATATCTTGGTTGAGCAAGAAGCATCCTACTGTGGCCACTTCCAATTGTGAGGCTGAGTATAGGGAAGATTTCATAGCGACTATTGAGTGTGTGTGGCTCAGATGCCTTATGTCTGATTTGGGTGTTAGTCAGTCTTCTACCACCACCATCTTCACTGATAGTCAAAGTGCATTGGCAGTTGTGAGGAACCCTGTGTTCCATGCTTGCACTAAGCACATTGAGGTGCACTATCATTATGTTAGGGAGAGATTCTCTGCTGGAGAGATCACCTTGGCATATGTGCCCATGCAGGAGAACATTGTAGACCTTTTCATGAAGGCTCTACCTAGGGAGAAGTTTGAAGCTTTCCACAAAGCTTTGGGCTTACTTCCTTTTGTGGATTGATTCCACATAGCTTGGAACTTCCTTATACATGAGTGCCAGCTCCTTGTTCACCGCATCACTCCCAGGTGGGATTTGTTGATATATTTAGGTAATGATGTGTGTGAACACACTAGGACCTCGGGGCACTTTTTTCCCTCTTTAGGAGGTTTTTTCCCCCGGCTTTTATATACGCTTATAGCCCTAATGGGTTACTTATCTTTGTACATTCTAGTGGTAATAGATTCAGTATTGTGTGTTGTGCTCCAAGCTTCTTCTTCTTCCTTGTGCAACTCGCGTGCTTCCATGGACCTCGAAGTCCAAAAAATCTTAAGGCTAACATGCCTTATTTGGGATGTTAGATTTGGGACATTCACACTATTATTTGGCCATTCACTTTATGCAAGTTGATGCTAGAATAGCTTTGTGTCAAACAAAATATATTGACACATTATTGGAGCATTTTGGCCTTGAAGACCACAAACCTATTACCACTCTTATGGAAAACATTTTACGATTGAGACTTCATGATGTTGGAGATGCATTTGATGTTGTTCTCTATCAGTAGGCTGTTGGATGCTTGATTTACTTATGCATAACTCGATGTGATATTCAGTTTTCTATCTCACATATGAGCAGGTTTATGCCTTGCCCAACTATCAAGCATTAGCAGGTGGTTAAGCACATCTTTCACTACTTGAATGGTACGTGATTGCTTGGATTGTTTTATCCTAAGGGGGATCGCTACCACCAAATTTACATGCTTTTTTTTTACTCTGATTGGGTTGGTTGCTATGAGACTCATGTGTCCACTAGTGATTTTTGCTTCATGCTTGGTAGCTCATGCATATCTTGGTTGAGAAAGAAGCAACCTACAATGGCCACTTCTAGTTATGAGGCTGAGTATAGGGTAGATTTCACAATGACTGTTGAGTGTGTGTGGCTCAAACACCTTATGGCTGATATGGGTGTTGGTCAGTCTTCTACCACCACCATCTTCACTGATAATCGAAGTGTATTGGCAGTTGTGAGGAACCCTATGTTCGATGCTCGCACTAAGCATATTGAGGTGCACTATCATTATGTCAAGGAGAGGTTCTCTACTGGAGAGATCAATTTGGCATATGTGCCCACACAAGAGAATGTTGCAGAACTTTTCACAAAGGCTCTGCCTATGGAGAAGTTTGAAGCTTTTTGCAAAGCTTTGGGCTTACTTCATTTTGTGGATTGATTCCACATAGCTTGGCACTTCCTTATACATGATTGATAGCTTCTTGTTCATCACATCACTCCTAGGAGGGGATTTGTTGATATATTTCGGTAGTGATGTGTGTGAACACACTAGGATTGCTAGGACACTTTTTTCCCTCTTTAAGAAGGGTTTTCCTCCAGCTTGTATATATGTTGGCAGTAGTCAAGGAACCGAAGGAGTTGCAAGACAAGGAAGCCTACGAAGGGAGTCGGAACGAAGAGAAAGCACATGCAGGCACAGTAGTCAAAGAAGATCTGGCAAGTAGGCCATCCAAATTTCTCAGGTATCAAGGAGTTGAGCACACAAGAAGAAGGAGCAAGTAGGGAGCTCCAGGAAATGTATGTCAAAATGTTAGAAGAAATCCCTACAAAAACAGTGATTTCCATCACTAACAATCATTGTAAATACCATTTCTTATTTTTCTAGCTCCATTTTGTGCAAGCCGAGGAGTCCTTGAGCTTGAGGAGCTTTAGAAGTACCTACCTGTCAGTTTTCACATTTTTTAGACTTCGTTTGAACCTCCAAATAGGGTAGAGAACCTAATTTTTAACTAGGCCAGACACTAGGTCTGGACAAGGCCAAAACCTAGTCAAAAACTATAAAAAGAGCTAGAGAGCTCATTTTTCAGGTTAGCTTGTAATTGAATTGAACTTGTATGAGCTTTTGGAAAGTAATTTAAGAACTCCATTGCTTCTCACTCTTTGTCTTGTCGTGTGTGCGCGTGTGTGTGTATGTGTGTGCATGTTTGTGTGCTTCTCACTCACGCACTTGTGCCTTCACTTGCTCGAGGTCTTCATACCATCCTCTTGTCTTCCCGGATTGACATTAAAGGAGGTGCTACTCATCACTGAGCTACACCAAATTTTGGCGCCGTTGCCGGGGATCGAGCTTTGAGGACGAGCGTGTGATGGTAAGACGTAGAGTTGACGCATTGGAGTCATAGGTATTTTCTTCATTTTTATCTATTGTCTTTTGTTTTTCTCACCACCATCATCATCCTCACCATCTCCCACATCCATCTCCATCATTGTGAAAAATTTCAGTTTTTGGTCATATCACCACACCCATACCATTCCCCTCATTTCACTTGTGAGAGAGAGCGTTTGTGTCCTTGTGATTTTCTGTGTTTTTTGAGATTTTCTGCAGGAATCAGCATCCCCAGCAACTGCACCAGCTCCAGCAGGTAAAAAATTTGACTGTGCAGGTCCCGAGGCATTGACCTCTGTCAATCGCGACCGACAGAAAAAATGCTCTATTTGCTAAACAAAGTGCATAACCATGATCTACAGGCCTAGAGCTTCCCAAGAATGTGTTTAACTTTTTGAAATTCCTCAGATTTCTGTCAATCGCGATCGCTCTGTCAATCACGATCGACAAACCACGACGGACAGACCTGTCAATCGCGATCGACCACTCAATCGCGACTGACAGCCCCCGACGCCTCTGTCAATTGCGACCGACAGAGTCAACGACCGATTGACCACGATGGACAGATTATACACGTGACACGTGTCAATCGCGATCGAGCCATCAATCGCGATCGACCAGTCAATCGCGATCGACCAGTCAATCGCGATCGACCAGTCAATCGCGACTGACAGCCCCCGACGGATCTGTCAATCGCGACCGACACAGTCAACGATTGATTGACCACGACGGACAGACCCTCGCGAAGGACCTGTCAATCGCGATCGACTCATCAATCGCAACTGACAGAGTCAACGATTGCTTGACCACGACCGACTGGAAATCCGGGGCACGTGTCAATCGCGATTGACCCATCAATCGCGACTGATAGCCACGACGGACCCATCAATCCCGACTGACAGCCACGACGGACCCATCAATCACGACTGACAGCCACGACGGACCTATCAATCGCGACCGACACGTCCATCGCGATTGACCTATCAATCGCGACTGACAGAGCTTGCGAACACGATTGAAGGGCAAATTGGGCCAATTTTTTAGGGCAAAAAATAGTGGTCCATTCTTGACAAATTGTGGGACAAATACTAGGATTTATCATTGCATTGTGAGGCCATTACACAAAGTATTTCGAGAAGTTCTGTTTGCTTGCTAACCTGTTTAATATCCTAATTTGGCCCCAAAACCCTGAGTGGACATAACTTCCTCATACGAAATCCGATTACGGTGATTTTTGTTTTGTTGGAAAGCTCGTGGGGAATACAACCGGTTTAGGGTAATTAGAAGTTGACCATATCCTGGGGTAGGAAAAATTGAGGGTCCCTTGGGATTGTTTTCCATAAGGGCAAAAGGCAATTGGGTCTGTGAATTACATGCATGAAAATGATCTGTCTGTCATCTGAATTCAATTCTTGAGCTAATTGTGGACTTTTTCAGGTTCTTTGAGAGCATCGAAGGGTACTCGAAGCAAGAGTAAGTGTGAGCTTGGGTACACGCTTCCTGAGCATACAACGGCAACCAAGGGAAGAACTTAAGGTTCTTTGAGAGCATCGAAGGGTACTCGAAGCAAGAGTAAGTGCGAGCTTGGGTACACGCTTCCTGGGCATACAAGGGCAACCAAGGTAAGAACTTAAGGTTGGAAATTCTCAACACCCTCTGTCAATCCCTAGCATAGGCTAAGTACGGATAGAGGTTTTGATTAATTAAGAACACGTTAAGAACAACCAAGTCCAAGAACTCTAATCACTCAAGTGCAAGTGCTAGGAGATTACAATTGCGAAACAACCTAAGGGAAAAGAAAATTAAATTGAGCGACTGCACTCAAAGTACGATAAAAACTTAAGTGTTCCTTGCGACGAAGATTAATTGGACAAGAAGTGACACCCTAAGGGATTAAAAAAGAACAAGTGACTGATACAAAAGAACTTGGCAACGCAAGTGTACTTGGGAAAATTGGGATTCTTCAATTGGGCTTATGAACCTTAGATCAGGTCGACACCTAGGGAGAGATAGACAAAGTCTTAGATCTTCAGAGGCTAGTGTCAATCATACTGCTAGGTCTTGGGCCCAGCAATTGAGCCATCATTCGTACTACCCTAGCTCTGAGACGAGCGAGTCTGAGATGTCCCATGGTATGGAGAGGCCTACGGGAAGTTCTGCAGTGCCATATTTACATAGGGTAGAAGGCCCTTACAAGACGCAATCCGAATACCTCAGGACCAACCGATTAGGTGCTAGCATCTATGAGGACGGCCTAGGAAGATCTGTGGTCCAGATTAAAAACCCTGACCAATCCATTGGACTAGAGCGCCCAGTTGTCAAGTTCGAAAATGGAGCATACCTGGATAAAGAAGGAACCATATACGTAGTCACCAGTCACCCGGAGAGGACAGATGAATTCGGGAATGTGATCCCTGAAACGGACTTAGATGACCTAGAGCAAGGAAACATGGGTGTGGAACCTAGGACCCCCCGAGGCAAATCTGTTCTCACTAGGATTATCACACCAGAGTGGATTCCCCAAGACAATAAGAGCATAGATCTACTCCTAAACTGAGAGACTGATGAAGCCTTTTGGAGATATAGACCTAATCAGCCGAGTGAGGTAGGAACAATCATGATATATGAGTTCAAAGATCCTGATACTCCAGGTAGAGTGACCTACTTAGATCACTCTTCAGAAAGGGTCTTTGTGGTTACAGAAAATGATAGGCATGCTTACACTTGGAAAGGTGAATTCATTTTCCCCCAACCGAGATCGAATGTGTCATTTGGTCACCAAGGAGCAGGAACCTCCCATACTCATGGAACTCAAAGAGACAGACATAGAGATAGACCAGAGGTAAGCTTTGCCAACCCAATGGGAAGAGACAGAACGAGAACAGAAACAAATAGAGTGGAACCTGAAGGATTTAGAGCCCCAAGGAATCAAAGGAATACGGATGACTTCCCTCTGCCAAGGCCTAGGGAACACGCCAGGATTTTGAGACCGACTCAGCTAGTTAAGTCCATGAAGAATTACTTCGATGGCACAGGAGACCCATATGATCATGTGGCCGAGTTTAGGCAAGCCTTGAGAGCTGAACAAGTTGAGGACCTATTCACGCAGTATAATGCCTTTGGTCTAACACTTAGGAACACAACCCTTACGTGGTTTCAACCCTTGAATGAGAGACAGTTCAGGAGCATAGACCAACTCTTGGAGGCTTTCATCACCGAATTCTCCAAAAGTGGCATAAGACATAATACTTCCTCATTGATCTACAGCTTCAAGCAGACCCCCCAGGAGACTGTGAGACTTGCAGGAAGAAGGTTTAGGCAATATCTTGAGAGATGCCCTGTCCCTGAGTTACCCACACCAGCTAAACAAGTGGCTTTATTCTTGGATGGATTGCTAAGTACAAAGTTGCGCTCCTATGTGTACTTAAAGGACCCTAGGACTATAGAAGAGTGTGTACGCATGTGCATTGACATTGAGGATAACCTAGGGGAGGAACTAGAGCTTTCAAAAATCTACAAAGATTTCGATAGTGCATCTAGCCTCTCTTCCTCGCAATCCACATCAATTGAGGAACTTGCGGAGAAAGTAGCCCAAAAACTAGGTGTCTCTAGTAAACAAATTCCTAGATTTGCCCCAGTAAAAAGGTGCTATACTTGCGGTGGTGACCATATGGCAAACGCATGTCCCATCATGGCTCAACCCCAAGTGAATCCTAGCAGCCAATATTGCACCACAGAACGGAGATACACAAATCACACAGCACAAGATTGCCCATACAATAGGCAAGCAGTTAGACAAACCTACTCTCAACCCTATCCACAACAGGGAAGATACCAGAACCAGTACCCCCCACAACAATATGGTAGACCGCAGCAACCCTATCAACAACCCTACCAGAACCAACAAAGACCACAACCTGTGTTAGCTCAACAACCTCCAAACCCAGCTAATATGATTCCTGTAAAGTATGCAGCAGCTGAGGAAAATTTGGATAGAGCTATAGTCCTAGTAACACCATTAACTTCAGAAAGTGATCCCAGTGAACATAGCTTTGATTCTACGCATGTTGATAGTCCCCAGGCTTATTACATGCAGTCTCCTGAACATGGTGAGTCCTACTATAGTGAAGAACCAAGTGAACCTAGTTGGGAGCCAGAGTACACAAATGTAATGTACACAAACCCTAACTCTAGGCCCCAGTCTAGGCAGGTAAGACCTCCATTCCCTAGAGGACCATGCTACAGATGTCAGGGAGATCACCTCATTCGTGATTGCCCCTTACCTCCACCTACACAACCCCAATCAGTAACAATACAAGGCTTTTGTCAAGACTGCAAGAAGGAGCATCTCTTACGAGATTGCCCTATGAATCCCAATAATATGCCAAAAATAACCCCAATTAACGTTATTGGGTTAGTTGTAGACTCAACAGGAAGTGTCACTTCCACTACACCAGTGCAAGTGGTCACTAGGGCCTAGGCTTTGCAACAGAACGCAGGAATAGGTTAGGAGAAGAGTGCAGAGGTTAGTGAAACTGAGAGCATAGCCAAGAAACGGTCGAGAGCCTGGAGGGATAGTCGAGAAAGAATGAAAAGACAATGGTCTAAAAAGATGAGCGACTTAGAAGAAAGCATAAGAGAAACAAAAGCCAAGGAACTCACCTCTCAAACAAACTCTCACCTACCACCACCACCCTCACTTCCATCACCATCTAACCCACCATCTGTCCACCTACCTCAGACCATCCCACCACCCCCTAGAGTAGGATCAGTGTTAGCTGACCCCACTCCTGAAGACATAGACATGATGCTTAAGGCATATCAGGCCAGAATCCAAGAAGGGCCAAATGTGACGGATCATGACAAGTGCTACCCTAGAGCTGACCTAGAGATAGAGAGAACCAAGCTATGTGCGAAAATGGTCGCATTGGCTCAGACCATGTTTGAAGCCAGTCGCCTTTTCAACTACTCAGGCTCAGCTAAGACACAATTGCACTTGGATGGACTCCTAGAGAAGTTAGAGAGCATAATTGCAAGATCTGCCAAGGAAGAAAAAAATCAAGAAAGAGAGGAGGCAAGCAAAAACAGAAGCCATCCCCCACAGGAAGCTTATGTGCCCAATTCCACTGAACCAAACACCTCCTCTTCTATGAATAGGTTCACTCCAGAATTCCTACGAGAGATTCAAGAAGACAAATGGGCTAAAGAAAGTGAAGTCCCCCCTCCCATTGAACTTGTGGATGACACACAGGATCAATTCCCACAAGATATTCCCTCTATTTATGGAGAGCAGGAGAGCACCCAGTCCCAAGAGAGATTAGACTTTGAGTCTAATCCTTTACATTATTTACCCCACTTCACTGGCCCATGGGAAGCCAAGTCGACCTATATGAGAGCACCCACAGTCATGATAAGAAACGAAGATTCAATCATACCTAGGAATACAGAGGTAGTAAAGAACACTAAGGTGCAGTGAAATCTCACTTTAGAAGAGCTACTCAAAGTCAAGCCAGAAGTGTGGAAACACGTAGCCAAGCAAGTGCCAGACATAGCGAAATCGCGTTCCCAGGTAGGATCTCAAAGAACAGTGCCAGAAATACCCTTGGACAAGATAGGAGACATGAGCGAGGGAGAAGAAGGAAACACCTATCTCCCCATCACTCATCAGGGATACACATCCAAGGCAATTTTGGACTCAGGTGCAGGAGTTGCAATTGCTACAACTTCCCTCTGGAAGCGTTGGGGCAAGCCAGCACTCCGACCGACGAGAATGAAATTGCAGATGGCCGATGGCCATATTGAGAGGCCCTTGGGATTGCTAGAAGTCATAACTCTCACTACATGTGGTGTCGAGTTTGAGCATACATTTGCTATATGTGATTTTAGCAAAAATCATGCATATGAAATGATCTTGGGAAGACCATTTATGCGACAGTTGCAAGTGGTACAGGACTGGGGAACCAACTCCTTGTACTTGCAACACTTAGGTGTTACGACCAAAGTCAATCTCAAAGATTACTCTCATAGAGATGTCCCTCCTATCCAATGGAATCCCATCCATAGAGCCAAATATGATACGGAATCTATGCATTCCATAGGATCAGGATCCTCATGGATGCATGAAGACACCCACTTATGGATGTGCAAAGTGGCAGTAGAAGAAGAGAAAAGAGAAAAAGCCAGAGAGGTAGGTGCAAAAGAAACACATAGATCAATTCAAGACCCAGCATATGCACCTGTAGTCTTTCCTGACGAAGAATTTGAACCCCACGGCTGGGCAGAAATCCTAGCAACGATGGATGTAGCCATCAATGAAGAACAATGGACACCCCACTGTGATGAGGATGGCTATGACATTTCAGTCTTCTCAATAGAGCCAATCATGGGAGATGCAGTGTTAGAAGAGTGTGAACCTAGCCCTGAGGCATTTGAGGATGCAAGTGACTCCGATCTAGAGTCAATCATTATGGACCCACCTTTTGCATCAGATGAAGAATACTTCTATGAAGTAGAATTTCAACCCAAGAGGCACAGAGAGCTTACAAATGATGTAAGCCTAGCCACACATGTGACCCCGAAGGAAGAAGGAAAGAAAAGAAAGAAGAGAGAAGTCACACCAGAAGAGGAAGAATCTTTGTTTGAGGTCCCGAAAAATTTTAAGAAATATGAGATAGATGACAGGAGAGTCATGATCAGAATGCCTAAACGAGAGGCACGATCAGGAGAGGCCTATGATAACAAAGAAACCACCAAGAAAATAGTCGTAGCTCTAGAAGAAGGAGAGGAGAGATGCACGTACATAGGCCATGACCTAACAGAGGAAAAAGAGCATGCGTTAATAGCCTTGCTAAGAGAATACAGAGATGTATTCCCTTGGAGTTACAAGGATTTGAAGGGCGTTGATCCAGACATATGCTCACACACTATCCCCATGACCCCAGATGCCAAACCTTCTAAGCAAAAGCCATACACATATAATGATAATTATGCTGCTAAGATCAAAGAGGAGATAGATAGACTGGTTGAAGCTGGATTCATCTATGAAATTGAGCACACTGAGTGGGTATCCCCCATCGTTGTGGTGCCCAAGAAAAATGGAAAGTTGCGTGTATGCATTAACTTGAAGAAGGTCAATGCAGCCACAATTCAAGATAACTATCCGCTTCCTATCACAGAACATCTCTTAGAAAGAGTGGCAGGCAAGGAAGTGTACAGCTTCCTTGATGGATTTTCGGGCTACAATCAAGTAGCCATAGCTCCAGAAGATCAGCATAAGACCGCTTTTGCCACAGAGTGGGGTATATTTGCCTTTCGTGTAATGCCATTTGGGCTTACCAACGCACCTGCAACCTTTCAGAGACTGATGTGTCACGTATTTAAAGAGTTCTTGAGGAAGAATTTGGAAGTCTATGTTGATGATCTCTGTGCTCATTCCAACATTAGACAGACACATATACCAGAACTCAGACAAATCTTTGACAAATGCAGAGAATATCAAGTCTGCCTAAACCCAAAAAAGTGCATTTTTATGGTTAGGCAAGGCAAGATTCTGGGACACATAGTGTCAAAGAATGGCATATCCACTGATGAAGAGAAAGTGGGAGCCATAGCCGAGTTACCTAGGCCAAAGAATGTCAAGGAAGTACAAGCTTTCATGGGGCATTGTGGTTATTACCGACGGTTTATACACATGTATGTCATCATAGCAAAGCCTCTATAAGGACTTTTGACTAACTTTGAGTGGACTGATGAATGTGAGCATTCCTTCAATGAGCTTAAACGGCGATTATGTTCAGCACCAATCTTGACTACACCAGATTGGAACAAGCCCTTCCATGTGCATGTGGATGCATCCAATTATGCCATTGGATGTGTGCTTGCACAACCTACTGGTGAAGGTAATATGGATCTCCCTATTGCCTATGCCAGTAGACAGTTGAATGCTGCTGAACGGAACTATACAACCACCGAACGAGAAGGATTAGGCATGGTGTACGCGGTCAAAAAGTTTAGACACTATTTGCTTGCAAATAAGCTCAAATTTTTTACTGATCACCAAGCTCTACTGTATCTGGTAAACAAGCCATGTAATACAGGCAGATTAGTAAGATGGTTTCTCTTACTAATGGAATATGACTTTGAGGTAGTAGTGAGGAAAGGCAGGACTCATTTGAGAGCAGATCATCTCTCTAGGCTCACATCTGGAGAAGCCCCACAAGGAGTGTCAGATGACCTTCCTGATGCTTACTTGTTTAATTTGGAAGTTGTACCTTAGTGGGCTAAGCCATTAGTGCCAGTACTGACCTACGGGCCTAATCACCCGGTCATAAACACTCAAGGTAGAGAAGTAGTGAAGGCCCAGAAGTACCATATCATGGCAGGAAGCATGTACAAACAAACAGATCACGGGATCCTGGCTTGTTGTGTGAACGAGGATGAGTACGCTAAATGGTTGCAATTGGCACATGTAGGTGCATTAGAGCAACACTACTCAAAGCAACGAACCCTACATACACTAAGGAGACTCGGAGTGCATTGGCCAACTATGGAAGCTGATGTCCAAAAGTTGTGCAAGGAATGCCCAATCTGCAGCACTAAACCACCTGTGGAGCATGCCACTCTTGATCAAGTGTCCATAGTGCCAGATTGGAGTGAACCACTAGTATCCTTCTTGAGGACGAAAACATTCCTCAAGAAATGACATTGGCCAGACGAAGAAGTCTAGAACAGGAAGCCCTAGATTACTCACTCATTGGTGATGATTTGTACAAACGTGGTAAAGATGGTTACCTCAGACTATGTGTCCATGAGAGTGAATATCTCAAGATCTTGGAAACTGCTCACCAAGGTGTAGCAGGAGGACACTTTGGACCAGAACGGGTGATCAAGGCAATACTATTTGCGGGCTTCTGGTGGCCGACCCTTCACATGGATGCCCATACCTATGTGAAACGGTGTGATGTTTGTCAGAGAACTCAATATCCTATACGCAAAGATGAGATGCCACTGAAACCTATGATGGGTGGACATGCATTCTCTAAGTGGGGAATAGACTTTGTAGGTCCTATTAACCCCCCAGCCAAGGGTTCACATGCTGAATACATCATTGTTGCCACAGATTATTTAACCAAGTGGGTAGAAGTGAAAGCTACGACGAAGAACGATGCACAAACTACAGCCAAGTTCTTATTTGAGAATGTATTCACAAGATACGGGCTACCTATAGAGCTAGTAAGTGATAGAGGCACTCACTTCTTGAATGAAGTTATTGAAAATCTGCTCCAAGAATTCTTGGTAGTACATAAGAAGTCTGCCCCCTATCACCCACAAGCTAATGGCCAGGCCAAAAGCACCAACAAGATTCTATGCAATGTGCTTACCAAATTGGTGAATAATAAACGCTCTGATTGGGACAAACAGTTACATCATGCTGTTTGGGCATACCGAGTGGCCTATAAAACGGTACTCCAAGCCACACCTTTTCAAATGGTATTGCAAAATGCGGTGCTACCTTTGGACTTCTTGATTCCCACATTAAGAGTAGCACAGGAGCACGAGTGGATGGGTCATGAACTCTCTTCGAGACTTTTTGACCTAGAACGATTAGGTGAAACCAGACTAAGAGCTGCAGTAGGAATATATGCAGCTAACAAACGACAGAAGGCGTACTTTGATGCCCATGTTAAGGATAAAGGATTAAAGGCCGGAGACTTAGTTCTAGTCTACACTTTGAAACAACATGCAAGAAAATTAGAGAAACGTGGCTATGGACCTATGATTATAAATAGGATTTCAACGAGTGGAGCAGTACAACTGGCCACTTTAGAAGGCGATATTCTCCCTAGCTACATCAGCGGGTGCAGAGTCAAACTGTATCAGGAACCTCTCACAGAAGAAATGCTCAGTCGACTCAACACTGCTAAGAAACGCAAAGAAGAAGAAAAACGAGTTCGAGAAGAAGCTCAAGCGGAAGCTTTAGAACGCATCAGAAGGATGAAGTTGAGACGGCAAGGTAGGGATCAACCTCGGACAGGTGCCTATGAGGATCCAGGATATCATGTGGCAATGTGTGAAGTCTCAGGAATAAGTTCCCAAAGAATAATAGATCGACGTCCTTTTGTGACTTTAGAGATAGGACAAGGAGTTAGTGCAAAAACCGTGCGAGCATTAATTGACTCAGGTGCAGCCACTAGTGTGGTGAGACTTTCTTACTGTCGAGAATTGAAATTAACAGTCAATCCTATAGAAGCATATCTCATAGGATTGGGAGGTGTGGAAACCCCTTGCATGGGCGAGGTGGAACTTCCCCTCTCCATTCAAGATGTTCCAATGACAGTTAGGGTACTAGTGTGTCAAGATGAGGACCTCACTGAGCCTCTGGTCTTGGGTCAAGACTGGATCTATGACCAGGCAGTCAACTTAAACCTAAGAAGTGGACTTCTTCAAGTATGGGTGAATCAGAGTAGAATTACAGTTGAGTTAGATAATGGAGCACTCAAGGAACTAGAAAAGGCACGGACTCCTGGTCCTTCCAGGGATACACAATGAAGTTGACCATGCTATTCTTGTCCCAAGCTATGTGATGCAGAGGAATGGAGATCTCAATAAAGAAGTCAAGGCCTCGACGGAACTCTCTTCTTTTCCAAAGGCCAAAGGGAGGCAGCAACCAAAGGCAGACCAATTACTGAAGACTACCTATGCGGGAGGCCAAAAGAACGTGCGAAGCAGAATGACTCAGCCATTAAAACAACTGTGGGTGCGAAAAGGAGAGCGGCCTATTACAGTCAAGCGACAACAATCATCTCAACTTCCTATTAGTAATCAACGACATGATACTAATCAGAAGACTTCCAAAACTTCTTTTGAGAAAGTGAAAACTATCTGGGTACCCAAGAAGTCGATGAAGGCTGGCCCACAATCAAGACAAATTTGGGTGCCTAAGGCTTGCGTGCGGGCTCAACTAGTCCCGCACGAATCACATCATACACGACAGGGTTCACTCACTCAAGGAGCCGGTACCCACTCTTGTTTAATACGCACGAACACACAGTCGCCCAGAAGCACGCACAGACTCACTTGTAAATGGGTCCCAAAAACGCATCATCCCCACGCAGAATTACTCATAAAACCCTCCAGAGTCTCCACAAAACCAAAACCGAAAGCCATCCATTGTGTTTGGCAACCTAAGACTTGTAATAAACCCCCCGACCCCATTTGCAAATTCATCTCCACTTGCTAACTACATCACTCATACACTGCATCTTTCCATCGAGCTCCTAGGACTATCCATTCATTAACTACACACACAGTCATCAAGCACTCACTGACCCACTAACCCATTACTCACCTCATGATAATGTTGTAACGGGGACAAAAAGTGTTCTATCATGTCCATTACAATATTAACGCATGATCTATATTCTCACAGAACCAGCAAGAAAGCGATAACAATGGCAGAAGCAGGAGGCCCCAGTTCCCAGGCAGGGTCTAGCGCACAGATTGTGGACATTGAAACCCTTCTCCTGGAACCACCCCTCACCGAAAGACCTCAGGAACTTCAAGCTGTGCATGTTCTCCCGATTCAGGATCCTCCTCAGGGACACACTTCTCAAGTGGGGAAACATGCTCATTGGTTTAGTGATGTCGCAGGGCCATTGGGTGATGGCACCTATTTCTGGGAGGTAGAAATTGAATTCAATGGCAAATGGGGACATTACCATTTTTTCACTCGCAAATTTGAAAACTATCAGAATGCCGAAGTAATGCGATCGGTTTGGACCAAAGCTGGATTGGATAACTACTTCAGAGCACACTTGCCTAATCCAGATTTCCTTCGCTGCTCCTATTTTATCAGTACCATCACTCCTAACAGGGCCAAGGGAGGCGATAGTACTTTTGTGCTACCCTCACTATTGCCAGGCCACGAACTCAAGAGATTCAAACTGACCCTCAATTTGGGATGGGCAGCATTGAACATGCAAAGAATGCATATCCCCACTGAGAAAGAAACGATGGTTCCAGGCAGGATGAAGCATAAGGAGCTCAACAAACTGAAGGACATGGTAGCAATGACACCTACCATTGCTCTACACCTACGAACTATCATGCAGCATTTTGCCTTTCCCGCCCAAGAACGATTCACCATGCCACCAAAGAAGATATGGTTCAGCTTGTACTTGGCAGAGACAGAGAACCTCACCATCAACATACCGCACTGGGTCATCGATCAGATACACCTAGCACATCAACGGTGGAATAAGAAGCAGAAAAATGTACTTCATGGATGTTGTGCCTTGACAAGAATAATTTACAGGTGCTTAGCGTACGACGTACCCATTCAAAGAGCACTAGTATGGTCCAGGGCTCAAGAGTTCCAAAGACGACTATCAACAGCGGGTCCTCCATCGAAGAAGATGAGAGGGGGAGTTCAATTACCATGCGCTCAACCAAGGGGAGCCACTACCACACCCGAGGTGACTCCTCCACAAACGAGGCGTGTCCGACCATTCACCATTCGCCTACCCAGACCAAGTGCAGAAGGACCCAACTTGGTGTTCCCTCCTATTCCAATAGACTTGGAGTCCCCTCAAGGTTACACCCTTGCTGATTTAACAGATGAAGAGATCGCCCGATTGATCAATGAATCTAACCTAGAGACAGAAGCAGAGTAGACACAAGGACAACAACCCACGGCTACCACTTCAGCCCCGACCCAACCGGGGGTAGTAGAAGTAGACGACGATGAAGAAGAGACAAAAGAACAAGAGGCACACGACGAATATGATCAAGAATATGAAGAACTTTCAGAACTAGCAAGTGCCCCGGCATACTCGGCACAAATAAAAAGATTATATGAAACCATGAAGCGAGTCCAGGAACAACACAAGCTGTCACTAGAAACAAGAAAAATGATCATGAGCCAAATGTTAGCCGAGGAAGGGGTGGATGACATGTTCATCGAATCCATGAACCTGCACGCTGACGCAGTGGGGTTAGATGAGGTTGTTCATGCAGCCATGACTTATATTCATCGATCTGAGAAGCGAGTGCCTACCCGTCCCATGCGATCTGGAAAACAAATACACATCAATGTATCAGAACCAGGAGGCAACACACAAACAGAAGAACATCAGGAGGAACTACTCTCACCACCCACCTCACCTCTCAATACACATGTCACATCACCACCTGGCACTACCACACCTATTTTTGCCATTACCACAGTTATCATGGGAATTCCTCTCTCTCCCGGCATCCAATTCGGAGGAGTTACCATGCCCATCTTCACGACACTCTTCACAAATATCACATCCACCCCACCCACTGTTCCCATCTATACAGTCACACACACATTTGACACAATGGAGACCTCACGAGTCACAGCACCACTCCCACCCCCCACACAACCTCAATCTCCCATACCCCCTCCACCTACCTCACCTATTGACTCCACAGCATTCACAATTCCCTTCCCCTTCCCCATCCCTCCTGCATCTTCATCTCTCCCTGCATCGTTTAATGTAAATAGTATATTCCTAGCATTACATCACTGTGTGTATCAACTTCAAAATGAGTACAGGGATCTAGAAGACCGTCATCATCAGCTGACGACGAATCATCAACAATTACAAAGACGACTTACAAGGTTAGAAGAAGAAAATGCGGAACTCAACCAACACTACACCACCCTCGAGCAAGCTCATCAAACCCTCCTGGAGACACCACAACCATCACAAGAGTCAGGTGTCAAGCAACTCAAAGCCTTACTGGAGGTTTACCAAACAGATAACCTGATAGTTCGACGGAATTTAACTCTACTCCGAAAACACATGGCTACGGCCCTTGAAGAAAACAAACGTCTGCAAAAACAAAACGAAGAAAACCTTGAAGCTGCCATGGAAGGCTCCCCCCATGAAATCGACCCAGAACAATTCAAAGCGGTTCCCTCAGAAACCATGAAAACCATCTTGGAAAGCTATGCTGATTTATTAGAAGCACATGATGATTTGGAAAGGGAACAGGATGAACTACGTATTCAGCTTAGGGAACAGGAAATGCAACCCAAAGTCATAGAAACGAACTCGACTTTAGAGGAAGTAAAGGCATTGACAGAGCAGGTGGTGGAGCTACAGAAAAAGTTACTGGAATATGAAAGGCAGCCCTCTCCAGTGGTAGAACCAGAGCCTGAGGACTTAGTACCTATTCAGGTGGACGAAACGTATGAGGAACCATATGTTCCTATGCCGATGCCAGGTGGTGAACAAACCTCAGAAGGAATGGACACATTAGAAGTTGAAGTACCTGAATGGCTCCAGACACTAGAGAAAACAGCAACAACCCATGAAGATCGAGTGGCAATTCAAATCCAATCCATGGCAAAGATAGAAGACACTATCATAAAGTCCGAATATTTCCGCAGCATGTCTCATCATAGATGGATCGGCACCAACGACGATCAATATGTGCCATATTGTGTACTCCTTGCAGATTACAACGTGGAGATCCAACGCAGATGTGGCAAAGCTCCAACTTTCGCCACACAATTTGGGCCGGATGATATCCCAGAAAGTGCCAAGAAAGGATCCATTCATCAACCCACCTGGAGGATCCGTCTTCTTGAAACCTACCCAGAGATGGTTCGTACTTGGACTAATATGCCACTTTTTATTAAATATAATCCTTGTTATGTTCCAGTCTTCCGCAGACGCACGTAGCCAGAGTTTACAATTGCCGTCAAGAACATCAAAGGTTGCGCAAAGTGGTTAAACTATGTTTATCTGGCACCTCCTCAAGGACCTCCCACTGTGAATTACATGATTTCTACCATCCGTCACTGGAGCATTCGACTACGGAACACCCCCGATGTGATGGCCCAGATGTGCATGAAAGTCTTTGAACTAATGCTAATCACATTCAGGACATTCAAGAATAGTTAAAGACCCCCACTTCTCAGGTGTTGGATTTCTTACAAGAAACCAAGATCTGGTATACGACATGAGCACCACCCCATCAATAGAGGTAATATATGCTTGGCATGCCCGAATAAAGTACCTCCCAGCTTGCTTTAAACAGACATTCGAGGAGATGTTCGTGACAGGATTCTGGGAATATCACTCAGAAATATTTGTACCCAGGCCCTCACATCACCTCCACTTATTCACTATGGAGAGAACCATCCATTCAGAACAACTGCGGGTGCCACATCCGGACGTACCAGGACCAGTGAACTGGGATGCATTGTTAACAGATCTAGCACGGGGGCTCAGATTAGAAGAACACCACCTCGCTGTCGATGTCGTCCAATATTATGTCCAACGCACAACTAGACAAGGGTCTGTCAGAGACGACAGACGCGAGAGAAGGGGGGGTGTTGGCAGTAGTCAAGGAACCGAAGGAGTTGCAAGACAAGGAAGCCTACGAAGGGAGTCGGAACGAAGAGAAAGCACATGCAGGCACAGTAGTCAAAGAAGATCTGGCAAGTAGGCGATCCAAATTTCTCAGGCATCAAGGAGTTGAGCACACAAGAAGAAGGAGCAAGTAGGGAGCTCCAGGAAATGTATGTCAAAATGTTAGAAGAAATCCCTACAAAAACAGTGATTTCCATCACTAATAATCATTGTAAATACCATTTCTTATTTTTGTAGCTCCATTTTGTGCAAGCCAAGGAGTCCTTGAGCTTGAGGAGCTTTAGAAGTACCTACCTGTCAGTTTTCACATTTTTTAGAATTCGTTTGAACCTCCGAATAGGGTAGAGAACCTAATTTTTAACTAGGCCGGACACTAGGTCTGGACAAGGCCAAAACCTAGTCAAAAGTTATAAAAAGAGCTAGAGAGCTCATTTTTCAAGTTAGCTTGTAATTGAATTGAACTTGTATGAGCTTTTGGAAAGTAATCTAAGAACTCCATTGCTTCTCACTCTTTGTCTTGCCGTGTGTGCGCGTGTGTGTGTATGTGTGTGCATGTTTGTGTGCTTCTCACTCACGCACTTGTGCCTTCACTTGCTCGAGGTCTTCATACCATCCTCTTGTCTTCCCGGATTGACATTAAAGGAGGTGCTACTCATCACTGAGCTACAATATACACATATAAACCTAATGGGTCGTTTATCTTTGTACATTCTCTTGGTTATACATTTAGTATTTTGTGTTGTGCTCCAAGATTCTTCTTCTTCTTCCTTGTGCTATTCACATGCTTTTACAGACCTCAAACTCCAACATCTTGATGACGACAAAATCTAGGAGAAGGGAGTTGTTGGAATAGAAACTCTCAGAAGTAGATATAACTAAAGAAAAGGACGAGAAGAAGGTTAGGATCATGAAAAAGGAAAGTTAAGGAGTTACATGGAGATGTCAGTTTGAAGCCAATGCCAAGTGAGAGCCATAAATTTTCCATATTCCCCTTTAATTTGGCCATTTACACCTAAAAGTACCCTATCAAAAACATTCTCAACGCCTATTGTTGCAATTGAATATCACATTTGTAAAAGAAAAGGAGTCCTCAAGCTTATATAGTGGTATTTTTAGTCATTATATATTTTTTTGAATTTTTTTTAAATCTAGAATCCGAGGTCATATGGAGGTTTAGGACCAATTTTAAGCTAGGGTGGATACTGGAATGTGCACACCATCTAGTCTTTAAAATTGTCTATAAAAGACAATGGACTCTCATTTTTTAGAGTTAACTCATTAAGACTAGCTTGTCGTCTAGTCTTTAAAATTGTCTATAAAAGACAATGCACTCTCATTTTTTAGAGTTAACTCATTAAGACTAGCTTGTTAGCTCTTTTATTCACTACAACATATCGAGGGTATACCGAGGCTGCTACCGAGGAAAATGAACGGGCATGATTTCTTTGCGACATTGGTATTAGAGTCGATATACGCATCGGAAAGAAAGCATCGGTATGCACGCCGGTATAAGCATCGGTATAACCGTCGGTATATATGCCGGTATTACCGATGCATATATCGATGCCTGTACCGACGCCCATACTGAGTGTACCGACGCCTATACCGACGTCCATACTGGGGCTACCGATGCGTATACCGACGACTGTATCTGCACAAATTTTTTTGGGCAAAGTGTGTTGTCTTTTGCTACAGCATGATGTTGTTTAGCAAAAGACAATACACTCTGCCCAATTGAGTACATGTGTTATGTACTCTAATGGCAACCAAAACATAAACTTATATGAGCAAAAATGAACAATGAATCATGTACAGAAAGTTGTATATTCCATAAATGAAAAATGTACAAAAGTGTGGCAAAGCACTTCTATATAGGAATCGAATACAAAATTATGGTACATCATTGCCACATAGGAGTGTAATACAAAATTGTGGCAATGTGACAAAACACTTCCATATAGGAATCGAATACAAAATTATGTTACATTGTTGCCGTATGCGAGTGTGATACAAAATTGTGGCATTGATCAAAATATTTACACCTACAATCCTGCAACAAAACATATGTATAAAATAAGACCAATTAACATGACATTTATAAACAACAACTAAAAACATGAAACCAAGATATAACTTTACCTAATCAAGAATATTCTCCCATGAGACGATTGCACCACATCCCTCTAAGTCTTGTAACAGTGCAGTCAGTCCATGTCGATATCCATATGATTCTTCAGTTCACGTCGAAGAACGACCCACTGCCAACTCATATAATAAATATTTAAAATGTTAGATGAACATACATAATGTGCTTAACACAAACAAGTTCAATAATTAACATGATACTTACAAATTGGTAGCGCATACTGTCGTATTCGCCGCTACCTAAATGCGACGTTCCAATCGTATCTAAACGTGTGGCTGCCGCATCTCTTTGTTGACGATATCGATCAGGAGTATGTTGCTGCTCATCCTGAATCGGTTCCCATTCTTCAACATCTAGCCATACAAACTTCGGTAAGCCTGCTCTAAAAGCATCGCAAGCTTCCGATCGTCGATGAGACATCACCTGGTGTGCCGTATGCTGAATCCATTCGGAACTCACATGATAGGACTCCCAGGTGCTGGCTGGTACTCTTCATATATGGATTGTGTGATATGATTTTTAGAGTCCCTATCTTGTTCGCTCCATTTTAACATTACTGAATGACCGAATTCGATGGAGCAAAGTTGTCGAATGCGCTAACGCATTGACTTTTCGGCCGCATCCATAACTTGAGCTCCATTACGGATATGATATATCTTGGAGTCGTCATGATCATGCACTCCCCAAGGTGTACGTGGAGATCCCATCTGATGCAATGTGAAGATCTCATCTCATCCAATGTATATATATGCATGATTGTATACATATGCATGCTTATATACATATGCATTCATGCTTGTATACATATGCATTCATGTATGCATATGCATGCTTGTATGCATATGCATTCTTGTATGCATATGGATGCATGTATGGATATGCATGCATGTATGCATATGCAATTCATGTATGCATATGCATTCATGTATGTATGCATATGCATTCATGTATGTATGCATATGCATTCATGTATGTATGCATGTATACATATGCATTCATGTATGCATATGCATGCTTGTATGCATATGCATTCATGTATGCATATGCATTCATGTATGCATATGCATGCATGTATGCATATGCATGTGTATGCATATGCATTCATGTATATGCATTCTTGTATGCATATGCATGCTTGTATGCATATGCATGCTTGTATGCATATGCATGCATGTATGCATATGCATGCATGTATGCATATGCATGCATGTATGCATATGCATGCTTGTATGCATAGGCATTCATGTATGCATATGCATGCTTGTATGCATATGCATTCATGTATGCATATGCATTCATGTATGCATATGCATTCATGTATGCATATGCATTCATGTATGCATATGCATATGCATTCATTTATGCATATGCATATGCATTCATGTATGTATGCATATGCATGCATGTATGCATATGCATGCATGTATGCATATGCATGCATGTATGCATATGCATGCATGTATGCATATGCATGCATGTATGCATATGCATGCATGTATGCATATGCATGCTTGTATGCATATGCATTCATGTATGCATATGCATGCTTGTATGCATATGCATTCATGTATGCATATGCATGCTTGTATGCATATGCACTGCTTGTATGCATATGCATGCTTGTATGCATATGCATGCTTGTATGCATATGCATGTATGTGTATGCATATGCATGTATGTGTATGGATACGCATGCATGTATGCATATGCATGCATGTATGCATACGCATGCATGTATGCATACGCATGCTTGTATGCATACGCATGCTTGTATGCATACGCATTCCTGTATGCATATGCATGCTTGTATTCATATGCATGTATGTATGCATATGCATGTATGTGTATACATATATATGCATGCATGTATGCGTATACATATATATGCATGCATGTATGTGTATGCATATGCATGTATGTGTATGCATATGTATTGTGTATGTGTTTATGCATATGAATTGTGTATGTGTGTATGCATATGCATGTGTGTATGCATATGCATTGTGTATGTGTGTATGTGTATGCATATGCATGTGTGTATGCATATGCATGTGTGTACGCATATGCATATTTCTATGCATATGCATGTGTATGTGTATGCATATGCATGTGTATGTATGCATATGCATGTTTGTATTCATATGCATGTGTGTATGCATATGTATGTGTGTGTTTATACATATGTGAGTGTGTATGTATATGTATATATCTCTCCCTCTCTCTCTCTCTCAATCAAAAACAAAACAATCACTTACATCGATGTAATTGTTTGAATCAAGGTTGTCAAAATCCACTTGAAGTTCTCCTTCGTCAAATTTCCAAAGATTTGATCTCAAAAATCTCTTGCAAAACTAAAGAGAAGATATTAGAAAAGCAAAAACATAAAGAAAGAAATAAGAGTGCTACAATATGTGCGATCTACTTACCAAAAGCATCAGATCTATAAAAATAGAGGTGTGCTTAGAGAGAGAGAGGGAAGGAGAGGGAGAGAGAGAGAGAGAGAGAGAGAGAGAGAGAGATAATTGTTTGAATCAAGGTCGTCAAAATCCACTTGAATTTCTCCTTCATCGAATTTCCAAAGATTTGATCCCAAAATCTCTTGCAAAACCAAACAGAGAACATATTAGTAAAGCAAAAACATAAAGAAAGAAAAAAGAGTGCTACAATATGTGCGATCTACTTACCAAAACTTAAGATCTATAAAGATAGAGGTCTATTTAGAGAGAGAGAGAGAGGGAGGGAGAGAGGGGGAGGGAGAGAGAGTGAGAGAGAGGGAGGGAGAGAGAGAGAGAGTGAGTGAGAGAGAGGGAGGGAGAGAGAGAGAGAGTGAGAGAGAGGGAGGGAGAGAGAGTGACGAACAGAGATCTGTTGTTGGCGCGCGCAAACCCAACAGAAGAAGATTTAGATTCAAGACGCTCAGAATGATGAATTTTGGTTTTGGGCCCGGTTAAAAAGATGGCGTCGGTATAAGCGTCCGTAATTCCATTAAACTACCGACGCTTATACCGATGCTGTCTTTCCGAGGCAAAGCGGCTTTCCCAAATTGTCCGAGGGTCATACCGATGCCGACAGCTAACCGTCGATATGCTGACCGTTGGTATTCCCTCGATATGTTGTAGTGATTTTTCTCAACTCTTGTGAATGGAAGTGAGTTTCTTGGAGTTTGTGTAACCTTGCTCATGAGAGTGGCATGCATGCATCTGTGTGTATCTTTCTTGAGCAGTGTGCCATGAGTGTGGAGATCTTCACACCTGCAATAGTCTTCCCTTGTGTTAACATTATGAGTTACGGATGCTACATTTGATGCCAATCAAGCTTGAAGCAATCTACATCTCAATAATTAGCAATGATCACGATTATGGACATTGGTAGAATTTTCAGAAATGCGATTACTTTGGTGGGCTACCCTAGATGGAAAAACCTCGACATCCTTATTCTCTCCGATTCCGGTCTCATCCAAAGGACAGATTCAAACCTCACATCAGAATCAGTGAAGATTGGAAGTGGGCTACAAGTATAAGACAAAATGACTCTATTTGGTTCCCGATCCAAGGCATGAGAAACGTGGAGCCTTGGAATGTCTTAAGTGCCAAGAGACTCTGGAATAAGGGATTCAAACAATGAAAGCACCTCTAGAAACAGGACACGAATAGATGGGTGGACTTTGAGGACCTTGACCCTAATGTTGCAATCACGTACGAGAAATGGAATGTTTTATTGAGCAGACGCCATGCTTGGGACTGCTCTAAAGTCATACTACTTATGGGATAGGACGCTCCGGACCTAATGGGCCTTAAATGGTATAATGGTAATCGCCTCTCCAAGCTTCCATATGTCGAAGCTCGCAATGACATTCACATCAGTCTCAACAAGAAATGGTGTCTCAACTGGACGCGACTTCGATGGGAGATGAAATTTATGTCTATCTGGCACCCTCTCATTGAAAACAAAAAGTCGGTCCTCCTATGGCAAATTTTACACCGGGTGGACCAATGCAAAAGCTAACAAGATATGTGGTATTCCGCCCTGGTGCAAGCCATGTTGCTATAGCAAAGAGGATATTGGTCACCTGTTCTATGCTTGCCCTAAATCCCTTCGGTTATGGAGGGTCCTTGATCGTTCTTTGGGACTCCAAGAACAAATCAATTGGAAGCAAACCCTCATTGGTGAAGCGATCGGTTGGTCTACGGCATTGTGGAATGCGATCAAGGGAGAGATCCTTTGGAGGATTTGGTAGGAAAGATGCACTCACAACTTTCGCAATACCCCTAAGGAGTGGTCGATCGAGAAGTCCCTATTCCTTCTCGGCAAAAGAATTGCTAACTGTAAGAAACCCCCCCCCCCCTTCAGACATCACAAAGAGCTAGAGTATGTCAACAATAAGCTTAAAACCAACTGGGCTCTGCATGATGGGGATGCGAGGTTTATCAACCTCCTCTATAACTTCATGTAAGAGAGTAGAGCTTGAACAAGTGATGTTGATGCTTACCTACCTCCAGATACACACTCACAAAAGATCCTAAAGAATTCCACAACAAACATTCTTTTTATCACCTGTAGAATCCTTCCATGTCCTTGTCTTTCAAATACACACACATGTACATGAGGTGGTGGAACTTTTCTTCCTTCTCTATTGTTTGTAGAATCCCTCCACGTCCTTGTCTTTCAAATACACACACAAGTACATGAGGTGGTGGAACTTTTGTTCCTTCTCTATTGCTTGTATCTCTCCTTATGTAACTAAGGATTCTTTTTCTCACCTGATTCTTTTTCTTACCTTATGTTTGATTAAAAATTCAACAATAAGAATTATGTTTGATTAAAAATTTAACAATAGTCCAGGCCCCCATATCTTGAGTCTCCAGGAGAAAGTCCTGAGTTCAAGTCTTGACTCGACATACCTTGAGTTCCTCAAGGATGGGTGTCTCTACCTTATGAGGTCGGGTGTGTGAGTGTGTTTCCAGCTCATTGTACTCTCAAGAAAAAAATCAACAATAAACTTCAATGTGAAGGCCACATCTCATTTTTTCATAGGTGAGTGGGTGAGAAGTCCATGGTCAACATTTCCCCTTCTTTAAGTGAAAACGTTATTGGTGCCATCGCTGAGTGTGTGAATCCCCACTTATTTTTTTATGTTCGGTCTGAATTCCTTTTGTTCCGACGGGGCCAAGTGGACCTCAGCCTTATTGTGACTTCTCATTTTAAGCTTGGTGGGCAACGGATGTTCCAAACGTGAAGACCAGTCCACGTCCCGTAGGAGAGTTGGTTGAGCTTTGGCCTCTTGAGGCGGAGGTCCAAGGTTCAAGTTCCGAGCTGGACATGTTATGGGTTAGGCCAGTTAAACCCAGTTGTAACCATGTCTCTTTCAGTTGTAACCTTGTCTAACCCCTGCTTTGTGGGATACGGGGGGTCCCGCGAGTGCTATGCCCATTCACTTGTACAGTTGCAATTTCAAAGTGAAAGTCCGGGGGAGTAGGCTTCGACTCAACCTCCATCTTTAAAAAAAAAAAACGTGAAGACCACGGAGACGCTCACTTCACATATGACACACAAACTCGACCTCCTCCTTGGAGGTTACTCTTCAGATCTTCTTCTCCTAGAATTATTCAACAACTGCTACACATTCATAATGGCGGCCCAGGACATTTGCTGCACACCAGGAATTGCAGCTTCTTCGCTCCCGCCCTGCCGGCAAGCTTTTCCCAGCCCCGAATAACAGCGCGCGCCTAGCCAAATCAATCAACCAGTCTCGGCAGCAGACGGAGCGTTGCGCCGAGGAACACGAAGATGATCAGTTGTATGCCGTGAAGGCATTTAGAAGGTCACGTGGTGACGATCTGCAGCGTTCTTGCAATGAGTAACACATCCTTTCTAGAATCGCTAGGTCGCCACACCCTTTCCTCCCCCGTTTGTATGCTGCGTTCGATCACGACGAATTCCGCTTTCTTGTCCTGAAGTTTTGCTCCGGCGGGGATCTTAATTCCCTTCAGCGCAGTCTCCCCGACAAGCGTTTTTCTCCCACTGCCATCAGGTCAGTCTTTCGCCGACAGCATGCGTTTTCGCAAGCTGCATTGCATTTGCTTCTCATAATAAAAGTATGATGAAGCTTTGCACACACAGAGAGAGATAATAAAAGTATGATGAAGCTTTGCACACACATAGAGAGAGAGAGACTTAACTTCCTTTTCCCTTTATCTGCTTGCAGCTTTGAGGACTTTTCCGGACATCTGACTGTGACTTCTTCTCTTGTGGTCCAGATTCTACGCGGCCGAAATAGTGCTTGCCTTGGAACATCTACACGCGCAAGGTATCGTTTACAGGGATTTGAAACCTGAGAATATTCTGCTGTCAGCAGACGGACACATAGTGCTCAGTGACTTCGATTTGTCCATCATATTAACGCCTAAAGTCTTGCCACCAAGTTTGGCATCTCCTGATACATTACACAGATCTCATCAAATTGACAGCCAAGAAATCAAGGACTACAGCTTATTCACTTACTTGAAAAAGTGCTACGGAAGGTCCGGAAGTGTTCGCGATCATGAGAGGATCGCTCAAAGAACTGCTTCGAGTCTAACGGTTTCTCATACGTCAAGTCGGAAGCGTGTGGTTCCATCTGTTGCTGATAAGGATACAGACAGCAGCAAATCTAGCAATCGCAGCAAATCATCTGTAGGCACGGAGCCTTATGTTGCACCAGAGATGATTAAGGGATCAGGTCATGATTATGGTGTGGATTGGTGGGCTTTGGGAGTGCTCCTATTTGAGATGGCACATGGTTCTACCCCCTTCTCTGGTAGAACTACGAAGGATACTTTTCGCAACATTCTTCGTTTAGAACCCACATTTCCAGGCCTAACATCGGAGAGCCTTCTTTCAGATCTTATCAGACAGCTACTGATTAAGGATCCGACACAACGACTTGGTGCTCATGGTGGTGCTGCCGAAGTAAAGTCACATGCTTTCTTTGCGGGTCTCAAATGGGATGCTCTTCTA
Source organism: Ceratopteris richardii (assembly GCA_020310875.1). NCBI lineage: Eukaryota > Viridiplantae > Streptophyta > Polypodiopsida > Polypodiales > Pteridaceae > Ceratopteris > Ceratopteris richardii. The sequence continues at coordinate 84,307,201 of CM035443.1, forward strand.
AATGTGTGCAGGCCTCCTTTTGTACCATTATATGATCGGTCGGAATTTGATGGTTCCGCCAGCTTTGACCTTCTAACCCATCTGGGAGAGGTGGACAATTCTCGTGAAGAAGCGAGGGAAAAGAGGAAATTGAAGAGCAAACAAGATGCAGATTGTCCTACAAAGTCTTGATTCCATGTACATATTAGGGAGTGTCTCTCAGTGAATTCAATGAGATCTAGCAAGAGTAATTTTCTGATCCAAGTGCTAGCTGGGAGAAAAACATCAGTCGTAAGCATTTCATCGCTTCTACTTAAAAATGATAAGGTCGAGCGTTTGCCGTGATACAAAGAGGAAGCTGATACGCGGTGACTCGTGAGTAGCATGATGCGAGCAAGGAAAAGAGTTGAAGACTTCAAGGCTAAAGAAAGGTTGAAAACCTCAAGGCCAGAGTTAGACCACTAGTATCACACTAGATGTTCTTTTATCATGAGCTTTCATCATGCTGACATTTTGAAGAAACAGTTGAAGGGGAATACGTACAGTAGAGAGATAAAAAGGCCACATCGCCAAAGTTTACTCTTTGTACTGTGTACGTTCAAAAAATTGAACTTTTTTTGCATATGAATTGAATTCAGAAAATTGAACATATGTAAAAGGAAATGTAAAGGGCCACATCGCCAAAGTTTACTCTCTCTTCTAGTGCCGTTCACATTAATATGTTTCTATATGTTATAAATGTAGAGGTTGCCGAGAGTATAATTTTCAAGCTCAAGCTCACAAATAAGCTCAAGTCAATGCCCGCATTGAAGCTTATACGAAAGTCAAAAATCAGGCTATACGAAGAGACGTATAACTCATTTGGATTTTTTATAAATATAGCGTGGCTTTTGCGTATGACTTTTCAAAAATGCATATGCATTAAAATTTGTAATATAGAAAAACTCCAAGGTACAGGTATAGAAACTCATTCATCATGAAAGGATCCATCACACTTCTTTTACATTACGAGTTATATTTCTCCACAATTTGTTGAAGAATTGGCATCATCAATACATCAAGGAAGCTCAAGAAGAGAGGCTGAAGAATTTTAACATCGATTGAAGAAGGAAGACTATAGATTCAAAAATCACGCAACAGAAGCTATTGTGAAGATTTCAACTACATCGACATGTACAATGTCAATTGCATAGGTAAAACCCTCAATGTTCTTGGTCATCATATCTCAAAACAAAGAAATCTATCGTATAGACAATGTCAATTGTATAGGTAAAATCCTCAATATCCTTGCTCATCACATCTCAAAGGAAAGAAATCTAGCGTGGGAAGGAAAAACGGCTCATATAAACTCCTAAGTAAAGAATCATGAGAATAATATATATCAAGTATGGAGACTTAATTGGGTTACTAAACTCATATAGTACATGATAATTGAGAAGAGACCATAGATTGATGAAACAAAGATGAGTTGCAAAAGAATGGAATGAGAAGAATTGGAAAAATATGTTATATTCTCATAACGCACAAGTAAATCTATGATAGGGAATATGCAACCTTGCAAAATACAAAGGAAATATGGGATGCTCTTGAAATCATTTAATTAAGTAGCACTAAGGCTAGGAAAATGACCTTAAAAAAATGAAGTAAGCCAATACTAGCACCTCAAAGCCTACTACAAGTTTAGCAGAGCTCGACAAGATAGTTTTGTTCAACTTCCAAAGATAGTTTCATTTTTTTGCATTAGGGTATTTTCGCCAGTGACCATGGTTGAAAGCACTGATGTATTTCGTATGTTTGTTGTTGAGGATAGATTGGATGGTACTTATCACCCATTATGAGCATATATGATGCATCATGTATTGGTAGCAAAAGGAATGTGGAATATTATGCAAGGTGTTGAAAAACAACCTACTACACCTACAAATACAATAAGTGAAGGTGATGCACTTGGCATTGAAGATGACAATCTTGAATTTTCTATTCGTGCTTCAATTAGTGTTGCACCTATTGCGAAGCAGTTTTTTTGGGATGATAGAGATGCTCGCGCACATGCATTGATAACTTTGTCTGTCAAACATGCCATTATCCCTCACATTCACTCTTGCAAAAAAGCTAAGGATGCTTGGGATACACTTACCACTTTATACTAGGAAAGAAATGATCGTGTTGCTTACCTCCCAAAAATAGTTGGAGAGTGAGCACATGAATGAAGGAGATTCCATGGACAGTTTTTCGACAAAGATCAAAGATTTGAAGGGGTAGTTAATTTTTGTTGATGAAGTCTTACTAGACACTTCACTTATGCAGAGTGTTCTAAACAGTCTTCTGGATTCATATTAGAGTTTTGCTTCTACTCTTCAATTGAGGATGAAAGGAAAATCAAAATACCCTAACATTTTTTGAAAGAAAGAACAAGTCACTCATGGAGATGGCGAAGTGTACGGTCTAAAGTTAAGATTTACCACATAGCTTCTGGCTTGAGGCTGTTAGGTATACAACATATGTACTTAACACGTATCCCACCAAAGCACTATAGTCTATAACTCCATATGAGGGCTTGGCATGGTCACAAGCCATTTGTTGCTCATCTGCATATCCTTGATTGCCTGGCATATGCATTAGTGTCTGAACAACAACACAAAAAATTGAATGATAAAGTAGTAATGTAACTTTGTTGGGTACAGTTCTGAAAGCAAAGGCTATTGTATGTATCATCCACAGACTAAACATATTTTGGTTCACCATGATCTTGTTTCTATGGAAAAATTTAGCCATTACTTTCATGTACTAAGGAGACATTAATTAGCTCCAAAGACATGTATCACACTTTGTTGCCTCTTTTTATAGGTGGACAATCAAGTGCTAGTCCAAATGAGGGAATCTCTCGGCCTTTATAGGTTTCACATGATTATACAAATCCTTCCAATTCGGTGCAGCGAGGCAAACCATGTGAGCCCTATGAGAGGCTGGATAAAAAATCAGGGAAGATGCAAAGTGGCATGACATCCATCCCATCTCCTACATACTTGTTGCCCTCGAGAAGTTCACCTACATACCTTAGAACAATGCTCATTTGTGATGAAGCCTAAAGGTGAAAATTGTGATGGTTATGAGACTCTACGTGCTATTCTTACCTATTCTTTTCCTTAAATTTTGGGCTAGTGTACTTAATACCATAAGTTGTCATGTCAATGCATATCTAAGGGAAACAAAACCAAATGCAAGAGAGGTGTGAACCTAACATTGTCAGTCTAGCTTGAAGCAAAGAGAGTACTTAGGATTTACAAGGGATGAAATACCCCACTCTGACTACATCAGAACATATCAACCTCCAAATGAGCCAGATCCTGTATTTGAGGAGACCTCACAATTTGGTTCATGGTGCCTTGCCTCTAAATTATAGGCTGAATATGCCATTTTCGGTGCCAAGAACTTCTAAGAAGTTTCTATTATCCAAAGGATGGTCAATCCCTCTAAGTCGATTGAGATTGGTCACTTAACATGCCCCTTCCATCGAAATGGCTATTTGGATCATTTTTCATAAGGCAAGAGCCCAAGTGAAGACACTAAGGTCCCAAGTTAATGTAAAGCTAAGAAATGCCCCTTCCCAAGTAGATAAGCAACTAAGGATTCATGCTTGATTTGTGATGGGAAAGGCCTATAGGCAATCCATGCACACCTGTTACTACCTTGCCAAAAAATTTCCATAATTGCTAAGGCATAGTGAAGCTTGTTGGCTAAGATAATTCCCACCTAAGGAAATGCGACCCTATCGATGACCAAGCTTACAATGTATAGCTTGCAACTTATGATGTGGGAAATGAACTCATGATATGTTGGCTAGGAATATGGTGGGCTAACTACTTGTCCCAAAAGCGATGGTTGAGGATAACTTCCTAATCCTCCATCTTATGGTATGGTTCAACCATCTCTTGCCTACCATTTCCTAAGTCTAACACTCTCTTCCCCTTCTAGAGATCATTGTCCTCAATGATCAGTCCTTAGAGTCTCCCCTTGGATTGATGTCCTCCTCGCAGAGCCTCTTGAACCTTCTTGTTCTCAACCTTGGTCTCAAAAATTTTCTCTCAACCTTGGTATCTTAAACCTTGCATTTTTGCTTTTTGACCACTTTCTTATGGATTTGCCTTGTTTGCAACCTTGGTGTCATGACCTATAGGCTAGAAGTATGATGGGCTAACAACTTGCCCCAAAACTCATGGTTGAGATTTACTTCCTAATCCTCTCTCTTAGAGTGTGGTTCAACCATCTCTTGCTTGTTATTTCTTGAGTCTAATGCTATGACATATATTTTTTTGTAGCTTATGGTGAAATGAATTATAACCTATAAAAATAGTTATTGCATGAAGAAATTTACACATGCCAACTAGACCAAGCTCTTAGGACAAAACCCATCCATGAAGGAACCCATGGCATCCACTAACTCAAGGCAAGGATGAGACCACCTTTTTTGACTTAGAATCTCATCGAGTTGTAGTGTGATGCATTAGGAGAAAAAATGAACCTTGCATGGGCCTTATAACGATCCCTAATTTTTAGGGATTAAGCTTAACTCTATTCTTGTTTAAGGGGATAAAGTGCATTTAATACGATACACCTTGATATTTTTATGCCAAACATAAATATAGGTTTTGGTTTTCCAGTACTAATACCTCAAAGCCTACTACAAGTTTAGCAGAGCTCGACAAGATAGTTTTATTCAACTTCCAAAGATGGTTTCATTTTTTTGCATTAGGGTATTGTAGCCAGTGACCATGGTTGAAAGCAATGATGTATTTCGTATGTTGGTTGTTGAGGATAGATTGGATGGTACTTATTACCTATTATGAGCATATATGATGCATCATGTATTGGTAGCAAAAGGAATATGGAATATTGTGTAAGGTGTTGAAAAACGACCTACTACACCTACAAATACAATAAGTGAAGGTGATGCACTTGGCATTGAAGGTGACAATCTTAAAATTTCTATTCCTGCTTCAATTCGTGTTGCACCTATTGCAAAGCAATTTTCTTGGGATGATAGAGATGATTGCGCACATGCATTGATAACTTTGTTTGTCAAACATGGCATTATCCCTCACATTCACTCTTGCAAAAAAGCTAAGGATGCTTGGGATACACTTACCACTTTATACTAGGAAAGAAATGATCGTGTTTCTTACCTCCCAAAAATAGTTGGAGAGTGAGCACATGAATGAAGGAGATTCCATGGACAGTTTTTTGACAAAGATCAAAGATTTGAAGGGATAGTTAATTTTTGTTGATGAAGTCTTACTAGACAATTCACTTATGCAGAGTCATCTGAACAGTCTTCTAGATTCATATTAGAGTTTTGCTTCTACTCTTCAATTGATGATGAAAGGAAAATCAAAATGCCCTAATTTTTTTGAAAGAAAGAACAAGTCACTCATGGAGATGGCGAAGTGTATGGTCTAAAGTTAAGATTTACCACATAGCTTCTGGCTTGAGGCTGTTAGGTATACAACATATGTACTTAACACGTGTCCCGCCAAAGCAATATAGTCTATAACTCCATATGAAGGCTTGGCATGGTCACAAGCCATTTGTTGCTCATCTGCATATCGTTGATTGTCTGGCATATGCATTAGTGTCTGAACAACAACACAAAAAATTGAATGATAAAGTAGTAATATAACTTTGTTGGGTACAGTTCTGAAAGAAAAGGCTATTATATGTATCATCCACAGACTAAACACATTTTGGTTCACCATGATGTTGTTTCTGTGGAAAAATTCAGCCATTACTTTCATGTACTAAGGAGACATTAATTAGCTCCAAAGACATGTATCACACTTTGTTGCCTCTTTTTATAGGTGGACAATCAAGTGCTAGTCCCAATGAGGGAATTTCTCAGCCTTTATAGGTTTCACATGATTATGCAAATCCTTCGAATTTGGTGCAACGAAGCAAACCATGTGAGCCCTATGAGAGGCTGGATAGAAAATCAGGGAGAATGCAAAGTGGCATGACATCCATCCCATCTCCTACATACTTGTTGCCCTGGAGAAGTTCACCTACAAACCTTAGAACAATTCTCATTTGTGATGAATCCTAAAGGTGAAAATTGTGATGGTTATGAGACTCTATGTGCTATTCTTACCTATTCTTATCCTTAAATTTTGGGCTAGTGTACTTAATACCATAAGTTTTCATGTCAATGCATATCTAAGGGAAACGAAACCAAATGCAAGAGAGGTATGAACCTAACATTGTCAGTCTAGCTTGAAGCAAAGAGAGTACTTAGGATTTACAAGGGATGAAATACCCCACTCCGACTACATCAGAACATATCAAGCTCCAAATGAGCCAGATCCTACATTTGAGGAGACCTCACAATTTGGTTCATGGTGCCTTGCCTCTAAATAGGCTGAATGTGCCATTTTCGATGCCAAGAACTTCTAAGAAGTTCCTATTATCCAAAGGATGGTCAATCCCTTAAGTCAATTGAGATTGGGCATCAGAAAGGTTTCAATCAAACTTTGACAAGATTTTCTGCTATCATTTCTACCATCTTGTCAAGACAAACAAACAACTTGTTCTAACCATATCCACCTTGGTAAAGCTAAGAGGAGTGATCGTTTGTGAAGACCAATCTTGCATGAGCTAACATTGATACGAAAACAAAGATGAACAAATAGCTTGGTAAGTCCATAGCCGCCATGATAAAACTAAGAGGAGCGATAGCATGCAAAGACCATCCCCTCTTGAGATGCATTAATGCATATATAGATAGTTGAAAGTGCTCTTATAATGTAAGAGAAATCTATCAATCACCTTATCCGCGAGGCTAAGGTTAAGGATTGATTTTCAACATAGGAGTGGTCCACCTCTCCAAGATGAGTCAGAAGATCAAAGCTGGCAGAACCATTAAATTCAGTTATATCATATAATGGTAGATAAGGAGGCCGGCACACATTCGGAACAGCATCCCATTTGAGACCACCAAAGAAAGGATGTGACTTAACCTCACCAGCACCACCATGAGCACCAAGCCGTTGTGTAGGATCCTTAATCAGTAGCTGCCTGGTAAGATCTGAAAGAAGGCTCTCCGATGTTAGCCCTGGAAAGGTGGGTTCTAAACGAAGAATGTTGCAGAAAGTATCCTTCTTAGTTCTACCAGAAAAAGGGGTAGAACCATGTGCCATCTCAAACAGAAGCACTCCCAAAGCCCACCAATCCGCACCATAATTATGACCTGATTCCTTAATCATCTCTGGTGCAAGGTAAGCCTCCGTGCCTACAACTGAGGTTGAAAACGGCATATAATTTGCGACGGACGATTTGCTACAATTAATAGATTTGCCGCTGTCTATGTCCTTCGACAAAGTCATGAAGATGGAAGCAGAGAATGACGAAACACAGTTAAGGATCATAAAGCTCTCATGCGGTCGGCGAAAGACTGACCTAATGGCAGTCGAAGAGAAATGCTTGTCGGGGAGAGTGCGCTGAAGGGAATTAAGATCCCCGCCGGAGCAAAATTTCAGGACAAGAAAGCGGAATTCGTGGTGATCGAACGCAGCATACAAACGGGGTAGGAAAGGGTGTGGCGACGTAGCGATCCGGGAAAGGATGCGCTCTTCATTGCAAGAACGCTGCAGATCGTCACTGCGTGACCTAAATGCCTTGACGGCATAGAATTGCTCATCCTCATGTTTCTAGAAGTTCTACCCACATTGGCACCTTCGTTGGTTTCCTCTATTATAACTTGCATAGGCACTACTGGGATTGTTACACATGCTTCACAACTAAACCCTTGATTCCCAGTTCAATCTCACCCATAAACTCTTGATTCCCAGTTCAATCTCATCCATGACAGAGCCCAATGACCACTTTGTCATTGAGTTGAGAAGTCAAGAAAATTCATTGGTAAGGTGCTAGGTGACAGAACTAGAAATGGTATTAGCCCCAACTGGGATTCCCAAATTATGGTTGAAGTTGATTTAGCTAAAGAAAATAAAACTTCCTTGGTCATTAAAGATTCTAACGGTTTTAAACTTCATGAGCAGAAATTTTTCTATAGGAACATGCCTCATGCTTGCTTTCATTGCTACAAACAAGGGCATGTGATCAAAGATTGTCCTATCCTGCAGCAAAAGAAAGAATACAAGGACAAGCTTGACCTAGTGACAAAAAGGTCTAATGTGACTTCAAAAGGTAAGGAATTGCACAAAGGCACAGGTAACTATGCCAAAACGGTTGTCTTTAAACCTCAAAAAAGGAAGCAAATGTGGAATAACTTGTATATGTATTATTAGACAATGTCTATAACCCCCTCTAAGACATGACTAAGGAACTCAAATATGAAACTCATGTCGAGATGCAAGAGCAGGAAACAGTATCTAAAGATGAGCATGTCTCAGATACAATTAGTAAGGAGAACTAGCACAACAATGAAGAAGGGGACTAGACACAAGTCAAAGGAAAGAAAAGGAGTAATGTTGACTCTACTTCGAGTAATAGCTCTGACTCTCAATCCCTCGATAAGGAGGAATTTTGCAATAATCAAGAAAAGGATGAAACTTTTGTTGAACAACTTAACCAATCTGATCAAGATAAGATTAATGAGTTTAAGGCTACTCAAATGAGTAATGAAGGTGTGCCAATAACATAATATGAGGAAAAAAGTCCCTCTTTCAGAAACTCCTCTAAATCAAAGAGAAAAAGAGGCAATGAGAGTTTTAGGATCTATGTTGAAACCTCCAAGACATTATAAAATATGATTTTTTTTTTAGAATATGATTGTCGTGCTCCCATGAATTTCCCAACTTTATTTCGACTTCTTCTCTGCACATTATTCGAGACAGAGCTACGGCCAAGGTCACATGGAGTTCCATAAAAGATTCTACCGCCCAACCGCGTACCCCCCTCTTCACTTATTACTCCTTAATTGGAGTAAGTACTGTGGCATCTCACATGAGTGCCACATGGCACTCATGTGTGTGCCCTTCTAATGGAGCCCAAGAGATGGTTCACACCATCCCTTCTATAAGGACTCCCTTCATAACATTTCCTTCCCCTTAACTCCATTTTTGTCCTCAAAAATGGTATTGGAAGGTCTAGAAATCAAGAGGGTGGTACTCCCACTATATCCCCATGTATAAAAATACATGGTCTTGTCTCCGTGTTGTTTCCCCATATCCTTCCCCTTAAGAAGACTCTTGGGAAGGTAGTCTAAAGTTGGGAAACCGTCTCTGAAGGGTGCTAACCCGCTCCCATATGGCACTATCTTCTGAACTATCTTTCCACTTTACTAGACACTCTTTATACAAGTGACTCCTCGTCTGTTTCTCTCGAGTGCGTAGTATGCTCTCAGGCTCATGTGGAATAGATTGAACAGAAATAGGCTCTACTACCTCACTATCTGGAATGAGGTTGTCAAATTCACCCAGCCTTTTCTTAAGCCGGCTAACATGAAAAACTGGATGGATCTGACTATTCTCTAGAAGTTGGAGCTGGTAAGCCATCTTTCCTATTCTCTTAAGTATTTGGAATGGTCCACAATACCTAGGAGATAATTTTGGACAAGGTCCTGTCTTCATGGTTTCAGACCTAGATGGAATTCTAAGATAGACTTGCTCTCCTACCTCAAAGTTTATATCTCTCCTTTGAGGGTCAGCATAGGCTCTAGCTCTATCGTGAGCTCTCCTAATGCTATCCTTAGCAAGCCTAAGCATATCATTCATCTCTTCCAAGAAGTCCTTTGCAACTTGAACGTTTTCATTCTGCAAACCTACTGCATAAGGAGCTCTTGGCTGAAACCCATACATAAGCATAAATGGACTATGCCCAGTGGAAGAGTGCTTGGCACTATTATATGCAAACTCTACTATAGGTAAGTACTCTTCCCAATTAGTTTGCCTTTCATTCACATATGCTCGAAGCATATCCTCTAGGATTTGGTTAACCCTCTCTGTTTGCCTATCCGACTGAGGATGCTCGACCGTACTCATGCTAAGTCTTGTATCCAACCTTTTGAAGACCGCTCTCCAAAAGTGGCTAGTAAAATTCCTATACCGATCAAAAACTATGTCTATGGGAAGACCATATAACCGATATAGGTTCTCCACAAAAAGTCTGGCCAACTCTGGTATCTTCATTGTAGTACGTGTCGGAATAAACCTAGCCATTTTGGTTAACCTATCCACAATTACCCAGACCAAATCATGCCCTCTCTGTGTCTTAGTTAATCCGACTATAAAGTCCATGGAGATGCTCTCCCACTTCCCATTAGGAATATCCAATGGGTGGAGTAGTCCGCCAATCCTCAATCTCTCAGCTTTGTTGACCTGGCATTTATTGCACTTAAGCACATACTCTAGGACGTCCTTATGAAGTCCAGGCCAATAAAACTGCCTCTTAACAAGATCATAAGTCTTGTTAACTCCTAGGTGTCCCGCACTAGGTGTTTCATGACACTCATACAAAATATGCCGTCTCATCTCAGTATCTCTAGGGACACACACCTTACCTTTATATATCAGATATCCATCATGGACACTGTAATTCTTCCACTTGAATCCTTCTTGAGTACCCGTCGATACTCCATCCTCACTGGAAACCCGTATATTACAATCCCCATTCTCTATGGCTTCCCAAATCTCGGAATATGCAGGATCAAGCCTACATTTTCCTCTAAGGGACTCAAGTAGCTCACTAGTGATCTGAGTAAAACTCAGTCCATTGAGCATAGGCATGCGGCTAAGTGAATCAGCCACCACATTAAACTTTCCCTTCCTATACCTAAGCTCATAATCAAACTCCTGAAGGGTCTCTGCCCATCGGGCCTTACGACCTTTAAGGTCTGTTTGATTAGAGAGCCACTTAATGCTCTCTTGATCAAACACTATCGTGACTTTGGCACCATATAAATAATGATGCCACTTCTTCAAAGCGTGGACAATTGCATACAACTCCTTCTCATAGACGGAGTAATTCTTCTGAGCCGGTTCTAGTTTCTTGCTCTCAAAAGCTATTGGTCGACCATCGTGTACTAAAACTGCTCCTATAGCAAAATGACTCGCGTCAGTCTCAACCACAGAAGGTTTGTTGGGATCTGCTATGTGTAAAAGTGGAGCTGTAGAAATTGCTACTTTCAACTTCTCCATACTTTGCTGTTGTTCGTCTCCCTAATGAAAGGTTTTCCCTTTCCCTTTAAGTTGTTCCGTCATCAGGGCAGCAATCTTGGCATAGTTCTTAATGAATCTTCGATAGAAACCTGATAAACCTAGGAAGATCTGCAGCTCTTCCAGGTTCCTTGGATGTGGCCATTCCATAATAGCCCTTACTTTTTCAGGATCCATCTGGATTCCATCCTGGGAGACTATATGTCCAAGGTATCTAACCTCAGTCTTGAAAAATTCACACTTTGATTCCTTAGCAAAGAGTGAATTTTCCCTTAGCACTTGAAATACCTTCCTCAAGTGTTCCAAGTGCTGCTCTTCTGATGCACTATAGAAAAGAATGTTATCCAAAAAGTCTACTACAAAATGTCCTAGATAAGGCCGTAGAACACTGTTCATGAGCTTCATGAAAGTGGCAGGAGCATTGGTGAGACCAAAAGGCATCACCAAAAACTCATAGTGCCCATATCTAGTCCTAAATGCCGTCTTAGGGACATCCTCTGCCCTAATCCTGATCTAATGATATCCTGATCTAAGGTCAAGCTTGGTAAAATACCTAGCTTGATGTAACTGATCAAATAGATCTTCCAACCTAGGCATTGGAAACCTATTTTTGATAGTTACCTTATTAAGTGCTCTATAATCTATACATAGTCTCATAGAGCCATCTTTCTTTTTAACTAGGAGCATTGGCGATGCCCATGGTGAGTTACTAGGTTTGATGAAGCCCTTATCTAAATAATCCTACAATTGCTTCTCAACCTCCTCATGCTGAGAAACACTAAGCCTATAAGGTGGTCTGCAAATAGGGTTAGTGTTAGTAACAATCTTTATGGCATGGTCAATGTCCCCTCTCTTAGGTGGTAGCCCTCTAGGTAAGTCAGTGGGAAAAACATCTCTGTACTCAAACATAAGATCCTTAAAACTTTTAACCACACACTTTTGCAAAAAAGAATAGTAGAAAGTCCTGTTCATATTTACATTCCTATCATGAAAATATACATCAGAAGAGCTGTCTGTACAATGCTCCATATCATGACTATACAATAAAAACATGTCCTGTACAAGCTAAGAATAACAAAGACTATACAACTCTAGTGATGAAATGAGAGGTGCACTAGGTACATCTCTCTCTCCCTGAATACAAACTTTACTTCCATTCTTTTCAAATTCGAGTGTGTTGTTTTGATAGCTGTGTTTAAGTGTATCTCCCAACCCCCATAGCCACTCTCTTCCTAAGACTAGATCTGTCCTCTCCATGTTCATAATTTGGAAGTCCATATAATCTGTATAGTCTTGCATCTTGACTTCCAAATTGGATATCATAGTATCCAATATTCTTTTATCTTGCCCTTGCATCATAGATACAATGTATTTATGTGCACTAGGCTGCTGGGGAATCTTTAATTTCTTGACCAAAGCATAGTTTATAAAATTATGAGTGGCAAATTCATCTATCATGACCCGCACCCTCGCCCGTATACACTACCATGCAGTTTAACTAGGTCATGTGGTCCAAACTGCTACGACCACAATGACTGAGTCAAACAATAGGTGTTTTCAACATCCTCGTGCATCACCTCCACTCCCTTGTAGCTAAAGCTGCCATGAATAGGAAGGCTTTGCACTAGGTGGACCGCCTTTTTGCCCTTTTCGGGGGCCGTACTAGACTCTGGTCCCTTTTTCTTTTCTTCCCCCTTCTTGAGTGGACAGTTCCACTGTGAATGGCTAGGAGACAGGCACCTAAAACACAGGTTCTCTCTTTTGGCCTTTTCAAACTGGTCTGTGGATAATCTAGGCCATTGTGATCTTTGTTTTTTAATAAAAACTTTGTTTTTCCCAAAAGGCAACTTCTTCTTGAATTTAGTCGTACTAAGAGGCTTGAGGTGTTGATCCATTTCCATAGGAGTATACTGAGGACGGTTATGGTCCTCATATATCTGTGCATACTTGATTGCCTCCTCAAATGTCTTAGGCGCATTCCTTCTGACTTCCCTCTTTATGGCTTTGTCTAAGCCCCTAACAAACCCTCTAGTCTTCTGAAAATCATCTAAGCCCTTAAGTTTCAAAATGATCTCTCTATAGTGGGATAGGTAAACTGAAAGAGGCTTGCCTCTTTGTGTAATCCTATCCCACTCATCCCAATTCCTCTCCTCCTCATTCTCAAGAAGAAACTCTTTTAGAAAAAGAGTCTCAAACTGAGTCCAGTCAGTAGGGATAGAGTTCGCCTCCTTAAGACTCATCCACCACTTATAAGCACACGGGCCAAGGGAGAGGCTCGCCTCTAGCACGCGATACTCTGGTGGGGTGCCCTTCAATTGATGCAAATCATGCCACTTTTATAAAAAAGTATAGATTGCATCCTTATTCCTATCTCGATCATCCCTCGTAAAGGTAGGTGGCTTCAAGTCTTTCAGGAGGGGAGCTTCCCTAGAGCTCTCTCCTTTATGCTTACTAGGAAGAGAGGTATCTTTCCTAGTGAGCTCCAAAGGAATAGGAGGAGTCTCTCTTTCCTTCCTAGCTAGGATAGAGGTGATACTAGTCTCGAGTGAGATCATTTGAGACTTAAGCTGCTGTATAAGAGATGTGATGCTACCAAGATCTTTCTCTAGTTTGAGGGTTTGCTCTTTCAAGTCAATGAATTGGTCACGAGTGACAAATTCATCTATAAGTTCCTCGTATGTATATTCTTCCTTCGAAGGCTCCCTTCTTTTCTAAGTTCTCTTCTATTTCTTGCCCTAATTCTACTTCTTCCATTCTAAAATCAGGATCCTCTAGTTGCTCTTTAGATGGAGAAGTGGTTTCAACTACTTCTTTGCCTTTAGTTTCCATGTTTAAGTTCCCTTCCCCCGTTTGCTAAATAGAGTGTATGAAAATGAGTGGAAGTAAAGCTCAAATATGCAAGAAGAAGAGAAATATATCACAAGAGCACTTCCCTGTTACAAAGTAGAGCCACGGAAGTGAAATCCAAGTGGTCCTTGATGCTTTAAGTCGCTGATTTTGAATCCTCGCCAGGCCCAAAAGAAAATTGAAAATGTCCGGTTGGTCCGGGGAGGTTCTAAACACCATAAACCATCCAAAACAATTCCAAAAGCAGATGGGAATAGCCCCAATCGGACCAAATGAGTGAAACTGAGCAACTTTTGAGATTTATCAATCCTTGCCAGTCCAAGAATGGCTATCCAGCACCTGTACTTCAAGAATTTGAGACTATCCCAAGTGAAAAAAGTGAATTTGGAGTCCGAATGACGAAAAACTAGGCCCGAGAGTGACCGCCTAGTTCCTGCTAAACCGCTATAGAGAGATTTTGATGGGGCAAATCTCTTCCAAATCTAACATCAATGGTTTTTAAACAAAGTTTAGGAGTGCAGCTTTGAAACGTGACCAAGATTTTTGAAATCCGATGTCGTGTGAGGAAGCTATGGTGCGGAGAAACCGGTAGGTCGAGAATAGGAAATGAAAATGGCAATCTTCTTGGACTAGTGACTTTGAGAAGCTCAAACTGAGGAACTGAAGCTTTTCAAGAAGATCCCATGACCCATAACCCTTATACACAGCCCGTTATACATATGTGCATCATGATTTTCTCAAAATTTTGATCCAAGATATATATTCTTCTTCCCAAATTTTGTGAAAAAATTCGAATCTAAGTTTGGTTATACCTGTTGTCCTCTCAAAAAGTCTTCTCCATAAGCTTCAGAAGTCAACGAGGACGAAGGGACTTATCCCATATATGGGCGCAGCAGTCGGAGAGGCTCCCTATAAAACCAAGAGCATAAGATCCTCTATTCCATCTTGGAGTGGGAAAGGAGGAGCAGAGCTCCTTCGTGAGCTGACTGGCGGGCGCCTGCGTGTGTGAAGAGTCTTCTCTATCGCTCTGTCGGCTCAGTGTGTCGCGTTGTTGCTATTACATGCATGTGCGTCTGTAGACCGGTACTGCTCTGATACCAATGTCCTGCTCCCATGAATTTCCCAGCTTTATTTTGACTTCTTCTATGCACATTATTCGAGACAGAGCTGCCGCCAAGGTCACACGGAGTTCCATAAAAGATTCTGCCGCCCAGCCGCGTACCCCCTCTTGACTTATTACTCCTTAATTGGAGTAGGTACTGTGGCATCTCACATGAGTGCCACATGGCACTCATATGTCTGCCCTTCTAATGGAGCCCAAGAGATGGTTCACACCATCTCTTCTATAGGGACTCCCTTCATAACAATGATGAACTTTATCCATAATGCTTTGGATTGGAGAAAGTATGTTGATGTTGATTGGGAAGTTTTCCTATATAGTAATAGTGTTGTTCATGTTTTCTCTCAATTTGTTGATGATGCATTGTTTTAAGATGTTGTCTCTCAATATCAAAGATCTCACTGACCTAGTGAGAGGTAAAGTGGTAACAACTCGATCAAGGATCACTCTTTTTTACGTGATATTATTGGTTTGCAAGAAATAAAAGCCAATTGGTTTAATCTGAATAATAACATGAAGATATATTGTCTATACATTCTTGGTATACTACTAATCATATTAATGGGAGAGGGGGTGCTACCATAGGGATGTCTTCTCATTTAGATCATCTGGTAGATAATGTTTTTTTCAGTCCTTCAAATGAGTGGGTTGCCATTAAATGTGCTAAGCCTATTAGGTATACTTTTGTTAGTGTTTATGCCTTGAATTATACAAATGATAGAGCTAGATGTTGGGCTAAGATTGCTCTCCTCCCTGGAGATCTAATCATGTTTGCAGATTTCAATATGGTTACCCTGCCTCAAGACAGACTTGGGAACAACAATAATATCATTCAAGGCAAAGAAAAAATTGATTGGTTATCCTTAATCAATAATAAGGGCTTGATTGATAATTCAAATAGTTATGGTCATACTTGGAACAATCATAACTCGAATTATCTCCTCTCGGCTAGACTTGATAGGATGTACATGAGTATTAATAGATTTCAAGAGATTTGGCAGTTTAGCTGTGACAGTGACCCCTATCTGAATACATCTTATCATTCTCCTATGCTCATTAAGCTTTTTTGTAATTTCCCTAAATATCTGGCTGGTTGGTCCCATCTTGACACTACCTTCCTCAAAGTGCCTTGCATCATAGGCAAGACTAAGATCATTTTTTATAAGCACTTCAATAGTGGCCTTTCCCCCATTATTGCTTGGGAGAGTTCTGTCAAGGAAGTTCAACACCTTTTTAGATATTACAAGAGAATGGACAAACAAACTAGATTTAAGAGAAGAATGAAGATCCTTAAAGAGATTAATGATATTAAAGGAAGTAATAACTCCCAGGTTGATATTGATCAAAGAGTCCTAGATCTTCAGGAAAGACTAAGATATGAGGACTACCTTTTGGCTTGTGGAGCTCTTGGTTCTTCAAAAGAATATTAGGTGGGCAAAGTGGACTTGCCAAGCAAAAACATACTTGACTTGATGGAAAAGAAAAAAGCTAAAGATTTCATGCCTATGTTGAGAAAGAGTTCAAGAGGACATGATGTCGATATCAAGAAGAACCTATATGAGGCCATTGGCTTCTTTACCAATGTCTTCTCTATGCCTCCCAAGGGAGGGGAGGATTCCCAAAGAGCCAGAGCTCATATTGCTCTTAAAAGGAAAAAAATAATTCCTCAAATTATGGCCTCTATTCTGGACCTACCCTCACTACCAATGAGGTTAGAGAAACCATTAGTAAATTGAAACCCTATAAATTGTGGATAATGAGTTCTCCTATGCGCAATGAAAATATGTAGTGAGGCCTTGTATGCCCAACACTTAGACAAATAGCTGCACCTTAGATAGCTTGCTGCTCTCAATACAAAACTCAAATGGACCTATGCCTTTTGTCAATCAAAGTAGACAAAGAGAGTTCTCTAAAAATCTATAAATACCTTAATTTGGACAAGTTTTGATTAGGAAATACAATTGATGAAGATGAACTACCTATCCCCACAAGTATGCTAAAGAATTGAACTTCACTCTCGAACTGATTACTCCTTGAATATATATCCTTTGGGGAAGATATTTGAGACAGAGAAAGTACACACTTCCAAAAAACTAAAAATTAAGTAATTTGGATGAGTTTTGATCAAGAAACTCAACTGACCAAAATAGACCACCTGTGCACACAAGTATACTAAAAAACTAGACTTCACTCTCTGATAGATATCTCACAGAATATAAATCCTTTGAATGAGATATATGGGATAGAGAAAGTATATGCAAAGAGCTTTCCAAGAAGCCAAAAATCAAACAATTTGTATATGTTTTGGTTGGGAAATTTAACCGACCAAAATAAACTAGCTATGTACACAAGTATGTTGAAAAAAAAATTGGACTTCACTCTTTGACTGATATCTCCCAGAATATATAAGCTTTGAAGGAGATATTTGAGAAAGATAAATTCAACAAGATAAGCTTTCCAATGAGTGTTTTAAACACAAGAAATGGTTATATATACACTGACATGTGAGCTTCACAACAGAGCTGTGTACAAAATGATGTGCGACTGAAAGGAGTCGGAAGACAAAACGACAAAATGACCAAATCCGACTATTGGGAGCTCTTGCCTCTTTCTCTCCTTGTTTAGAACGTGCTCCCACTCCACTTTTATAACCAATGAGAATGTGAAGAATTTTGTGTCTCCTTCTTAACTCACCACTTTGCCCACTACAATATCTGATTCCATGCTCTTGGTGCTTGCTTCAAGACATAAAGTGCCTTTTTCAACCTGCGAATAAGGTCTCGATGGTTTTCATCTTCAAATCCAACCAGTTTATACCTCTTCTTGTAGTTCTCCATTGAGAAAAGCATTTTTGATGTTGGGTTAATATAATGACCATCTCCTTGAAGCACCAATGGCTAGTAATGTTCTGATTGTTCCCATCTTTGCAACAAGGCTAAAAAATTCATCATAATCTATGCCTTGTGTTTGTTTAAATCCTTTGGCAATTAATCTAGCTTTATATCTAGCTATTGAACCATCTGCATTCCTGTTGCAGAGCAAAGATAGCACAAGGCAGAGAAAAAGAGGGGCCCTAAAATTTTTCCGATTTGGACACCCAATTTTTGTATTATAACCATTCTTGTAATATATTTTCTGATGTAAATGCACCAGAGGAGTCCTCTAGATGCATCCCCACAGAAGATTAGAAGCTTACCCATGAAAATTAGTAGGAAATTATTCTTTAGTTAATAAGTGCCGGTCTCTTGTGTGAAAGGACCATTTTTAGGGCACAAGTATATAAGTCAATTTGTGACTCTTTGTAAAGACTTTTTGCCATTGTGAGAATCAAGAGCACAGAAATTCGAATTTGTGTCTTCTTCTCTCTGTATCTTCTTCTTTGTGAGCTTGTGTGCATGTGTATTGCTTGGAAAGAGTGTTAGGAAGTGTTGTCTATCCATGAAAGTGTTTGTTTGCTGTTGTTAAGGTGTGTGCGAAGTGTAGGAAGTGCTGAAGTGTAGAAAGGTTTTCCCACGACTCAGTATTTTGCTCATAACTTGAAGTAGGAGTGTCAGAATTGAGTGAAACAACCACCATTGGATGCGTCTTCTCGAGAACTTCGAAATGCATATGCTATTTGCTATATTTGGAGTTTGGAGCTGAGAGAAAAGCTCAATTTACTGTTGGTTGCTGTTCCAAGTATCTCTTTCTCCACAAGTCCCTAAGTTGGTGCTTAGGTCAACACGTTTTTTGGCACCGTTGCCGGGGAGTGTCGAATCAAACCCAGGCATTCGTGTGATGGTAAGTAGCTTTTTGCATTGAAGCGAGAGGAGGAGTAGTGAATTTCTCTTTTTTGGTAAGTCACTTTCAGCTGCACTTACTACTTCTCATTCTTGGAATGTGTGTAGTGAGTTGTTAGTCTAGGGAAGTGAGTGGAATGAGTAGAGTAGGAGGAGTAAGGGAGTAGGATAGGTAGTTAGAGTAGCTTTCATCCTGGTAGTGTTGTTTTATTTTTAGTGAGTAGGAAAATTCCAAGTATAAAAGCCCAAAAAGTGTCATTTTGTAAGTTACTTGTTTTTTGAACAAGTATCGTGAGGAGTTTCCAATCGGGTATCGCGTCTGATAAACAAAGCGATTGGGAGTTGCGCGGAGCAAGAGAGGGTGATAGGAGAGTTGGGAAAGAGCATCCAAGGTGAGCCATTCACTTGCTAATCATTTTCATCACTCAAAAATTAGATATCAATGTAAAATGATCTACGTTAGGTATCGTGGAGGACTTACAGGGGGTAAAAAGTGTGTTTTGGGTAATGCAAAGAGTGAGGAGAGGGTGGAAGAACTTGGAAAACATTTGTGTGCAATCAAAACCAAAAAAATCTAGCAAAAAATTTGAAAAAGGGTCAAGTATCGTGTTCTCCCGCGGTCGAGTATCGCGATACCTGACAAGTATCGTGATCTCCTGTGGTTGAGTATCGTGATATTTCCCTAAAGATCGTGTATCGTGGTACCCTGATCACGATACTTCACCAAGTATCGTGTATCGAGTATCGTGTCTCTCCGAGTATCGTGTATCATGTTCTATCGATCGCGATATTTGCCAGAGATCATATATCGTGTATCGTGTTCTATCGATTGCGATATTGGCTAGAGATCGTATATCGTGTATCGTGTTCTTCGTTCGTGATACTTCACCAAGTATCGTGTATCGAGTATCGTCTTTGGAAGTATCGAGTATCGTCTTTGGAAGTATCGAGTATCGTGCCCATTCAAGTATCGTGTATCGTGCATTCACGGATTACGATACTTGTCACAGATTGTGTATCGTGGTTGTCCAAGTATCGTGTTTAGCGAAGTATCATGTATCGTGTTCACTGAAGTATCGAGTGTCGTTTAACTTAGGTATCGAGTATCGTGGAAATTCAGATATCGTGTATCGTTACTCCTGACCAAGTATCGTGTATCGTGTCCTGTTAAGTATCGAGTATCGTGGTGCCAGATCAAGTATCGTGTATCGTTTCTTCTGAAGTATCGAGTATCGTTTTCCTGAAGTATCGTGTATCGTTTTTGGCCAAAGGTCGTGTATCGTGAAATTTTGGAGTCAAGTATCGTGACCTGAAAGTTTCTTTTTCAGTCATTTTTCCAGCTAAATTCCTCTAGAATTCTGACCCATAGTAAAGAAATCTAGAAGATAGAGGTTAGCAAGGGCTGATCAGAGCTGTTAAGTGGATGAACCTGAGATCTGGAAGAACCCTAGGAAGCCAAAGAAGTGTAATCTCTTCTGTAGGTAGTGTAGCCGAGCCAAGTAGCCGTTCACATTACTGGGAGACCTCCAGTGAGTCAGAGGAAGAAATTCCCATGGCTTCAGAGGATATGCAGAACACTGTACCAATGATTGGCATGATGTCAATTATTGAGGGAGAGTACCGGACCTCTTTAGAATATGTGACCACCAACCAACATGAGATACCCATATGCTTGGATGGTCTGAACAGGTCAGTGGCCAGACTAAAGAAGGCTTCAGAGGCTTACATAGTGCCTAGGCCAGCAGTCAAGTATGCAGGAGGATTTTACATGGACAAAAGAGATATCCAGTATGTTGTCACGGAACACCCTAAAAACATTAATGAACTTGGGGAAGAAAACAATGCTTCAAACCTAAATGGAGAAGGGAATGAAGAGCAAGTAACTACTCCTAGAGGGAGATCTACGGTTGTTAAGGTTTGGAGAGGAGACCTGATTCCCCAAGATGACTCCATAATGGATGTATACTTGATCAATGGAATGGACCCTCTCCTTAGAGCACATTCTTCAATATGGGAAGCTGCCCCTAATCCTGTCACCATCTATGAGTTACAAGATCCTGATTTCCCCACCATCGTCACATATTTGGATAAGAATCAGAGAAGATATTGGCCCTTAACGGAATTAGAAAGAGCCGAGTTGAAATATCAGAATATTCCAATGTTTCCCCCTAGGGACCAAGCCACTACTTCACGAAACCCACTTGGAACATCTCAAAATGACTCATATGAGCAGTCAAGACAAACACAACAAACCCAACAAACACAAATCCCGGTCAGACCACATGTGCAGTTTGCAATGCCTGCAAATAATCCTAATTACCGGCCTCAACCACCTGTGGATCCAAGACATGGAATTCCCGCCCCAGTCAGACCACCTGTAGCAAGAGGACCTGGTATACCCATAGGGAGACCAATTTTTCCAGTGATGCCTAGACCGCCTGAAGCAGGAAGAAGATTAAGGCCAATTCAAGTGGCCAAATGCATGAGAAACCACTATGATGGCTCTAGTGAACCTTACAATCACATAGCTGAATTTAAGCAAGTAATCAGAGCCGAACAAGTGGAAGATTTTTTTATCCAATATGAATCTTTTGGTCTAACTTTGACAGACACAACGTTAGCATGGTTCCAACCATTAGATCCTAATAATTTTCAAAACATGGAACAAGTCTATCAAGAAATGATTGAGGAATTCACTAAGTCTGGAATTAAAAACAACTCGTCATCATTGATCCATAGCTTTAAGCAAGCCCCTACAGAATCAGTGAGATTGGCAGCAAGAAGATTCAAGGAGTATGTGGACAGATGCCCAGTGGAAGAGAGACCTACCCAAAATAAAATGGTATCATTATTTTTGGAAGGATTATTGAACGGATCATTAAGATCTCTGGTATATGTAAAGAGAGTTCAAACTTTGCAAGAATGCATGAAGGAATGTATTGATTTAGAAGAAAATCTTGTGGAGGATTTGAAAATACCTCAAGGTAGCTTGAAAAGTGAAGATTCGGCTAGCAGCACATCAAACCCTAAAAACAATGTAGAGGAAATGGCCGACTTAGTAGCAAAGAAACTGAACGTTCAAGGACAGAGGAACTACCCCAATAACCCTATAAGAGTGCCCATGCTTAGAAGATGTATGCAGTGCGGAGGTGATCATCCCTCTCACTTGTGCACTAGGGGAGTAGTCCCACCACCTGCTTATGCTTATATTAGACCCACCATCCCAGGACCTCTGCAGTATTGCAGTATTGAGCAAAAATATACAAATCACAACACAGAAAATTGTCCTTACAATAGGCAATCAAGACCCATGCAACCTGTCATGAGACCTTACGGATACCCTCAGAGAGATCAAGGAGGTGAAGCCTTTAGGTATCCCACATATCAGCAGCAGGCACCAGTGCCACGACCATATGCTTATCAAGGATACACCCAACCACAACCAGCACTAGGACAACAACCGCCCCATCCTCAGAATGTTGTCTCAGTGAAAGTGGCTCGTCCTGAAGAAAACCTAGAGAGAGCAATAGTACCAGCTACACCTTTGATTGGTAATGAATCATATGACTCATCTTATGACTCTAGTCAAGGAGGCTATCCCTCTTATGAGAGCTCTATGATAGAATATGGACAAACGTACGAACCATATGCCTATGACTTGGAACCACAAGATAACTCTTATGGATATGAGCACGATTATGTGCCAATGATGTACACAACTCCGAGAGCAACCATACCACCCCGACCCATGAACAGACCGCCTATGCCCAGAGGACCATGGTATAGATGTGGAGGTGATCATTATATCAGAGAATGTACATTGCCAAACCCACCACCACCACAACGAGTCTGGGAAGGCTACTGTAGTGACTGTGGTAAGGAACATCTTTTCAGAGATTGCCCCAAGAATCCCAACAAGGTTACCTCCAATGTGCAAATCAATGTGATAGAATTAATAGAATCATTAGGGAGTGATAAGGAATACACTGTGCCATTGAAGGCGATAACAAGAGCAAAAGCTAGAGAGACCCCAGAAAAACTTGAAAAACACAATCAAAGTGACCTAGAGACGAATACGCCTGCACCTCAAATAGTTGAATATTCGGAAGAGCCTGAGAAAAGTGTTGTAAGCAAACGAACACAGAGATGGAAGATCCGAAGATATAGAATAAAGGAAAGGAAACTACAACTAAAGAAGGAAAATGAAAAGAATGAACAAACTCAAAAAGAAAAAATTAACCTGGAAGAAGGAAATAAGAATGAAAGGCATAAAAAGGATGAGATAGGATCGGTCTTAGCAGATCCCATGCCTGAAGAATTAGCCATGTGGATTCAGGCATACAAGGCACGAATAAGAGCAGGACCTACCATAGAACAACATGAAAGAGAATATCCTAGAGGTGACCTAGAGAAAGAGAGGTTGGAGATCTGCAAAAAATTAATAGAAGTTGCTCAACAGACCTTAGAAAAACCTGCGTTGCCATTACCCAATACCCGAATTTCCGAAAGAGAATTCCAAGAGTGCGTCATCACTAATGATCACAAAAAACCCGAAGCAAATAAGACACAGAATGGCAATTATTGTGAGGATAAAAGGAAAGGATCCATTGTTCCCGAAGTAGAAGGGGAATGGCCTAAAGATTTGTGGGCAAGAGTCCAAGAAGACAAATGGAAGAAAGTGGAAGGAATTGAACCGCCCTTTGAAGAGCTAGAAGCAGAAGATGGAATAGAGGATTCAATACCTGAGTTGAATTCAAATGATATTACCAATTGATCCGAGTAACGAAGAAAATGATAGTGTAAAGGTTTTGCCAAATTACACAGGAGAGTACGAACATAATTCAGAATTGTATTGCATTCCCTCAATAAGGAAAAAAGAACCGAACCCATAAGTCCAAACATCGGATATCATACAACACCTTAGAAAGGTAAAAATCCCTTGTACCCTAACATTAGAAGAACTGTTGAAGGTTAAACCACATTTGAAGGAGAAATTGACCAGTCAATTGGAGATCAAGACGGAAGAAAAAGAGATATCTGATGAAGTAAACACAGTAAAGATCCCAGTGGATAAGGTAGGAGATTTTAGTGAGGTAGATGAAGGAAGCACTTGCCTTCCAATTACTTATAGGGGTTATACCACCAAAGCCATCTTAGATTCCGGAGCTGGTGTAGGCATTGCTACTAGAGAAATCTGGGAGAAATGGGGAAAACCAGCTTTAAGACCAATGCGCATGAAGATACAAATGGAAGACAGACACACAGAAAGACCCTTGGGATTATTGGAACGAGTAGTTTTTACCACATGCGGAGTTGAATTTGAACACACCTTAGCAATATGTCAATTTGAAAGGGCGAGCAATTATGAAATGATACTTGGGAGACCTTTCATGAGACAGCTAAAGGTTGTGCAAGATTGGGGAAAAGATGTTGTATACCTACAGCATGAAGGAACCACCACGAGAATAAATCTCCACACATATACATATCAAGATGTTCCCCCCTTACAATGGAATCAAATTCATAAGGAGGAAGACGATCAATCAATTCACAGCATAGGTTCTAGTGAACAATCTTGGATGAACGAGGACACTCATCTATGGATATGCCAAACTGCAAAAAAGGAAGAGGATAGGACAAAGGGATGGCAGCAAAGGCAAGGAGTAGCTAGGTCTGTACAAGATCCAGCTTACATGCCTCAAGTCTTTTTGGATGAGGAGTTTGAACCTCACGGTTGGATGGAGATTTTAGCGACCCTCAATGTATGTGTAAACGAAGAAGTAATAACTATGAATGAATGTATTGATGAGGAAGGATATGACGTTAGTCTATATGTGGTAGTCCTTCAGGAGGCTGAAGAAGGAGAAGTGATAAAGAAAGAATGGAAGGAGGACTATGAGATCATTGAGATGGAGCAAGAACCAATGGAACCAGAGGATGCAAATCAAAAAATAGGTGTCACAGCTAACGAAAACAAGAGGGAACCTACACAGGAAGAAGAGCTGGAGTTAGAAAAAGAACCAGAAGGTGAAGAAAACAAGCCACAAGATCAGTTTGAAGTGCCAGCCCACTTCAAAAAATATGAAGTAGAAGAGAGAAAAATTGCTATTCAAATGCCTAAAAGAGAAGCACAGCCAGGAATAGCATACGACAATAAAGAACAAACCAAGAAGATAGTAGTAACCTTAGAGGAAGGAGAATAACGATGTACTTTCATAGGATAGGATGTCTCAATGGAGGAAGAACAAGAGTTAATACGCCTCATAAGGGAATATCGAGATGTCTTTGCCTGGACCTATAAGGACTTGAAAGGAGTAGATCCATCTATATGTGCCCATAGAATCCCCATGACATCCGAAGCCAAACCTTCTAAACAAAGACCGTATACATACAATGATGTGTATTCAGCAAAGATAAAGGAAGAGATAGATAAGTTGTTAGATGCTGGATTCATTTACGAGATCGAACACACGGAATGGGTATCACCTTTGGTGGTTGTACCGAAAAAGAATGGGAAGTTAAGAGTGTGCATCAATCTGAAGAAAGTAAATGCCGCGACCATAAGGGATAGTTACCCATTACGGATCATCTGTCAGAAAGAGTGGCAGGGAAGGAAGTTTATAGTTTTTTGGACGGCTTTTCAGGGTATAATCAGGTAGCCATTACTCCTGAGGACCAACATAAAACCGCTTTTGCAACTGAATGGGGAGTATACGCCTTTAGAGTCATGCCTTTTGGTCTAACTAATGCCCCAGCCACCTTCCAAAGATTGATGTGCCATGTATTCAAAGAGTTCCTGAGAAAGAGTATGGAGGTATACGTGGACGATCTATGTACTTGGCTATACGATCAGAGCACATCCCTGAACTAGAAAAGATCTTTGCTAAATGTCGACAATATCGAGTATGCCTCAACCCAGAAAAATGTGTCTTCATGGTTCGACAAGGAAAAATATTAGGACATATTGTCTGTAAAAATGGAATTTTAACTGATGAAGACAAAATCAAAGTAATTCTGGATTTACCAAGACCAAAGACTGCTAAAGAAGTACAAGCATTTATGGGACACTGTGGATACTACCGAAGATTTATACATATGTATGCCATAATTGCTAGACCTCTCTATGCACTCTTCTCTCAATTTAATTGGACCGAAGAATGTGAGAAAGCCTTTAATGAGTTGAAGAATCGATTGAGCTCAGCACCAATCCTTCGAGTACCTAACTGGAATAAGCCATTTCACATTCATGTGGATGCTTCCAAGTTTGCCATTGGTTGCATCTTAGCTCAACCTGCAGATACAGGAAAGCTAGACCACCCTATAGCCTATGCCAGTAGATAATTAAATCAAGCACAACGCAATTATACCACAACTGAGAGAGAAGGCCTAGGGATGGTGTACACAGTGAAAAAGTTCAGAGAGTACCTGTTGGCAAACAAATTCAAATTCTTCATTGATCATCAAGCCCTACTGTACTTAGTCAATAAACCTTGCAATACAGGAAGACTAGTATGATGGTTTTTATTGCTAATGGAATTTGATTTTGAGGTAGTAGTCAAGAAAGGAAATACCCACATAAGAGCAGATCACTTATCAAGAATGACCCATGGAGAACCACCCATAGGAGTACCAGATGATCTGCCAGATACGTACCTCTTTAACCTGGAAGTATGTCCCCAATGGGCAGAAAAGTTGATCCCTATACTCACGCATGGACCTAAAAGATGGGATCACACCAAACCGAACCCAAGACCTTTGGAATACTAAAAACCTTCATATCATTGCAGGAAGCTTGTATCACCAAGATTCAAGTGGATTACTAATGAGATGCATTGAAGAGGAGGAACAGGAAATGTGGCTTCAGAAAGCACATGTAAATCAATGGAAAACTCATTTGAATGCAAATGGAACATGGCAAACCCTGAGGAGATTAGGCATATATTGGCCAACCATGCAGAGGGATGTGCATAACTATGTATCAGCCTGCCAAACCTATCAAGAACAAAATCCAGAAGAGAACTCCACTCTATGCTACTCCACAATAGCACCGAGATGGAGCATGCCTCTGGTAAAATTCTTAAAGACCCAAGAATACCCAGAAGGAGCCACTTCAGCAAGGAAAGGTGCACTTGTAGAACAGAGCAAGCATTATGCCATTATGGGAAAACAACTTTTCAAGCGAGGGAGAGATAATCAATTACAATTGTGCATTCATGAAGACGAATATCTTGCTGTTTTAGAGATGGCACATACAGGAGCTGCAGGAGGACATTTCTCTGCAGATAAAACAACAAAAATGATCCTCTTTGGTAGAATGTGGTGGCCAACTCTACATCAAGATGCCGTAACATATGTGCAACAATGTGATACTTGTCAACGAACAAAATATCTATTTAGAAGAGATGAGATGCCACTGAGACCCATGATGAGTGCCAGAGCTTTCACTAAATGGGGAATAGACTTCATAGGACCTATTAGCCCACCAGCTAAAGGATCCCATGCCGAATATATAATTGTAGCCACAAACTATCTTACCAAATGGGTGGAAGCCAAAGCAACCAAGAAAAATGACGCAATAACTACGGCCAAGTTTCTCTTTGAGAACGTTTTGACTAGATTTGGACTACCAATAGAAATTGTGAGTGATAGGGGTATGCACTTTGTGAATGAAGTTATAGAAGCCCTACTGAATGAATTCTTGGTAATTCATAAGAAATCAGCTCCTTATCACCCACAAGCCAATGGACAAGCGGAAAGTTCTAATAAAATCTTATGCACCGTTCTCACAAAAATTGTGAACAATGGTAGATCTGATTGGGATAAGCAATTACATCATGCTTTATGGGCATTTCGAGTAGCCTACAAAACCGCCATAGGCACTACTCCTTTTACCTTAGTGTATGGACAAAATGCTATTTTGCCAATTGCTTTCTTAATTCCCACTCTCAGTGTAGCAACCACTTACGAGTGGACGGGACATGAACTATCAGCTCAATTGGATCAAATAGAAAAGCTTCACGAAACTAGGTTACAAGCAGTAGCAGGCATTTATGCTGCTAAACGGCGACAGAAAGCCTACTTTGATGCTCACATTAAAGACAAAAATTTGAAGGAAGGAGATTTAGTTTTGGTATATACCTTGAAACAACACGCTAAGAAGTTGTAGAAGAGAGGATATGGCCCATTAATCATCAATCGTATATCGACAAGTGGAGCCATCAGCTTAGCAACCCTAGATGGGGAAGTATTACCAAACTATATGAGTGGATGTCGAATGAAAAAATATCTAGAACTGTTGACTGAAGAAACAATGTCACGACTAATCAAGGGCAAGAATAGACGCATCGAGGAGGAAAGAATACGAGAAGAAGCGAGACAGGAAGCACTAGAACGAATTAAGAAACAGAAAGAGTGGATGAGAGAGAGAGATGAGAGATATCGATAGGAGAAGAACTCATCCCAATGGCTAATTTTAGAGCCACTAAAAACCTAGGTCCACAGAGAACACAACCATATTTGAATTTGGAAGCGGGTAAAACGGAGTACCACTTAGTGGATGCTCTCATTGACATAGGAGCCACCATAAGCTGTATCAAACTTTTTTTGACTCAGAAACTCAAGGAGGAATTACGTCCATCGATGGCACAGTTGATAGGAATAGGAGGAACAATTACTCAATGTATAGGTGAAATCACCTTACCTCTGCATCTTGGCAACAACACTATGGAATAGAAGCTATTAGTGTGTCATGATCAAGATTTACTCAAAGATGTAGTGTTAGGTCAAGACTGGATATACGAATATGAGGTGACCATTCAATTAGCTTTAGGATACATCTCAGTCAAGATAGGACATCGTGAAGTATTCAATTTGCTAGACGAACGACCAATCAAAGCCGCAAGCATAGAGCAAAAAATTCACTCTAATGAACACAGTCATGAATGTATGTTCACTAGCACTATAGAAACCCCTTCATCAAGTACTTCATGTGAGGACACACTGAATCCTGCTTGCATACCATCTTCTAATCTAGCAAGTCACAAGAGTGTCATTCTATCTGAAAACAGCCGTAGTGAAGAACCATGCACAAGAGAGACTAATCCTCTGAGTAATCCAAAGTCTGTACCTATTAGAATATACCCTATTCTGTACACTAAACAAGCTTGGATAAGAAAGGATAAAAGGAATGCATATCTTCAACGACATAAACATCTTCGACATCAAAACAACCAATCAAACAAGAAGGCAAATAATTTTGAACACCAAAGTCAACGAAGAACTGCTAGGATATGGATTCCAAAGAAAGTAGTAGCCGCCCAACGGGATCGAGTGCAAATATGGATTCCAAAATCATGTTCTCCAAAGACGCTAAACCGAAACGATGAACCACTGCACAAGGAGAACCAATATGGTCTAAGGGCAAAACAGCCAAAGAAGAATAGCTACAGGAAAGAGAAGGAGTCTACAGTTGCAACACAAGCCAGTCCGAGATTCAAAAAGCAGATAGAGCAGATGTACAACATGAGAAGCACCACATTCATCAGGAATGTTCGGGATACAATATGTCCCAACAGAGTAAAGCAGATTTGGTTGCCGAAAGACAAGAAAAATTGCATGCATCATCCAACTACTTCAAGTTGCACACATTTGGAGTTATCAGGACCCAAAGTATGCATGATAGGGCCACATTACAAGGCCAAGCATTCGGCACATCTTTCTTCTATTTCAGGATAGTCGAGCACATTTCCCTCTTGGAAAATAGGAGAGCACTTGTACATAATTTAAAGAAAATTACTAAAAATTTAATAAGCGCTTCGGCTATGGACTAACTTTTTTGTTTTTTCCTTCAGATAAAAACATAAAAATATATAAAATTTTTGGAAAATCCCAGGTATTACCTTTCTCACACCCACGGGGAAAGGGACGACACCATTCACGCGGAGAATTGCCAATCTAATAAAGGATAACTGAAGGATGATTATAAATACTATTCGGTGACTAATGACTGCCCTCAATTGAGTGCAGATGGCATCTCCCAATTCTAAAGCTATGCAAGGGGAAGAGGTGCAACTTCTTCCATTGGAATCAATAACGAAAGCAAGAGGCCATTGGTTTCTGGATGACCAACCGGTGTCGGACCTCATTTTCATGGCCACCATCAAGATTATGGACAAGGATCACTACTTCCCTATTATGTCGCAAGACTTCAAGACTATAATACAAGGATTACCGCATATAGAGGATGTATGGACACAAGCAGGGATAGACGCATTTCTGAGAGTACCTATCTATCTGCCAGATTTCCAAAGGTGCACACAAGTGATGAACACACTACAACCTGCATCAACTAAGGCAGCAGTTCCTGAAGCACGAGTATTGGACAAAGTAGGTACCTGGAAAACCATTCAATTCACACATGAGATAATCAACAAAGCCTTCAGATGGAATCAAGAAGGGATCACTAATGTCAAAGAGGAATGTCATGATCCTAAAAAGAGGTCCTTTTCGGATATCAACAGGACTGATATTGAACATGCTGTTTGCCTAGTGCACCAACATTTTTGTTTCCCAAGTATGCATAGATATACTGCACCACAAAAGATTGTCGTACAACTACTCTCGCATGCAATTAGACAAATTGGCAATAAAGTGAATCTGACTCCTTATGTCCAAGACAGATTATTTGAAGCAAAGAAGAAGTGGGGTCAGAAGAAGTTTCTAAATGGGAGTTCAACTTTGACCTTACTTATCTATGAGGCACTCGAAATGAAAAACTGCTTGCGTGAGATGCCAACCTCAGAAGGGCTAGCCAAATATGCCAAATCTGCTACGGTCCCCAAGAAAAAGAAAGCAGCTGCTGTTGTTGAAGAGGCAAGAACCAGTTCACAGAAACCCATGAGGGGTACAAAGCGCCTAAGAGAGGAAGAAGCCCAGGCTACACCCCAATCAAAGCAGACACACATTTTACCAAAGATTCTGGTAGCCCAAATGCCAATTACCAAGAGAGATCTCTCTGCTGCCCTAGAAGAGACACATCAGTACATGCAAGGGCAGGTAAATCTGAATGTTCAAGGTCATCATTATAGACAAGCAAGTCAAGAGAAACAACAACGGAGTAAAGAAAAGACCCCAAAACAAACTAGGAGATACAAAGAACTAGGCTTAGATGATTCGAGTTCCGATGCAGAATCTAGTCACGAAAAAGACACCCTGGACACTGACATAAGGACAGAAACTCACGAGGAAGAATGGACCGAGATCAATCAAGTCGAAGTTACGCCAGACAACCACGAAGAAAAGGAAAAGAACATAGAAGATTCCATTGAACCTGAACATGTCATTCAATTGAATGATACGACAAAGATCAGCATTAAAGAAGCTCCAACAACGGTTACATATGCAAAACAACCTATCAAGGAAGAAATACAAACTTTAATGAACGCGGAATCAAACCTACACACAAATCAAGAGCAGAATGTGATTGAGGTGCCAGATGATACACCTCAAGGAAACATTGAACACATGGTGGTTGAGCCAAGGATCCAGCATCAGATTAGGCAGCCCCATGACACTACGTTACATGTGGCACAGGGAAAAGACGTCACAACAGGCGAAGAACCTAGTATACCAACCACATGGCTCAATGTGGATGTCACTCAGTTGAAGCTTGTGGTCAAACAAATGATCCAAATAGTTATGGACACACAACAACAGATGATGGATATAGATGCAGACTATGATAAGGCCATGAGGGAAAAGAGTCAATTCCAAATAATGAGTGAACAATTGTCATCACAATTAATCCAGGCCCAAAAAGAGATAGCAGCCAAAAGCACGGAGTTGCTCGAGGTAAAAATGCAATATGATACATTAATGACTCAGCATCACCAATTTCAGGCACAGCTTGCTGATTTACAAAGATTACATGATGCAAGTGAAGCTGACAAAGAGAGAATGAGAGCTAGAAGCACTTTGCTCGAGAAACAATTAAAGGTGTACATGGAAGAGAATGACAACTTACGCAATAGAAATAAAGAACTGATGAAGTCATTATTATATGATCAACCTATTGAACAGCAGGAGATGTCCGAAACTAAAGAGAAAGAATTAAGAGATCAGGTGGCACAATACGCAGATTTGCTGAGACAAGAGCAAGAATTGAGAGAAGAATGGGAATGTAAGTACATTCAAGAAACAAATGAACTAAAAAAGCAGTTGAATACAGCACATGGGAAACTTGCAGCAAGCTACAGTGAAAATATGGATCATGTAGCAGAAATTGGAAATGAATTGCTTGCAGCAAAGGAAGCGCTCAGAGCAGCCATGCAAGAAAATAAAGAGAAGAATGAACGTATAGCACAGTTAGAGATCCAAGTAAAGCAGAAAACACCAATTGGGACACCAGTAGAGCCAGCTAAGGAAAATCCTACTGACGAGGTAGAGGTACATCCTCTATCTCCCCCGATTTATCATTCTACAATACATGAGCAGATGGTGGATATACATGATGATCATCCAATGCCATAAACTGCATAAATAAGTCAGAAGGAACGGGCACTAGTGGTGTCCCGATTGACAGAAAGTTTTGAAAACGAAGTCATTAAAGTAATGAAAGAAGCAAAGATTAGAGGTAAAGACTTGGAAAAGATCATGAAGCCTTTCAACATTCCGTACAGATTATTGAAAGAGAAAACAAAACAATATATAAAGAAGATTACAAAGAAAGTCCAGATGAGCAGCTAAACTTCAAACATGACACATTCACTTACACTCAAGAAGAATTTGAAGCTGCACAACCGGTTTGGAGAAGGAAGTTTTTGGAGAAACATCCTACACTAAGGGTGCATTGGCAAGCAGCACCTTATTTCTTACAGGTAAACCCTTCCTTT
Source organism: Ceratopteris richardii (assembly GCA_020310875.1). Classification (NCBI taxonomy): domain Eukaryota; kingdom Viridiplantae; phylum Streptophyta; class Polypodiopsida; order Polypodiales; family Pteridaceae; genus Ceratopteris; species Ceratopteris richardii. The sequence goes on from CM035443.1 coordinate 84,339,980, forward strand.
TGTCCTATCCCACGCCGAAGAGATACTAGAGAATTTTTGGACCTGCAAAGAAATGGTACCATAAATAAACAGTGGCTAAATTATCCTCTGCTTCCAAGCCCACCACATAATTATCTACCAATGAAAGATTATATGGTCAAAACAATTGAATTTTGGCTGTAGAATTATGCAACAGTACCCGACTTAACTGTCAAAATAACAAATAAAATACTCTATGATACTTACACTATTGAAGGTCTTCAAGCATGTGGCCTACACATTTTTGAATTTCATTGGTATTAATCAGGGAACAGACATACTCATTTTTTATCTATCTGTTATGCCTAGCCGACCTACAATAATGGCCTATTATTCAAGGCTTATGTTTTTGCCAAGCACATATATGCAAACGTTCGAAGAAGCATTTTTTATCGGATTTTTTGAAATTGATTCAGAAGTCTCTTTAAAGATGTCCTCTAATTTGAATGCTAGATTAGTGGCATACGAACTGAGCTTCTTCGCGGACCATAGACAGCCACCCAATGATGGTGTGAAGGCAGAACAATGGAAACAGTTAATGATACGTGAAGCCAATTTGCTTAATGAAACAGAGTAGAAAATATATAGAACATATGCCCGTCACTCGTCAAAGCCTGTCGGGGACGACAGAGTCCAGGAGGGGGGCAGTGTTGAGGGAGAATCAAGCAAAAAGAAGAAAAGAAGAAGACAACAAAAGAAGCTTCACTAAAAAGGTAATATCTGAAGACATATCTCTGCAAGAAGCCCCGTAGGGGCGCAACACCCATCTCTGCACAGAGCCCCGCAGGGGCACACATCAAGGAAAAAGCATGTAGGTGGAAGGAGGAACCAGGGCCAACAAGTATCCATGAAGAAGTGCAAGAAGATATCCAGCGGTTCCGAAACCACAAGAGGGTGCTTCAACCTCTTGATCTTTGGAAGGTCCAGATCGAAGACTGAAGCATCACATCCTCATACCTTCCACTGGTGGCGTGCGTGGCAACCCGACTTATAAAGCAAAACAAATGCATCAGGCCTAGAGAATGTAAAACAAGAATTAAGAAGAGGATGTCAAAACTGAACACATGTTTAACAAACAGGCAGAACTGAGCAAGGGTTGCGAGCGATGAAAAGAAAAGAACAGTCAGAACAAATGCATCAGGCCAAGAGGATGTAAAAGACAAAATCAAGACCAGGGCCATTAAAACGTAATGCCACTCTAACCAGTAGGCAGAACTGACCGAAAGATGCATGCGGACAACAAACTGAAGACAAGAAGTAAAGCCTGTCAAGGGACGACAGAGACGAAGAGGGGAAGAGTGTTGCAGAGCAAAGATAGCACAAGGCAGAGAAAAAGACGGGCCCCAAAATTTTTCTGATTTGGACATGCAATTTTTGTATTGTAACCATTCTTGTAATATATTTTCCGATGTAAATGCACCAAAGGAGTCCGCTAGATGCATCCCCACAGAAGATTAGAAGCTTACCCATGTAAATTAGTAGGAAATTAGTCTTTAGTTAATACGTGCCAGTCTCTTGTGTGAAAGGACCATTTTTAGGGCACAAGTATATAAGTCAATTTGTGACTCTTTGTAAAGACTTTTTGCCATTGTGAGAATCAAGAGCACAGAAATTCGAATTTGTGTCTTCTCCTCTCTGTATCTTCTTCTTTGTGAGCTTGTGTGCATATATATTGCTTGGAAAGAGTGTTAGGAAGTGTTGTCTATCCATGAAAGTGTTTGTTTGCTGTTGTTAAGGTGTGTGCGAAGTGTAGGAAGTGCTGAAGTGTAGGAAGGTTTTCCCGCGACTCAGTATTTTGCTCATAACTTGAAGTAAGAGTGTCAGAATTAGTGCAACCACCGCCATTGGATGTGTCTTCTCGAGAGCTTTGAAACACATATGCTATTTGCTATATTTGGAGTTCGAAGCTGAGAGAAAAACTCAATTTACTGTTGGCTGCTGTTCCAAGTATCGTGACACCATAACTGACAGTTGAAGCTTGTTTGGATCAGTCTCTACCTTGGTTGCACTCTTTGAGTAGTTCATTTACATTGATCATCATTTGAATGCATGTCCTCATACACTCGCCTAGGTTTGTATACTCATCGGATTGATAATTAAAGCGTGAATCCCCACTATATGCACTTGAGGGGGATTGAGGTATAGTCTCTTTCTCCACAAGTCTCTAAGTTGGTGCTTAGGTCAACAATTACTTTAAACACCCATTTGTTTGGAACAATCTTCATACCTTTTTTCTTTGGCAATAGCTCCCATGTGTGATTATCTTTGAGAGCTTTGATCTCCTCTTTCACAGCTTGCCTCCATTCCTTTTGTGTGCAAGCTTCTTCACATGTCTCAAGCTCTTTGTCTTTGATAACCTGCATCATGTATGCAAAATGTTTCGCCATGAAACTATCATAAATCAACCTTTGAGTTGGATACCTTGTCCTTGAGGATCTTCTTTCATTGCCTTTAGAAAGTTGCTTCTTTAACCTATTCAGTTTTACCTTCAGATTGATTACCTCTTCATATTCTTCTTCACTTGCATCGATCTCACTGTTTGGAGTAGCACTTGCATCTTCGGCTCTACTATGAGCTGAATTTGGAGAGAAAGAATGGCTCCCCCTCCATGATGAACATTCTTCATTTGATGTAGATGTCTCTAGACCTGAAACCTTTGTGCTTGATTGTTGAACTTCTCTTTGATTTGTTCCTGCATAATCATCACAATCCTCTTCAAGAATCTTTTCCTTTCCTTTATCTTCATACCATGGTCTTAGTTCATCAAAGACCACATCTCGCGAGACTCTTACATCCTTTGTTCTAGGGTTGTAACACTTGTATCCTTTTTTCTCCATCGAGTAGCTGATGAAAATGCATTTTTTTGACCTTTGTTCCATCTTTGTTCTAATTTCTTGTGGAATGTGAACAAAGCAAACACATCCAAACACTTTGAGGTGTGTAAGGTCAAGTTTCTTACCAGAATATACCTCCTTTGGGGTCAAGTGATGTATTCCTGATGTTGTGCACCTATTCACCAAGTACTAAATGGCAGTTGTGGTAGCTTCAGCCCAATAGTACAATGGTACCTTCATCTCGTTGAGCATGCATCTTGCAATTTTAGCAATTTGCCTATTTTTCATCTCACCTACTCCGTTTTGTTGTGGTGTATACCTACAAGTAAACTGCCTTTTGATCCCATTCTGTTGTAGAAAATCTGAAAATTCTTTGGAGAATTATTCTCCTCCACCATTGAACCTTAAGGTTTTGATAGATCTTCCTGTTTCTTTTTCAACTTCAACTTTGAATCGTTTGAATATAGAAAACACCTCTGATTTTTGCTTCATACAAAACAGTTGCTTCATAAAGACAACCATACCTTTCTTGATTGATCATCAATGAAGGTGATAAAAGATTCGATCTCACAAATGCTCCAATTGTCTTCCAACATATGATGAATGATATCTTTCGAGAGTATTTAGATGATTTTGTTGTAATATACCTTGACGATATCTTGATATTCGCCAAAAATCTAGAGGGTCATGAATGTCATGTAAAGATAGTAACTAAGAGAAAAAGGATTATATGCAAAATTGGAGAAGTGCTCTTTCCATCAGGCAAAAGTGGATTTTTTAGGGCACATTTTTTTAGCTAAAGGAATTTTTATGGACCGTTAGAAGATAGAGACAATCCTTGATTGGCAACCACCTTCAAATGTTCGAGATGTATAATGTTTTCTAGGGTTCGCCAATTTTTACAGGATATTCATAAGAGATTACTGCAAAATAGTCACACCCCTTACCAAGCTTAGAGGAAACACAAAATTCCCATGGAATGAAGATTTTACAGAAAGCCTTTTAGACCCTAAAATCATCAGTCACTGATGCGCCAGTTCTAGTTCACCCTGACTCTACCAAACCTTTTTTCCTAGAGATAGATGCATCAGACTTTGCCTTGGGGGCGATCCTATGCCAACATGCTGATGATGGACACCTACATCCCGTTGCATATCATTCAAGGAAATTCTCCCCTCTAGAGATTAACTACGAGATCCATGATAAAGAGCTTCTTGTGATCATAGATGCATTTGATATTTGGGGACATCATCTAGAAGAAGCAGCTCATAAAGTCATTGTATACACATATCATAAAAATTTGGAGTAGTTTATGACTACCCTCATCCTCAATAGAAGGAAATCTTGATGGAGTAACTTTCTATCCAGGTTTGATTTTGTCATCACATATCATCTAGGACGCCAGCAATGTTAGTCAAATGCCTTCATCACGGGAAAAAATGAACCCTGCATGGGCCTTTTAGCTTAAGGAGTGATTAGTCATGGACCAATGAGAAGAGGGTGGTGGACACAGTCTAGTCCCTTAATCACATAGGCTAGGCATAGACTTCCCTTGTTTTTGTGTGGTCAAAGAACCAAAAACCATTTAGAATTGGTGGTTTTATTTAGAGGATGGTTTTGAAAAACTCAAAATTCATTTAGATCCATTGGATTGAGCATAGATCTAAGGGCCAAGGTTAAACGCCAAAAGCAAAGGCATCTATGAATTTCCACCCTTGGATTAGCTTGAGATTGAATGGATTAGATCAATGCAATCATTGCAAAAAGAATATTTTGGGGAAAGCGTCTGAACTCCATTGAATTTGATCGTGTGCATTTGTGTCCATTGGATCTATGGAAGATCTGATGGCTGTGATTAAGCCCATGCCTAAAAACAACGCCTTTTGAAGGAAGCCATTGGATGAGCCTCATATCAAACGGATGATATGCATCCAAAAAACATGCTCAGCCCCACTTGCGCCCATCCGTTAGATCTTGAATGATCTAAATGATATCTGACGGTGAGAAATATACCCCTCCACGGAACTGCGCCTATGTGTTTGTCCTTTTGTGCCAGTCAATAAACTCAAACTCCTCATTGAATGCATACTATTTTGTCATCTTGTGACAGTCACACCCTCCCTAATCTTGGCCGTTTGATTGATATGATCTAATGGATAGAATTACCCACGATTGCTCATCTTTTAGAAGAGTTTTTGTTCTCTTTTGACAGGCATACTGTCCTTCATCTTGGCTGTCAATGATATTTGATCTAAGGGATGTGAATGCCTACGAATCGATTCGGACTAAGCACATATTTTAGATATATTATTTTATTCCAAAAACCACCAGTGGTTTTTTCGTGGCCTTAATCCCTTGATTTATTAGTTTTAATCCCTAAAAATTAGGGATCCTTACAAGGCCCATGCAGGGCTCCTTTTTTCCCCTAATGTATTGAGAAGTTCTTATCTTGCACCAAAGAATGGCAAAGAGGCTTTTGGTCAACAAGAGAGTGTTTTAATCAAGCCTGAATATCTCCAACTAGTAGCTATCTCTGCAAACCATCAAGAAAATTCAGCCTTGATCCATTTCTCATGAGACTTTACCACATGATGAACTATTTTGTAACGTCAGGCAGAAAATTCAAGAAGGGAAACTTCATGAAGTAAACATATTCGAAGAAAATAATGGGTGTTACTATTCTATAAGAATCTATTGTATATCCTTCCAGAAAAGCCCATGATCCAAGTACTTCAGCAACGTCATGACAACCTTGCAATAGGACATTTTGGAGTGAATAAAATAATAGAACTCATATCTAGAGATTTTTAGTGGCCTCAAATGTCGAAGGATGTCAAAGAATATATCTGAACTTGTGACACTTGCAATAGATCTAAGGTACCATGACATAAACCTCATGGACTCTTGCAATGTTTACCTATTCTAGAAAGGGCATGGTATTCATTATCTATGGATTTCATCATAGATCTATCAAGTATAGATAAATATGATGCCATTCTTGTTATAGTGGATAGATTTACAAAGAAGGCACACTTGATTCCAATTACCAAGACAATCACAGGTGCAACCACTATGAAATTTTTTCTCAGATACATATTTAGGCTTCATGGACTGCCTGATAACATTGTCCATGATTGAGGTCCATAGTTGATATCCAGCTTTTGGAACAGTTTATGCAAGCTCCTCGGTGTTGAAGTCAAATAATCTACAACCAATCATCTGCAGACTGATGGACAAACAAAACGGGTGAATCAAGTCCTGGAATATTATCTCCATTGCATATAAACTATCATCAAAATGACAAGTTTGAGCTTTTACCCTTTGTAGAGTTTGTCTATAATAACAATGTTCATATATCTACCAAGCAGACTCCGTTTTTGCAAATTATGGACAACATCCAAGGATGGATATACAACTCTCAAATCATGTCAAGAACCAAGCTGCCAGAAAAGGCCTAGTACCTCATGGACATTCACAAAGAACTCAAGGATGGGATCCATAAAGCTCAAGAGTAGTATAAGTATTATGCAGATCAACATCATGTTCAAAATCCATCCTATCAAAACAAGGATAAAGTGTGGTTACTCAAAAATAATTTGCAAGCTTCAAGGCCTTTTGAAAAACTAGACCATCAAAGGCTTGGTCCATTTACCATCTCGGCCAAGATTAATCTAGTCAACTTCAAGCTCCAATTACCAAGTACCATGAGAATACATCCAGTTTTCCATGTGTCCATGTTGGAACTATATCAGATTTCACCATTGAGGGGGGAGAGATTCAATCCTTTACCACCTATCGAGATTGATGATCATGAAGAATTTGAAGTCAAGCATGTGCTAGATTCGAGAATATCCCGAGAAAGATTGGAGTACCTTGTTCATTGGAAAGGGTATGACATCAGTGATTGTACTTGGGAACCTATAGAGAATTTAGAGAGCACCAATCAAGGTTCAAGAATTTCATAAGAAGAATCCAATGAAGCTGAGACCAAAGATCATGATACTCCTCGTGGAACTTGTCGCTTGAGGGGGAAGTGATGTCATGTACAAAGGAGATCTTTTGAACCTCATATTCCATGTGACTTTTGTATCTCATGATTTTTTCCAAATTTGGGGAAACCAATCTTTCCATTGCATCTGGAATGTGACAAAACCCTGAGATTGACTATTTTCTTGCTTGATTCTAACATGCAAAGATCATGTTTTGAATTGATGACATCATCGATGATATCATCGATGACATCATCAATTCATAACCACCCTTGAACCACCCTTGGAAAACCTATATAAGAATGGATTGGCCTCATCCATTCTCAGTCTTGCAAATACTAGTCTTGGGAGCTCAAGGAGTTGTGACCACCAAGTAAGTACTCTCCAAGTTCTAGTTTCAGTTGTTGTCTTGTTCCTTGTTCTAGTCCTACCTAGTCTAGTTATTGGACGTCTAGCCTTGTCCCCTTGTAATCTCGTAGTACGAGATCTTGTCTAGTTATTTCCTGTATCTAGATCATCTCCCTAAAGGGAGTTCTTGTAACCTAGAGATCTTCCTTCAAACCTATCAGTCCCGGGTTGTGGGACGTCTTGTATCATCTCTGGTCCAGTTATTCATACCTATCAGTTTCAGGTTGTGGGACACCTTTTAGTTGCGTATTCTTGTATCATTTTCCCTATGCGGGTGCTCTTGTAATTAGAAGTTTATTTCCAAAATCTATAAGGGGAGCACTAGATTGTGCTCTCTGACCACACTAGAAAAGATTTCAAAAATATACTTCTCATTACAAGATCAGCCATGTAGGGAAACAATACAAGGATATGTAACTGATACATGAAGTCCCACAATCCAGCACTTATAGGTATGGATAACTCGTCTAGAGATGACACACGAGATCCCACAATTGGGGATCGTAAGTATGAAACAAGATATCAAGATTATAGGAACTCCCTTCATGGAGATGAACTAGATGTTGAGATATCAAGCTCAACATGTGATGATCGAGGATGACACGTACCAGTTTTTCGTTTCTCTGACATGTATAGTGGTCATGCCGGTATATGTCAGGGATACTTCATTGAGCTTTATTAGATTTATCTACCGAGAGTGATGGCACATTTGTTTCTTTCCAGCTCACTCATTCGCGGACATTAGGTTTTTCCTTATGTACTGGTCTTTATATATTGCACCTGTTGTATTCTTGTTTTTTAGGTCATTCTTGTACATTCCTTTTTTGTAATAGAAGAAGAAGAATAAGATCATTCTTCCCTGTCTCAATTTGTGTGCGTGCTTCTCCTTGAGAGTGAGAGTGTGTGTGTGAGCTCTCTTCCTTATCTCCTTCCTCGTGACATGGTATCAGAGCCAGCGTGGCTGTAGAGAGCTCGTGGAGAAGGCCACGGTGAAGACTACGTGGCAAGGCGTGGAGAAAATGTGATTTCACAAACGGCCTCCGTTTGCTACGAAAATTGGCGTGAAGGTAGAAGACCTAAAAATATTTTTGAGAGTTTACCCTTTAGGGTCACTTGTTTTTGTCAGATCGAAGTTTCGGAGCCATCTCGACCTCCGTTTTGAGCCCGCAAGGTGGGGCCCACAGAAAAACCAGGTCAGTTTCAGAAACTGTAAGTTGCATTATGTTCGAAGACACTCATATATTCTAGATCCAGAATTTCAAGCGATTTCATGTACTGTTGATACACGAAAACTGTGTTTTTCTGAGATCGAACTGTCACGTCATAGTGCGACAGTGTTCAAGCAGAAGTGCTGCTTGTAGTGTGTTGCGGTGTTGTGAATTGTTGCAGAAATGGCAAATGCAGATGGAATGAGTCAGCTTATGAGCGATAAGCTGGACAAGAACAATTTCCATGCTTGGAGATTCAGAATGACGAATTTCCTGATGGGAAAAGGCTACTGGAAGTACATCGAGGGAGAGAATGAAAATGCTCCGCAGTTACCAGAAAGGAATCGAACTGCAGAACAGTTAAGAGCATATGAGGAATGGAATCAAGGAACACGAAAGGTAATGTATTGGCTATCTGTTAGCATACAGGATAGCATGATTGAACACATACAGGATGCCAAGACTCCAAAAGAGGCTTGGAACAGTTTGGTCACTTTGTACGAGACCAATACAAAGGCACAGAAATTGCAACTCAAGAACGAGTTGCATACATTGGAGAAAAAGAGCATGTCGGTAAGTGACTACACTCTAAAAATCAAAAGCATATGTGAGTCACTTGCATCTATTGGTGTGAATGTAGATGATGATGATAAGGTGGAAGTGTGCCTTCATGGTTTAGGAGCTGCATATAAGCAGTTCAGAACTTCTATACAGACCAGGGAAAATATTCTCAATTTTGCTAATTTGGTATCTATGTTGATTATTGAAGAAAAGAATCTTGGTGAGGATTCAAACTCCCAAGGAAAGCCCAGTTCTAAGCAGGTATTCTACTCTGGCAGAGGAAGAGGCAGAGGTAGAGGTTTTGGAAGTGGAAGAGGAAACAATAACCAAGACCAAGGTCAACAACAGAATCATGCAGGAGGAAGAGGACAGTTTCGAGGCAGGGGGAGTCAAAGAGGTCGCAGAAATTTCCAAAGAAATGATTCAGGTAATGATAGTAAAGGATGCTGGAATTGTGGTAAACCTGGACACTTTGAACGTGATTGCAGGTTGAAGAATCAAAATAACAGAAGGCAGCAAAACAACTATGCATCCACAAGTGTAGATGATTCTGAGAAGCTGTTTATGGTTCAACATCACATGATGAATACGATGTCTGCTGGTGTTTCAAAATCGAATGATAACGTCTGGTATGTTGATTCAGGTGCTTCAAATCACATGACCAGTCATGCAGAATGGTTTAGTAGTTTGCAGAAAATGCCAGTTCCTGGATATGTTGAAACAGGTGATGATACATCGCATCAATGGAAACATAGCATTGTCTATGGAGGACGGAAAGGTAAAACATCTGGCTGATGTGCTGCATGTTCCAAATATAACAAAGAATCTAGTTTCTATTGGACAAATGGTTGACCAGGGATTACAAGTCAGGTTCAATGCTGATGGATTATATGTAGAAGAGTAAAAGCAGGATGGATGATTGGTTGCCAAAGGAAACAAAGTGGGTAGGATGTTCACCTTAAATGTGAAGATTCCTGAAATGAATGCAGCCATGTTTGCAAAAGGTGCAGGAGTTATTGCAGATATAGAGATATGGCACAAACGGATTGGACATGCAAACTTGCAAAGGCTGAAACTGATGCAGTGAAAGGAGATTGTCCATGGACTACCAAATTTCAAAGTTGCTGAAATGCAAAAGGTATGTGCAGCATGTCAATTTGGTAAACAGTCAAGAGCATCATTTCCACATGACAAGCATGTTAGTGAGAATGTACTAGAAGTAGTACATACAGATGTTTGGGGTCCAGCAAAGACCACATCTATGGGTGGTTGCAAGTTTTATGTTACTTTCATTGATGACCATACACACAAAGTATGGGTATATTTCATGAAAGAGAACAGCGAGGTGTTTATTCAATTCCAGAATTTTAAAGTTATGGTGGAAAAGCAGACAGGGAAGTACATTCAGACATTAAGATCTGATGGAGGAGTTGAATACATGTCAAATGAGTTAAGCAGTTTTCTAAACAATCATGGAATTCAGCGTTTGTTTTCATGCAGGTACACACCACAACAGAATGGTGTTGTTGAACGCAAAAACAGACATATTGCAGAAATAGCAAGAGCCTTAATGGCTGAGAAGAATATGCCTCATTGTTATTGGGCAGAAGCTGTGCATACTGTTGTATACATCATGAACAGAACTTCGACTGCTACTGTACATCAAGTTACACCTGAAGAGAAGTTTACAGGTAAAAAGCCAAACTTATCACATCTGAAAGTTTTTGGTTGTATTGCATATGTACATGTCCCATATGAATTGAGGACGAAGCTTGATTCAAATGCAGAAAAGTGTGTCTTCATTGGATACTCCCTTGAGCAAAAGGGATATAAATGTTATAACCCACTCACACGACAGGTAAAGGTGAGTAGAGATGTGGTATTTGATGAAATGTCAAGCTTCTACGCAGATGCCAAAGAAAGACTGAGTCTTGAACCAAATGACAAAGAAAATGCTGAAAAGTCAAGTGCAGAATCTCAGGTTTTGAGTGGACCGGATGCATCACCAAGCAATAGTTCCAACTCAAATCCATGGAGTGGAAGATTACGTGGGAATTTCAGTCCAACAAATTCATCAAATACATCCAAGAAAGGTAAAGAGAATCTTTCTGTTGGTCATAAAACATGTGCAGATTTTAAAGAAGTTGATGGAGATTCAAGCGGTTCAGAAAAAGAGTCTTGATGAGGAACTTGGATTGCCCTCTGTGAAGACTCCAGGAGTAAGAAAGGCACATGCAGATGATACAAGGAGAAGTGACCCAGGACCAAGAAAATCTGGGAGGATGCGTAATTCAGTGCAACGATTGACATATGATAGTTACATGGCTCGCCATTGTGCCTACATGACAAAGGTAATACAAGATGCTGAACCTTCTTGTTTTGAAGATGCAATTGGTAATGCAGATTGGGAAAAAGCTATGGATGAGGAGATGGCTGCACTTTATGGAAATGATACATGGAAGCTGCTTCCATTGCCGCAAGGAAAGAAACCCATAGGCTATAAATGGGTTTACAAGGTAAAGCATAATTGTAGCTCAGTGATGAGTAGCACCTCCTTTAATGTCAATCCGGTAAGACGTGAGGATGGTACGTGAGCAAGTGAAGGCACAAGTGCGTGAGAGCAAAGCACACTAACATGCACACACATACACACACGCGCGCACACAAGACAAGACAAAGAGTGAGAAGCAATGGAGTTCTTTAGATTACTTTCAAAAAGCTCATACAAGTTCAAATCAATTACAAGCTAACCTCAAAAATGAGCTCTCTGGCTCTATTTATAGTTTTTCACTAGCTTTTGGCCCTGTCCAGACCTAGTGTCCGGCCTAGTTAAAAATTAGGTTCTAGGGCCTATTTGGAGGTTCAAATGGAGTCTAAAAAATGTGAAAACTGATAGGGAGGTACTTCTAAAGTCCTCAAGCTCAAGGACTCCTTGGCTTGCACAAAATGGAGCTACAAAAATACGAAATGGTATTTACAATGGTTTTTAGTGATGAAAATCACTATTTTTGTAGGGATTTCTTCTAACATTTGACATACATATCCTGGAGCTCCCTACTTGCTCCTTCTTGTGTGCCCAACTCCTTGATGCATGAAAAATTTAAATGGCCTACTTGCCAGATCTTCTTTGACTACTGTGTCTGCTTGTGCTTTCTCTTCACTCCGACTCCCTTCGTAGGCTTCCTTGTCTTGTAAGTCCTTCAGTTCCTTGACTACTGCCAACACCCCCCCCCTCTCTCGCGTCTCTCGTCTCTGACAGACCCTTGTCTAGCTGTGCGTTGGACATAATATTGAACAACATGGAAGCGAGGTGGTGTTCTTCTAATCGTAGCCCCCGTGCTAGGTCTGTTAACAATGCATCCCAATTCACTGGTCCTGGGATGTCTGGATGTGGCACCCGCAATTGTTCTGAATGGATGGTTCTTTCCAAACCGAATAAGTGGAGGAGATGTGAGGGCCTGGGTACAAATATTTCTGAGTGATATTCCTAGAATCCTGTTACGAACATCTCCTCGAATGTCTGTTTAAAGCAAGCTGGGAGGTACTTGATTCTGGCGTGCCAAGCATATATTACCTCTATTGATGGGGTGGTGCTCATGTCGTATACCAGATCTTGGTTGCCTGTAAGGAAGCCAACTCCTGAGAAGTGGGGGTCTTTAATGTTCTTGAATGTCTTGAATGTGATCAACATTAATTCAAAGATTTTCATGCACATTTGGGCCATCACATCGGGGGTATTCCGTAGTCGAATGCTCCAGTGACGGATGGTAGAAATCATATAATTCACAGTGGGAGGTCCTTGTGGAGGTGCTAGATAAACATAATTTAACCACTTTTCACAACCTTTGACATTCTTGACAACAATGGTGAATTCGGGCCAGGTGCATCTGCGGAAGACTGGAACATAACAGGGATTGTATTTAATAAAGAGTGGCATGTTAGTCCAGGTACAAACCATCTCTGGGTAGGTCTCGAGAAGACGGATCCTCTAGGTGGGTTGATGAATGGATCCTTTTTTTGCACTTTCTAGGATATCATCGGGCCCAAATTGTGTGGCAAAGGTTGGAGCCTTACCACATCGGCGTTGAATCTCTGCGTTGTAATCTGCCAGGAGTACACAGTATGGCACATACTGATCGTCGTTGGTGCCTATCCATCTATGATGAGACATAGTGCGGAAATATTCTGACTTTATGATGGTGTCTTCTAATTTGGCCATTGATTGGATTTGGATTGCCACTCGGTCTTCATGGGTTTTTGCTGTCTTTTTGAGTGTCTGGAGACATTCTGGTACTTCAACTTCCAAGGTGTCCATTCCTTCTGAGGTTTTCTGACCTCCTGGCATAGGCATAGGAACATATGGTTCCTCATACATTTCGTCCACCTCAATGGGTACCAATTCATCTAACTCTGGTTCTACAACTGGAGAGGGCTGTCTTTCATATTCCAATAACTTCTTCTGCAGTTCCGCCACCTGCTCTGTTAATGCCTTTACTTCCACTGAAGTCGAGGTTGTTTCTATGACTTTGGGTTGTGCCTCCTGTTCCCTGAGCTGGCGACGTAGCTCATCCCGTTCCTTTTCCAAATCGTCATGTGCTTCTAATAGATCGGCATAGCTTTCCAAGATTGTTTTCATTGTTTCTGAGGGAACTGCTTTGAATTGTTCTGGGTCGATTTCATGGGGAGAGCCTTCCATGGCAGCTTCCAGGTTTTCTTCATTTTGCTTCTGCAGACGCTTGTTTTCTTCAAGGGCTGTAGCCATGTGTTTTCTGAGTAGAGTCAAATTTCGCCGGACTCTCAGATTATCTGTTTGGTAGACCTCCAGTAAGGCTTCGAGTTGTTTGACACGCTTGTGATGGTTGGGGTGTCTTCAGGAGGGTTTGATGAGCTTGCTCGAGTGTGGTGTAACGTTGATTGAGGTCTGCATTTTCTTCTTCTATAATTGTAAGCCGTCTCTGTAGTTGTTGATGATTTGTAGTCAGTTGATGATGACGGTCTTCGAGAGCCTGATACTCACTCTGAAGTTGATACACGCATTGATGTAATGCCATGAATATGCTATTTACATTAAACGATGCAGGGAAAGATGAAGATGCAGGGGGAATGGGGAAGGGGAAGGGAGTTGTGAATGTTGTGGAGTCAAGTGGTGAGGTAGGTGGAGGGGGTATGGGAGATTGAGGCTGCGTGGGGGGTGAGAGTGGTTCCGCCTGATGTGCTTCTGTTTGTGTGTTACCTCCTGGTTCTGATACATTGATGTGGATTTGTTTGCCGGATCGCATGGGACGAGTAGGCACTCGTTTCTCAAATCGATGAATATAAGTCATGGCTGCATGAACAGCCTCATCTAAGCCTACTGCGTCTGCGTGCAGGTTCATCGATTCAATAAACATGTCATCCACGCCTTCCTCGGCTAACATTTGGCTCATGATCATCTTTCCTGTCTCGAGCGACAGTTTGTGTTGTTCTTGGACTCGCTTCATAGTTTCGTATAATCTTTTTATTTGAGCCGAGTATGCCGGGGCACTTGCTAGTTCTGAAAGTTCGTCATATTCCTGATCATACTCCTCGTTTGCCTCTTCTTCTTCTGTCTCTTCTTCATCCTCTTCTACTTCGACTACTCCCGGTTGGGTCGGGGCTGAAGTTGTAGTAGTAGGTTGTGGTCCTTGCATCTGTGCTGCTTCTATCTCCAGATTAGACTCATTGATCAAACGAGCAATTTCTTCATCTATCAAATCAGCAAGGGTGTAACCCTATGGGAACTCCAAGTCCGAGGGAATCGGAGGGAACACCAGGTTTGGATCCTTCTGCACTTGGTCTGGGTAGGCGAATGGTAAATGGTCGGACACGCCTCGTTTGTGGAGGGGTAACTTATGGGGTGGTGGTGGCTCCCCTGGCTTGAGCACATGGTAATTGAACTCCCCCTCTCATTTTCTTCGATGGAGGACCCGCCGTTGATAGCCGTCTTTGGAACTCTTGGGCCCTAGACCATACTAGTGCTCTTTGAATGGGCACGTCGTACGCTAAGCACCTGTAAATTATTCTTGTGAGAGCACACCATCCATGAAGTACATTTTTCTGTTTCTTACTCCACCGTTGATGGGCTAGGTGTATTTGATTGATGATCTAGTGTGGTATATTGATGGTGAGATTCTCTGTCTCCGCTAGGTACAAGCTAAACCATATCTTTTTTAGTGGCATAGTGAAGCGTTCTTGGGCGGGAAAAGCAAAATGCTGCATGATCGTTCGTAGGTGGAGAGCAATGGTAGGTGTCATTGCTACCATGTCCTTCAATTTATTGAGATCCTTTTGCTTCATCCTGCCTGGAACCAACGTTTCTTTCTTAGTGGGAATATGCATACCTTGCATGTTCAATGCTTCCCGTACCAAATTGAGGGTCAATTTGAATCTCTTGAGTTCGTGGCCTGGCAATAGTGAGGGTAGCACAAAAGTACTATCGCCTCCCTTGGCCCTGCTAGGAGTGATGGTACTGATAAAATAGGAGCAGCGTAGGAAATCTGGCTTAGGCAAATGTGCCCTGAAATAGCTATCCAAGCCCGCTTTGGTCCATACCGATCGCATTACTTCTGCATTCTGATAGTTCTCAAATTCGCGAGTGAAGAAACGGTAGCATCCCCATTTGCCATTGAGCTCAATTTCTGCTTCCCAGAAGTAGGTGCCATCACCCATTGGCCCTGCGACATCACTAAACCAATGAGCGTGTTTTCCCACTTGAGAAGTGTGTCCCTGAGGAGGGTCCTGAATAGGGAGCACATGCACCGCTTGAAGTTCTTGAGGCCTCTTGGTGAGTGGTGGTTCAAGGAGGAGGGTTTCAATGTCCACAATCTGTGCGCTAGACCCTGCCTGGGAACTGGTGCCTCCTGCTTCTGCCATTGTTATTGCTTGCTTGCTGGTTCTATGAGAATATAGAATCATGCGTTAATATTGTAATGGACAAGATAGAACACTTTTTGTCCCCGTTACAACATTATCATGAGGTGAGTAATGGGTTAGTGGGTCAGTGAGTGCTCGATGGTTGTGTGTGTAGTTAATGAATGGATAGTCCTACGAGCTAGATGGAAAGATGCAGTGTATGAGTGATGTAGTTAGCAAGTGAGGATGAATTTACACATGGGGTTCGGGGGTTTTATTACAAGTTTTAGGCTGCAAAACACAATGGATGGCTTTCGGTTTTGGTTTAGTGGAGACTCTCGAGGGCTTTATGAGTATGTCTGCTTGGGAATGAGGCGTTTTTGGGACCCATTTACAAGTGAGTCTGTTCGTGCTTCTGGGTGACTGTGTGTTCGTGTGTATTAAACAAGAGTGGGTAACGGCTCTTTGAGTGAGTGAACCCTGGCATGTATGATGTGATTCGTGCGTGACTAGTTGAGCCCGCAAGCAAGCCTTAGGCACCCAAATTTGTCTTGATTGTGGGCCAGCCTTCTTCGACTTCTTGGGTACCCAGATAATTTTCACTTTCTCAAAAGAAGTTTTGGAAGTCTTCTTATTAGTATCATGTCGTTGATTACTAATAGGAAGTTGAGATAGTTGTTGGGGCTTGACCGCAATAGACCGCTCGCCTTTTCGCACCCACAATTGTTTCAATGGCTGAGTCATTCGGCTTCGCACGTTCTTTTGGCCTCCAGCATAGGTAGTCTTCAGTAATTGATCTGTCTTTGGTTGCTGCCTCCCTCTGGCCTTTGGAAAAGAAGGGAGTTCCGTTGAGCCCTTGACTTCTTTATTGAGATCACCATATCACATAGCTTTGGACAAGAACAGCATGGTCAACTTCATGTGTACCCCTGGAAGGACCAGGAGTCTGTGCCTTTCCTAGTTCCTTGAGTGTTCCATTATCTAACTCAATTGTAATTCGACTCTGATTTACCCATACCTGAAGAAGTCCACTTCTTAGGTTCAGGTTGACTGCATGATCATAGATCCAGTCTTGACCCAAGACTAGAGGCTCAGTGAGGTCCTCATCTTGACACACTAGTACTTTAACTGTCATTAAAACGTCTTGAATGTAGAGGGGGAGTTCCACCTCGCCCATGCAAGGGGTTTCCACACCTCCCAATCCTATGAGATATGCCTCTATAGGATTGACTTTTAACTTCAATTCTTGACAGTAAGAGAGTTTAACAGCACTAGTGGCTGCACCTGAGTCAATCAAGGCCCATGCAGTCTTTGCACCCTTTCCTTGTCCTATCTCCAAGGTTACAAAAGGACGTCGGTCAACTATTCTATGGGGGCTTACACTTGAGACTTTACACATAGCCATATGATATCCTGGGTTCGCATAGTCATCTATCCTTGGCTGATCTCGTGCTTGTTTTCTCATCTTCATTTTTCGGATGCATTCCAAGGCTTCTGCCTGAGCTTCTTCTCGAACTTGTTTTTCCTCTTCTTTACGTTTCTTGGCAGTGTTGAGTCGATTGAGCATTTCCTCCGTGAGAGGTTCCTGATATAACTTGACTCTGCATCCACTTATGTAGCTAGGGAGAATATCGCCTTCTAAAGTGGCTAGTTGTACTGCTCCACTAGTTGAAATCCTGTTGATGATCATAGGTCCGTAACCACGTTTTTCTAGCTTTCTCGCATGTTGTTTCAGAGTATATACCAAAACTAAGTCTCCGGCCTTTAATCCTTTATCCTTAACATGTGCATCAAAGTACGCCTTCTGTCCTTTCTTAGTTGCATATGTTCCTGCTGCAGCTCTTAGTCTGGTTTCACCTAATCGTTCAAGGTCAAAAATTCTCGAAGAGAGTTCGTGACCCGTCCACTCATGCTCCTGTGCTACTCTCAATGTGGGAATCAAGAAGTCCAAAGGTAGCACCACATTTTGGCCAAATACCATCTGAAAGGGCGTGGCTTGGAGTGCCGTTTTATAGGCCACTCAGTATGCCCAAACAACATGGTGTAGTTGTTTGTCCCAATCAGAGCGTTTATTATTCACCAATTTGGTAAGCACATTGCATAGAATCTTGTTTGTGCTTTCGGCTTGCCCATTAGCTTGTGGGTGATAGGGGGCAGACTTCTTGTGTACAACCAAGAATTCTTGGAGCAGATTTTCAATAACTTCATTCAAGAAGTGAGTGCCTCTATCACTAACTAGCTCTATAGGTAGCCCGTAATTTGTGAACACGTTCTCAAATAAGAACTTGGCTGTCGTTTGAGCATCGTTCTTTGTCGTAGCTTTTACCTCTACCCACTTTTTTAGATATTTGGTGGCAACAATGATGTATTCAGCATGTGAACCCTTAGCCGGGGGATTAATAGGACCTACGAAGTCTATTCCCCACTTAGAGAATGCACGTCCACCCATCATGGGTTTCAGTGGCATCTCATCCTTGCATATAGGGTACTGAGTTCTCTGACAGACATCACACCGTTTCACATAGGTATGTGCATCCATGTGAAGGGTCGGCCACCAGAAGCCCACAAATAGTATTGCCTTGATCACCCGATCTGGTCCAAAATGTCCTCCTGCTACACCTTGGTGAGCTGCTTCCAAGATCTTGAGATATTCGCTCTCATGGACACATAGTCTCAGGTAACCATCTTTACCATGCTTGTATAGATTATCACCAATGAGTGAGTAATCTAGGGCTTCTTGTTCTAGACTTCTTCATCTGGCCAGTGTTATATCTTGAGGGAATGTTCTCGTCCTCAGGAAATCTACTAATGGTTCACTCCAATATGGCACTATGGACACTTGATATAGAGTGGCATGTTCCACAGGTGGTTTAGTGCAACAGATTGGGCATTCCTTGCACAACTTTTGGACATCGTCTTCCATAGTAGGCCAATGCACTCCGAATCTCCTAAGTGTCTGTAAAGTTCTTTGCTTTGAGTAGTGTTGCTCTAATGCACCTACATGTGCTAATTGCAACCATTTTGCGTACTCGTCCTCTTCCACACAACAAGCTAATATCCCTTGATCTATCTGTTTGTACATGCTTCCTACCATGATATGGTACTTCTGGGCTTTTACTACCTCTCTATCTTGAGTGTTTATGACTGGGTGGTTAGGCCCATAGGTCAGTACTGGCACTAATGGCTTAGCCCACTGAGGTACAACCTATAGATTAAACAAGTAAGCATCAGGATGGTCATCTGATACTCCTTGTGGGGCTTCTCCCGATGTGAGCCTAGAGAGATGGTCTGCTCTCAAGTGAGTCTTCCGTTTCCTCACCACAACTTCAAAGTCGTATTCCATTAGTAGGAGAAACCATCTCACTAATCTACCTGTATTGCATGGCTTGTTTACCAAGTACAATAATGCCTTATGATCGGTAAAAAATTTAAACTTATTTGCAAGCAAATAGTGTCTAAACTTTTTAACTGCATATACCATGCCTAATCCCTCTCGTTCAGTGGTGGTATAATTTCGTTCAGCTGCATTCAACTGTCTACTAGCATAGGCAATTGGAAGATCCATATTGCCTTCGCCCGTAGGTTGTGCAAGTACACCTCCAATAGCATAATTGGATGCATCTACATGAACATGAAAAGGCTTATCCAATCTGGTGTGGTCAAGATTGGTGCTGAACATAATTGTCGTTTAAGCTCATTGAAGGAATTCTCACATTCATCAGTCCACTCAAAGTTGGTCAAAAGTCCGTACAGAGGCTTTGCTATGATGGCATACATGTGTATAAACCATCAATAATAACCACAATGCCCCATGAAAGCTTGTACTTCCTTGACATTCTTTGGCCTAGGTAGCTCTGCGATGGCTCTTGCTTTCTCTTCATCAGTGGATATACCGTTCTTTGACACTATGTGTCCTAGAATCTTGCCTTGCCTGACCATGAAAACACACTTTTCAGGGTTCAAGCAGACTTAATATTCTCTACATTTGTCAAAGATTTGCCTGAGTTCAGATATATGTGTTTGTCTAATGTTGGAATGAGCACAGAGATCATCAACATAGACCTCCAAATTCTTCCTCAAGAACTCTTTGAACACGTGACACATCAGCCTCTGGAAGGTAGCGGGTGCATTGGTAAGCCCAAATGGCATTACTCTAAAAGCAAATATGCCCCATTCTGTGGCAAAAGCTGTCTTATGCTGATCTTCTAGAGTTATGGCTACTTGATTGTAGCCCAAAAATCCATCAAGGAAACTGTACACTTCCTTGCCTGCTACTCTTTCTAAGAGATGTTCTATGATAGGAAGTGGATAGTTATCTCGAATTGTGGCTGCATTAACCTTCTTCAAGTTAATGCACACAGGTAGCTTTCCATTCTTCTTGGGCACATTAATGTGTATGGCTTTTGCTTAGAAGGTTTCGTGTCTGAGGTCATGGGAATTGTGTGTGAGCATATGTCTGGGTCATCTCTGTATTCTCTTAGCAAGGCTATCAATTCGCGATCTTCTTCTTCCGTCAGGTCATGTCCTATATAAGTACATCTCTCCTCTCCTTCTTCTAGGGCTACCACTATTTTCTTGGTGGTTTCTTTGTTATCATAGGCTTCTCCTGATTGTGCCTCTCGTTTAGGCATCCTTATCCTAACTCTTCTATCATCTATCTCATACTTCTTAAAATTTTCCGGGACCTCAAACAAAGATTCTTTCTCTTCTTGTGTGACTTCTTTCTTCTTCCTTTTCTTTCCTTCTTCCTTAGGGGTCACATGTGCGGCTAGCCTTACATCATTTGTAAGCTCTCCGTGCCTCTGGGGTTGAAATTCTACTTCATAGAAGTATTCTTTATCTGATGCAAAAGGTGGGTCCATAATGATTGACTCTAGATCGGAGTCACTTGCATCCTCAAATGCATCAGGGCTAGGTTCACACTCTTCTAAAACTGCATCTCCCATGATTGGCTCTATGGAGAAAACTGAAATGTCATAGCCATCCTCATCACAGTGGGGTGTCCATTGTTCTTCATTGATGGCTACATCCATGGTTTCTAAAATTTCTACCCAACCATGAGGCTCAAATTCTTCATCAGGAAATACTACAGGTGCATAGGCTGGGTCTTGAATGGATCTATGGGTTTCTTTCGCACCTATCTCTCTGGCCTTTTCTCTCTTCTCTTCTTCCATTGCCACTTTACACATCCATAAGTGAGTGTCTTCATGCATCCATGAGGATCCCGATCCTATGGAGTGCACAGACTCCGTGTCATCCAGCCAGATGTATGAGAGTAATCCTTGAGATTGACTTTTGTCGTAACACCTAAGTGTTGTAAATACAAGGAATTGGTTCCCCAATCCTGGACCACTTGCAACTGTCGCATAAATGGTCTTCCCAAAATCATCTCATAGGCATGGTTCTTGTTGAAATCACATATGGTGAAAGTATGCTCAAATTCAACACCGCATGTGGTGAGAGTTATTCCTTCAAGTAGTCCTAAAGGCCTCTCTATGTGACCATCAGCCATTTGCAATTTCATCCTCGTGGGCCTAAGTGCTGGCTTGCCCCACCGCTTCCATAGGGAAGTGGTAGCAATAGCAACTCCTGCACCTGAGTCTAGAATTGCCTTAGTTGTGTACCCCTGATGGGTAATGGGAAGATAGGTGTTTCCTTCTTCACCTTCACTCATGTCTCCTATCTTGTCTAGAGGAATTTCTGGCACTGTCCTATGAGAACCTACCTGGGAACGAGGTTTTGCTATCTCTAGTACTTGTTTGGCTACATGTTTCCATAACTCTGGCCTAACTTTGAGTAGCTCTTCTAAAGTGAGGTTGCACTGCACTTTAGTGCTTTTCACTACCTCAATATTCCTAGGTATGACTGAGTCTTTGTTTCTTACCATGACTGTGGGTGCTCTCATACAAGTCGACTTGGCTTCCCATGGGCCTGTGAAATGGGGTAATTCCTGTAGGGAGTTAGACTCGAAGTCTAACCTCTCTTGATTTTGTGCACTCTCCTACTCTCCATAAATGGAAGGAATATCTTGTGGGAATTGATCATGTGTGTCATCCACAAGTTCATGGGGAGGAGGGACTTCACTTTCATTAGCCCATTTGTCTTCTTGAATCTCTCGTAGGAATTCTGGTGTGTACCTATTCATAGAAGAAGAGGTGTCTGGTTCAATGGAATTGGGCATATAAGCTTCCTGGCCGGGAATGCTTATTCTTTTACTTGCCTCATCTCTTCCTTGGTTTTGTTCTTCCTTGGCAGATCTTGCAATTATGCTCTCTAACTTCACTAATAGTCCATCCAAGTGCAATTGTGTCTTAGCTGAGCCAGAGTCGTTGAAGAGGCGACTGGCTTCAAACATAGTCTGAGCCAACGCGACCATTTTCGCACAAAGCTTGGTTCTTTCTATCTCTAGGTCAACTCTAGGGTAGCACTTGTCATGATCTGTCACGTTTGGCCCTTCTTGGATTCTGGCCTGATATGCCTTAAGCATCATGTCTATGTCTTCAGGAGTGGGGTCAGCTAACACTGATCCTACTCTAGGGGGTGGTGGGATGGTCTTAGGTAGGTGGGCAGATGGTGGGTTAGATGGTGATGGAAATGAGGGTGGTGGTATGTGAGAGTTTGTTTGAGAGGTGAGTTCAATAATTTTGGCTTTTGTTTCTCTTATGCTTTCTTCTAAGTCGCTCATCTTTTTAGACCATTGTCTTTTCATTCTCTCTCGGCTATCCCTCCAGGCTCTCGATCGTTTCTTGTCTATGCTCTCAGTTTCACTAACCTCCGCACTCTTCTCTTGTCCTACTCCTAGGTTCTGCTGCAAAGCCAGGGCTCTCGTGATCACTTGTACTTGTGCAGTGGAAGTGACACTTCTTGTTGAATCTACAACTAACCCAATAACATTAATTGGAGTTATTTTTGGCATATTATTGGGATTCTTTGGGCAGTCTCGTAAGAGATGCTCCTTTCCACAATCTTGGAAAAGCCTTGAATTGTCACTGAGTGGGGTTGTGTAGGTGGAGGTAAGGGGCAATCACGAATGAGGTGATCTCCCTGACATATGTAGCATGATCCTCTAGGGAATGGGGGTCTTACCTGCCTAGGTTGGGGTCTAGAGATAGGGTTTGTGTACATTACATTTGTGTACTCTGGCTCCCAACTAGGTTCACTTGGTTCTTCACTGTAGTAGGACTCACCATGTTTAGGAGATTGCACGTAGTAAGCCTGGGGACTATCAATATGTGTAGAATCAAAGCTATGGTCACTAGGATCACTTTCTGAAAGCAATGGTGTTACTGGCACTATACCTCTATTCAAATTTTCTTCAACAGCTGCATATTTTACAGGAATCACATAAGCTGGGACTGGAGGTTGTTGAGCTAACACAGGTTGAGGTCTCTGCTGGGCCTGATATTGTGGTGGGTAGGCTTGTTGAGGCCTAGCATACTGTTGTGGTGGGTACTGATTCTGGTATCTTCCCTGTTGTGGATAGGGCTGAGGGCTAGGTTTGCCTAACTGCTTGCTTATTGTATGGGCAGTCTTGTGCTGTGTGATTTGTGTATCTCCATTCTATGGTGCAATATTGGCTACTATTGTTCACTTGAGGTTGAGCCATGATGGGACATACATTTGCCATATGGTCACCACCGCAAGTATAACACCTCTTGACTGGGGCAAATCTAGGAATTTGTTTACTAGAGACACCTAGTTTTTGAGCTACTTTCTCAGCGAGTTCCTCAATTGATGGATTGTGAGGAAGAGAGGCTAGAAGCACTATCGGAATCTTTGTAGATTTTTGAAAGCTCTAGTTCCTCCCCTAGGTTATCCTTGATGTCGATGCACATGCGTACACACTCTTCTATGGTCCTAGGGTCCTTCAAGTACACATAGGATTGCAACTTTGTACTTAGCAATCCATCCAAGAATAAAGCCACTTGTTTGGCAAATGTGGGTAACTCAGGAACAGGGCATCTCTCAAGATACTGCCTAAATCTTCTTCCTGCAAGTTTCACAGTCTCTTGAGGGGTCTGCTTGAAGCTGTGTATCAATGAGGAAGTATTATGCCTTATGCCACTTTTAGAGAATTCGGTGATGAAAGCCTCTAAAAGTTGGTCTATGCTCCTGAACTGTCTCTCATTCAATGGTTGAAACCACGTAAGGGTTGTGTTCCTAAGTGTTAGACCAAAGGCATTATATTGTGTGAACAGGTCCTCAACTTGTTCAGCTCTCAAGACTTGCCTAAACTCGGCCACATGATCATATGGGTCTCCTGTGCCATCAAAGTAATTCTTCATGGACTTAACTAACTGAGTCGGTCTCAAAATCCTGGTGTGTTCCCTAGGCCTTGGCAGAGGGAAATCATCCGCATTCCTTTGGTTCCTTGGGGCTCTAAGTCCCTTAGGTTCCACTCTATTTGTTTCCGTTCTCGTTCTGTCTCTTCCCACTAGGTTGGCAAAGCTTACCTCTGGTCTATCTCTATGTCTGTCTCTTTGAGTTCCATGAGCTTGGGATGTTCCAGCTCCTGGGTGTCCAAAGGACACATTCGATCTTGGTTGGGGGAAAATAAATTCACCTTTCCAAGTGTAAGCATGCATATCATTTTTTGTAACCACAAAGACCCTCTCTGAAGCATGATCCAAGTAGGTCACTCTGCCCGGACTATCAGGATCTTTGAACTCATATATCATGATTGTTCCTACCTCATTCGGCTGATCAGATCTATACCTCCAAAAGGCTTCATCAGTCTCTCGGTTCAAGAGTAGATCTATGCTCTTATTATCTTGGGGAATCCACTCTGGTGTGATAATCCTAGTGAGAACAGATTTGCCTCGGGGGGTTCTAGGTTCTACACCCATGTTTCCTTGCTCCAGGTCACCTAAATTCGCTTCTGATATCACATTCCCAAATTCATCTGTCCTATCTGGGTGACTGGTGACTACATATATTGTCCATTCCTTGTCTAGGTAGGCTCCGTTTTCAAACTTGACAGCTGGGTGCTCTAGTCCAATGGATTGGTCAGGGTTTTTGATCTGGACCACAGATCTTCCTAGGCCGTCCTCATAGATGCTAGCACCTAATCGGTTGGTCCTAAGGTATTCGAGTTGCATCTTGTAAGGGCCTTCTACCCTATGTAAATATGGCACTCCGGAGCTTCCTGTAGGTCTCTCCATACCGTGGGACATCTCAGACTCGCTAGTCTCAGAGCTAGGGTAATAGGAATGATGGCTCAACTGCTGGGCCCAAGACCTAGCAGTATGATTGACACTAGTCTCTAAAGATCTAAGACTTTGTCTATCTCTCCCTAGGTGTCGTCCTGATCTAAGGTTCATATGCCCAATTGAATGATCTCAAATTTTCCCAAGTACACTTTGCGTTGCTGAGTTCTTTTGTATTAGTCACTTGTTCTTTTTTAATTGCCCTTAGGGTGTCACTTCTTGTCCATTTAATCTTCGTCGCAAGGAACACTTAAATTTTGTCGTACTTTGAGTGTGGTTGCTCAATTTAAGTTCTTTTCCCTTAGGTTGTTTCGCAATTGTACTCTCCTAGTAACACTTGCACTTAAGTGATTAGAGTTCTTGGACTTGGTCGTTCTTAACGTGTCCTTAATTAATCAAGACCTCTATCCGTACTTAGCCTATGCTAGGGATTGACAGAGGGTGTTGAGAAGTTCGAACCTTAAGTTTCTTCCCTTGGTTGCCCTTGTATGTCCAGGAAGCGTGTTCCCAAGCTCGCACTTACTCTTGCTTCAAGTACTCTTTGATGCTCTCAAAGAACCTGAAAAAGTCCACAATTAGCTCAAGAATTGAATTCAGTTGACAGACAGATCACTTTCATGCATGTAATTCACAGACCCAATTGCCTTTTTTGCCTCTATGGAAAACAATCCCAAGGGAAACTTAGTTTTCCTACCCTGGGATATGGTCACTTCAAATTACCCTATCTAATAATCCTGACATTAATTCTACTGTAACAAAACAAAAATCACCGCAATCGGATTTCGTATGAGGACGTTATGTTCGTTCAGGGTTTTGGGGCTAAAATAGGATTTAAAACAGGCTAACAGCGAGACAGGAATTCTCGAATTACTTGTGTTGCGGCCTCACAATGCAATGATACACCCTAGTGTTTGTCCCACAAATTGCCAAAAATAGACCACTATTTTTTTCCTAAAAATTGGCCAAATTTGCCCGTCAATCGCGTTCGCAAGCTCTGTCAATCGCGATTGATAGGTCAATCGCGATCGACGTGTCGGTCGTGGTTGACAGGTCCATCGTGGCTGTCAGTCGCGATTGATGGGTCAATCGCGATTGACACGTGGCTTGGATTTTCAGTCGATCGTGGTCAGTCGGTCGTTGACTCTGTCGGTCGCGATTGATGGGTCGATCGCCATTGACAGGTCCGTCGCGAGGGTCTGTCCGTCATGGTCAAGCAATCGTTGACTGGGTCGGTCGCGATTGACAGGTCCGTCGTGGCTGTTAGTCGCGATTGACAGGTCCGTCGTGGCTGTTAGTCGCGATTGACTGGTCGATCGCGATTGATGGGTCGATCGCGATTGACACGTGTCACGTGTAAGTTCAGTCGATCGTGGTCAGTCGGTCGTTGACTCTATCGGTCGCGATTGATGTGTCGATCTCGATTGACAGGTCAGTCGGCAAGTGTCTGTCGTGGTTTGTCGATTGCGATTGACAGGTCGATCGCGATTGACAGAAAACTGAGGAATTTTAAAATTTCAAGCACACATTTAGGATGCCCTAGGCCTACACATCATGGTTATACACTTTGTTTTGCAAAATAGTCAACTTTTCTGTCGGTCTCGATTGACAGAGGTCAACGCCTTAGGACCTGCACAGTCAAATTTTTTACCTGCTGAAGCTGGTGCAGCTGTTGGGGATGCTGGTTCCTGTAGAAAATCTCAAAAAACACAGAAAATCACAAGCACACAAACGCTCTCTCGCTCTCTCTCACAAGTGAAATGAGGGAAATGGTATGGGTGGCGTGATATGACCAAAAACTGAATATTTTCGCGATGATGGAGATGGATGTGGGAGATGGTGAGGATGATGGTGGAGATGATAAAAACAAAAGAAAATAGATAAAAGTGAAGAAAATACCTATGACTCCAACGCCTCAACTCTACGTCTTACCATCACACGCTCATCCTCAAAGCTCGATCCCCGGCAACGGTGCCAAAATTTGGTGTAGCTCAGTGATGAGTAGCACCTCCTTTAATGTCAATCCGGGAAGACGTGAGGATGGGATGATGACCTCGAGCAAGTGAAGGCACAAGTGCGTGAGTGCGAAGCACACTAACATGCACACACATACACACACACGCGCACACAAGGCAAGACAAAGAGTGAGAAGCAATGGAGTTCTTTAGATTACTTTCAAAAAGCTCATACAAGTTCAAATCAATTACAAGCTAACTTCAAAAATGAGCTCTCTAGCTCTATTTATAGTTTTTCACTAGCTTTTGGCCCTGTCCAGACCTAGTGTCCGGCCTAGTTAAAAGTTAGGTTCTAGGGCCTATTTGGAGGTTCAAACGGAGTCTAAAAAATGTGAAAACTGATAGGGAGGTACTTCTAAAGCTCCTCAAGCTAAAGGACTCCTTGGCTTGCACAAAATGGAGCTACAAAAATATGAAATGGTATTTACAATGGTTTTTAGTGATTTAGGGATTTCTTCTAACATTTGACATACATATCCTGGAGCTCCCTACTTGCTCCTTCTTCTTGTGTGCCCAACTCCTTGATGCATGAAAAATTTAAATGGCCTACTTGCCAGATCTTCTTTGACTATTGTGTCTGCTTGTGCTTTCTCTTCGCTCCGACTCCCTTCGTAGGCTTCCTTGTCTTGTAAGTCCTTCAGTTCCTTGACTACTGCCAACAATAATGTTGATGGTAGCATAAGCAGGTATAAAGCAGGATTGGTAGCTAAAGGATATGCACAGACATATGGCATTGATTATGAGGAAACATTCAGCCCTCTAGCTAAAATGTCTACTGTTAGGACACTTGTTGCATTAGCTACAGCAAAAGGATGGACTTTGCATTAGATGGATGTGAAGAATGCTTTCCTACATGGTGAGTTACAGGAAGAAGTATATATGGACCAGACACAAGGATATGAAGATTCAAAGCATCCAGAACATGTTTGCAGGTTGCAAAAGGCTTTGTATGGGCTGAAGCAAGCTCCGCGTGCATGGCATGCAAGGATTGTTGATTACTTAACCAGCATTGGGTTTTCTATGTGTGATGCAGATCACTCACTATATGCAAGGAAGGCTGATGATGGCATCACTATTGTGGCTATTTATGTTGATGACCTGATTGTAGGTGGTGATAATGAAGAAAGCATCAAGGAGGTAAAGAAACTTCTTATGCAGGAATTCGACATGAAAGATCTTGGTATGCTGCGCTATTTCTTGGGCATTGAGTTTATACATACAGAAACATGTATATGGATGTCGCAAAGGCAATATGCTTTGAATATGCTGCAAAAGTATGGTATGGCTGATTGTAAGCCAATTTCTATGCCTTTAGAGCAGAATTTGAAATTGGATACTACATCAGGTGAAGCATTGGAAAATGCTACTATGTACAGGAAAATTGTGGGAAGTCTTATATATCTTACAATTACAAGGCCTGATTTAAGCTACATTGTTGGACTTGAAAGTCAGTTTATGCAGGTTCCCAAGAAGCCACATTTGGATGCTCTGAGGTGCACTCTATGTTATGTGACTGCTACGTTGGATAATGCATTGTTTTATGAAGCTGGTGTAGATTTGCATGTTCATGGATACACCGATGCAGATTGGGCTGGTAGTACTCCAGATAGAAGATCTACTAGTGGCTTTCTTTTCTCACTTGGAGATGCAGCTATTACATGGAGCAGTAAGAAGCAACCCACTGTTGCTTTGTCGAGTACAGAGGCTGAGTATAGAGGTGCTGCAATGGCAGCATGTGAGGCATCATGGCTGGAGATGTTACTTGCAGATTTAGGTGTGGAAGTGCAAAAGTCTATCACTATCTATTGTGATAATCTTAGCAGCATACAGTTAGCACGGAACCCTGTTTTCCATGCTAGAACAAAGCATATCGAGGTACATTATCACTTCATCAGAGAGAAGGTGTTAGCAGGTGATATTGATCTTGTTTATGTGAGAACAGATGAGCAGGTTGCTGATATTTTCACCAAAGCACTTGGAGCTAAGAAGTTGAAGAAGTTTCGGAAGATGCTTGGATTACAGGATATGGCATTGAGCTTGAGGGGGAGTGTTGAGATATCAAGCTCAACATGTGATGATCGAGGATGACACGTACTAGTTTTTTGTTTCTCTGACATGTATAGTGGTCATGCCGGTATATGTCAGGGATACTTCATTGAGCTTTATTAGATTTATCTATTGAGAGTGATGGCACATTTGTTTCTTACCAGCTCACTCATTCATGGGCATTAGGTTTTTCCTTATGTACTGGTCTTTATATATTGCACCTGTTGTATTCTTGTTTTTTAGGTCATTCTTGTACATTCCTATTATGTAATAGAAGAAGAAGAAGAAGATCATTCTTCCCTGTCTCAATTTGTGTGTGTGCTTCTCCTTGAGAGTGAGAGTGTGTGTGTGAGCTCTCTTCCTTATCTCCTTCCTCGTGAAACTAGATACAAGAAATAACTCGAAAAGATCTCATACTGTGAGATTACAATGGGACACAATATGATGTCCAGGATACAAGACTATACAAGACTAGAACAAGGACAAGACTAGAACTTGAACCGGAACTTGGAGAGTACTTACTTGGTGGTAATGACTCCTTGAGCTTCCAAGACTGGAATTGGCAAGATTGAGAATGAATGTGGCCAACCCCTCCTTAATAATTTGTTGGTTTTCTCGTATCTTTTGGGCTTGTTGTTGAATGAATTTAAGTGGAGAAAAAAATTCTTCTCGAATAATCTCCATGGTTCCAGGTCTCGACGAAGGTAGTCTTGCCAAAATGTCAAGGGAGTAGTAGATTGTGCTCTTTGTCTACACTAGATAAGATTTCAGAAATATATTTCTAATTACAAGATCACCCACACATGGGAAACAATACAAGGATATGTAACTAATACAAGAAGTCCCACAATCTGAGACTAATAGGTATGGATAACTCAGCTAGAGATGACACACGAGATCCCACAACCGGGGATCATAAGTATGAAACAAGATATCAAGATTATAAG
The DNA here is from genome assembly GCA_020310875.1 of Ceratopteris richardii. Lineage (NCBI taxonomy): Eukaryota > Viridiplantae > Streptophyta > Polypodiopsida > Polypodiales > Pteridaceae > Ceratopteris > Ceratopteris richardii. Next base: position 84,370,079 of record CM035443.1, read on the forward strand.
AAATCCCTTTAGGGAGATGAACTAGATACAAGAAATGACTCTTGCATGGCATCCTCCTTATCTTTCACTGCTTGTTTTACTTGAGCAATCTCTGCATCCCGAGCCGCAATAATATCATCTTTTTCTGCCACCTATCCCTGTAAAAGTGTAATCTGATCCTGTAATAGATTGGCATTTGCTTTGACGGCCAGAATCTCTTCTTGGAGTGGCACAATGTTTGCTTCCAACAAGTCTACCTTGGCTTGATATTCGGTACGAAGGGATTGATGAGCATCATGTAGCTAATTAAGGAGTTGTTTAGATAGGTGGAGGAGAAAATCAGCTATTTGGGCTAACTATGCAAAAGAATCGGGTACTATAAAGGTTGATACGGGTCAAGAGGGGTTGACAAAAACTGTGGCGGAAGAGGAAGGGGGAGAGTAATCAGGAGAAGAGGGAATAGGTTGAGCATGGGAGAGGGCCACCGAAGGATGAGGTGAGGGAGGAGGACTAGGAGGTAATGGCACCTTAGACGGGAAAGGGGAGGTGTCACTATAGGTTCAGTATGGGTACCTTGAGTCGTAGTTTGCAGTGAGGAGAGATGCATAGTGGAGGCCACTGCATCATGTTGAGCATCTTGGTGAACGAGAGACTCCTCATTCTGTGCTTGCTCTGCTTGGTTAAGAGTTCCTGTGACTCTGTTTGATGCTTTATCAGTAATCTCCTGCTATTGTTGGTCGACTGTGTCAAGAGGTTGAACGTCTTCTATGAGAGTGTCCTTATCAGTTTGACCCTTAGGGGATGGTGGGGCGGAAAAGACCTGCACAGAAGAAGCTCTGTCTTGTAGAAGTGCGGTAGCGGACGAAGCTTATGTGTGACTCTGCGAGGGACTGATTTTTCTACATTTTCCTCGAAAGAATTGCAGAAGATTGTCATTATCATCATCAACGCCCATGACGTGCTCTAATTCTTCGTGGAAGAGGAGGGTGTTTGTCGAAGGAGGCTTAATAGGTGGAACAATAGGAAGGAGAAAAGAGAGAAGATGAGGAAGATAGGTCCGAGGGATATCACCTTTGGCTAGCTGTCGTGAGATCGCCTGACATTCACAGTGGATTCGTCGAAAGAAGAATAGCGCCCAATTAACTGATTCTCAGACAGTAGGGTCAATCATGGAGTAAAATTGTTGAGATATCCCATACGTTTGTTTCTATAGGTTGAGAGCAGCAACCAAAAATTGAAGGGCAAAGCATTCTGGTTCACGTCAGCAAAGTATAGCAAACTCGTTAGAAGATTGGCGAGGAAATACCTGCTTTATCATCACCATAGGAAGCAGAGGTAGGATTGAGGTAGGTAATCAGCCAACATGTCTCTGTTTAGGGGGTATTGGCAATAGCAGCAATGACTTGAGTGAGTAGGGATGACATTCGACCGAACTCCAAGGCAACTCGACAAACGCCAATAACCCACAGGCATGCAAGAAATCACTCAAGTCGGGAGATAAACCGGCATGAAAGGTGGTAATATTGGCTAGAACTTCCATGGCGGTTGACATAAGACAAATGTGAAACAGTATACCAAAGAGTACAGAGCGCAAGTACAAAATAGCAAAAAAGAGGACGAAGATCTTGGTTAAGTAAGAACATGGGATGAAAACGTAGGTTAAAAAAAACACAATCATCACCAATGGAGGAAAATATGCATGCATAATGACGACATTCACGCATTAAGGAATTCCCAAACGTGGAGTGCAACGGCTTATCATGGATAATTAATCAAAACAAGAAGTTTACGGTCAGATGGTCAACCAAAATGCATGTAAACAATGGTCAAGATACAAAACAAACATAAGTCGGATGAATAAAAATAATACCATCACCAAGTTAAGATGAAGTAGACAGTGGACAATACAGACAAAGTTTTGACCCATTGATAGGTTTAGAAAGAAGAGTACCAGTTAAAGTGGATAACTAGAAAGTAGCTGGTCCCACCTGATCTGCAATACGATAGGGATCGAACCAACGAAGCTTGAACTTGCCAACTGAACCATTAGACTTAGCATTGTAAAAAAGAACTAATTGTCCTTTGGTAAAGACGGGAGTTCTGAGGAATTGATCATGATTCTTAGCTTGCCTTAGTTGCACTTCTTGAAGCACCAGAAAACTTTCAAGACGTTCATCCAAGGACCACATCCAACCGAAAAGGGAAGGACTCTTCCGGTAATAACTTATGCTCCAATGCCACCCATAAACTAGGTACCATCAATTCCATAGAAGCAATCGCCTCCAAACCATAGGCCAATTTAAAAGGTATACTTCTGGTAGCAACTTCATAAGTAGTGCAGTAAGCCCATAGGACCGAAGGACGGAATTGATCCCAATGCTTCAGACATTCTAGTGCAAGTTTCTTTAGCATGTTAAGAAGGGTTTTATTTGGAATTTTGGCTATTCCATTTGCATGAGGATAGTAAGGGGAGCTAAATTTATGGACAATCTTTAGGGTGCGGGTAAGCACTTGCATTAAGGTATTAGCAAAATGTGTACCTTGATCAGAAATCATCTCCAAGGGAAGACTATAGCGAGAAAAAACATCACTCATCAAACATTTGACGACCACCGACGTAATTGCAGATCGTAAAGCCCAAGCTTCAACCCACTGAGTAGCATAGTCAGTACAGGTAAGTATATATCGATGATTGGTACTTATAGCAGGAGCCGTAATGGGGCCAATGAAATCCAAGCCCCACTTTTGAAAAGGCTCAAGAGGAGGGACAGACTACAGTGGAAAATGATGTCATTGTAAAGATTACCCATATCATTGGCAAGCATCACACTGTTGGACATGAGTAGCAATGTCACGCTGCATAGTGGCCCACCATAATCAATTCTACAAAATTTTTTGGTATGTAAGATCTATAGAAAAATGGCCACCAGACGGAGCAAAATGAGCCATTTCAATGACCGAAGAAACTTCATGTGGTGGAATACAACGTAGAAGTACATTCCAAATGGGTCCATATAATACAATTGTCCCACAATTATCCAAAATCATCGACTATACATGGCCAGTTTACAACGAGTAGAAGTGGAAGTATTAGTCGGGGAACATCCACTGGTTAGAAGAATCATAAGGGTATCATAGTACGACGGTGTCGCAGGTAGCACTTGGGAATAATCTTGAACTGAATTAGCCACATAGATAGCGGAAGTGGTATCATCAATACCACCGGGGAGTTCACCGGAATCAAGCCGAGATAGAAAATCAACAAGAGCATGCACTGACCCCGGATGATGTACAACCTCATAATCAAATTCCTGCTACAACAACACCCACCTGGTTAATCTGCCCCCTAAATGTTGCTGGCGAACAAGATAAACTAGAGCCGCATGATCCACATGAAAGGTAAATGGATGTCCATGTTAGTATATGATCAATGTCTACCCCTCATGATTGTATGCACATTTTGTAAGGCCCCCGTTATGAGGAGAAGCTAAGCGTGCATTACCCAATTGATGGGAATCCCAACTTGCATGTTGGATGGTCATATTGGACCATGTAAGGTACTGTAAGGAAAGGGAGTTACCAGGGTCCCCAATTGGGGGGTCCGGGGCAGCGGGGAGCAGCCCCGACTGGGGGGTCCAAGGGGGCCAGCGGGCCCCCTGCCTAGGGGGAATATTCCATAGAATATTCCCTATCGAAGTCAGAAATCATTTATATTTGTTAGGTCAGTTCAACCGGTCTAAGTCGTGTATGACACCCATGTATAGTCGTCCACGGAAGGCCACCCATGATCCTATATATACATGACTTCTGCACTACCTGAGACATCAAGTTGAGCCAGCATACCTCTACCTTGTATCTCCCTATCTAGAGTTTTCTAGATCACCATTTAAGCTCTACCTTGAGAGCGCATGGGTGGACAACGCCATCATCTTTGTACTTGCTGTTAGTAGAAAATTGTTGAGATTCTCCTATATCTGTTATCTTCTCTGCTACTACTCCTGTGTTATATTGCGTAACTATTGTCTTACATGGTATCAGAGCCGTAAGGTTCGAATAGCTTGAGAAGTATCACTATTTGAGCCTACTAGCACACTAGAATATCAATAGATTATTCGAGTGATTACATGATGGCTTCATCATCGAACACTGGTCTTGGTGCTTCAGCTAATGTTAATGCTGCACCTATTCGAATTCGTCCACCTGCATTCACTAAAGAGAAGCTGGATGGATCCAACTATACACTCTCGAAGTTCAAAATTTCTACAATTTTGGACTCCTATGAATTACTTGACACTGTCATGGGACCGATGGGATTGGATCCAGAGCCTATACCAATTGAAGATCCAGCTAATTCAAGATTGATGATTCAGCCAGATCCAGATCTTCTACGAGCTTGGACGAGGCTGAATGCTAATGCATTATGTGCAATTGTCACTAGTGTAAGTGATTCTGTGCTTACTTTAGTTCAACATACTACTAAAGCACATGAGGCTTGGGGCATATTGGCTCGACAATATGAGACCAAGAACCACACTAGGATACAGAATTTAGAAAATCAGTTGGCAAATGAAAAGCATTCTGATTCTGAAAAGGCTAAAGATTTTATAAAACGGATAAAATATCTTCAAGACCAATTGGCTGCAGTTGGTGTTGTTATAACACCAAAAGAGTTGGCTCGAAGATGTGTACGTGTTCTTCCAGCAAAGTATGATGGATTAGTAGCAACCCTTAACACTCAGGTAAGACCAATTCCCCTTTTATTTGAAGAGTTTTGTGCTATGCTTTTAGAAGAAGAGATGCGGTTGAGGAATCGGCAAAGCACAAGTGATGCTGCATTTTCAGCAAATGCAAAAGGTAAAGGCTCTTCTGATGTATCAAAGAAGAAGCCAAAGAAGAAAAAGTTCACAGGAAGTTGCTTCTATTGTGAAAAGAAAGGCCATGCCATCAAGGATTGCAGAAAGAAGCAAGCTGATGAACGGAATGGGACTGTAAAATCATCGTGAAGAGTCTGCAAACAACATAGAGTTGGAGCTTTGGGTAGCTATTGAAGAGGTATGTTCATCTGCTCAAGCTCGTGTTGATGAACCATGGATTTTAGATAGTGAAGCTTCTCGCCATATGACCAGTAAAAAGGATTGGTATAGTTCCCTAGTGCCTCTGTGGGAATCCATCAATGTAGTGGTGGGAAATGACTCCAAGTGTCCAGCCACAGGAACTGGAACCATCTCTTTTATCACTTCTCTAGGAGTTGAGAAAAAGTTATCCGATGTTCTCTATGTACCTACTCTTAAAAGAAATTTGTTGTCAGTTCTACTCATTTGCCTGCATTTTCAGAGTTGCAGGAACCTTGTGAAGCTTGTATGATGGGCAAGCAACAACGAAAGGCATTTCCAAGAGAGACCAGCAATCGATCTCAAGCTCCTCTAGAGTTGGTACATGCTGATCTCTGCGGTAAAATGTCTACACCTGCTTTAGGAGGATCTTTCTAATTTTTGCTGTTAGTCGACGATTATAGTAGAAAGATGCGGGTTTATTTCATTTGAGAGAGGGCTGATGCTTTTGAAAAATTTTAAATGTGGCATAAGTATGTGGAAAATGAATCAGGAAGGAAACTGAAGAAATTCAGAACAGATAGAGGAGATGAATTCTTGTCAACAGAATTCAATAATTACTGTGAGGAGCATGGTGTGAAAAGGCAACTTACCACAGCTCATACACCTCCACAAAATGGTGTTGTTGAGCGCAAGAACAGGACAGCAGTTGAAATGGCTCGTTGTATGTTAAAGGCTCAAGACATGCCTGATTCATTCTGGGCAGAAGCAATCAATACAGCAGTCTACATCCTCAATCGAAGCTACACAAAAGCACTGAAGGGGATGACTCCTCAAGAAGCATATTCTGGTAAAAATCCTTCAGTTTTGCATTTCAGAATTTTTGGTTGTTTCTGTTATGCACATATTCCTGATTCAACAAGATCAAAGTTGGATTCAAAAAGAAAAAAGTGTGTCTTCCTAGGATATAGTGAAGAGTCTAAAGCATACAGGTTGTGGGATCCTGAGGCAAGGAAAATTTTTGTCAGCCGAGATGTGGTGTTTGATGAGTGACCACACTTAGTAGAAGATAACGGTAAATCTACTATCTCATCAAACGGAGAAATATCTCACCTTGTGCCTATCAAAAGACAGGTTAAAGTTGAGGAGGAGGAAACATCTGATGGAGAAATTTCCTCAATAAAAAGCCAACCAGTTGTAGCTGCACAACGTAAGCCACTACTGAAGTGGGCACAACAACTCTTTGATGATCACAATCCACATGTAGATGTACCAGAATCATCATCGGATGGATTACAAAGATCAAAGAGAATAGAGGAGCAAAGAAGAGCCTCAGAACACATTGTTAACATGGCTCTAATGGCAAATATCATGGGCTCGATAAAGGAACCTACCACCATTGAAGAAGCCCTTGATGATCCAGGTTGGAGAGCGGCAATGCAGTCAGAGTATGATAGTATACTCAAAAATGATACATGGGATCTAGTGGACTTGCCGCCAAAGAATAAGGTAATACGTACTAAATGGATTTGGAAAGCTAAGTATAAAGCAGATGGAACATTAGAAAAGTATAAGGCAAGATTAGGTGCACAGGGTTTTTCACATATCGAAAGATTTGATGTTCAAGAAACTTTTGCGCCAACAGGACGCACGACAACTATTCGGACGGTACTTGCAATCGCTGCACAAAAGGCCTGGCCTATTTTCCAAATGGATGTCAAATCTGCATTTTTGAATGGTCACCTCAAGGAGGAGGTATATGTATCTCAACCACCAGGTTTTGAGGTGCCCAATTCAGAAAATAAAGTTTGCAGGTTGAAGAAAGCTTTGTATGGACTTAAGCAAGCTCCACGAGCTTGGTACCAACGAATAGATCATTTTTTCAAAAATATGGGTTTTGAAAGAAGTACTTCTGATGCTAACTTGTATGTAACGAAAAGGGATAGCAAGCTAGTTGTCGTCAATGTATATGTAGATGATTTGATCATTACAGGAGATCATCAGGAACTCGTCAATCAAACTCGGATCAGCTTGGGAACTGAGTTTGAAATGACAGACTTAGGTCTACTCCATTTTTTTCTGGGAATTGAAGTATGGCAAAGGAAGGATGGCATTTTCATCTCACAACAAAAATATGCCAAAAAGATTCTCAAGGCATTTAGAATGATGGAGTGCAAGCCAACTAGCACACCTATGGAGGTAAATCATAAGTTGTCTATGGATGATAACATGCCTGATGTAGATGCTAAGAAGTATAGGAATTTTGTTGGAAGTCTTATTTTTCTATGCAACACTAGATGAGACATTTGCTATGTTGTTGGAGTATTAAGCAGGTTTTCCAACAAACCTAAGGAGAGTCACTAGAATGCTGGAATGCGAATTCTAAGGTACATTGTAGGAACCTTGGATTTTGGTATTTTTTATACCACTGGTGATACACTCCAAGGATATTGTGATTCAGATTGGGTTGGAGATTGTGATTCTAGAAAATCAGTTTCTGGATATTGTTTCTCACTTGGTTTAGGAATATTCTCTTGGGTAAGTAGAAAACAACCAACTCTCGCACTCTCCTCCATTGAAGCAGAGTACAAAGCAGCTTGTTTTGCTTCTTGTGAGGCAGTCTGGTTAAGGAGAATTCTTGCAGATCTAGGCTTTCCATCAAATATGGCGACTGTACTCAAGTGTGATAATCAAAGTTGTATGGCTATTGCAAAGAACCCAGTATTTCATGCTCGCACCAAGCACATAGAAGTACGGTACCATTACATTCCTGAGCTAATTGAAGATGAAATTATGGAGCTAGAATATTGCCCAACAGAGGCAAATTGTGCTGACATATTCACTAAAGCACTTGGAAGAGAGCAGCTCAACTGACATCTTCAACAGATGGGCATAGGACCGAAACCTACTTGGATTTTCATCGGTAAACATTGAGGGGGGGTGTTAGTATATGATCAATGTCTACCCCTCATGATTGTATGCACATTTTGTAAGGCCCCCGTTATGAGGAGAAGCTAAGCGTGCATTGCCCAATTTATGGGAATCCAAACTTGCATGTTGGATGAAGGTCATATTGGACCATGTAAGGTACTATAAGGAAAGGGAGTTACCAGGGTCCCCAATTGGGGGGTCCGGGGCAACGGGGAGCAGCCCCGGCTGGGGGGTCCAAGGGGGCCAGCGGGCCCCCTGGCTGGGGGGAATATTCTATAGAATATTCCCTATCGGATTCAAAAATCACTTATATTTGTTAGGTCGGTTCAACCGGTCTAAGCCGTGTATGACAATTACGCGGGCGGTGGCCGCCCACGCTCTACCGCCCATGTATAGCCGTCGACGGAAGGCCACCCATGATCCTATATATACATGACTTCTGCACTACCTGCGACATCAAGTTGAGCCAGCATACCTCTACCTTGTATCTCCCTATCTAGAGTTGTCTAGATCACCATTTAAGCTCTACCTTGAGAGCGCATGGGTGGACAACGCCATCATCTTTGTACTTGCTGTTAGTAGAAAATTGTTGAGATTCTCCTATATTTGTTATCTTCTCTGCTACTGCTCCTGTGTTATATTGTGTAACTATTGTCTTAGAGTCCAAGTAAATGAATTTTTTCACCGAATAAACCAAACCCAGACATTCGCGTTCAGTTACAAAGTAATTTTGTTCAGTAGCGGCTAATCGTCGACTAGCATAATAAATAGGGCGAAACCAATTGTCCTGTTGTTGCATTAACACACTGCCGATTGCTATGGCAGATGCATCCACAAAAAACATGGAACGGGCTATTCTTTTTATAAAGAATAAGGATGCTAAATCTTTGGATGTGTGTGGGCTATCATGGATTGAATAAAGTCACTATAAAGAACATGTACCCTCTACCACTCATATGAGAGCTCTTTGAATGCCTTGGAAAAGCAAAGTTCTTCACGAAGATTGTCTTAGGGCCGTCGGAAAGGAATGTAATTATAGTTAGTAGAAAATGTAATTGGGAAAAGACACACCTCGAAAGGATGTAGCACAATCGTTGTGATCTTTTGATAATAGAAGAGGCGCATGGAAGAGAGAGATAGAAGCATCGCCGGACTGTGCACCTGGGCGGTGTGCCTGTGGATTGATTCCAGTGCAGCTCATCTAAACTATTGTAGTGTTCTGTTCTGTTCATGTTCAGTACTGAATAACTGTGGTGATGTTATTGATATTCTTTGAGTCATTGGTGAAGTATAAGGTTGATGTTGATAGCATGTTAGTCAGCATTAGGAACTCACATATTTCGGTTGCGGTGAATATTGTGTTCTGTTGCACACTGGTTGTGGAGATTAGTAGTTAAATTCATCGAAATTGTCAGATTAAGTTAATGAAGAAGTCATTACAGTAATGAGTTGATTGGGAAAATATATATAGGGCCTCTGTGTTAAAGACCCCTGACCATCCCAAGAACCCATTAGTAGTTTTGTTTCCATTATAATTAATTTGACACGTTACCACATTAAACACTGGTGCCGGCCATGGGGCATGGAATAGCCAGTCTGAGGCTAGATTAAGGTTTGAGAAAGAATCCTATGATATATGCATGTAATGCATTCCGGACAATCTTACTCGAAGTATAGAAGTGATCAGCATCCCTGGAAAGTTCCTAGCGCATTGAGAATGCCTCCTGGTAGTAGTAGTGAAGGACAACCAATGGAAGGAAAGCGGGAGATATGGGCTAGTGGAGTGCCACCTCAACATTTTCTTGTTCAAGGACTACAGGGTATACCAGAAGTGCAACCAACCCCATCCATGGAAAGTATAGTTGGTGGAGTAATTGTTGATTCCAGTGACAATTTGGAGAATTCCGGTGGTGTTTTGCTGAATTTCAATGACACCTCCGCTTTGGGTTTTGATTTTGGAGAAACTAGTGTATTGGTGGATGAAAGTTCTGATGAAAAGTTCACCTTAGAAGCCAAATGCAAGGAATGGCAGTTGAGTTTAGGTGTGTGTGATCGACTCGATGATATCATATTATCGGAGAATTTGTAAGGTGGCGAGACGACACAGCAGCAATTAGGATCAACTTGTTCAAATCACTCGAAAGTGATACTTCCTCCTGATTTAAACAACATGAGTGGTACACAACAAGAAAAACATCAACAACAACATCATCAACTGTTGGAGCAAGTCTATGACAAGCCTAAGTATTGGCTTGAGTCCCACAAAGTCATAGAAGAAGCTTTAAAATGAAGACTATGCAAAGTTCACTTGTGAACTACCTCTTGTAACTTTTGAAGAGTTTACTTAATGTAAAAGTGAAAGAATCTTAAGTGGTTGAGTCCACGATCAAAAAGGGAAAGAGGAGCCATGAATTCGTGATTTGTGGTAGATAGAGAATCAAATCAATCACAAATTGATTGGAGAGTGATTGAGGGAAGTTAGCCTCCCAAACTCAACTATAAATAGATGGCAGTTTTAGTCGTGGTTAGAGAGACCTATGTGAAGACTTCCAAGAGCTGAGCTTTATGCCATATCAAGGTGTGATTACAAGGCACACATATGTATCAGTAAGTCATTGTATTGTACAAGCAATATACTTTCATTTTCATGATTATTTGAGTTCATATGTCCATGTTCTTGTGAAGTGTACTACTCACTGCCATTACTCTCAGTTTTCTCAGTCAGATTGCAGAGATTTTTTCTTTGAGCTTGGTGCATCATTTTCAGTGATTTAACTTGATAAAGTTACCTCTACAAGTGTACTATGTGCTCACCAATTTTCATGTCATTTGGATGTTGCAATCTTCAGTTATGTTCAGTTGAAGTCAACAGTGTCTATTCATTTTCACTTCTCTATCAGGTACTCGACTTTTTTACTCACCTTGTCAGAGCCATTTCTCAGTGGTTACTTATGCAAATACAATGATTTAAAGCTTGTTGCATTCAACTTACTGTCTAGTATAACCATACAAATTTTCATAATCATTGGATTCCTACATTTTGAGTTATGTTTATTTTTCTGCTCACTGGTCTCAAACTGTAGCAGCCCGTGAAAATCGTGATGATGTCATCACTTGTTAAAACTCATTCTCAGTGTGTGGTTTATTATTTTTGATGAGATTACTCTTTAAATTTAGCTCTTTAAGTTAACTAGACTTTCCCAAGAGGAATTAAGCTAATTGCTGCTCTGCTCAGAGAATTATACAAAATAGTGGACAGGTGTATGAACCAAAATAGCAAGTTTTTCACCTCTGAGCTAACTCCAACTTATCTATTTTGATCTATCTTTTTGAGAGTGATCTTCCAAGGTACATAGGGTGTCTAATACATCCATTGGCAAGCTAAAAGGGCCCACCATATACTCCTGGAGTTCATTTGGCTGGTGTAGATCAAGGATTTTGCAACACCTCTTCATCTTCAAGCACATACCTATCCATCTCTTCACAGTGGTATCAAAGCAAGGTTGGAAAACATGGCAGATGGATTTCCTTCATCAATTGACAAATTGGATAGAGGTAATTACTCAGCTTGGTCATTAAGGATGGAAGCTTATCTCCAAGGTAGAAGTTTATATGGTTATGTGGTTGGAGATGAAGTTATGCCAAGTTTCAGGAACAAAAGTCAACCAACACAAGAAGAGCAAGAAAGATTGAGCACATGGTGCTCCAAGGATGCACTTGCAAGGTCTTATCTCCTCAACTCTATCTCAAATTTTTTGTTGCCTCACATTAGAAGTTGTAAGAAATCCCAGGAAGTGTGGGATGCACTTGAAGCCTTCTTCTCTTCAAGTACCAAAGCTAGGAAGCATCAACTATGGCTGGATTTCACAACTCTCTCAAACAAAATGTGACTGATTTTGTCACAAAGCTCAAGGACATAGCAGATCAGTTGGGAAGCATTGGAGAGGTAATAGATGAAGAGCAAATTGTAAGGCAGTTCATCAATGGCTTGAAGGCAGATGACAAGTGGGAAGCATTCACCACAGCTATGGATTTGTACATGGACATGCATGTACCTGATTTCAATACACTCATTGGACAACTACTTACTCAAGAGGCAAAGCTTATCAAAAATGGAGAAAGCTCTAAAGGTAATCAATCTTCACCTTTATACACTGATAAAAGCAAGTCCAAAGATAACAAAGGAAAGGCAAAGAAAGTGGATGATGAAGCAGGTACATATCAAGCTAACTATGCAAGTAGAGGAAGAGATGGCAGAGGTAGAGGAAAAGGAGGTAGACAAGGCAGGGGGAGATCCCAAGTCTCCAACCCATGTTCTATTTGTGGATTAACTAATCATACAACTGAAAATTGCTTTAGGAATTCCAGGAATCAAAGAGGCAGAGGATACAATAGAGGAAGTTATGGCTACTCAAGAGGAAGGTTCAACAATTATCATGGCAGCTACAACAACTACAATCATTCAAACTATCAAGGAGGCTACAAAGGAAGGAGAGACTTCAATAACTACATAGAAGACTCCAACAAAGAGGATTCATTATTCATCATGAACATGGCTATGCCACAAGGTAAATCTGATGAGCATGTTTTCTACATAGATTCAAGTTGTTCAAATCATGTGGCGAGAAATGTGGCACTTCTATCAGATTTAGAAGATCCAAGGAATAAGCATGAGGTACAAACAGGAGATGACACAAGACATCCTATGGAGAAAATAGGCAATGTCAAAGCACCTGATGGAAACATCAACCTACTCAGTAAGGTACTCTATGTCCCTACCATTACAAAGAATTTGATAAGTGTTGGGCAGATAGTAGAGAAAGGGTTGCAAGTCAGGTTCACAAAAGCAGGAGCATTTGTTGAAGATCCAAGTCAAGGATTCAGAAAAATTGCAAAAGGTGAAAAGGCAGGTAGATTGTTCACATTTGAATTGCAAGACACTAGAAACATTGCTCTCTTTAATTATGGTAGTCACACACTCACAGAATTGGAAGTATGGCACAAAAGGTTAGCACATATTGGTGAAAGGTCATTAAAGCAAATTTGCAGGGACCAAAGTGTACTTGGACTCCCTAATTTGTCAAAACAACATATGATTTATAAGTGTAGTGCATGTCAATTTGGAAAGTCTCACACGTTACCATTCATGAAGAAAGTTTATATGCAAGAAGATCTCTTGGAGTTGGTTCATACAGATGTATGGGGACCTAGCAAGGAAGCTTCAATATCTGGATCAAGGTATTATGTCTCCTTTATTGATGATTGCAGCAGATGGACTATCCTATTCTTTATGAAACACAAAGATGAAGTTTTTTCATGTTTCAAAAGATATTTGGCTCTTGTGGAGAATCAAACAAGTAAATCACTAAAAAGGCTAAGGTCAGATGGAGGGGGAGAATACTTCTCCCATGAGTTTGATTCTTTTCTTCAAGAAAGAGGAATCAAAAGAGAGGTAACTACAAGGTACACTCCTGAGCAAAATGGAGTGGCAGAAAGGAGGAATAGGACAATTGTTGAAGCTGCAAGGTCCATGTTAAATGAAAAGCATTTACCTAATTATCTATGGGCTGAGGCTGTATCTACAGCCATTTACTTGATTAATAGGTTGCCTTCAAAATCCCTTGATGGGATGACTCCATATGAGGCTTGGAATGGAAGAAGACCAAGCTTAGATCATTGTAAAATTTTTGGATGTATTGCTTCTGCTCATGTTCCTTCACAGGTTAGAGGCAAAATGGATCCAAAGGTAGAAAGGTCTGTATTTATTGGATATGACAACAATCAAAAGGGTTACAGGTTATACAACCCTACCAACAAAGGATTCTTGGTAAGCAGAGATGTATTTTTTTATGAGAACAATTCATGGTATGAAGATTCATGCAGGAAGGTCAATTTACCATATGATCTTGAAGAAGATTTTCCAAAGCTTGGTAGAGAACAACCAAAGATTGAACAACAAGACACCTCAGAGGATGATGAAGAATCTCAGATGGAAAAGATCAAAGCATGGAAGTCTCAGATATTCTAACCAAAGCATTGGATGGTACAAAGCTTTGCAAATTCAAGGCTATGATTGGTTTGCAGGTAATCTTGGAAGATTAAAGACCTCAAGCATACTTGGCTTGAGGGGGAGCTATTGGAGCAAGTCTATGACAAGCCTAAGTATTGGCTTGAGTCCCACAAAGTCATAGAAGAAGCTTTAAAATGAAGACTATGAAAAGTTCACTTGTGAACTACCTCTTGTAGCTTTTGAAGAGTTTACTTAATGTAAAAGTGAAAGAATCTTAAGTGGTTGAGTCCACTTGATCAAAAAAGGGAAAGAGAAGCCACGAATTCATGATTTGTGGTAGATAGAGAATCAAATCAATCACAAATTGATTGGAGAGTGATTGAGGGAAGTTAGCCTCCCAAACTCAACTATAAATAGATGGCAGTTTTAGTCGTGGTTAGAGAGACCTATGTGAAGACTTCCAAGAGCTGAGCTTTATGCCATATCAAGGTGTGATTAAAAGGCACACATATGTATCAGTAAGTCATTGTATTGTACAAGCAATATAATTTCATTTTCATGATTATTTGAGTTCATATGTCCATGTTCTTGTGAAGTGTACTACTCACTGCCATTACTCTCAGTTTTCTTAGTTAGATTGCAGAGATGTTTTCTCTGAGCTTGGTGCATCATTTTCAGTCATTTAATTTGGTAAAGTTAGCTCTACAAGTCTACTATATGCGCACCAATTTTCATGTCATTTGAATGTTTCAATCTTCAGTTATGTTCAGTTGAAGTCAACAGTGTCTGTTCATTTTCACTTCTCTGTCAGGTACCCGACTTTTTCACTCACCTTGTCAGAGTCATTTCTCAGTGGTTACTAATCCAACTGCAATGATCTAAAGCTTGTTGGATTCAGCTTATGGTCTAGTATAACCATACAAATTTTCATAATCATTGAATTCCTAAATTTTGAGTTATGTTTATTTTTCTGCTCACTGGTCTCAAACTGTAGTAGCCCGTGAAAATCGGGATGATGTCATCACTTGTTAAAACTCATTCTCAGTGTGTGGTTTATTATTTTTTATGAGATTACTCTTGAAAGCTAGGTCTTTAAGTTAAGTAGACTTCCCCAAGAGGAATTAAGCTAATTTTTGTTGTGCTCAGATAATTATGCAAAATAGTGGACAGGTGTATGAACCAAAATAGCAAGTTTTTCACCTCTGAGCTAACTCCAGCTTATCTATTTTGGTCTATCTTTTTGAGAGTGATCTTCCAAGGTATATAGGGTGTCTAATACATCCATTGGCACTAAAAGGGCCCACCATATACTCCTAGAGTTCATTTGGCTAGTGTAGATAAAGGATTTTGCAACACCTCTTCATCTTCAAGCACATACCTATCCATCTCTTCACATCAACAACAACAATAGCAACATCAACAGCAGTAGCAAATCATACCCCCATGGCATGTACCTGCTGGAGTTACGTATAAAAAATTTGGTGGATTCCCATGTGATGATTCTGATGCTCACGTGCGTACTTTTGAAAATAATTATGTTGTACTCATCATTTTCATGGTAAAATTGGACATATCCATAGATATTGCAAAGAAGCGGCCGAGTATGATAAGCAAAGAAAAGAACGACAACATCCAATGGAAAATATGGTATATATTTCAGCAGTGGATACTCAAGCAACAATAGTTCAAACATGGTCCGGTAAGAAGTTGCAACCAGTTGCTGAGATTTTTGAGCCAGGCATTCAAGAACAACAAAGAATTTTTACTAAAGCTAGTACATGGGCCAGTCAAGAACCAATTGTTTTCCCCCATCCGGTACCAGTGGTCCAGCAAATAGTACCGAGTACACCACCGGAAGATATGAATGCGATCAAATTGTCGTCGGAGAGTCCACCGGACTCGATATCAGGTACATCAAATCTTGACCCTGTGTGGAATATTTTATCGAAAGCATCTATTACGATACCATTGGGGCAATTGTTAGCCCTGGTCCTGAACATACGACAACAATTCCAGCAACAAATCAATCCAGGATCTTTGTGAACACCTGCTATAGCAACTATTAGTACAGAACTTGATTCTACAGTGGACCACGTTGTTCCTTTAATTACAGTATGGTATAAAAACCACAAAATTACTCAAGTATTAATTGATGGAGGCTCTGGTGTGAATATTACTACAGCCGCGCTTTGTAAAAGGTTAGGGTGGACTCAGATTGAACACGTCCAATTTTTTGTAAGAATGGCTTATCAATCTAGGGTACATCCAGTGGGTTTGGTGCGTGATATACCCATTACCCTCTAGGGAGCGGTGTTCAAAATGACTTTTGTTGTTTTGGAATTACTTGAATCAAGTGTGGATTACAACTTACTATTCAGAATGCCCTGGTTGAAGCAAGCAAAAGTGCTACAGGATTGGTCTGCACATGAACTTATTTTCAAAAGCAATCATCGGAAATATGTGGTACCCTTGGAGGAGATGAAGCCTTGTGATGTTCATGCTCGACCCTACATGGCCGAACCCATGCATATGTTGGATGGACTTTCAGATGATGAAGAAGAAGATTTCCTAAATGCTAACCAGGATTTGCTAGCACTGGGTACAGTTCATTTACAAGCCATTGTGGAAGCCAAATGCCACAAATCTACAACAATTATTCCGTCAATCAGAGGATATCTCCATGCTTCGATAGTCTCATGTATCGGAAGATCAACTAATCACTTGCAATTTGGGAGATGAGGCTAATCCGCGGTCGGTTAAGCTTAAGGGTGGGCTACTAGAAACTTTTCAAAACAATTTACTACAATTGCTGAAAGAATTTGCTGATGTATTCGCGTAGGATGATCACGATATGAAGCGATTGGATCCTCGCGTCTATCAGTACCGTGTGATGTTGAAACCGGATCCATGGCCAATTAAACAAGCTAGTTACTGAATGAATCCCAACTATGTTGCTCAAGTGAAGGTTGAATTAGATCGCCTATTAAAAGTAGGCTTCATTTTTCCCATTGAGCATGCTGAATGGATCTCGCCTATTGTCATTGTCCCAAAGAAAAACAAGCAATTGTGTATTTGTGTAGATTACCGGAAGTTGAATGCAGCAATGGTACTTGATCCCTACTAGAGACTTTGAGTGTTTGATAAACCCCTTTGCTAGATTCTCATCAATGTTCTTGTGTAGTTCTGTAAGTTCCTCTAGGGATACTCCACAGATTGGTCCAAAGGGCGATTGTGCTCCCTCTTGAAGTTCTATGGAAAAATCATAAGGTCTATGCTCTAAGAGGATATCTGCATTCTTCATTTCAAAAACATCTTCAAAGCCTTTGTGCTGATTGGGTAGCTACAATGGATCATCTTTCTTGGATTCTTGAGCTAGTATGGCATAGATCATATATGTCGGTTCCTTCCTTACTGCATGTATGAAAGCTTTGGCTCTGACATATGTCGAGTTCTTCCAGATATCTCGATGGGTGATTTTATTCTTTTCCCAATTAATGTCTAGATTATTTTTCTTTAACCACAGCATTCTAATGATAACTAGACGTAATGGGCTCGATATTACATTGAAACATATGTGGGATTCATGGTCACCAAGGTGTACTCTTAATGGTGTGGTTTCCATGGTTATATTCACAGATGCTCGAGATCGTCCATCTACTAGTTCAACTACTACTGGTTTGTTCTTCCGAAGTATGGGAATTCCATATTTCTTAACCAATCCTTCATTGATGAAACATGAGGAGGCTCCTAAATCTACTAGGCTTGTAAGGGAAAGGGTCTTCTTGGGCATGATTAACTTGATAGGTGCAAGACATGTTTCTATGGGTGTAGCAGGAATTATGAGACCCTTCTTATATCATGGCCCGGCTATAGGGTCTCTTTTACAACTAGACTTCCTCATGGGTGGCTGCAACTCTGGAGTTTGTTCTCTTTTTGGGATAATTAACTGCAATATGTCGAGTGTTTTCACAATAGAGGCATAACTTGTTATCTCTTTGTTTCTCTTGTGGTGTTAGAGGTTGGAACCTAGTTACATCTATTTGCATAGGTCCATGCATAGACTCATCTTTAGGAGTGGGTTGGAAGGGTTTCCATTTGTGAGGTCTTCCTTCTACTTGTTTTTCTTGCTTCCTTTCAAAATTCAATTATCACATTGAATAGCTTGCATGATGTATTCATTCAATGCCTTAACCTATGGCATCGTGAGCAGAAGATCCTTCACATCATCTCTTAAACCCCATTTAAATTTGCTTATGAAATAGTCTTCATGCCAAGTGAGATCACATATCAAGTTTCTAAATTCTGATATAGGTAGAGTCAGGGCAATTAACTTGACATACCTTCCAAAGTTTTGTGTTTGCCACTCAACTTGTGTGTAAATCTCCAAATGTGGTGGTGAGTTCTTGCAGAAACCCCTCATAGTCTTGAAGTACTACCATGTTCTTCTCCAAGATTGGGGCAAACCATGATAATGCTTGGCCATAGAACAAGGTTCCAATAAACCAAAGCTTGGATGCCTCCTCAGGGTATCTATTAGGTTGCATATGGATGTATAATTTAACTTGCTGGAGAAATCCATGAAACTTTGTGCGATCCCCATCGAACTTTTCTGGCACGCAAATCTTGGGTTCCTTCATGAAGGATGTACTAGGTCATTGATTCACTTGGATACTCCCTTGATTTTCTTGAAGATTCCCGATTTGTTCTTGTAATTCTTGAAGGAGTGCACCTACATGCACCAGATGTCCCATCTCGACTTGTGTCTGTCGATGACTTAGCTCCTCGACTTGCTATTGGAGTCTCTGATGTAATGCTACAATATTTTCATAAGCATTCTCCATGATGTTTGGTCTTGAATAGAAGCTAGTCTTGCCAAAATGTTTGGGGAGCACTAGATTGTGATCTCGGACTAGAGTAAACAAGATTTCACAAATACACTTCTGATTACAAGAACACCAACGTGGGGAAAATGATACAGGAATAAATAACTGATACAAGGTGTCCCACAACCTGGGATTGATAGGTATGAATAACTGGAGCAAAGATGATACAAGATGTCCCACAACCTGGGACTGATAGGTTTGAAGCAAGATCTCTGGGTTACAAGAACTCCCTTCAAGAAGATGATCTAGATACAAGAAATAACTAGACAAGATCTCGTACTACGAGATTACAAGAGGACAAGGCTAAATGTCCAAGAACTAGACTATACAGGACTAGAACAAGGAACAAGACAAGAACTCGAATTGGAACTTGGAGAGTACTTACTTGGCGGTCACGACTCCTCAGCTCCCAAGACTGGTATTGGCAAGACTGAGAATGAATGTGGTCAACCTCTCCTTATATAGGTTTTCCAAGGGTGGTTCAAGGGCCATTACAAATTGATAATGTCATCGATGATATCATCAATTTGAAACATGATCTTTGGATGTCAGAATCAAGCAAAAAGACAGTCAATCTTAGGGTTTTGGCCCGTTTTGGATGCAATGGAACCATTGATTTCCCCAAATTCTGAAAAAATCATGAGATACAAAAGTCATATGGAATATGAGGTTCTTCTAGATTGTGCTCTCTGACTATAGTAGACAAGATTTCAAAAATACACTTCTGATTATAAGAATACCCTCATAGGGGAAATGATACAAGAATATGTAACTGATACAAGGTGTCCCACAATCCAAGACTGATAGGTATGAGTAACGAGGCCAGAGATGATACAAGATGTCCCACAACCAGGACTGATAGGTATGAGTAACTAGGCCAGAGATGATACAAGATGTCCCATAACCAGGATTGATAGGTTTGAAGCAAGATCTCTAGGTTATAAGAACTCCCTTCAAAGAGATGATCTAGATACAACAAATAACTAGAAAAGATCTCGTACTACGAGATTACAAGAGGAAAAGGCTAGATGTCCAAGAACTAGACTAGACAGGACTAGAACAAGGAACAAGACAAGAAATGGAACTCGAACTTGGAGAGTACTTACTTGGCAGTCATGAGTGCTTGAGCTCCCAAGACCGATATTGGAAAGACTGAGAATGAATGTGGCAAACCTCGCCTTATATAGGTTTTCCAAGGGCAGTTCAAGGGTGATTACAAATTGATGATGTCACTAATGATGTCATCAATTCGAAACATGATCTTGTAGAATCAAGCAAGAAGATAGTCGATCTTATGGTTTCAACACATTTCAAATGCAATGGAAGCATTGGTTTCCCTAAATTTTGAACCAATCATGAGATATAGAAGTAACATGGAATATGAGGTTCAAAAGATCTCCTTTGTCCATGACACTCTGATACCTTAAGATCAATTGTCTTCTTGTTTGATTCTAACATCTAGAGATCATTTTTTGAATTGATGACATCATCAGTTCATAACCGCCCTTGAACTACCCGTGGAAAACCTATATAAGGAGGGGTTCGCCACATTCATTCTCAGTCTTGCCAATACCAGTCTTGGGAGCTCAAGGAGTCGTGTCCGCAAAGTAAGTACTCTCCAAGTTCCAGTTCCAATTCTTGTCTTGTTCCTTGGTCTAGTCCACTCTAGTCTAGTTCTTGGACATCTAGCCTTGTCCTCTTCTAATCTCGTAGCACAAGATCTTGTCTAATTATTTCTTGTATCTTAAGACAATGAAATAATCTTGTGAAGGAATCAAAACCTAGAAAATCAAGCTAGAGGTAGTCCTTGAATTTGATTTTGTTAAAGAATTCAAGTAATAAAGTACTCTATAAAGGTTTTTTTAGACTTTAGGATAAGTATCACTCTCACGCCAATGTGAATACAAAATAGGTAGCATGGAACACCAGATTTTATACTCAAATTGATGTAGAAAAGGTGGCATGGGACATTGGATCATGAGTGATAAGTATCTTTTAATCCTAGAGTGAACCTTTTAGAAAGATTGAATCCTCAAGAAATAAAAACTTCAAATGAGAAGTTTGAATTCAATGAGGTTAAACATATGATATGAAAAGACACTTCAAGATTCAATAGCCTTAAGATAAAGCAGTATTACCTTCCAGAATCCTCATTTGTAATTCAAGTACGAAAAAGCATGCTCTTACTTGAATTATGAAACACTTAAAGTGTTTATATAAAAAATAATGTATAATTTTTGAAGAACTAAAACTTTGGCAAGATCCTTTCAACCAACGATAGAATGAGCAAGTTAGTTTTTGAGCACCCAATTGACAAAACACACTTGGTGACATCAATCTCTTGTCTAGTAATGCATAAGAATTGCATTCCAAGTAACTAATCTTAAGAGATGATTGTTAAAAAGGAAAAGATTAACTTAGTCTCAAGTGACGCATTAGTATTTTGAGTAAGCAAAAAAAACATCATCAATAAAGCTAGGTGGTTTGAGAGACCAAGGTTGGATACCACACTAGTGTCTAGTGGTTGGATGATGTTCAAACTTTACTCCAAGAATCCTTTTCAGAATCTAGATTAATTCTCTTAGAGCTAGATAAAATGCTTCAATACCTTGTTGAAATGGATCTGAAAAGTAAAAGACTTGATTCACATAGAGTTTGAATCACATCAAGTTTAGGTATCTTTGAAGTTTGAATTGCTTACACAGGGTATAGTTCTTCCTTATCAGTTTTCAAAACTTTTGGAAATGACTTAGATAAATTATATAACTCCTTTTCCATAAATTTAGTGTTTTTGTGGATTTAGTCCTTTATGCTATGATGATTGGAGACACCAAGTGAACAAACATTTTTGACAGTTTTGCTGAGGACAATTGCTTTGAACCTTGTTGAATCTTCCTAGTTCATGGTAACAAATGCTTACATGTGAATGGTTTTGAAGTCGTTAATGAGTGGAACTTTGATCTTTCCAAGGTTTGTTCATTCAACTTGGTGATTTCTATGAGAAATAGTTTTCCATTGATTTCTATTTGAAAAATGATTCGCGTTCCAACTTCCTTACAAGCTTTGAGGTTAAATTATTATTTTTTTAAGTAAAGAAGACAAAGTGATTGTGTACCTAAGAACCAACTTAGGGACTTGTGGAGAAAGAGACTATACCTCAATCCCCCTCAAGTGCATGTAGTGGGGATTCACGCTTTAATTATCAATCCGATGAGTATCAAAACCTAGCCGAGTGTATGAAGACATGCATTCAAATGACGATCAATGCAAATGAGTTACTCAAAGAGTGCAAACAAGGCAAAGACTAATCCAAACAAGCTCAACTATCAGTCATGGTGTCACGATACTTGGAACAGCAACAAACAGTAAATTGAGCTTTTCTCTCAGCTCCAAACTCCAAATATAGCAAATATATATGCATTTCGAAGCTCTCAAGAAGACGCATCCAATGGCGATGGTTTCACTCAATTCTGACACTCCTACTTCAAGTTATGAGCAAAATACTAAGTCGTGGGAAAAACCTTCCTACACTTCAGCACTTCTTACACTTCGCACACACCTTAACAACAGTAAAGAAACACTTTCATGGATAGACAACAATTCCCTACACTCTTTCTAAGCAATACACAAGCATACAAGCTCGCAAAGAAGAAGATACAGAGAGGAGAAGACACAAATTCGAATTTTTGTGCTCTTGATTCTCACAATGGCAAAAAGTCTTTACAAAGAGTCACAAATTGACTTATATACTTGTGCCCTAAAATTGGTCTTTTCACACAAGAGACCGGCACTTTATTCACTAAAAGACTAATTTCCTATTGATTTACATGGTTAAGCTTCTAATCTTCTGTGGGGATGCATCTAGAGGACTCCTCTAGTGCATTTACATCGGAAAATATATTACAAGAATGGTTATAATACAAAATTGGGTGTCCAAATCGGAAAAATTTCGTGGTCCGTCTTTTTCTCTGCCTTGTGCTCTCTTTTGCTCTGCAACACTCTCCCCCTCTTTGTCTCTGTCGTCCCTTGACAGGCTTTACTTCTTGTCTTTCCCTTGTTGTCCGCACGCATCCTTTGGTCAGCTCTGCCTACTGGTTGGACTGGCGTTACGTTTTAATGGCCCTGTTCTTGATTTTATCTTTTACATCCTCTCGGCCTGATGCATTTGTGCTGCCTGTTCTTTTCTTTTCATCGCCCGCAACCCTTGGTCAGTTCTGCCTGTTGGTTAAACAGGTGTTCGGTTTTGATGGCCTCTTCTTAACGAAAGAGACTATACCTCAATCCCCCTCAAGTGCATATAGTGGGGATTCATGCTTTAATTATCAATCCGATGAGTATCAAAACCTAACCGAGTGTATGAAGACATGCATTCAAATGATGATCAATGCAAATGAGTTACTCAAAGAGTGGAAACAAGGCAAAGACTAATCCAAACAAGCTTCAACTGTCAGTCATGGTGTCATGATACTTGGAACAGCAGCCAACAGTAAATTGACCTTTTCTCTCAGCTCCGAACTCCAAATATAGCAAATAGAATATGCGTTTCGAAGCTCTTGAGAAGACGCATCCAATAGCAGTAGTATCACTCAATTCTGACACTCTTACTTCAAGTTATGAGCAAAATACTGATTCACGGGAAAAACTTCCTACACTTCAGCACTTCCTACACTTCGCACACACCTTAACAACAGTAAACAAACACTTTCATGGATAGACAACACTTCCCTACACTCTTTCTAAGCAATACACAAGCATACAAGCTAGCAAACAAGAAGATACAGAGAGCAGAAGACACAAATTCCCTACACTCTTTCTAAGCTAGCAAACAAGAAGATACAGAGAGCAGAAGACACAAATTCGAATTTCTGTGCTCTTGATTCTCACAATGGCAAAAAGTCTTTACAAAGAGTCACAAATTGACTTATATACTTGTGCCCTAAAAATGGTCCTTTCACACAAGAGACCGGCACTTTATTCACTAAAAGACTAATTTCCTACTGATTTACATGGGTAAGCTTCTAATCTTCTGTGGGGATGCATCTAGAGGAGTCCTCTAGTGCATTTACATCGGAAAATATATTACAAAAATGGTTATAATACAAAATTGGGTGTCCAAATCGGAAAAATTTTGGGGCCCATCTTTTTCTCTACCTTGTGCTCTCTTTTGCTCTGTAACACTCTCCCCCTCTTTGTCTCTGTTGTTCCTTGACAAGCTTTACTTCTTGTCTTTCCCTTGTTGTCCGGACGCATCCTTTGGTCAGTTCTGCCTACTGGTTGGACTGGCGTTACGTTTTAATGGCCCTGTTCTTGATTTTATCTTTTACATCCTCTCGGCCTTATGCATTTGTGTTGCCTGTTCTTTTCTTTTCATCGCCCGCAACCCTTGGTCAGTTCTGCCTGTTGGTTAAACGGGTGTTCAATTTTGATGGCCTCTTCTTAATTCTTGATTTACATCCTCTGGGCCTGATGCATTCGTCTTTCCTAATAAGTCGGGTTGCCATGCATGCCACCAGTGGAAGCTATGAGGATGTGATCCTTCAGCCTTCGATCTGGACCTTTCAAAGATCAAGAGGTTGGAGCACCCTCTTGTGGTTTCGGAACCGCTGGATATCTTCTTGCACTTCTTCATGGATACTTTCTTGGCCCTGGTTCCTCCTTCCATCTACGTGCTTTTTCCTTGATACGTGCCCCTGCGGGGCTCTGTGCAGAGATGGGTGTTGCGCCCCTACGGGGCTTCTTGCAGAGATATGTCTTCAAATATTACATGTTTAGTGAAGCTTCTTTCATTGTCTTCTTCTTTTCTTCTTTTTGTTTGATTCAAAACATGTGTACCCAAGAACCAACTTAGGGACTTGTGGAGAAAGAGACTATACCTCAATCCCCCTCAAGTGCATATAGTGGGGATTCACGCATTAATTATCAATCCGATGAGTATCAAAACCTAGCTGAGTGTATGAAGACATGCATTCAAATGATGATCAATGCAAATGAGTTACTCAAAGAGTGCAAACAAGGCAAAGACTAATCCAAACAAGCTTCAACTGTCAGTCATGGTGTCACGATACTTGGAATAGCAGCCAACAATAAATTGAGCTTCTCTCAGCTCCGAACTCCATATATAGCGAATAGCATATGTGTTTTGAAGTTCTCGAGAAGACGCATCCAATGGCGGTAGTTTCACTCAATTTTGACACTCCTACTTCAAGTTATGAGAAAAATACTGAGTCACGGGAAAAACCTTCCTACACTTCAGCACTTCCTACACTTCGCACATACCTTAACAATAGTAAACAAACACTTTCATGGATAGACAACACTTCCCTACACTCTTTCTAAGCAATACACAAGCATACAAGCTCGCAAAGAAGAAGATACAGAGAGGAGAAGACACAAATTCGAATTTTTGTGCTCTTAATTCTCACAATGGCAAAACGTTTTTACAAAGAGTCACAAATTGACTTATATACTTGTGCCCTAAAAATGGTCCTTTCACACAAGAGACCGGCACTTTATTCACTAAAAGACTAATTTCCTACTGATTTACATGGGTAAGCTTCTAATCTTCTATGGGGATGCATCTAGAGGACTCCTCTAGTGCATTTACATTGGAAAATATATTACAAGAATGGTTATAATACAAAATTGGGTGTCCAAATTGGAAAAATTTTGGGGCCCGTCTTTTTCTCTACCTTGTGCTCTCTTTTGCTCTGCAACACTCTCCCCCTCTTTGTCTCTGTCGTCCCTTGACAGGCTTTACTTCTTGTCTTTCCCTTGTTGTCCGCACGCATCCTTTGGTCAGTTCTGCCTACTGGTTGGACTGGCGTTACGTTTTAATGGCCCTGTTCTTGATTTTATCTTTTACATCCTCTCGGCTTGATGCATTTGTGTTGCCTGTTCTTTTCTTTTCATCGCCCGCAACCCTTGGTCAGTTCTGCCTGTTGGTTAAACGGGTGTTCGGTTTTGATGGCCTCTTCTTAATTCTTGATTTACATCCTCTGGGCCTGATGCATTCATCTTTCCTAATAAGTCGGGTTGCCACGCACGCCACCAGTGGAAGGTATGAGGATGTGATCCTTCAGCCTTCGATCTGGACCTTTCAAAGATCAAGAGGTTGAAGCACCCTCTTGTGGTTTCGGAACCGCTGGATATCTTCTTGCACTTCTTCATGGATACTTTCCTGGCCCTGGTTCCTCCTTCCACCTACGTGCTTTTTCCTTGATACGTGCCCCTGCGGGGCTCTGTGCAGAGATGGGTGTTGCGCCCCTGCGGGGCTTCTTGCAAAGATATGTCTTCAAATATTACATGTTTAGTGAAGCTTCTTTCGTTGTCTTCTTCTTTTCTTCTTTTTGCTTGATTCACCCTGAACACTGCCCCCCTCCTGAACTCTGTTGTCTCCGACAGGCTTTGATAGTCGACGGGAGTATGTTCTATATACTTTTTGCTCTGTTTCATTAAGCAGATTGGCTTCACGTATCATAAGTTGTTTCCACTGTTCAGCTTTTACTCCACCATTAGGTGGTTGTCTATGATCAGCAAAGAAGCTAAGTTCATCTGCCATTAATCTTGCATTTAGGTTAGGTGACATTTTCAAAAAGATTTCTGAATCTATTTCAAAAAACCCTGTAAAAAACGCTTCTTCGAAAGTTTGCATATAGGTACTTGGCAAAAACATGAGTCTGGAGTAATAAGCCATTATTGTAGGTCGGCTAGGCATGACGGACAGATCAAAAATAAGGATATCTGTTCCCTAGTTAATTCCAATAAAGTTCAGAAATGTATATGCCGCATGCTTGAAGACCTTCAATACTGTAAGTATCATATTGAGTATTTTATTTGTCAACTTGATAGTTAAATCTGGTACGGTAGCATAAGTGTGCAGCCAAAATTCAATTGTCTTTACCATGTAATCTTCTGTAGGTAAATAATTATGTGGTGGACTTGGAAGTAGCGGGTAGTTTAGCCACTGTTTATTGATTACACCTGTCTTTTGCATATCCAAAAATTCGGGTGCTTCTCTGCGACGTGGCATTGGGCAAAAAGAAGGGTTTACCTGTAGTAAATATGGTGCTGCTTGCCAATGCACCCGTAGTGTAGGATTTTTCTCCAAAAATTTCCTTCTCCAAACAGGTTGTGCAGCTTCAAATTCTTCTTGAGTGTAAGCGAATGTGTCATGTTTGAAGTTTAGCTGCTCGTATGGATTTTTCTGTGTAATCTTCTTTATATATTGTCTTGTTTTCTCTTTCATCAGTCCGTAGGGAATGTTGAAAGGCTTCATGATCATGTCCAAGTCTTTACCCTTGATCTTCGCTTCCTTCATGACTTTGATGACTTCATTTTCAAAATTTTCTGTCAACCGGGACACCAATAGTGCCCGTTCCTTCTGACCTATTTCTGCAGTGTATGGCATTGGATGATCATCATGTATGTCCGCCATCTGCACGTGTATTGGAGAATTATAAATCGGGGGAGATAGAGGACGTACCTCTACCTCGTCAGTAGGATTCTCTTTTGTTGGCTCTACTGGTGTCCCGATTGGTGCTTTCTGCTTTACTTGGATCTCTAACTGTGTTATACGTTCAGTCTTTTCTTTATTTTCTTGCATGGCTGCTCTGAGTGCTTCTTTGGCTGCCAGTAGTTCATTGCCAATTTCTGCTACGTGATCCATATTTTCACTGTAGCTTGCTGCAAGTGGGGCTGTATTCAACTGCTTTTTTAGTTCATTTGTTTCTTGAATGTACTTGCGTTCCCATCCTTCTCTCAATTCTTGCTCTTGTTTCAGCAAATCTGCATATTTCTCGATTTGAGCTTTTAATTCTCCCTTATCAAGATCCGTTGTCTCTTGTTTTTTGATAGGTTGATCATATAGCAATGACTTCATCAGTTCTTTATTTTTGTTTCATAAAGTGTCATTCTCCTCCATGTATACCTTCAGTTGTGTTTCAAGCAGGTGACTCCTAGCTTTAATGTGCTCTTTGTCGGCCTCGCTGGCTTCATGTAATCTTTGTAAGTCCATTAGTTGTGTCTGGAGTTGACGATGTTGGGTCATCATTGTGTCACATTGTGTTTTTACCTCAACTAACTCCGTTGCAGAGAGGTCTCTTTTCGTAATTGGTTGTTGATTTCCAGGAATCTTTGGTAAGATGTGTGTCCTCTTCGAAGTGGGTGTCTCTTGAGCTTCTTCCTCTCTTAAGCATTTAGTTCCTTTCATAGGTGTCCTTGAACTCGTTCCTACTTCTTCAACACCAATGACTGTTTTCTTCTTCTTTGGGACTGTAGCTGATTTGGCATATTTGGCTAGCCCTTCTGAGGTTGGCATCTCACGCAAGTAGTGTTTCATTTCAAGTGCCTCATATATAAGTAAGATCAAAGCTGAACTGCCATTGAGAAACTTTTTTTGACCCCACTTCTTCTTGGCTTCAAATAGACGTTCTTGAACATATGGAGTCATATTTACTTTATTACCGACTTGCCTCATCGCATGTGAAAGCAGTTGTACGACAACCTTTGAGGTGCCGTGTATCTATGCATACTAGGAAAACAAAAGTGCTGATGCACCAAACGGACAGCATCTTCAATATCCGTTCTATTGATATCCAAAAAGGATCTCTTTTCTGGATCATGACGTTCCTCCTTGACATTGGTGATTCCTTCTTGATTCCATCCGAAAGCTTTGTTGATTAACACATGAGTGAATTGAATGGTTTTCCAGGTTCCCACTTTGTCTAATACTCGTGCCTCAGGAACTGATATCCTATTCGCTGTAGGCTGAAGTGTGTTCATCACTTGCGTGCATCTTTGAAAATCTGGCAAATAAATAGGCAGTTTTAGAAATGCCTCTATTCCTGCTTGTGTCCAGACATCCACCATGCGAGGTAATCCTTGTATGATAGTCTTGAAGTCTTGCGACATAATAGGGTGATCCCTGTCCATAATCTTGATGGTAGCCATAAAAATGAGGTCCGACATTGGTTAGTCATCCAGGAACCAATGGCCTCTTGCTTTTGTTATGGATTCTAGTGGAAGTAGCTGGACCTCTTCCTCTTGCGTAGCTTCGGAATCAGTAGATGCCATCTGCACTCAATATAGAGTATGAATTAGTGGCCATATAGTATCAGAAATCCTCCTTCATTTGTCTTTCATAAGATTGACATTGCTCCGAGTGAATGGTGTCGTCCCTTCCCCGTGGGTGTGAGAAAGGTAATACCTGGGATTTTTCATATTTTTAGGTATTTTTATGTTTTTGTCTGAAAGAAAAACAGAAAAGTGAGTTCATAGCCGAAGCGATTATTAATTTGTTTAGTAATTTCCTTTAAATTATGTACAAGTGCTCTCCTATTTCCCAAGAGGAAAATGTGCTTCACTATCCTGAAATAGAAGAATCTTGTGCCGAATGTGTGGCCTTGTAATGTGGCACTATCATGCATACTTTGAATTTTGGTAACTCCAAATGCGTGCAACTCGAATTATTTGGCAAATGTATACATCTTGCTTTGTCTTTCGGTATCCAAATCTGCTTTATTTTGTTGGGAGAAATCGTGTTCCCAACCTTCCTGGTGAATGTGATGCTTCTCATCTGGTGCTTCTTCTTTGTCTGCTTTTTGAATCTTGGAATAACAAGTGATTTGTATGTAGACTCCTGTTGGTGCAGACCAATCACCAGTTGAATGTTTGGAAGATTAAAGAATGAAGGAAGATTCAATTCTTGAAGCTTGGAAGAAGGATACATTCAGAGGATATGAGGAATGTACACATATGTACATTAGTATAGTTATAGTTCACTTAGATCTTTGATTAGTCATAGACTTGTACAAATTTCTCTATAAATACCTTGAAAATGTCGAGGCATGATATGAGAGCATATGAATGAATAGATGAGTGAGTATAGAAGTCAAGAAAGTAGAAGTTAGATGTCATGAGACATGTGTAAAGTTAGTTGAGTTTTCCTCTCATCACTCAGCTGTAATTTTCTGAGTAATCGAAGAAATATTGCGCCCGATGTTTTTGTGTCTGCTCCGTCTGTGGTAGATCATTTGTGAAATCCTTTTGAGGATATCTAAGTTCATAGTTAATGAGTCTACAACTTGAGTTTCAGAGTCTAATTGTAAACATGTGAGGAGAATTGTTAATAGGAACATTCATATGTGATGAGTGTTCACAGTTCTTTGAAACAGGCGCAGATTTCGAGTTCAATGAAATGAGTAGTGCTCAATGCACAGTGTAAAGTTTTACACATATGATAGCTCAAAATCTAAGTTGAGAGATAAGCTATCTACAGCCAAAAGGATTTGGTAAAACGGGTTCGACATTGTGAGAACTATGTGTTAGAAGTTAGGGGTGTCAAAATCGACTTCTCAGAAGTGCAGATTTAGACATGGGTAACTTGTGAAGTTGATTTCTCAAGTTATACTAAACCTTTTGAAGAAATTTAACTTGGAGGAGGTGCGCAACTTCTAGGCGACACTCCATACAAAATTTCATAGAAAACTTTACATGTTTGATAGGTCAATGAGAAGAAATTGTGCAGCAGACTTTCTGTGTTTTATCTTCTTCACAGAATTTTTCATCTTTTGATAATTTGGAGATTGGACCTCTAATTTGGTGAAGGTTTTGACTTACTCTTGATATAGAGGTGTTCTAAATTCAAGAGTAGGTTGTTCTTTTGGAGATTAACACTCTCCATCAGTGGTATCAGAGCAGGAGACATCAAAATCAAGGAAAGGAGGATCCCGACTGCTACAGATTCAAGAAACTCAACAATTGAAGAACTAAAAGGTGAAAGCTTGAAGGCAAAGCTTGAGGAGGAGACCATACGACATCAAGAAAGACAAAAGGAGTCTAATTCGAAGTAAAGGTACATATATTGTTCATAAAGTTTGAAGATTTCAATACACAGGTGGACACAAGATGGGAGATTCTCTACAGATAGAGAAATTGGATAGGGAAAACTATCCTGCATGGTCTATGAGGATGGAAGCTCATCTTATGAGCAAAGATTTAATAGCTTACATCACAGGAGAAGAAGAGAAGCCACACTTCAAAGATCCTAGTGTTCCAACTAGGGAAGAGTTAGCAGATTTGAAAAATTGGATGAAGAAAGATGCTCAAGCTAGGAGCATTATATATATGGCAGTCAATGATTACTTGTTACCTCATATTCGAGGTCTTGAAAGTGCAACTGATATTTGGAATGCTTTGGAGGAGCATTTCCAGAATACTACTAAGTCAAGGAAGGCATCCTTATGGGCAAAATTTACAACCTTCAAGAAGAAGGCCTCTCAATCCATTTCAGACTATGTAACAAGGATGAAAGACATTGCAGATGCATTAGGAGCTGTTGATGAAGACATTGAGGAGGATAAATTGGTAAGGCAAATACTTACAGGTTTAAGAGGTGATGACAAATGGAAGCCATTCATTTTGTCTACAGAGTTATCACTTGATCATTTCACTCCTGATTTAAATCAGTTGCTAGGTCATATGCTAACATTTGAGCAGGATGTTAAAGGAGATGGTGACAAGAGTGCAGGTCATGCAATGTACTCAAAGGACAAGAAGAAGAATAGCAAAGGAAAGCAACAAGCAAATGAAGATGAAGGAACAACTAGTCAAGCCAACTTCCTAAGAGGAAGAGGAGGTGGCAAAGGTAGAGGAAGAAGCAGGAACAACAAAGATGGAGGCAAAGCTTGCTGGATTTGTGGTAAGACAAATCACTTAGCTAATGATTGTTGGCACAATACTCAGAGTAATAATGGATATAATCAGAACTATAATGCAAGAGGAAGAGGTGGCAGAAATCAAAGAGGTAATTTCAGAGGTAGAGGTAGTAGGAGTTACTTTGGAAGAAATGCAGGTAGAGGATTCCAAAGTCAACAATATAACAACACCTACTATAATTATGCTTCAGATCAAAAGGAAGATTCAACATTGATAATGAATGCAACTTGTGAAAGGCAGAGTGAAGATCAAAGAGTCTTCTATATTGACTCAGGGTGTAGCAATCACCTGAGTGGTAATATAGCTTTGATGACTGATTTGGAGAATAAGGTTTCTAATCATGTTGTTCAAACAGGTGACAACACAAAGCACAATGTGAAGTCAATTGGATCAGTGAAGGCCAAGGATGGTAGCACCTTATTGAGTAAGGTCTTGTATGTTCCTACAATTCCTAAGAATTTGATAAGTGTAGGACAAATTGTGGAAAAAGGTTATGAAGTAAGGTTCACTAATGAAGGAGTATTTGTGGAAGACCCTAGCAATGGGTATAAACAAATTGTTTCAGGGAAGAAAGAAGGAAGATTATTTACATTGAAGATTCAAGGTAATATTGGTCATGCTATGTTCACATATGGAGGACATAAGATCTCTGAGTTAGATCTTTGGCACAAGAGGCTTGGACATTTCAATGAAAGAGGTATTAAAGACATGATTAACAATGGTTCAGTGCTTGGTTTGCCTAATGTTGCAGGTCAACATATGATAAGGCTCATAAGCATTCCTATTCCAAGCATGGTTTTATGTACTCAGAGAAGCTTGAGTTGGTACACACAGATGTGTGGGGACCATCAAAGGATTTCAGTATAAATGGGTCAAGGTATTATGTGATTTATGTTGATGATGCTACTAGATGGATCACTATTTATGTGATTAAAGATAAGTCAGAAGTGTTTAATACATTTAAACACTATCATGCATATGCAGAAAGAATTACAGGACATAAGTTGAAAAGACAAGGTCAGATGGAGGGGGAGAGTATTTCTCTAATGAGTTCAGTGATTACTTGTGGAATGCAGGTATAAAAAGGGAAGTTACTTGCAAGTACTCTCCTCAACAAAATGGTGTAGTAGAAAGGAGAAATAGAACTCTTGTTGAGTTTGCAAGGTCCATGATGAAAGAGAAAAATTGTCCTAATTATTTGTGGGCTGAGGCTGTAAACACAGCTACTTATTTGGTCAATAGGTTACCATGTAAAGCCTTGCAGGGTATGACACCATATGAGGCTTGGTGGGGTAAGAGACCTACCTTGGATCATTGCAGAGTTTTTGGATGTGTGGCATATGCATATGTGCCATCACAATTAAGGCACAAGTTGGAACCTAAAGCTGAAAAGTATGTTTTCATTGGTTATGATGATAAGCAGATGGGTTATAGATTGTGGAGTCCATCTACAAAACAATTCATGGTTTCTAAAGATGTTACATTTGATGAGCAAAGTACTTGGTATGAAGGTACAATTAATATCAATACAGGTGATGAAGAAGAAGTGAGTCAAAGGAAAGGTAAGTCAAAGGTACAAATAATTGATGAAGAAGAAAATAATGAAGTGCAGGTTGAAGTGGAAGAAACACCTAGGTTTGATCCTGAATATGAAGAACCAGAAACCTCAAGAAGTGGAGAACTTAGGAGGTCTACAAGGAACAAATGGCAACCTACAAGGTATAGCTATGATACTTCTTTTTTGACCACAAAAGATTATGCTTATATGGTGAATACAGATGAAGACCCTTCTACATATGAAGAGGCAAAAGGTAAGGAAAAATGGGAGAAAGCCATGCAGGAAGAATATGATGCACTATTGGAAAATCAAACTTGGGATTTGGTTCCTAAACCAAATAGTCTGAAGATCATTGGATGCAAGTGGGTTTACAAGACCAAGAGGTTTGCAGATGGAAGTGTGTCTAGATACAAAGCTAGACTTGTTGTCAAAGGTTTTGCTCAGACATATGGTGTTGACTATGATGAGACTTATAGTCCTGTAGCAAAGATGACAACCATCAGGACACTTATAGCCATTGCTGCATGTAAAGGTTGGAAGTTATGTCAACTTGATGTGAAAAATGCTTTTTTGAATGGTTATATTTCAGATGATGTGTTCATGGAGCAACCTCAAGGGTTCAGAGATAAAAGGTATCCAGATCATGTGTGCAAGCTCAAGAGAGCTTTGTATGGCTTGAAGCAGGCCCCAAGGGCATGGAATTATAGACTTGTAAAGTTCTTGAAAGAACTTGGATTTCAGGTGTCTAAAGCAGATAGTAGCTTGCTTGTCAAAGCAAGTGGTAATGGTTTCATATACATGTGCATATATGTTGATGATATAATCCTTACAGGTACAGATGAAGAAGGAATACAAAGACTCAAGAAGAAAATGGAAAAGGAGTTCAAAATAAGTGACTTGGGAGACTTGTCATACTTCTTGGGCATGGAGATTACATATACCCAACATGGAGTATTTGTGACTCAAGAAAGGTATTTGAAGAACTTGTTAATCAAGTTTAAAATGGATGATTGCAGGGTAGCACCTACACCAATGGAGGTGAATCACAAATTGAGTAAGTTTGGAGGTGAAGAATTCAAGGACATGAGGCAATATCAGAGTTTGGTTGGTAGTCTTATCTATGCTACTTTAACTAGACCTGATTTATCATATGCAGTAGGGGTTTTGTCTCAATTCATGCATTGCCCAAGGAAAGAACATTGGATTGCAGGTCAAAGAGTGTTGAGGTACATTAAGGGTACACTCAATGAAGGTTTGTATTATGGGTTTACATCAGATACAAGTATCAAAATTTATAGTGATGTAGATTGGGCAGGTAATCCAGATGATAGAAGGTCAACTTATGGATACATGTGTTATGTGGGAGATAAACTTATCTCATGGTGTTCCAAGAAGCAACATACAGTTGCTTTGTCTTCTACAGAAGCTGAGTATAAAGGCATGGTTGAAGCTGCAAAGGAAGTGATTTGGCTCAAGACCTTGATGAAGAGTTTTGACATTGTGCATGGGATACCAATTATATATGGAGATAACATGAGTTCATTGTATTTAGCTGCTAATCCTGTTTTTCATGCCAGGACCAAACACATTGAGATTCAGTATCACTTTCTAAGCGAGAAAGTGATGGATAAGGAGATTGAAGTCATACATACTTCAACTAAAGATCAGATAGCTGATATGCTTACAAAGAGCTTGGATGGACCAAAGCTACAGAAGTTTAAAGACATGGCAGGCATAAAGAAGATAAGAGAAATCTCAATTGATGATTGAGGGGGAGCTGTTGGTGCAGACCAATCACCAGTTGAATGTTTGGAAGATTAAAGAATGAAGGAAGATTCAATTCTTGAAGCTTGGAAGAAGGATACATTCAGAGGATATGAGGAATGTACACATATGTACATTAGTATAGTTATAGTTCACTTAGATCTTTGATTAGTCATAGACTTGTACAAATTTCTCTATAAATACCTTGAAAATGTCAAGGCGTGATATGAGAGCATATGAATGAATAGATGAGTGAGTATAGAAGTCAAGAAAGTAGAAGTTAGATGTCATGAGACATGTGTAAAGTTAGTTGAGTTTTCCTCTCATCACTCAACTGTAATTTTCTGAGTAATCGAAGAAATATTGCGCCCGATGTTTCTGTGTCTGCTCCGTCTGTGGTAGATCATTTGTGAAATCCTTTTGAGGATATCTAAGTTCATAGTTAATGAGTCTACAACTTGAGTTTCAGAGTCTAATTGTAAACAGGTGAGGAGAATTGTTAATAGGAACATTCATATGTGATGAGTGTTCACATTTCTCTGAAACAGGCACAGATTTTGAGTTCAATGAAATGAGTAGTGCTCAATGCACAGTGTAAAGTTTTACACATATGATAGCTCAAAATCTAAGTTGAGAGATAAGCTATCTACAGCCAAAAGGATTTGGTAAAACGGGTTCGACATTGTGAGAACTATGTGCTAGAAGTTAGGGGTGTCAAAATCGACTTCTCAGAAGTGCAGATTTAGACATAGGTAACTTGTGAAGTTGATTTCTCAAGTTATACTAAACCTTTTGAAGAAATTTAACTTGGAGGAGGTGCGCAACTTCTAGGCGACACTCCATACAAAATTTCATAGAAAACTTTACATGTTTGATAGGTCAATGAGAAGAAATTGTGCAGCAGACTTTCTGTGTTTTATCTTCTTCACAGAATTTTTCATCTTTTGATAATTTGGAGATTGGACCTCTAATTTGGTGAAGGTTTTGACTTACTCTTGATATAGAGGTGTTCTAAATTCAAGAGTAGGTTGTTCTTTTGGAGATTAACACTCTCCATCAACTCCAGCTCTGTCCTGTAGCAGTTCATCTTTGGT
Source organism: Ceratopteris richardii (assembly GCA_020310875.1). NCBI lineage: Eukaryota > Viridiplantae > Streptophyta > Polypodiopsida > Polypodiales > Pteridaceae > Ceratopteris > Ceratopteris richardii. The sequence continues at coordinate 84,406,063 of CM035443.1, forward strand.
TGTCTTGTCTTTAGGCCATCCCAATTCTCCTTATGCAATGGTTTACTCTTTCTGATGATTGCCCTTTGAGTACATGACTTGGGAATCCATATTTGAGTACGGTCCGACTGGGCGGCTATCATCTTCTTTGGAACCCATATTCTAGCAATTTGTTGGGGACGTCGGTGTCCAAAATAATTTGTCTCCTTTTTCAATGGATTGTTCTGATGTTGCTGATGTTTCTGTTGTAGAAGATATGTAGCTACCTGATCCTTCCTTATCCAAGCTTGTTGAGTGTAAGGAATGGGGTATGTTCGAATAGGTGCAGACTTGGGATTATTCAGAGAACTAGTCTCTCTTGTGCATGGTTCTTTGCTAAGGTTGTTTTCAGATAGAATGACACTCTTGTGACTTGCTACATTAGAAGGTGGTATGCAAGCAGGATTCATTATGTCCTCACATGAAGTACTTGATGAAGAGGTTTCCATAGTGCTAGTGAACATACATGCATCACTTTGTTCATTTGAGTGAGTTTTTGGCGCTATACTTTCGGCTTTGATTGGTCATTCGTCTAGCATGTTGAATACTTCACGATGTCCTGTCTTGGCTGAGATGTATCCTAAGGCCAATTGGATAGTAACTTCATATTCGTATATCCAATCTTGACCTAGCACTAAGTCTTCGAGTAAGTCTTGATCATGACATACTAAGAACTTATGGTCCATAGTGTTGTTTCCAATATGTAGAGGTAAGGTTACTTCACCCATACATTGAGTAATTGTTCCCCCTATTCCTATCAATTGTGCCTTTGATGGACGTAGTTCCTCCTGGAGTTTTTGAGTCAAGGAAAGTTTGATACAACTTATGGCGGCTCCTGTGTCAATGATGTTGATGTATGAAACACCACAAGAAATGAATTAATGTGACACTAGAACACCTCTATGGTCACCATTAACTCATTGCCACTCCAAACTTTGATAAATGATAGCCTAAAGTGAGAACTTTGCTTCTACAGAAATTCCTAGTCACCGAAATGACATACCTTCAGTATTTTTCTAATTTCTCTTAGCTCAAGTATTATTTATCCATGAAAATTTAGTGGATGAAACTAGAAGAGTAGAGCTTTCCAACAAGCTATGATACACATGAAACGGATCTCTAGAACTCAAGTTATGGCCTTCACAATATGACCCTATATGACTTGCTAAAACTGGAAATCTTGCCTTCTTTAGTAAATTTTGGTGTCTAAAAATAAAAATTCGATGCCTAGCATCGAATTTCAGCCACGGTCGATGCCGGGCATCGACTTTGAGCTTTTTTAGCCTCTTTTTCTGCACCAGAAATTGCCTCTTTTACACACACATGAAGAAGACCACTTATATGCTAGAAGTCGATGCCAGGCATTGACTTTATGCTGAAACTCGATGCCAGGCATCGAGTTGCTCCACAAATCTCATGTTTTTAAAAGATTCAACAACAGTTAACATACAGAGAATGAAAATAATGACTTATCAGCACAAACTCGATGCCAGGCATCGAGTTGCTTGGAAAACTTGAACTTTTGAATTCATCACACAGTAGGCAAGCATGGAGATGATGGAGAGAGACTCATGCACAGAACTTTACTCAGTTCTTTCTCATAGCTATGAAAACTCAGAAGTTTTACAGATACTTTCTCACTTAGAGAAGCCTGACTATACTCAGTCGTATAAAAATGAACTCCTTCTCACTTATTCTCTCTCGCTCTCTCCGCGTCAGTTAATACAAACTAACTTATATAGATTTTCGTATTCTCGTGATTTTAAAAAACTTCTAGAACTAAAGTGAACTAACTTTACAAATATGATACACTTGTGAATTTGTCCCTTCACATAGGCATGGGGTTTTCTTCCTAAGATTTGACCTTCAAATATATGTCCAATTAGTGATTGTTTCTCCAACAGCTCCCCCTCAATCACTAATTGACATTCCCTGTTTCTTCATATCATCTTCTTTTCTTTTACTCCTGCCATGCTTTTGAATCTGCTGGTCTTCACATCATCCAAGCTCTTTGTCATTATGTCTGCTATCTGATCTTTAGTAGAAATTTACTCCACTTCAATCTCCTTCTCCATTACCTTTTCTCTGAGAAAATGATACTGTATCTCTATGTGCTTTGTCCTTGCATGAAAAATTGGATTTGCTGCAAGATAAAGTGAACTCATATTATCTTCATGTATTGTAGGTGTACCTTGATCAATGCCCAAGCTTTTGAACAATGTCTGCATCCATATGACCTCCTTAGCTGCTTCCACAAGTCCTTTGTACTCAGCTTCAGTTGATGATAATGCTACTGTATGTTGTTTCTTTGAACACCAACTTACAAGCTTATCACCAATGTATATCATGTAACCATGAGTTGATCTTCTGTCATCTTGATTACCTGCCCAGTCTGAGTCACTGTAGGCTCTCAACTTCAAATCTGATGTAAAAGGATAATATAATCCTTCCTTTATAGTTCCTTTGATATATCTGAGAACTCTTTGACCTGCAATCCAATGTGGGTCCTTTGGACAATGCATGAATTGTGACAAGACTCCCACTGCATAACTAAGATCAGGTCTTGTTAGTGTAGCATAAATCAAACTACCCACAAGAGATTGATACTTCCTCATATCTTTGTATTCTGCACCATCATATTTACTGAGCTTGTGATTAACTTCAAGTGGAGTTGAAGCTTCTCTACAATTTTCCATATCAAACTTCTTCAATAGGTTCAGAAGATACCTTTCTTGTGATACATATATGCCATGATCTGTATAAGTGACTTCCATTCCAAGAAAGTATGACAACTTTCCTAGGTCACTGATCTTGAACTCTTTCTCAAGTAATCTCTTTACCTCCTTGATTCCTTCATCTGAAGTACCTGTGATTATAATGTCATCTACATAAATACAAATGTAGATTGTACCTTCCTCTGTTCTTTTGATAAGTAGACTTGAATCTGCTTTTGAACTTTGATATCCAAGATCATTGAGATACTTCACCAGTCTATAGTTCCAAGCTCTCGAAGCTTGCTTCAATCCATACAATGCTCTTCTCAACCTGCAAACAAAATTTGGATACCTGGAATCTATAAACCCTTGAGGTTGTTCCATGTATACCTCATCGGATATGTATCCATTCAAGAACGCATTCTTTATATCCAGTTGACTTAGGGTCCATACTTTTGAAGCTTCAATAGCAATGATTGTCCTTATAGTTGACATCTTAGCTACAGGACTAATGTCTCATCGTAATCTATGCCATAGGTTTGGGCATAGCCTTTCACCACCAGTCTAGCTTTGTATCTAGCTATACTTCCATCTGCAAGCTTCTTCACTTTATAAACCCATTTATTTCCATTTGGTTTAGGAACAAGTTCCCATGTCTTGTTCTCCTCCAGTGCATTGAATTCTTCCTTCATTGCTTCTCCCCATTGCTTCTTACCTTTAGCTTCATCATAGTTCTGAGGTTCTTCATCATCTTTCACCATATATGCATAGTTCTTCTGAGTTATGTAAGAAGTATCATAAGAATACCTTTCTGGTTGTCTTCTAGTCCTGCTTGACCTTCTTGGTTCACATTCTTCATAAGTTTCTGGATACACCTCTTCATCAAATATAGGAGCTTCTTCATTCCTTCTTGTTAATCCACTTCTGGATGTACTTGCTTGCATATAGTCTTCATCTCTATTTACCTGCACAATTGATTTTCCTTTCTCACATCTTCTTACCTCTTCTTCAAATTCTTCAGCTGTATGACTTTGATCTACATACCAACTTTTCTGTTCATCAAATGTAACATCTCTAGAAACAATAAATTGTTTGGTTAGAGGATTCCACAATCTATAACCCATCTGCTTTTCATCATAACCAATGAACACATATTTTTCTGCCTTTGGTTCAAGTTTATGCCTAAGCTGTGATGGCACATAAGCATATGCAATTGTTCCAAACACTCTACAATGATCTAGTGTTGGTTTCTTACCCCACCAAGCTTCATATGGAGTCATTCCATTTAGAGCTGCACATGGTAATCTATTCACAAGATATGCAGTTGTATTTACAGCCTCAGCCCAAAGATAATTTGGACAGTTCTTCTCCTTTAGCATAGCTCTAGCAAACTCAACCAAAGTCTTGTTCCTTCTTTCTGCTACACCATTTTGTTGTGGTGTATATCTGCAGGTTATTTCTCTCTTAATACCTGCATTCCAAAGATAATCATTGAACTCTTGGGAGAAGTATTCTCCCCCTCCATCAGACCTCAATCTCTTAAGCTTTTGACCTATGACTCTCTCTAAATATGCATGAAAATGCTTGAAAGCTCCAAACACTTCTGATCTTTCCTTCAAAACATATAATGTTATCCATCTTGTAGCATCATCAATGAAAAGAACATAATACCTTGAGCCACTGATAGATCCTTCTTTTGTTGGTCCCCATACATCTGTATGAATGAGCTCAAGTACTCCATCATGTTTGAATCCTTTCTTTTGAAATGGTAACCTGTGTGCTTTTCCCATTTGACATGCTTCGCATTTATAAACCATATGTTGACTCTGCACATTTGGTAATCCGAGTACAGACTGATTAGCAACCATAGCTTTAATTCCTCTTTCATTGAAATGACCTAATCTCTTATGCCAGAGATCAAGTTCTGTAATCACTGCTTCACCATGTGTGAGCAAAGCTTGACCAATGTTCCCTTGTACTCTTAAAGTAAAGAGTCTACCTTCTTTCTTACCACAAACAATCTGATTATATCCATTCTCTGGATCTTCAACAAATACTCCTTCATTTGTAAACCTGACTTGAAAACCTTTTTCAACTATCTGTCCCACACTAATCAAGTTTTTAGGTATTGTAGGAACATACAAAACATTGGTTAGCAAATCTGCTCCACTCTTGCATTTCACTTTTCCAATTGAATGTACACTATGTCTTGTATTATCACCAGTTTGAACTGTGTGACTATAAATGCCTTTTTCCAATTCTGACATCAATTCTATGTTTCCTGACAAATGATTAGAACATCCAGAGTCAATGTAAAATACCTTTAGATCTTCTTTATCTGATGTGTTGATTGAGTTCATCATCAATGATGTATGACTTTCATTCTGTGTGTCATTTGCATAGTTGTAGTAGGTGGTTTTGTAGGATTGATTCTATCCCCAACTTCTTCCTCCACCTCTACCATAGCCTCCTCTTTGACTTTGTCTACCTCTTTGGAAATTACTTTGATATCTTCCACCTCGACCTCTGCTATTGTTGTTTTGATTCTGGTTTGATCCTTGTTGGTTGTGCCAATAGTCATGAGCCAAATGATTACTCAATCCACAGATCCAACAAGCCTTTTTGTTGTTATTTTGATTACCTCTTCCTCTTCCAAAGCCTCTTGCTCTTCCTCTGCCAGTGCCTTTACCTCTTGCATAATAAACTTGAGAACTCGACTCCTCTTCATCCTTTGCTTTACCTTTATCTCCTTTCTTCTTATTCTTCATGTACATTGCAGAACTTTGACCTTTATCTCCATCTCCCTTCAATTCTTGCTCATATGTGAGCATCAAACCAAGTAATTGATTCAAATCTGGAACATAATGATTTAATGAAAGTTCTGTTGATAAGACAAAAGGTTTCCACCTTTCATCTCCTCTCAAACCTGCAAGTAGTTGAGCAATCAATATGTGATCTTCAACATCTTCATCTATGGATCCAAGACTATCTGCTAGATCCTTCATCTTAGTGACATAATCACTAATGGTTTGACTTGGCTTCTTCTTGAATGTTGTAAACTCTGACCATAGACTTGCTTTCCGTGCTTTAGTAGTGCTTTGGAAATGATATTCCAATGCATTCCATATATCTTCAGATGATTCCAATCCTCTGATGTGTGGTAGCAAATGATCAGAGATTGTGTTGTAGATGTAGGCTTTTGCACTTGCATCCTTCTTCTGCCAATGCTTTAAAGCATCAAGTTCTTCTTTCTTTGGTCGGCTTTCATCTTCAAATACTGACTTCTCTTCTTCACCTCTTACATATACCATGAGATCCTTACTCATAAGTAAGGCTTCCATTCTCATTACCCATGCGGGGTAATTATCTCTGTCCAGTTTGTCAATGGAGATATGATCTGCCATACTCCTTTCCTTCTGCTGCAACCTGTGAGCTTAAAGATAAAGGATAATACCTTTTGGAGTTCTTTGTGTATGAATATACTTTTGAAGTAATCTTTTGATGCATTGTGTCTTCAAATGCTTCACCTTTGAAAATTTAATGGAAAACTTTCCAAAACTTCTCGTACCTTTGTCGTCTTCTGCTCTCGAGAATCTTTCTGCTCTGATACCACTTGTTGATGTATGAAACACCACAAGAAATGAATTAATGTGACACTAGAACACCTCTATGGTCACCATTAACTCATTGCCACTCCAAACTTTGAGAAATGATAGCCTAAAGTGAGAACTTTGCTTCTACAGAAATTCCTAGTCACCGAAATGACATACCTTCAGTATTTTGCTAATTTCTCTTAGCTCAAGTATTATTTATCCATGAAAATTTAGTGGATAAAACTAGAAGAGTAGAGCTTTCCAACAAGCTATCATACACATGAAAGGGATCTCTAGAACTCAAGTTATGGCCTTCACAAGATGACCCTATATGACTTGCTAAAACTAGAAATCTTGCCTTCTTTAATAAATTTCAGTGTCTAAAAATAAAAATTTGATGCCTAGCATCGAATTTCAGCCAAGGTCGATGCCGGGCATCGACTTTGAGCTTTTTTAGCCTCTTTTTCTGCACCAGAAATTACCTCTTGTATGCTAGAAGTCGATGCCAGGCATCGACTTTATGCTGAAACTCGATGCCAGGCATCGAATTTATGAAGAAGACCACTTGTATGCTAGAAGTCGATGCCAGGCATCGACTTTATGCTGAAACTCGATGCCAGGCATCCAGTTGCTCCACAAATCTCATGTTTTTAAAAGATTCAACAACAGTTAACATACAGAGAATGAAAATAATGACTTATCAGCACAAACTCGATGTCAGGCATCGAGTTGCTTGGAAAACTTGAACTTTTGAATTCATCACAGAGTAGGCAAGCATGGAGATGATGGAGAGAGACTCATGCACAGAACTTTACTCAGTTATTTCTCATAGCTATGAAAACTCAGAAGTTTTACAGATGCTTTCTCACTCAGAGAAGCCCGACTATACTCAGTCGTATAAAAATGAACTCCTTCTCACTTCTTCTCTCTCGCTCTCTCCGCGTCAGTTAATACAAACTAACTTATATAGATTTTTGTATTCTTGTGATTTTAAAAAACTTCTAGAACTAAAGTGAACTAACTTTACAAATATGATACACTTGTGAATTTGTCCCTTCACATAGGCATGGGGTTTTCTTCCTAAGATTTGACCTTCAAATATATGTCCAATTAGTGATTGTTTCTCCAACAAATGAGAGCTTCCACTAAGTGGTATTCCTTTTTTCCTACTCGCACATTCAAATATGGTTGTGTCCTCTGTTGACCTAGGTTTTCAGTGGCTCTAAAATTTAGCCATTGGAATGAGTTCTTCTCCTAGTCGATATCTTTCATCTCTCTCTCTCATCCACTCTTTTTGTTTCTTGATTCGTTCTAGTGCTTCCTGTCTCGCTTCTTCTCGTATCCTTTCCTCCTCGATGCATCTATTCTTGACCTCCATTAATCGTGACATTGTTTCTTCAGTCAATGGTTCTAGATATTTTTTCACTCAACACCCACTGATATAGTTTGGTAGTACTTCTCCATCTAGAGTTGCTAAGCTGATGGCTCCACTCGTGGATATACGATTGATGATCAAAGGGCCATATCCTCTCTTCTGCAACTTCTTAGCATGTTGTTTCAGAGTATATACCAAAACTAAATCTCCTTCCTTCAAATTTTTGTCTTTAATATGAGCATCAAAATATGCCTTTTGTCGCCTTTTAGCAGCATAAATCCCTGCTACTGCTTGTAACCTAGTTTCATGTAGCTTCTCTATTTGATCCAATTGAGCTGAGAGTTCATGTCCCGTCCACTCATAAGTTGTTGCTACTCTCAAAGTGGGTATTAAGAAATCAATTGGCAAAATAGCATTTTGTCCATACACTAAGTTAAAAGGAGTAGTGCCTATGGCGGTTTTGTAGGCTACTCTGAATGCCCATAAAGCTTGATGTAATTGTTTATCCCAATCAGATCTATCATTGTTCACAATTTTTGTGAGAACTGTGCATAAGATTTTATTGGAACTTTCGGCTTGTCCATTGGCTTGTGGGTGATAAGGGGCCGATTTCTTATGAATTACCAAAAACTCATTCAGTAAGGCTTCTATCACTTCATTCACAAAATGCGTACCTCTATCACTCACAATTTCTATCGTTAGTCCAAATCTAGTGAAAACGTCCTCGAAGAGAAACTTGGCAGTAGTTCTTGCATTGTTTTTCTTGGTTGCTTTGGCTTCAACCCATTTGGTCAGATAGTCTGTGGCTACAATTATATACTCTGCGTGGGATCCTTTAGCTAGGGGGCTAATAGGTCCTATGAAGTCTATTCCCCATTTAGTAAAGGCTCTGGCACTCATCATGGGTTTTAGTACCATTTCATCCCTTCTAATTGGATATTTCGTTCGTTGACACGTATCACATCTTTGCACATATGTTGCTGCATCTTGATGTAGAGTTGGCCACCACATTCCAGCAAAGAGAATCATTTTTGCTATTTTATCTGTAGAGAAATGTCCTTCTGCAGCTCTTGTATGTGCCATCTCTAAAACAGCAAGATACTCATCTTCATGAATGCACATTCGCAAATGATTATCTCTGCCTCATTTGAAGAGTTGTTTTCCAATAAGAGCATAGTCCTTACTTTGTTCTACCAGTGCTCGTTTTCTTGCTAGAGTGGCAAGTGGCTCCTTCTGGGTACTCTTGGGTCTTTAAGAACTTCACCAGAGGCATGCTCCATCTTGGTGCTATAGTGGAGTAGCATAGAGTGGAGTTCTCTTCTGGATTCCGTTCTTGACAGGTTGGGCAGGTTGATACATAGTTATGTGCATCCCTTTGCATGGTTGGCCAATATATGCCCAATCTCCTCAGTGTTTGCCATGTTCCGTTCGCATTTAGATGAGTTTTCCATTGATTTACATGTGCTTTTTGAAGCCACATTTCCTGTTCCTCTTCTTCTACGCATCTCATGAGTAATCCATTTGATTCTTGGTGATACAAGCTTCCAGCAATGATATGAAGGTTTTTAGTCTTCCATAGGTCTTGAGTTCGGTTTGGTGTGATCCCATCTTTAGGTCCGTGGGTGGTTCTCCATGTGTCATTCTTGATAGGTGATCCGCTCTTATGTGGGTATTTCCTTTCTTGACTACTACTTCAAAATCAAATTCCATCAACAATAGAAACCATCGTACTAGTCGTCCTGTATTACAAGGCTTATTGACTAAGTACAGTAGGGCTTGATGATCAATGAAGAATTTGAATTTGTTTGCCAATAAGTAGTGTCGAAACTTCTTTACTGCATACACCATTCCTAGGCCTTCTCTTTTGGTTGTGGTATAATTGCGTTCTGCTTGATTCAGTTGTCTACTTGCATAGGCTATAGGGTGATCTAACTTTCCCGTATCTGCAGGTTGAGCTAAGATGCAACCAATGGCAAACTTGGAAGCATCCACGTGAATGTGAAATGGCTTGTTCCAATTGGGTACTCGAAGGATTGGGGCTGAACTCAATCGACTCTTTAATTCATTAAAGGCTTTTTCACATTCTTCAGTCCAGTTAAACTATGGTTTGGGGTTGGGAAAGAGGAATAGTATTGGTGAATGGAAATGGGTCAGTTAAGGTTTGGGTAGTGGCAAGTGGTTGTCCGAGGGCAGGGAAATATGAAGGGTTACCTATAGGGGGTTCAGAAAGTTGGCTGGAACTGGTGGGTGGAGGTAAAGGGATGGATGGAGAAATGGTGGTGTGTGTTATAGTTTCACTAATGGCTAATACTGGTTGTTCAGAATGGCTAGTGGTGATGGGTTCTGAGGGCTGGAGGGGAGGTGATGGTGGAGATGGTACCTGGATATGTACATTGGGTTCATCACTGTTGGATGGGTTGGCCATGTGAACATCTTCTTGAGTGGTGGTAGGAAGTGTGGTAGAGACTTCCATTTGAATCATCTTTCCCCTTCGCGGTCGCGTATCGATCCTTCATTGGTCATATTGAGGGGTATTTCGATATACCATGGTCCTCATGGCTTCCACGATTCCGCATGTATCTGCTAAAAGGTTCAATGATTCTACAAATTGAGGGTTTACATTCTCCGCTTGCAGCATCTGATTTACCAGTGCTCTATTGGCCTCTTCTGACATCTTATGCCTCTTCTGCACTTGTTTGATCGTTTTGTATAGTGTTTTGTATCGTGTAGGCAGGAGCTTCCTCCTCACTCTCCTCTAATTCCTTCCCCTGTGCTCCTTCCTGATTCTGTGTGCTTTCAGCGTGAGGATGTTGTGCCTCATCTTCCCAATGCACCCTTCTAGCCTCACTATGTGTCCGTCCTCTCTAGGATGATGATTCGGGGCCGTCCGTGTCTAAGAAGAACTCACTCTCCGATAAGTGAGCTGTCTGCAAGAAGCTTTCAAAGTCAAAAGATGGGTCTTCTGGCAATGGAGCCATGGATGCAAACTCCGCATCTGTGGGTAGTGGGGGGGCTGATGGAGTGGGTTGTACCATGCTTCCTGATTGGGGTCCTTGAAGATGGATTGTGAAAGGGGCTACTTGTCCTTCTTCTCTACTGGAGGCTTTTGTGGTGACTTCATGAGGAATTAGAACCTGTGACAGAGATCCACGCATTCTTTTAGTGGGTTGGACCCCTAATTTCTGCCCCTCGAAGAATTCCAATTGTGAGTACTTGAGGGCTCGTGCAATTGGCACATCATAAGCAAGGCACCTGTAGATGATTCTTGTAATGGCGCAGCAGCCATTCACAGTAGGCTTTCTCACTCCTCGCTTGCCTGCTTCATATAATTGATCAAGGATCCATACTGGCATTTTCATAGGTAAGCTCCCGGTCTCTGCTAGGTATAACCCATACCAGATCTTCTTATGAGGCTGGGTGAACCGGTCTTGCGCCGGAAATGTGAAGTGTTGAAGGCACATCCGTAATGGTATGGCGATGTTGGGGATGAGAGCACACATTTCTTTCAACTTCTTGATTTTATTGCTCTTCATAGACTCTGGTATCAAAGGATCTCGATCGAAAGGTACATGGGTGCCATACATCTGAAGGGCTTCCCTAATTAAAGTAATATTCAACTCAAACTTCTTCATTTCCTCCTGGTTTGATAGAGAGGGCACCAGGAATGTGCCTGAATGATCTTTATCTCCTGTCGCCTTCAGTGTGGCAATCACGTAGTAGCACCTCGGAAAATCAGGTCTAGGCAAAGCTGCACTAAAATAATCTTGCAACCCCGCTTTCAGCCAAATATCTTGAAGAGGAGCTGCATTCTGTAAGGTTTCAAATTCTCTTGAGAAGAATTGAAATGTCCACCAAACTCCTCCAAATTCCAACTTGGACTCCCAGATGTGGTCCGCATCTCCCAAATCTCGTGGCATCTCATTGAACCAGTGAGAATGCCCCTTTACTCTTTCTATTAGGCCACTTGGTGGATCTGAGATAGGAATTCTTCTCACATTCAAAAGCTCTTCAAGTCTTGCTGTCAATGGAGCTTCCACAGGCATGGTATCTTTGAGTACTAGTGCCCGCTTGGGAGCTTGTTCCTGCTACAGCTGCCATGACACTTCTGATGCTTATCTGCTAGAAGAAGAAAGGCACATTAGTGTTTCATAGGAAACAGGATGTAATGGTGTTCCCTCCGCAATACTAACATGACAATCCAGATGGTTAGTGGTTAGAGGTGAAGTGTTTGTGATAGATGTGAGTGATGATTAGAGGTTAGTGTCATCCTAGGTGCATACTTTGGTTATGCAATAGACTCAGAATGCACCTATATCGGAGTGGATGGATTTACAAAATTGGGTCAGGGTGTTTGATACAGGGTTTAGTTCGCCAAACTTTAATCGAGGATTCGTAGTTCTTAGAGCTAAGGACAGGTAAAGATTCATGAGCGAGATTGTGTTGGACTTGGGACCTTTTGGGTACCCATTTCCAGACATTCCTAGGTTTGATTGAGTGTGTGTTAGTGTGGGATTTAGGTAGAGTTCCTTGTTGGAGCAAGTCTATGACAAGCCTAAGTATTGGCTTGAGTCCCACAAAGTCATAGAAAAAGCTTTAAAATGAAGGAAAAGATCAAAGCATGGAAGTCTAAAGGTAAAGCGAAATTGCAGGAACTTGGACATGAGGCAGAATCATCACATCATGGCGTAAGAAGATCTATGAGGGAAAAGAAAAAACCAGAAAGGTATGGGTTTGACACCTCATTAGTAACTAAACATTCTATCTACATAGTACAGGACATAAACCAAGAGGAGCCATCATCATTTGAAGAGGCCAAAGCAAAAACAGAATGGAAGCATGCAATGAAGGAAGAGATTGAAGCACTTGAGGAAAACAACACTTGGGATTTGGTGCCCAAGACTTCATCCATGAAGGTAATAGGCTCAAGATGGGTCTATAAACTCAAGAAGAATTCTGATGGTTCAATTAACAGGTATAAGGCAAGGCTTGTAGCAAAAGGCTTTGCACAAACTCAGGGAATTGATTATGAGCAGACCTTCTCTCCTGTGGCAAAGATGCCTACTATTAGGGTTTTGCTTAGTATTGCCTCTTCCAAGAATTGGAAGATACTTCAACTAGATGTAAAGAATGCATTCTTGAATGGTTGGATAACAGAAGAGGTATATATGTCACAACCACCTGGTTTTGAGAATCAAGTTTATCTTGATTATGTGTGTAAACTTAACAAAGCATTGTATGGTCTCAAGCAAGCCCCAAGAGCTTGGAATTTGCGGCTTGTTATATTTTTGCAGGACAAAGGCTTTCAACCAAGCAAGGCAGATCCTTCACTCTTTATTAAAAAGAGTAATTCTGAGGTCATCTACTTATGTGTATATGTAGATGATATTATATTGACAGGAAATGATGTAGATGGTATGAAGAAGATCAAAGATCAGATGAGAGAAGAATTCAAGATAAGTGATTTGGGTTCACTTACCTACTTCCTAGGCTTGGAAGTTGTCTACAAAGATCATGGTTTGTTTCTCACTCAAAGAAAGTACATTAAGGACATGTTGACAAAATTCAAAATGCAAGATTGTAAGATTGCAGGTACTCCAATGGAGGTCAATCACAAATTGAGCTCACATGAAGGTGAACTCATAGAGGATATCACATCATATCAAAGTCTAGTGGGTAGTCTCAACTATGCCACATTGACCAAGAGTAGATATATGTTACAGTGTGAGTGTGCTAAGCCAATTTATGCACACACCAAGGAAACCACATATGGATGCTGCCAAAAGAATTCTCAAGTATCTCAAAGGAACCATAAATGAAGGACTTTATTATCCTTATGTATCTGATTTAGATTTGAAGCTATTTTCTGACGCAGATTGGGCTGGCTCCAAGGAAGATAGAAGGAGCACTTCAGGTTATCTTACCTTTGCAAGTTCAAAGCTTTCATGGTCATCCAAGAAGCAACCCATAGTTGCTCTCTCTTCTACTGAAGCTGAATATAGAGGTCTTGCCATAGCTACTCAGGAAGCTATGTGGATAAAGACACTATTCAAAGATCTTGGATTGGAGTTTGGAACTCCAACTATTTTTGGTGACAATATGAGTTCTATTCATTTGGCTGCTAATCCTGTCTTTCATGCAAGGACTAGACATATTGAAGTTCATTATCACTATGTACGAGAGAAGGTTCTAAGCAAAGAGATTCAAATATCATATGCGTCCACTCATCAACAATGTGCAGATATTCTAACCAAAGCATTGGATGGTACAAAGCTTTCCAAATTCAAGGCTATGATTGGTTTGCAGGTAATCTTGGAAGATTGAAGACCTCAAGCATACTTAGCTGTTGGAGCAAGTCTATGACAAGCCTAAGTATTGGCTTGAGTCCCACAAAGTCATAGAAAAAGCTTTAAAATGAAGACTATGTAAAGTTCACTTGTGAACTACCTCTTGTAACTTTTGAAGAGTTTACTTAATGTAAAAGTGAAAGAATCTTAAGTGGTTGAGTCCACTTGATCAAAAAGGGAAACAGGAGCCACGAATTTGTGATTTGTGGTAGGTAGAGAATCAAATCAATCATTGATTGATTGGAGAGTGATTGAGGGAAGTTAGCCTCCCAAACTCAACTATAAATAGATGGCAGTTTTAGTCGTAGTTAGAGAGACCTATGTGAAGACCTCCAAGAGCTGAGCTTTATGCCATATCAAGATGTGATTCCAAGGCACACATATGTATCAGTAAGTCCATTGTATTGTACAAGCAATATACTTTCATTTTCATTATCATTTGGGTTCATATTTCCATGTTCTTATGAAGTGTACTACTCACTGCCATATCTCTCAATTTTCTTAGTCAGATTGCAGAGATGGTTTCTCTGAGCTTGGTGCATCATTTTCAGTGATTTAACTTGTTAAAGTTTGAGCTATAAGTCTACTATATGCACACAAATTTTCATGTAATTTGGATGTTGCAATCTTCATTTATATTCAGTTCAAGTCAACAGTGTCTGTTTATCTTCACTTCTTTGTCAGGTACCCGATTTTTTTACTCACCTTGTCAGAGCCCTTTCTCAGTGGTTACGTATCCAAATTCAATGATTTAAAACTTTTTGGATTCACCTTACTGTCTAGTATAACCATACAAATTTTCATAATCATTGAATTCCTACATTTTGAGTTATGTTCATTTTTCTGCACACTAGTCTCAAACTGTAGTAGCCCATGAAAATCGAGATGATGTCATCACTTGTTAAAACTCATTCTCAGTGTGTGGTTTATTATTTTGGATGAGATTACTCTTGAAAGTTAGCTCTTTAAGTTAACTAGACTTCTCCAAGAGGAATTAAGCTAATTTTTGTTGTGCTCAGAGAATTATGCAAAACACTGGACAGGTGTATGAACCAAATTAGCAAGTTTTTCACCTCTGAGCTAACTCCAACTTATCTGTTTTGATCTATCTTTTTGAGAGTGATCTTCCAAGGTACATAGGGTGTCTAATACATCCATTGGCAAGCTAAAAGGGCCCACCATATACTCCTGGAGTTCATTTGGCTGGTGTAGATCAAGGATTTTGCAACACCTCTTCATCTTCAAGCACATACCTATCCATCTCTTCACATTCCTGAGTTGTTTGTCAAGAGGACTTGTGAGTGTTGAATTATGCCAGTGACTAGTGCTGGAGCTATTTGGGCTCGTAAACAGGCCTTGGGCACCCATATTTGTCTAGCATTGGGGCTAGCCTTCATTGACCGCTTAGGGACCCAAATAGACGTGGTATGCCTAGGAGGTTGCCTAGGGTACTCCTTCACTTTTGTCCTTGATGGTGTGGCTTGTTTTGTGCCTCCTCGAGAACCTGATACTAGAGCTGTGGGTTTTCCATCCTTGCGTATCTAGATATGCTTCACACCACGAGGTACTCCGTGTTGCACTGGTTGGTGCTCTTGCTTCTTGATCATCAGCCTCCTTCGTGTCGTGTGATGTTCAATCTTCTTGTTTTGAACCTTCTTTGGAACAGTTGGGAACTCCTCATTGACTTCTGTACCTTCGGTAAGATTGACAATCCTCTGCACCATAGAACTTTGGACAAGTACAACATTTTTATGTTCATGTGGGTTTCTGGAGGGACTAAGGGTTGGTGCCTTTTCTAATGGTTTGAGTGCTGGATTTTCTAATTCAATCATAAGGCGCCCTTGGCCTGCCCAAGCCTGAAGAAGTCCACTTCTTCGGTTGAGGTTGACTGCATGCTCATAGATCCAGTCTTGGCCCAAGACAAGAGGCTCGGTAAGATCCTCGTCTTCACATACTAGCACTTTTGCGGGCATTAGTACCTCCTAGATGTAGAGGGGAAGCTCCACCTCTCCCATGCAAGGGGTTTTGACACCTCCTAATCCTATTAGATATGCTTCTAGGGGTTTTACCTCCAATTGCAATTGTTGGCAGTAAGAAAGTCGAACTGCACTAGTGGCGGCTCCTGAATCAATTAAAGCTCTCACGCTCCTTGTACTGTCCCCTTGTCCTACTTCTAGGGTCACAAAAGGTCGTCGATCAACTATTGTATGGGTCTGCTTACCTGAAGTCTCACACATGGCAATGTGAAAACCATGAGCTTCATGATTGTCAGCCATGGCCTGATCTCTACCTTGTCTTCGTAGTTTCATTCGTCGAATATGTTCCAAAGCTTCGGCATGTGCTTCTTCACGAATTCGCTTTTCCTCTTCCTTACGTTTCTTTGCAGTATTAAGTCGATTGAGCATTTCTTCAGTTAAGGGTTCTTGATATAGCTTGACTCTACATCCGCTTATGTAGCTTGGTAGTACATCACCCTCTAGGGTGGCTAGTTGTACTGCTCCACTTGTGGAGATCCTATTGATAATCATTGGTCCATAGCCTCTTTTCTCTAATTTTTGTGCATGCTGCTTCAGTGTGTAGACTAGGACTAGGTCTCCTGCTTTCAATCCTTTATCCTTCACATGTGTATCAAAATACGCCTTTTGCCTCTTCTTGGCTGCATAGATCCCTGCTGCAGCTCTCAATCGTGTCTCACCTAAACGTTCAAGATCAAATATTCTAGAGGAGAGTTCATGGCCTGACCAGTCATGCTCTTGTGCTATCTTTAACGTAGGTATCAAAAAATCCAATGGTAGCACCGCATTCTGACCAAACACCATCTGAAAGGGGGTGGCTTGGAGTACTGTTTTATAGGCAACTCGGTATGCCCAAACAGCGTGGTGTAGATGTTTGTCCCAATCAGAGCGTTTGTTATTCACCAATTTAGTCAGCATATTGCATAAGATCTTATTTGTGCTCTCAGCCTAACCATTAGCTTGTGGATGATAGGGAGCAGACTTCTTATGTATCACCAAGAATTCTTGGAGAAGGTTTTCTATGACTTCATTCAAGAAGTGTGTGCCTCTATCACTCACCAACTCTATTGGCAATCCGTACCTCGTGAACACATTTTCAAATAAGAACTTTGCTGTTGTTTGAGCATCATTTTTTGTAGTGGCTTTCACTTCTACCCACTTGGTTAGATAGTCTGTGGCCACAATGATATACTCAGCATGTGAACCCTTAGCTGGGCGATTAATAGGTCCGACAAAGTCTATTCCCCACTTAGAGAATGCACGTCCACCCGTCATAGGCTTCAATGGCATCTCATCCTTGCGTATGGGATACTGGGTTTGCTGACAAATCTCACACCTCTTCACATAGGTATGTGCATCCATGTGAAGGGTGGGCCACCAAAATCCTGCAAATAGTATTGCCTTGATCACCCTATCGGACCGAAGTGTCCTCCTGCCACACCTTGGTGAGCAGTCTCTAATATCTTGAGGTATTCGCTCTCATGAACACACAGTCGTAGGTAACCATCTTTACCACGTTTGTATAAATTATCACCAATGATTATGTAATCCAAGGCTTCTTATTCCAAACTTCTTTGTCTGGCCAAAGTCATATCTTGAGGGAATGTTTTCGTCCTCAAGAAGGCTACTAATGGTTCACTCCAATCTGGCACTAAAGACACTTGATAAAGAGTGGCATGTTCCACTGGTGGTTTAGTGCAGCAGATTGCGCATTCTTTGCACATTCTATGGACATCAACTTCCATAGTTGGCCAATGCACTCCTAGTCTCCTTAGAGTTTGTAGGGTTCGTTGTTTTGAGTAGTGTTGCTCTAATGCACCTACATGTGCTAATTGCAATCATTTAGTGTACTCGTCCTCCTCTACGCAACAGGCTAATACTCCCTGATCGATATGCTTGTACATACTTCCTGCCAAGATATGATACTTTTGAGCTTTTACTATCTCCCTCTCTTGTGTGTTTATTATTGAGTGATTAGGCCCGTATGTTAATACTGGCACTAATGGCTTAGCCCACTGAGGTACAACTTCCAAATTAAACAAGTAAGCATCAGGTAAGTCATCTGACACTCCTTGTGGGGCCTCTCCTGATGTGAGCCTTGAGAGATGATCTGCTCTCAAATGAGTCTTGCCTTTTCTCACCACTACCTCAAAGTCGTATTCCATTAGTAAGAGGAACCATCTTACTAATCTACCCGTATTGCATGGCTTGTTTACCAAGTACAACAGAGCCTGATGATCACTAAAAAATTTAAACTTATTTGCAAGCAAATAGTTTCTAAACTTTTTAATTGTGTATACCATGCCTAACCCCTCTCGTTCAGTGGTGGTATAATTTCGTTCAGCTGCATTCAGTTGTCTACTGGCATAGGCAATTGGAAGATCCATATTACCTTCACCCGTAGGTTGTGCTAGCACGCATCCAATTGCATAATTGGATGCATCTACATGGACATGGAATGGCTTATTCCAATCTGGTGTGGTCAAGATTGGTGCTGAACACAATCTTTGTTTGAGCTCCGTGAAAGAGTTCTCACACTCATCAGTCCACTCAAAGTTAGTTAGAAGGGCATACAGAGGCTTTGCAATGACGGCATACATGTGATTGAACCGGCGGTAGTAACCACAATGCCCCATGAAGGCATGTACCTCCTTCACATTCCTTGGCCTAGGTAGTTCTGCAATGGCTCTCACTTTCTCCTCGTCACTGGATATGCCGTTCTTTGACACTATGTGTCCTAGGATCTTGCCTTGCCTGACCATGAAAACACACTTTTCTGGGTTCAAGCAGACTTGATATTCTCTACATTTGTCAAAGATTTGCCTGAGTTCGGGTATATGAGTCTGTCTAATGTTGGAATGAGCACATAGATCATCAACATAGACTTCCAAATTCTTCCTCAAGAACTCTTTAAACACGTGACACATCAATCTTTGAAAGGTAGCAGGTGCATTGGTAAGCCCGAATGGCATTACCCGAAAGGCAAATATGCCCCACTCTGTGGCAAAAGCCGTCTTATGTTGATCTTCTGGTGCAATGGCTACTTGATTGTAGCCAGAGAACCCAGCTAGGAAGCGGATAACTATCCCTGATAGTGGCTGCGTTAACCTTCTTCAAGTTAATGCATACACGTAATTTTCCATTCTTTTTGGGCACCACTACAATGGGGGATACCCATTCAGTATGCTCAATTTCATAGATAAATCCAGCTTCAACCAAGCGATCTATCTCTTCCTTGATCTTGGCCGCATAGTTGTCATTGTATGTGTATGGCTTTTGCTTAGAGGGCCTAGCCTCTGAAGTCATGGGGATCGTATGTGAGCATATGTCAGGGTCTACACCTTTCAGGTCCTTGTAGCTCCAAGCGAATACGTCTCGATACTCCCTTAGCAAAGCTATCAGCTCTTGCTCTTCTTCTTCCGTCAGGTCATGTCCTATGTAGGTGCATCTTTCTTCTCCTTCTTCTACGGCTACAACTATTTTCTTAGTAGTTTCCTTGCTATCATAGGCCTCTCTTGATTGTGCCTCACGTTTAGGCATTCTTACCATGACTCTTCTATCTTCTATCTCATACTTCTTGAAATTTTTCGGCACCTCAAACAAGGACTCCTCTTCCTCCGGTGTGGCTTCTTTCTTCTTTCTTTTCTTTCCTTCACTCTTGGTGGTCACTTGTGTGGTTAATCTCACCTCATTCATGAGCTCTTCATGTCTCTGAGGGTGAACTTCTACCTCATAGAAGTATTCTCCCTCAGATGCAAAAGGTGGGTCCATAATGATTGACTCTAGGTCGGAGTCACTTGCATCCTTAAATGCATCAGGGCTAGGTTCGCATTCTTCTAACACTGCGTCTCCCATGATCGGTTCTATTGAAAAGACTAAAATGTCATAGCCATCCTCATCACAGTGGGGTGTCCATTGTTCTTCATTGATTGCTACATCCATTGTTGCTAAAATTTCAGCCCAGTCGTGAGGCTCAAATTCTTCGTCAGGAAAAACTACAGGTGCATAGGCTGGGTTTTGAATTGATCTATGGGTTTCTTTTGCACCTACTTCTCTGGCTTTCTCTCTCTTCTCTTCTTCTACTCCTGCCTTACACATCCATAAGTGAGTGTCTTCATGCATCCATGAGGATCCTGTTGGTGCATGACAATCATCAATTGAAGAATTATGGAGGAATGAAATCAAGGAGTCAAGAAGAAAACAAAGTCAGATGGTTGAATGAAGGACATGTTCAGAAAATCCAAAGATATGTACACATATGTACATTAGCTGACTTATATCTTTGTTTAGTCATACACTTGTATATATTCACATATAAATATGTTGGAAAATGTCGAGAAAATAGAGCAGAAGAAGATTAGAGAATAGGGAGAGAGAAATTAGTGTCATTAGACACATTGAAAGTGAGTGAATCATCTATCCTCACTTGTATGTAAATTTTCTGAAGAAATCGAGAAACTTGCGCCCGATGTTTAGCAGTCTGCTCCTTCTGTGTTTAATCTTTTGAGAAATCCTTCTGCACGTGTCTAAATCCATAGCTAATATATCTATGGCTAGAATTTGAGAGGTTAATTATAATCAGGCTGAGAGAATTTTGATTAGGAACATTCATATGTAAGAATGTTCTAAGAGTCGTAAAATCTGGTGCACATTTCATCTTCAATGAAATGATCATTGCTCAGTCCACAGTGTAAAGTTTTACACAAGTGAGGGCTTAAAATCTAAGTTGGAAGGTAAGCCATCTATGGCTAAAAGATCTTGATCAAACGGGATTTACTTTGGGAGAACCAGTGCTAAGAAGTTGCAGGTGTCAAAGTCGCCATTGCAGAGAAGCTCTTTCAGACATAGGTAAAGTGTTTCACACATTTCTCAGTATGTACTCAATCTTTTTGAGAGATTTAACTTGGCAAAGTTGCGCAACCTTAAGGCGAAGTGTTGTGCAAAGTTTTATCAAAAACTTTACAGGATTGATTAGTCAATGAGTGATTAATCTGCAGCAGACTTTTCTGAAGAAGCTGAATTTTTCAGAATAATCAATTTTCTGATAAATTGGTGAAAGTTCTCTAAGTTTGGTGGAGTCTAAGGTTAATCTTGATATAGAGGTGATCTAAATTCAAGGTTAACTTGTTCTTTTGGAGATTAACACTCTCCATCAGTGGTATCAGAGCAGGTTGTGTCAAAATTGAAGTGAAGGAGACTCCAATTACTGCAGAAATACAAATCTTTACATCTCGAAGGTGCAAAAGGTTAAAGTGTGAAGAAAGATTGAAGGAAGACATACAAAGAGTATCAAAAGGATCAAAAGGAGCAACATTTGAAGTAAAGGTACATTCATTATCTGTAAAGGTTAAAGATTTGGAAATACAGGTGAAGCAAGGATGGGAGATAGTCTCCAAATTGAGAAGCTGGATAGAGAGAACTATCCTGCATGGTCTATGAGGATGGAAGCTCATCTTATGAGCAAAGATCTGATAGGATACATCACAGGAGATGAAGAAAAGCCAGAATTCAGACATCCTAGTGTTCCAACTAGGGAGGAGCTTGCAGATTTGAAGAATTGGATGAAGAAGGATGCTCAAGCAAGAAGTATCATCTACATGGCAGTCAATGACTATTTGCTTCCTCACATTAGAGGACTTGAAAGTGCATGTGACATTTGGAATGCTTTGGAAGAGCATTTCCAAAATACAACCAAATCAAGGAAAGCTTCACTATGGGCAGAGTTTACTACTTTTAAGAAGAAGGCCTCACAATCAATCTCTGATTATGTGACAAAGATGAAGGACATTGCAGACTCTCTAGGTGCAGTGGATGAAGATATTGAAGAAGACAAATTGGTAAGACAAATACTCACAGGGCTAAGAGGAGATGAGAAGTGGAAGCCTTTCATTTTATCTACAGAACTTTCATTAGATCATTTTACTCCTGATTTGAATCAATTGTTAGGACATATGCTAACTTTTGAGAATGATATCAAAGGAGATGTTGATAAGAGTGCAGGTCATGCAATGTATTCTAAAGACAAGAAGAAAGTTAACAAAGGGAAGCAACAATCAGGTGAAGAAGAAGGTACTTCAAACCAAGCAAACTTCATAAGAGGAAGAGGAAATGGCAGAAGTAGAGGAAGAGGCAGAAACAACAAAGAGAATGCAAGAGCTTGTTGGATATGTGGTAAGACCAATCATCTATCTCATGATTGTTGGCATAATAATCAAAACAATGGTAATTATCAGAACTTTAATCAAAGAGCAAGAGGTGGTAGATTTCAGAGAGGAAACTTCAGAGGTAGAGGTGGTAGGAATTCTTTTGGAAGAGGTGGAGGAAGAAGCTTCCAAAATCAATCCTATAATAGCACCTACTACAACTATGCATCAGATCAAAAAGAGGACTCGACTCTCATTATGAATACTTGTGAAACCTCACATGAGGACATGAGAGTGTTTTATATTGATTCAGGATGTAGTAATCATTTGAGTGGAAATATTGCTTTGATGACTGACCTAGATCATAATGCAATTAATCATACAGTTCAGACAGGTGATAATACAAAGCATAAGGTAAAGTCAATTGGTTCAGTCAAAGCTAAGGATGGGAGCACTCTTCTGAGTAAGGTTCTTTATGTTCCCACAATTCCAAAGAATTTGATCAGTGTAGGTCAAATTGTGGAAAAAGGATATGAGGTAAGGTTTACCAA
Source organism: Ceratopteris richardii (assembly GCA_020310875.1). NCBI lineage: Eukaryota > Viridiplantae > Streptophyta > Polypodiopsida > Polypodiales > Pteridaceae > Ceratopteris > Ceratopteris richardii. The sequence goes on from CM035443.1 coordinate 84,428,816, forward strand.
TGATGGAGTTTATGTGGAAGACCCTAGTCAAGGGTATAAACAAATTATTGCAGGAAAGAAAGAAGGAAGGCTTTTCACATTGAAGGTACAAGGAAATGTTGGACATGCTATGTTCACATATGGAGAGCAAAAGGTGTCAGAATTGGATCTTTGGCACAAAAGACTTGGACACTTTAATGAAAGAGGTATTAAAGAAATGATTAACAATGATTCAGTGCTTGGATTGCCTAACATTGCAGGTCAACACATGACATACAGATGTGAGGCATGTCAATTAGGTAAGGCTCATAAGCAATCCTATTCCAAGCATGGATTTATGTATTCAGAAAGACTTGAATTGGTGCATACAGATGTGTGGGGTCCTTCAAAGGACTTTAGTATAAATGGTTCAAGATATTATGTCATATATGTTGATGATGCTACCAGGTGGATCACAATTTATGTGATTAAAGAAAAGTCAGAAGTGTTTAATACATTTAAACACTATCATGCATATGCAAAAAGGATTACAGGTCAAAAATTAAAGAGACTAAGGTCAGATGGAGGGGGAGAGTATTTTTCAAATGAGTTCAATGATTATTTGTGGAATGCAGGTATAAAGAGAGAAGTTACTTGCAGGTATTCTCCTCAACAAAATGGGGTAGCAGAACCAAAAAAAACCGTTCGCTAAAGAAAACCATAGGACTCTTGTTGAGTTTGCAAGGTCCATGATGAAAGAGAAGAATTGTCCAAATTATTTGTGGGCAGAGGCTGTAAATACAGCTACATACTTGGTCAATAGATTGCCTTGTAAAGCTTTGCAGGGCATGACACCATATGAAGCTTGGTGGGGTAAGAAACCTACCTTAGATCATTGCAGAATATTTGGATGCTTGGCATATGCATATGTGCCATCTCAATTGAGGCATAAGTTGGAGCCTAAGGCAAAAAAGTATGTATTCATTGGTTATGATGATAAGCAAATGGGATACAGGTTGTGGAGTCCATCCACAAAGCAATTTATTGTATCCAAGGATGTTACATTTGATGAGCAAGGTACTTGGTATGCAGGTAAATATAATATACATGCAGATGATGAAGAAGTAGTGGATCAAAGAAAAGGTAAAGCAAAGATTCAATTACTTGATGAAAGTGAGAACAATGAAGTGCAGGTTGAAGTTGAAGAGAGTCCAAGGTTTGATCCAGAATGTGATGAACCAGAAACTTCAAGAAGTGCAGAAGTTAGAAGGTCATCTAGGCACAAATGGCAACCTACAAGGTATAGCTATGACACTTCATTCTTAACTACTAAAGATTATGCTTATTTGGTAAAAGCAGATGAAGACCCTTCTACATATGAAGAGGCCAAAGGGAAGAAGAATTGGGAAGATGCTATGCAAGAGGAGTATGATGCATTGATAGAGAATCAAACATGGGATTTGGTTCCTAAACCTAATAGTCAGAAAATCATTGGTTGTAAGTGGGTTTACAAGACTAAAAGATTTGCAGATGGAAGTGTGTCTAGGTACAAAGCTAGACTTGTTGTGAAAGGGTATGCACAGACATATGGAGTGGACTATGATGAGACTTATAGTCCTGTGGCAAAGATGACAACCATCAGGACACTCATAGCAATTGCTACTTGCAAAGGTTGGAAGTTATCTCAATTAGATGTAAAAAATGCTTTCTTGAATGGTTACATTTCAGATGAAGTCTACATGGAGCAACCAGATGGGTTCAAAGATCAAGTGAGTCCAAATTATGTGTGTAAGCTCAAGAGAGCTTTGTATGGGTTGAAGCAGGCCCCAAGGGCTTGGAATTATAGGCTTGTAAAATTCTTGAATGATCTTGGATTTCAAGCATCAAAGGCAGATAGTAGCTTGCTAGTCAAAGCAAGTGAAGATGGGTTCATTTATGTGTGTATTTATGTTGATGACATAATACTTACAGGAACAGATGATAAGGGAATACAAATGATCAAGAAGCAGATGGAGAAAGAGTTTAAAATCAGTGATTTGGGGAACCTATCATTCTTCTTGGGAATGGAGATCTCTTATACTCAACATGGAGTATATGTGACCCAAGAAAGGTATCTTAAAAATTTGCTAACCAAATTTAAAATGGAAGATTGCAGGGTTGCACCTACACCTTTGGAAGTGAACCATAAATTGTCTAGGTTTGGAGGAGAAGAGTTCAAAGATATGAAACTCTATCAAAGTTTGGTTGGTAGCTTGATCTATGCTACATTGACAAGGCCTGATTTATCATATGCAGTTGGTGTGCTTTCACAATTTATGCATTGTCCTAGAAAGGAACATTGGATTGCAGGACAAAGAGTACTTAGGTACATCAAGGGTACACTCAGAGAAGGGTTGTACTATGGATTTACTTCTGATACAAGAGTGAAGATATATAGTGATGCAGATTGGGCAGGTAATGTGGATGATAGAAGATCAACACATGGATACTTGTGCTATGTAGGAGACAAATTGATTTCATGGTGTTCCAAGAAGCAACATACAGTTGCTTTGTCATCTACAGAAGCAGAATATAAAGGTATGGTGGAAGCTGCAAAAGAGGTAATATGGCTAAAGACACTTTTGAAAGTTTTTGATGTGATTCAGAGTACTCCTATTATTTGTGGAGACAATATGAGTTCATTATACTTGGCAGCTAATCCTGTATTTCATGCTAGAACTAAGCATATTGAAATACAGTATCATTTTCTGAGAGAGAAGGTCATTGAGAAGGAGATTGAAGTCATACACACTCCCACAAAAGATCAAGTTGCAGATATGATGACAAAAAGTCTAGATGGACCAAAACTACAAAGATTCAAGGATATGGCTGGAGTAAAGAAGATAGAGAAGAACCTCAATTAATGATTGAGGGGGAGCTGTTGGTGCATGACAATCATCAATTGAAGAATTATGGAGGAATGAAATCAAGGAGTCAAGAAGAAAACAAAGTCAGATGGTTGAATGAAGGACATGTTTAGAAAATCCAAAGATATGTACACATATGTACATTAGCTGACTTATATCTTTGTTTAGTCATACACTTGTATATATTCATATATAAATATGTTGGAAAATGTCGGGAAAATAGAGCAGAAGAAGATTAGAGAATAGGGAGAGAGAAATTAGTGTCATTAGACACATTGAAAGTGAGTGAATCATCTATCCTCACTTGTATGTAAATTTTCTGAAGAAATCGAGAAACTTGCGCCCGATGTTTAGCAGTCTGCTCCTTCTGTGTTTAATCTTTTGAGAAATCCTTCTGCACGTGTCTAAATCCATAGCTAATCTATCTATGGCTAGAATTTGAGAGGTTAATTATAATCAGGCTGAGAGAATTTTGATTAGGAACATTCATATGTAAGAATGTTCTAAGAGTCGTAAAATCTGGCGCACATTTCATCTTCAATGAAATGATCATTGCTCAGTCCACAGTGTAAAGTTTTACACAAGTGAGGGCTTAAAATCTAAGTTGGAAGGTAAGCCATCTATGGCTAAAAGATCTTGATCAAACGGGATTTACTTTGGGAGAACCAGTGCTAAGAAGTTGCAGGTGTCAAAGTCGCCATTGCAGAGAAGCTCTTTCAGACATAGGTAAAGTGTTTCACACATTTCTCAGTATGTACTCAATCTTTTTGAGAGATTTAACTTGGCAAAGTTGCGCGCAACCTTAAGGCGAAGTGTTGTGCAAAGTTTTATCAAAAACTTTACAGGATTGATTAGTCAATGAGTGATTAATTTGCAGCAGACTTTTCTGAAGAAGCTGAATTTTTCAGAATAATCAATTTTCTGATAAATTGGTGAAAGTTCTCTAAGTTTGGTGGAGTCTAAGGCTAATCTTGATATAGAGGTGATCTAAATTCAAGGTTAACTTGTTCTTTTGGAGATTAACACTCTCCATCAGATCCGGATCCTATGGAATGCACAGACTCAGTCTCATCCTTGGCTCTATGGATGGGATTCCATTGAATGGGCGGTACGTCTCTATGAGAGTAATCCTTGAGATTGACTTTGGTTGTAACACCTAGATGTTGCAAATACAAGGAATTGGTTCCCCAATCCTGTACCACTTGCAATTGCCGCATAAATGGCCTTCCCAAAATCATCTCGTAGGCTTGGTTTTTGCTAAAGTCGCATATAGCAAAAGTATGCTCAAACTCAACACCACATGTAGTGAGAGTTATTCCTTCTAGCAACCCTAAGGGCCTTTCAATGTGACCATCGGCCATCTGCAATTTCATTCTCGTTGGCCTGAGTGTTGGCTTGCCCCAACGCTTCCATAAGGAAGTGGTAGCAATTGCAACTCCTGCACCTGAGTCCAAAATTGCCTTGGTTGTGTATCCATGATGGGTAACTGGTAGATAGGTATTTCCTTCCTCTCCTTCACTCATGTCTCCTATCTTATCCAAGGGTATTTTTGGTACTGTTCTGTGGGATCCTACGTGGGAACGAGATTTGGTTAAGTTTGGCACTTCTTTGGCTACGTGTTTCCACACTTCTGGCTTAACTTTGAGTAGCTCTTCTAAAGTGAGATTGCACTGCACTTTAGTGTTTTTTACTACCTCAGTATTCCTAGGTATGATCGAATCTTCATTTCTTATCATGACCATGGGCACTCTCATGCATGTTGACTTAGTTTCCCATGGGCCTGTGAAATGTGGTAACTCTTGCAAGGAATTAGACTCAAATTCTAACCTCCATGAGGGTGGGCATTTTCCTGTTCTTCATAGATAGAAGGGATGTCCTGTGGGAATTGATCATGTGCGTCATCCACAAGTTCAATGGGAGGAGGGACTTCACTTTCCTTTGCCCACTTCTCTTCTTGAATCTCTCTCAGGAACTCTGGTGAATACCTATTCATAGAAGAAGAAGTGTCTGGTTCAGTGGAGTTAGGCACATAAGATTCCTGGGGAGGAAAGCTTATTCTATCTCTTGCACTCCCCTCAAGCTGGGGGGAGGCTCCTTTCCCAGACTTCGCAAGTAGCCTTTCCAATCTATCTAATAGACCGTCAAAATGCAATTGTGTTCTAGTGGAGCTAGAGCCATTGAACAAGCGACTGGCTTCAAACATGGCTTGCACCAATTCGACCATCTTAGCACAAAGCTTTGTTCTCTCTATTTCTAGATCGGCTCTAGGGTAACATTTGTCATGATCTGTCACGTTTGGCCCTTCCTGGATTCTGGCCTGATATGCTTTAAGTATCATGTCTAGATCCTCAGGAGTAGGATCTGCTAGGACTGATCCTACTCTGGGTGGTGGGTGGGTTACGTGTGGTGGATTAGAATGTTGGGAAATGGAAGGTGGTGGGTTGGGGGAAGATGGAAAGGGTGGTGGTGGGGTGGTGTGAGAGTGGTTTTGAGATGTGAGTTCACTTATCTTTGCTTTGGTTTCTCTCAAGCTTTCTTCAAGTTCGCTCATTTTTTGTGACCATGGTCTTTTCATTCTCTCCCGGCTATCTCTCCATGCTCTTGTCCTTTTCTTAGTTATACTCTCTGTCTCACTAACCTCAGAACTCTTCTCCTGCCCTACTCCTTGAGTTTGCTGCAAGGCTTGAGCTCTAGTGACCACATGCACTGGGGCAGTGGAAGTTACACTTCTTGTAGAGTCTACTACTAGGCCAATGACATTAATAGGAGTGATTTTTGGTAGGTTATTGGGGTTCTTTGGGCAATCTCGTAAGAGATGCTCTTTTTTGCAGTCTTGACAGAAACCCTGAATTGTTACTAGTTGGGGTTGTGTAGGGGCAGGCAGTGGGCAATCATGTATAAGGTGATCTCCTTGACATCTGAAGCATGGTCCTCTAGGAAATGGGGGCCGTACCTACCTAGGTTGAGGTCTAGAGTTCGGGTTTGTGTACATGACATTAGCATACTCAGGCTCCCCACTATTTTCACTTGGGTCTTCATAATAGTATGACTCGTTATGCTCGGGTGACTGCATGTAGTAAGCCTGTGGGCTATCAATATGTGTGGAGTCAAAACTATGGTCACTTGGATCACTGTCTGATAGCAACGGTGTGACTCGGACTATGGCTCTATTCAGATTTTCTTCAGCAGATGCATATTTCACTGGGATCACATTGGTTGGAGCAGGGGGTTGCTGCGCTAGGACTAGTTGAGGTCTCTGTTGCCCTTGATAAAGTGGCTGATAAGATTGTTGTGGTATGCCGTATTGTTGTGGTGGGTATTGATTCTGGTATCTACCCTGTTGTGGATATGGCTGAGGGTAATTTTGCCTGACAGTTTGTTTGTTATACGGGCAGTCTTGTGCGGTGTGGTTGGTGTACCTTCGCTCTATGGTGCAGTACTGGCTACTAGGATTCACTTGGGGTTGGGCCATAATAGGACAAACACTTGCCATATGGTCACCTCCACACGTATAGCACCTCTTGACTGGGGCAAATCTTGGAATTTGTTTGCTAGAGACACCTAATTTTTGAGCTACCTTCTCTGCAAGTTCCTCAATGGATGTGGATTGACCAGATGTGAGGCTACTAGAGCTATCCGAATCCTTATAGATTTTTTATAGTTCTATCTCCTCGCCTAGATTATCCTCAATGTCTATGCACATGCGCACGCACTCTTCTATAGTTCTGGGGTCCTTCAGATTCACATATGACCTGAGCTTGGTGCTCAACAATCCATCTAAGAACAAAGCCACTTGCTTGGCTGGTGTGGGTAACTCAGGCATAGGGCACCTCTCTAGGTATTGCCTAAACTGTCTTCCTGCTAGTCTGACCGTCTCTTGAGGTGTTTGTTTGAAGCTATGAATTAGTGAAGAAGTGTTGTGCCACATGCCACTCTTAGAAAACTCAATGATAAATGCCTCTAGGAGCTGGTCTATGTTTCTGAAATGCCTCTCGGTCAGTGGTTGAAACCACGTAAGGGCAGTGTTCCTAAGGGTTAGACCAAAAGCATTATATTGTGTGAATAGGTCCTCTACCTGTTCAGCTTTCAAGACTTGCCTAAATTCCGCCACATGGTCATAAGGGTCTCCAGTGCCATCGAAGTAATTCTTCATGGACTTCACCAGTTGTGTTGGTCTCAGAGCCCTAGTGTGTTCTCTAGGCCTTGGCAAAGGGAATTCATCAGCATTTCTCTGGTTCCTTGGGGCTCTAGGTCTCTCGGTTTCTTCTCTATCTATCCCTGTTCTCCTCCTTTCTGTTCCCAGGGAGTTGGCAAAGCTTATCTCAGGTCTGTCTCTACCTCTATCTCTTTGAGCTCCATGAGCTTGGGAGGTCCCAGCTCCTTGGTGGCTGTAGGACACATTAGACCGAGGTTGGGGAAAAACAAATTCACCCTTCCATGTGTAGGCATGTCTGCCATGCTCGGTGACCACGAAGATCCTATCTGATGTATTGTCTAGGTAGGTTACTTTGCCTGGGCTATCAGGGTCTTTAAACTCATAGATTGTGAGAGCACTTACTTCCTGAGGCTGGGCAGGTTTATACCTCCTAAAAGCCTCATCGGTTTCTCGGTTTAAAAGCAAATCTATGCTTTTATTATCCTGTGGAATCCACTCTGGATTCATGATTCTGGTCAAGACGGATTTACCACGGGGAGTCCTTGGCTCTATCTCTAAGTTCCCTTGCTCTATATCACCCATGTCGGTCTCTGCGATCACATTTCCAAACTCGTTTGTTCTATCAGGAAGAGTTGTGACTACATATATAGTCCCCTCTTTATCTAGGTATGCTCCATTCTCAAACTTGACTACCGGGTGTTCTAGTCCATGGGGTTGATCGGGGTTCTTAATCTGGACCACAGATCTTCTCAGGCCGTCTTTGTAGATGCGAGCACCTAGACGATTAGTCCTTATGTATTCCAATTGAGTCTTGTAAGGTCCTTCTGGCTTTTCTAGATAAGCCACCCCTGAACTACCTACTGGTCTCTCCATGTTATAAGACATCTCAGAATCACTTGTTTCTGATCGGGGAGTGTATGGGTAATCACTCAACTACTGGGCCCAAGACCTAGCAGTGTGATTGACACTAGCTTCAGAAGATCTGAGGCTCTGTCTGTCTCGGCCTAAGTGTCTGCCTGACCTAAGGTTCATATGCCTGGTTTATCTACCCCCCTGGTCCCAAGTACACTCTTGTTGCAGGTGAATTTGTACCAATCACTTTGTTCTTTTGAGTTGATTATTATGTTAAGCCCTTGTTCAAGATCACGTCGTCAGGAATACTTAAGTGAAATTCGCATTTGATAATTGATCGACTCAAGTTTACTTTTTTTTTCCTTTAGGGTCTTGCACTTAAGACCTACTTAATGCTTGCACTTAGTTGATTAGTTCTCTTGGACTTGATTATTGCCTAACGTTGCCCTATTTAATCACCACACCTAAGTCGTGCTTAGCCTAGGCTAGGAATTGACAAAGGAGGGTTGAGAGAACTTCCAACCTCAATCCCTTGGTTGCTCAGACTGCTACACCAGCCCAGGAAGCCTTCTCCCAAGCCTGGTACTCACCCTTGCTAGCTTGCCTTGGAATGCCTAGAGTGCACACAATGTTCCTGCAAAAGTTCACAAGTCAATATAGCTCTATTACCACAAGGGATTGAAAGACACACATCAACATTTACAAGCCCCCCTGGAGTAACTCACTGTACCCCCAAAACCTTTCCAACGAGACCAAAATCTCCTCAATTGGAGTTCGTATGGTGAAGTTATGACCATTCAGGCACTTAGGGGTCAAAAGAGGCTCTCAGGGTTCAGAAGATTTCTCTCTGGTTTCTAGGTCTTTTGCCCACTCCTAAGGCTCTAATGTTATCCCAATGTGTCCAAAATTAAGCCCAAATATACCTCAATTCACTCAATTGATTCACACTAAAATTTCATGTGTTAAGCCCATGTATCGCGATAGGTTGGGTCGAGGTGTCGCGATACTTGGGAGTGTCGCGATACCTGGGAGTGTCGCGATAGGTCGAGGTGTCGCGATACTTGGGAGTGTCGTGGTACCTGGGAGTGTCGCGGTACCTGGGAGTGTCGCGGTACCTGGGAGTGTCGCGATAGGTCGAGGTGTCGCGATACCTGGGAGTGTTGCGATAGGTCGAGGTGTCGCGATACTTGGGAGTGTCGCGATAGGTCGAGGTGTCACGATACCTAGGAGTGTCACAATAGGTCGAGGTGTCACGATACTTGGGAGTGTGGCGATACCTGGGGGTGTCGCGATACCTCAAGGTGTCGCGATAGGTCGGGATATGGTGAATTTTTCTGTTCTGCCTAGTGATCCTAGGAGCTTTAGGGCTGTGCAGTGTCGTGGTGCACTTAGAATCGTGATTGGGGCAACTTTTTGGTGTGTCGCGATAGCTCGAGCTTGACGCCTCGGGGCTTGCGCAGAGAGATTTCGTACCTGCTGAGCTCGCTGGAGATGATGATGGAGTTGAAACCTGCATGAAACATGCAAAAGCACACAAAAAACAAGAACACACACTCGCTCTCTCTCAAACTCGCACAAAACAAATGAGGGAAATGATTTGGAAGTGGGAATATAAGGTGGTGAAGGAGATGAAGATGGAGATGGAGATGGAGAAAAAACAAGAAATTTACCTACTACTTACCATTCCAACGCGTCCTCTCTACGTCCCACCATCACACGCTCGTCCTCAAAGCTCGAATCCCCGGCAACGGCGCCAAAATTTGGTGTAGCTCAGTGATGAGTAGCACCTCCTTTAATGTCAATCCGGGAAGACATGAGGATGGTATGAAGACCTCGAGCAAGTGAAGGCACAAATGTGTGAGTGAGAAGCACACCAACATGCACACACATACACACACACGCACACACACGGCACGAACAAAGAGAGTAAGACAATGGAAGCTCTTCTATTACAACCAAGTTCTCATACAAGCCCAAAACTACAAGAAGCTAGCCAAAAAATGAGCTCTCTAGCTCTATTTATAGTTTTTTACTAGCTTTGGCCCTGTCCAGACCTAGTGTCCGCCTTAGTTAAAAATTAGGTTCCAGGGCTTATTTGAGGGTTCAAACGAGATCTAAAAAATATGAAAATTGGTAGGCAACTACTTCTAAGGCTCCTCAAGCTCGAGGACTCCTCGGCTTGTACAAAATGGAGCTACAAAAAAGGGAAATGGTATTTACAACGGTTTTTAGTGATGAGAATCACTTTTAAAATGTATAAGGATTGGAAAAAATTGATGGGTTGCCTCAGTGCTAGATCTGCATACATGCTCGTACTTGGCATCTTCCCATATGATGCCAACACCAGTATATAAGCGTCTCAAAGTCTGCTATAGGTCTAGTAGAATTCATCTCGGTAGTTCTATTTAACTTTTTGAGATAAAGTCAATTTTCTGCATCAAGGTATTTTAGTCACCGGCCATGGCTGAAAGCAGTGATGTATTCCGTATGTTGGCTATTGAGGATACGTTGGATGGTACCAACTACCCATTATGGGCTTATATGATGCAATATGTATTGGTTGCAAAAGGATTGTGGAACATTGTGCAGGGTGTTGAAAGACTTCTTGTTACACCTGTAACAACAGGTATTGCAAATACAGGTGTTGGAGCTGATGGAGATGGTGTCGAAGATGATATTGTGCAGATTCATGTTCGTGCTGTTGTTTCTGTTGCACCTACTGCAGAGCAGATTCGTTGGGATGGCAGAGATGCCCAGGCACATGCATTGATAGCTTTGTCTATCAAACGTGCCATTATTCCTCATATTTGCTCTTGCAGAATAGCTAAGGATGCTTGGGATACACTTACCACATTGTACCAAGCTAGGAATAAGGTTCGTGTTGCTTACCTCCAAAAACAGTTGGAGAGTGAGCACATGAATGAAGGGGATTCTATGGAGAGTTTCCTAACAGAGATTAAAGACTTGAAGGAACACTTGATTTCTGTTGATGAGATTATACCAGATAGCTCACTTGTGCAGACCGTTTTGAATGGTCTTCCTGATTCATATCAGAGTTTTGCTTCTACTCTTCGGTTGATGATGAAAGGCAATCCAAATGCCTTGTCATTTGAGGAGTTAGTCTCTGTTCTGTTGCAGGAAGATCAGTCCAGGTAGAACATGTCCATTATGCGTGTCGTAGATCAAGCCTTCCTGGCTAGTCAGAAGGGCAAAGGAAAATGGAGTTCTTCTACTAGTAAGCAGAAATCTACAAATGCTGCACATTCGAAGAACCAAGGCAAAGATGAGAAAAAATCAAAAAAGCAAAAATTGTTTTGTAAGTAATGTAAAGGGAATGATCATATCATAAAGAACGGTCCAAAACTGGCTGCAAAAGGGGCAAAGAAGAAAGAGGCTGGAATGGTTGTTGCAGAAGCCTCTACAGCAAAACGGAGTCTGCTAATCTTGTGCAGGAAGAAGAATGGGCGTTCACTACTGTTTGCAGTTTTGACCCATCTTCTCATGAGTAGTGCATGTCTGCAGTAGACTCAGATGTTTGGTACTTTGACAGTGGGGCGACCAAACATATTACCTCGCAGCACAGTTTCTTCTCTTCACTTGAGCCTGCCCCTACAGGGCATACTGTTACATGCGCCAACAACTCCTCTTATCTTGTTATGGGAGTTGGTAAGATCATTTTGACTACTACTGGTGGTAGTTCTTTCACTCTGTCAGATGCTTTATTTGTGTCAGGGATCAAGAAAAATCTTTTATCATTTTTTGCATTAGCCAAGATTGGCTTGGTTGTGAAATTTGTTGATGATAGATGTACAGTTCATGATCTGTCAAATGGCGATGTTATTATTGCTTCTCGCATTTTATGTCGTGGGCTATATAAGCTCATAGACTATGAAAGATCTAAAAATGATTTGGCATGTGTAGTAAATGATTCTCAGACTATGTCAGATGCAAAGCTTTGGCATGCATGCTTTGGTCATCTGAATTTTGCTAGTTTGTTACGCCTACAAAAATCTGAAATGGTGTCCTCTTTGCCCAAACTTGAGGCACCTAGAAAACATGTTTGTGAAGGCTGTATTTTGGGCAAAATATAGCGTTCCTGCTTTCCAAAAGATGGTTCAATTCGGGCTACACAGAAATTGCAGCTTGTACATAGTGATGTCTGTGGTCCTATGCAGACACCCTCTTTTGGAAATTACCTTTACTTCGTGAATTTCATTGATGATTTTTCTAGGCATTCATGGGTATATCCACTCAAAGTAAAGTCCGAAGTGTTCATGTGCTTTAAACAGTTTTTGGTTTTGGTTGAAAATCTGACATCTAAAATGGGCACCCTCCGTTCTGATCGAGGAGGGGAATATATGTCTTCTGATTTTAATGCATTTCTGGCTGAACATTGGATAAAACACCAGTGTACAGTGCCGTATACACCTCAACATGATCAAGTTGCTGAACGAAAGAATAGGTCACTCATGGAGATGGCGAGGTGCATGGTCAAGAGTCAGGCTTTACCACATAGTTTCTAGCTTGAGGCTGTCATGTGTGCAGCATATGTACTGAACAGGCGTCCCACTAAAGAGCTACAAGCTCTATTTCTTCTTCTGCACTTAGGTCTTCTCCTATGCATGTACATCGCTCTTCGTTCCCTTCAATGGTGATAACAATCTTTTTGGTCTTTTCTTTATTATCATACGCTTCTCCTATGGTGACCTCTCTCTTAGGCATTCATACCAAAATTTTTGTGTCGTCAATTTCATATTTCTTGAAATTCTCTGGTACTTCAAACGAAGATTCCTCCTCTTCTTGTTTCACTGCTTTTCTTTTCTTTTTCTTTTGACTACCTTCACTTCCTTCCTTTGAGTTTACCGTTTTAATGCTTGTGAGAGGTTCTTCTTCTTTTTGGGTAAATATTCCTACATCTTCCAAATAATGCTTCTCTGAGTTAAAGCAACTATCCATCACAATGGACTCTAGATCATCGTCATTCTCTTCTTCTTCTATGACATCACTAGGGTCACATTGTATGTCTTCAACCTGTAATGAATCTTTCATGCCATACCATGGCAACAATTCATCAAAGATAACATCTCTAGATACCTTCCATCTTTGGTTTTAAGATCATAGCATCTAACGCATTTTGATCTCTTGAATACCTAAAAAAAATGCACCATTCAACTTTTGCTTCAAGTTTATGCCTCAACTCATAAGGCATGTGCACATAACATACACAACCGAATATCTTGAGGTGAGATAGATCTGATTTCTTACCATACCATGCTTCATATGGACTTAAAGCATATACACCTAAATTGGGACATCTAGTCATGATGTATATGGTTGTACTTGTTGCATTTTCCCAATAGCAGTTGGGCACATTCATCTCGTTGAACATCGATCTTGCCACTTCAGCTATGTATCTATTTTTCCTCTTTGTAATCCCATTTTGCTGAGGTGTATACCTGCATGTATATTGTCTCTTGATTCCATTATGACTTATAAATTTAGAAAACTCCTTGGAGAAGTATTCTCCCCCTCCATTAGATCTAAGGATGTTTATCTACTTGCTCATTTCCTTTTCAACAAGTGCTTTAAAAACTTTGAAGTGACTAAAAACTTCAGCTTTTGACTTCATACAATACCATCATGTCATTCTGGCATGATCATTAATGAAGACAACAAAGTACCAATTGCCTCCCAATGAGGGTTCTTTGGTCCGTCCCCATACATCGGTGTGAATGAGGTCCAACGTAAATATGCTTCTTTGTGTACTCTTCTTGAATGGAAGCCTTGCTTGCTTCCCCAATTGACATGCTTCACACGAGTGTTGCATACTTTGAGAGTGGAAATTTGGAAGATCACTTACCACTCCTCTCCTTTGCATATTCTTCAGCTTTTGAAGGTTTATGTCGTCAATCCTCTTGTGCCACAAATCCACCTGAGCTATTTGCTTGCTGCCAACCATCAAATAGACTGTATGTGATGAGGGTGGTTTTACCCCCATGGTGAATGGTCTTCCGTCCTTCTTACCTTTAGCTATCAACTTGTAGCCTTTCCTTGGGTCTTCCACAAAACTTCCTTTGTTGTTGAACTTGACTACATACCCTCTTTCAACCATCTGTCCAACTGATACTAAATTCTTTGTGATTGTTGGTACATGTAACACATCTGTTGACGCTGAAGATCAAGGACAAATCACAGCACATCAAAGAGGAGGACACACAAGAAGAAGGAGTAACTAGGGAGCTCCAAGAAGTGTATGTCAAATTTTCAGAAGAAATCCCTATAAAAATAGTGATTTTCATCACTAAAAGCCATTGTAAATACCATTTCATATTTTTATATCTCCATTTTTTTCAAGTCGAGGAGTCCTCAAGCTTGAGGAGAATTAGAAGTATCATCCTACCAATTTTCATAATTTTTAGACTTCGTTTGAGCCTTCAAATAAGCCCTAGAACCCAATTTTTAACTAGGCCGAAGACTAGGTTTGGACAGGGCCAAAACTACTCAAAAAACTAATAAAAGAGCTATAGAGCTCATTTTTGAGGTTAGCTTGTTTCGAGAATAGAGCTTTTGTAAGAGAACTCTTTTGCAATCGAAGCTTTTCATTGTTCCTCTCTTTGATCTTACCTTGTGCGCGTGTGTGTATGTGTGTGCATGTTTGTGTGCTTTCACTCACGCACTTGTGCCTTCACTTGTTCGTGGTCTTCATACCAGTCCTCACGTCTCCATGGATTGACAAGTAAAGGAGGTGGTGCTTGCGCTTGAGCTACACCAAATTTTGGTGCCGTTGTCGGGGAGAGAGCTTTGAAGATGAGCATTGTGATGATAAGATCGTAGATTTGCAACGTTGGAAGGTAAAAAAACTGTCATTTCTGTTCATTTTCTGATTTTTCCTCTTCATCTTCATCATCATCACCATCTCCATCTTCTTCCGTCTTCTTCTTCATAGAGATTTCTTGTTTTTTAGTCCATTTTTGCCATTTTCATACCATTTTTCATGCATTATTGTGTGAGAAAGAGTTAGGAGGTGCAAGGGAGAGCAAGCGCCTGTGTTTTTTCATGATTTTCTGCACATACAGAGCTCGCCATTGCTCGGTGCTCAGAAATTTGAATTTCTCGTCAAAAAACACGATTCTGACTGAAAATTGCAATTTTCATAAAATTCAAATTTTTTCAAAAAAACACGATTTTCTATTTCCCGCCTAAAAGCCTTTTGAAAAGAACATGATTCTGGGGTCATTCTCAGAATCACGATTCTGTGGTTGTGCTCAAAATCCCGATTCTCTAAATTTTTGAAAACCACGATTCTGAGGCAAAATCGTGATTTTCAAGTAAAAACACGACTTTGGCAAAACACGATTTTCAATGGGCTCAAAATCGCGATTTTCAAAAATCACGATTTTCCGCAAAACACGATTTTGGGAAAAACACGATTCTCTGTTGGCTCCAAAATCACAATTTTCAAAAACACGATTTTCATCCAAAATCGCAATTTTCACGATTTTCAGAAAACACGATTTTCATTAAGGTACAAACTCGCGATTTTCAGAACACAATTTTCAAGAACACGATTTTCAATCAAAATCGTGATTTTTGGTCATTCTCAAAATCAGGATTTTCATGTCAAAAACACGATTTTGAGAAAACACGATTTTCACTCAAAATCGCGATTTTGTGATCATTCTCAAAATCGCGTTTTTCACGATTCTCACTCAAAATTGCGTTTTTCACGATTCTCACTCAAAAATTATGTTTTTCACGATTCTCACTCGAAATCGCATTTTTTACGATTTTCATTCAAAATCGCATTTTTTGGGGTTGTTCAGAATTGCGATTTTCATCAATGCTCAGCATCGCGATCTTCATGATTTCACAAAATCGTGATTTTTGTGGTTGCTGAGCATCGCGATTTTCATGATCCTTCAAAATCGCAATTTTCACACAAAATCGTGATTTTTCCAAAAGGTCATGTTTGCCTGTTTTGACCCCGAGGAGCCTGATTTGACATAACTTTTTCATCAAAAGTCCATTTTTTGAGCTCTATAGCTTGTTGAAAAGCACGTTTCGGATAGGATTTTCAGATAGGATAATTTGAAGTTGACCCTCAAGTTGGACTAGGAAACCAAGGGGACTCCAAAGGATTTTGAACCATACCAAGGGAAAATTTTGGACTCTTAACCAAGGCTTATGAACCTGAGATCTGGTAGACACCTAGGCAAGGATAGAAAAAGCAATAGATCTTCTGAGGTTAGTGTTAACCATACAGCTAAGTCGTGGGCACAACAACTAAGTGGTTATCCTTACGTACTAAGTTCAGACACAAGTGACTCAGAAATGTCTTTTAGCATGGGGAAACCTACAGGTAACTCAGGCACTACCAATTTACAAACACCAGAAGGTCCATATAAGACACAGTTGGAATATATTCGGACCAACCAATTAGGTGCTCGCATCTATGGGGACGGCCTAAGGCGATCAGTAGTCCAACTCAAAAATCCAGATCAACCCTTTGGACTTGAACACCCAATAGTCAAGTTTGAAGAAGGTGCATACATTGATAAGGAAGAACCATGTATGTGGTCACCAACCTACCAGATAGGACTGATGAGTTTGGAAATATCATTCCTTAGAATGAGATAGGAGACCTAGAACAAGGAAATGTAGGACAAGGACCCCATACTCCTAGAGGAAAGTCAGTTTTGACCAGAGTGATCACTCCATATTGGATCCCTCAAGACAACAAAAGCATAGAACTATTCTTGAATAGAGAAATAGAAGAAGCGTTTTGGAGATTCAAGCCAGATCAACCTAGCCAATTGGGCATAGTCATCATCTACGAGTTCAAGAATCCACAGATACCAGGCAAAGTTGTCTACCTGGATAACACATCGAAGAAAATGTTCTTGGTATCAGAGTATGATAGGCACGCATATACTTGGCAGGGTGAATTGATATTTCCTCCACCACGCTCTAATATTTCCCATGGCCACCAAGGTGTAGGATCATCCAAAGCTCATGAAGCACAACGAGAGCGAACAAGAGTGAAACCTGATGTCAGTTTTGCACACACTGTGGGTAGAAATAGATCAGGATTTGAAAATGAAAGACCTGAAAGAGAGAGACATCAAGCACATAGGCAACAAAGAGATGAACATAATTTTCCATTGCCTAGACCCCAAGAGCACCCAAGAACCCTTAGACCCACTCAAGTGATCAAGGCAATGAAGAATTATTTCGACGGAACAAGAGATCCTTATGATCATGTGGCCGAGTTCAAACAAGTGTTAAGAGCTGAACAGGTTGAGGATTTGTTCACCCAGTACGAGGCATTTGGTTTGACTCTCAAGGGCACTGCCTTAGCTTGGTTTCAACCACTTAGTAGTCGCAACTATCACGATATAGGTCAACTGCTAGACGAATTCATTGTAGAATTTTCCAAGAGTGGTATCAAGCATAACACATCATCTTTGATCCACAGTTTCAAGTAGACACCCCAAGAAATAGTGCGACTAGCAGGTAGAAGGTTCAGATAGTACCTAGAAAGATGCCCTGCTCCAGAGTTACCCACACCAGCCAAACAAGTGGCTTTGTTTTTAGATGGCTTACTAAGCACCAAGCTAAGATCATATGTGTACTTGAAAGAGCCTAGAAGCATAGAAGAGTGTGTGCGGACCTACATTGACATAGAAGACAACTTGGGTGAGGAGTTAGGACTATCCCAACTCTATAAAGACTCTCACAATTCTACTAGTCATACCTCCAGAGCCTCCACAAAATTGGATGAGTCACCTCATCCCAACTCTATAAAGACTCTGACAATTCTACTAGTCGTACCTCCAGAGCCTAGAAGCATAGAAGAGCAAGTTTCCAAGAAGCTAGGAGTTCAAAATAGACCAATACCAAGAGTCACCTCATTGAATCGGTGTTATACTTGCGGAGGCGACCACATGGCTAATGTATGCCCATTCCACAACCAGAACATGAGAGAAAGGAATGCTCCATATTGCACTATTGAGAGAATATACACGAAGCACATGGCTCAAGATTGTCCATACAATAGAGAGGTTGTTAGACAGAATTATCAGCAACCTTACCAACAAGGTAGGTATCAGAACCAATACCAACAGCCATATTATAGACCACAACAACAATATGAAGCACCATATAGGCCACAATCAGTCCTAGGAAACCAACCACCAGCGCCTGCCAATGTAATTCCAGTTAAGTATGCAGTGGAAGAAGAGAACCTTAATAGAGCATTGGTGCCAGTGACCCCACTGATCTCATAGAATGACTCTCATGCTCATAGTTCAGACTACTCCCATGAAGGTAGTCCACATGCTTATTACACAGAGTCACCTGAGCATAGTGAGACTTATCCATATCAATATGAGGCACCACCTATGGAACAAAATTGGGAGCCAGAATACTCCAATGTCATGTACACAAATCCTAACCCTAGGCCCCAATTGAGACAAGTGAGACCACAAGCCCCTAGAGGACCATGTTTTAGATGTCCGAGCGACCATTTCATTCGTGATTGTCCCCACCCACCATCCCCTAGTCAAGGATAGAACATCACAATACAAGCCTTTTGCCCTGAGTGCAGCAAAGACCATCTCTCGAGAGATTGTCCAAGGAACCCCTGTAGTGTGCCCAAGGTCACACCCATTAATGTGGTAGGCTTAGTGGCGGATTCAAAGTTCAAGTAGCAATAATGTGGCTCCTATACAAGCAGTCACTAGGGCACAAGCTTTGAAACAGGATAAGCCAGTTGAACAATCAGAGTCAAGTGAATCAAGAGAGCCTAGTAAGCGAAAAACAAGAACATGGAAAGATACCAGAGAGAAGGCCAATTGCAAGTGGAATAAAAAGTTATCGGAACTCGAAGAAAGCTTGAAAGAAGTGAAAACAAAAATAGAAGACATTGCATCTCAAAGTCCCTTGCATGCCCAAAACTCCATCCAGTCCACCTCATCCCACCCCACCACCCATTGTAAATAGACTGCAACCAGGGTCTGTTCTTGCAGATCCAACGCCAGAAGGCTTGGACATGATGTTCAAGGCCTACCAGGCTCGACTCCAAGAAGGGCCTACAGCTACAAACCTAGACAAGAGTTACCCTAGAGCAGATTTAGAGATTGAATGGATGAAAATGTGCATGAAAATGGTAGAACAAGCTCAAGCAATGCTCAAGACTAGCCAAAAGTTCAATCAGACAAACTCTATCAAACCGGATTTTCATTTCCAGGGCTTATCAGAAAGATTAGAGCAGTTGGTAAACAAACCACAAGTTTCTTTACCTCCACAGGCTCAACCAGTCGTTGAGAGAGGAAGCTCTCCACCAATGAAAACTTATGTTCCTAATTCCACAAAGGTTGGAACACCTCTTTCAATTCAAGAGTACCCTCAAGAGTCCTTGCGGCAAATACAAGAAGAGAAATGGGCCAAGGAGAAGGGTAATTCCCCTCCTATTCGGGAGATTGATGACCTTCATGATCAATTTCCCCAAGATATTCCATCTATTTATGGAGATGAAGCAGAACAACAAGAAGATAAAAGATTAGATTTTGAATCTAATACTTTAGAAGAGTTGCCACAATTCACTGGCCCTTGGAAATCTGAATCTCTTCAAATAAGAGCTCCCACAATATTGGTAAGACATGAAGATTCAGTGGTTCCAAGGAACACTGATGTCGTGAAGAACACTAAGGTTCAAGGTCACCTCACTGTAGAAGAGCTGCTAAAAGAAAAACCCGAGCTATGGGATCATGTGAAGGATCAGGTCCTAGAACTTGATTCCAATATGCCAAAAGGAGGCTCTAAGCAGAAAGTACCAGAGATACCTCTAGACAAAATAGGGGACATGTGTGAGGGGGAAGAAGGTAATACTTATCTTCCAATCTCCTACCAAGGTTACACAACCAAAGCAATCATAGATTCAGGTGCTGGTGTTGCTATTGCGACCACCTCCTTGTGGAAGCGATGGGGCAAACCCACATTAAGACCAACTAGAATGAAGCTTCAAATGGCAAACGATCATTTTGAAAGACCTCTAGGATTGCTAGAAGGGATAACTCTAACCACCTGTGGTGTAGAGTTTGAACATACATTTGCTATATGTGACTTTGAGAAAAATAATGTCTATGAGATGATCCTAAGAAGACCCTTCCTACGACAATTGCAAATAGTACAGGATTGGGGAACCAACTCCTTGTACTTACAACACTTAGATGTCACCACCAAGGTCAATCTCAAGGATTACACCTTCAGAGATGTACCACCCCTACAGTGGAATCATATCCACAAAGTGGAAGAAGATTCAATCTCTATGCATTCTGGAAGTTTACCTGATCCATCTTGGTTGCATGAAGATACTCATTTGTGGATGTGCAAGGTCGCAGAGGAAGAGGAAAAACGCTTAAAGGCAAGAGAAGAAGGAACTTCTCCAGGAGATAGACCAATTAAAGACCCAGCCTATACACCAATGATCTTTCCAGATGAGGAATTTGAGCCTCATGGCTGGCCAGAAATCTTAGCTACCATGGACATTGCAGTTAATGAAGAACAATGGACACCTCATTGTGATGAGGAGGGTTATGATAATAGAACTGCAAGTTCTTGGATACATTGATGCATATTAGGCTTGCAATGTCTTACATAAAAGATCCACTAGTTATTGCTATTTTCACTTGGGATTGAAGTTGTTACATGGAGCAATAAGAAGCAACCCACTATTTATTTGTCGAGTACAAAAACTGATTATAGAGGTGTTGCAATGGTAGCAAGTGAGGCATCATGGCTAGAGATGCTACTTGCAGATAGTTGTAGAAATATAGATGCCTATTACCATTTATTGTGGTAATATTAACAACATACAATTAGCATGAAATCATTTTTTTCATGCTAGAATAAAGCATCTTGAGGTACTTATAACTTCATCAAGAAGAAGGTATTAGCAAGTGGTTCTATATGAGAATAGATGAGCATGTTGATGATATTTTCCCTAACACACTTGGAGCAAAAAAGTTGAATATGTTGAGATTACAAGGCATGATGTTGATCTTGAGGGGGAGTGTTGAGATATCAATTTCAACCTATGATGATCAAAGATGACATGTATACTAGTTATGATGATATATTATGATGGGGATATTTTTGGTGAGCTTCATCAAACTTATCCATTGAGCGTGATAGCACATTTTCTTCTTGTAACCTCACTCATTCACAATCATTAGGTTTTCCTTTATGTATTGCTCTTTATATTCTATACTTGCTTTTTTTTTGTATTAGGTCATTCTTGTACATTCTCTTTATGTAATTCAAAAAAAAAAAGATCATTCTTTCTTCCCTCAATCTATGTATGCTTCTCTTTTTGTGTGTGATGGCCCTCTTTCTTATCTTCCTCCTCTTGAAAATTAGGACTAAGGAGTATATAAACAAAAATGATAAAAAGTACACTATCTCCACGATTTACATACAAGGTGCTTTGAATTGGACTATTCTAAAATCCATGTGAAGTAAGTAAGCATGTATCTTCTCATACCAACCACATTGTGCTTGCTTTAATACATACAATTCCTTATTAAACTTACACACTTTGTTTTCATGCCTTTTTTGCACAAAACAATGGGGTTGAAATACATACACTTCTTGATGCAAATCACCATTCAAAAGTACAATCTTAATCTACAATCGATGTATATTCCAACCATTATGAATTGCAAGTGCATAAATGCTAAAGACAATTGTCATCAAAACCGATGCCCTTCTCTTAAGTATAACCTTTGGCTATAAGCCTGGTCTTATAACAATCAATATTTCCATTTGTTGAAGCTCAAAGTCAAGGACAAAGCATGGAAGCACATCAAAAGGTGGACACACAAGGAAAGGGAGCAAGTAGGGAGCTCCAAGAAGTGTATGTCAAATTTTCAGAAGAATCCCCTACAAAAATAGTGATTTTCATCACTAGAAACCATTGTAAATACCATTATCTATTTTTATAACTCCATTTTGTTCAAGCCGAGGAGTCCTCGAGCTTGAGGAGTATTAGAAGTACCATCGTACCAATTTTCATAATTTTTAGACTTCGTTTGAGCCCTCAAATAAGCCATGGAACCTAATTTTTAACTAGGCCGGACACTAGGTCTGGACAAGGCCAAAACTAGTCAAAAAACTATAAAAAGAGCTAGAGAGCTCATTTTTGAGGTTAGCTTGTTAGAGAATAGAGCTTTTGTAAGAGAACTCATTTGCAATCGAAGCTTTCCATTGTTCCTTTCTTTGATCTTACTTTGTGCGCGTGTGTGTGTATGTGTGTGCATGTTTGTGTGCTTCCACTCACGCACTTGTGCCTTCACTAGCTCGTGGTCTTCATACCGGTCCTCACGTCTCCGCAGATTGACAAGTAAAGGAGGTGATGCTTACGCTTGAGCTACATCAAATTTTGGCGCCGTTGCCGGGGAGAGAGCTTCGAGGACGAGCGTTGTGATGGTAAGATCGTAGATTTGCAACGTTGGAAGGTAAAAGAACTGTCATTTCAGTTCATTTTCTGTTTTTTCCTCTTCATCTTCATCATCTCCACCTTCTTCCATCTTCTTCTTCATAGAAATTTCTTGTTTTTTAGTGCATTTTCACCATTTTCATACCATTTTTCATGCATTATTGTGTGGGAAGGAGTTAGGAGGTGCAAGGGAGAGCAAGCGCTGTGTTTTTTCATGATTTTCTGCTCATACAGAGCTCGCCATTGCTGGTGCTCAGAAATTTGAATTTCCCGCCAAAAAACGCGATTTTGTGATGAAAATCGCGATTCTGTGAAAATTCAAATTTTTTTGAAAAATCACGATTTTCTGTTTCCCGCCTAAAAGCTTGCTGAAAGAATCACGATTTTGTGGTCATTCTCAGAATCGCGATTCTGTGGTTGTGCTCAAAATCGCGATTCTCACAAATCACGATTTTCAGCCAAAAACACGATTCTGTGAGAACACGATTCTCTAGAACACGATTCTGTGAAAACACGATTTTCTGCTCAAAATCGTGATTCTCACCAATCACGATTTTTAGTAAAAACACGATTTTGTGAAAAAGGTGATTCTATGAAAAAATGAATTTTTGCTCAAAATCGCGATTTTCAAAAAACACGATTCTGTGCTCAAAATCGCGATTTTCAAAAAAATCACGATTTTCAGCCAAAAAACACGATTCTGAGAAAACACGATTTTGTGGAAACAGGATTCTCTGTTGACAATCGCGATTTTCATGTCAAAAACACGATTCTGAGAAAACACGATTCTGTGGTTGTGCTCAAAATCGTGATTCTCACAAATCACGATTTTCAGCCAAAAACACGATGCTGTGAGAACACGATTCTCTAAAACACGATTTTGTGAAAACACGATTCTCTGAGACAAAATCGCGATTTTCACGTCAAAAAAAAAAAAACACAATTCTGAGAACCACGATTTTGTGAAAAAACACGATTTTGTGAATCACAATTCTCTGAGACAACATCGCGATTCTCAAAAACACGATTTTGTGCTCAACATCGCGATTCTCAAAAACACGATTTTGTGCTCAACATCGCGATTTTCAAAACACGATTTTGTGCTCAACATCGCAATTTTCAAAACACGATTTTGTGCTCAACATCGCGATTTTCAAAACACGATTTTGTGCTCAACATCGCGATTCTCAAAAACACGATTTTGTGCTCAACATCGCGATTTTCAAAAACACGATTTTGTGCTTAACATTGTGATTCTTTGACTTCACAGCATCGCGATTTTTTCATTTCACACAATCGCGATTCTCTTGAAGTTCACAAAATCGCGATTCTCTTGAAGATCACAAAATCGCGATTTTTCCAAAAGGTCCTGTTTGCCTGTTTTGAGCCCCAGGAGCCTGATTTGACATAACTTTTTCATCCAAAATCCGTTTTTGGAGCTCTATAGCTCGTTGGAAAGCTCGTTTCGAATCCTACACGGCCTCAACTGTTTTTTATAAGAATAATGCGTTGATTTTCAGATAGGATATTTTGAAGTTGACCCTCAGGTGGGACAAAGAACCAAGGGGGCTCCAAAGGATTTTTGAACCATACCTAGGGGAAATTTTGGACTCTTAGCCAAAGCTTATGAACCTGAGATCTAGTAGACACCTAGGCAAGGATAAACAAAGCATTAGATCTTCTGAGGCTAGTGTCAACCATACAGCTAAGTCTTGGGCACAACAACTAAGTGGTCATCCTTACAGACTAAGTTCAGACACAAGTGATTCAGAAATGTCTTTTAGCATGGGGAAGCCTGTAGGTGGCTCAAGAACTGATTATTTACAAACACTAGAAGGTCCCTATAAGACACAGTTGGAATATATTCGGACCAACCGATTAGGTGCTCGCATCTATGAGGATGGCTTGAGGCGATCAGTGGTCCAACTCAAAAATCCATATCAACCCTTTGGACTTGAACACCCAGTGGTCAAGGGTTCATACATTGATAAGAAAGGAACCATGTATGTGGTCACCAACCTACCAGATAGGACTGATGAGTTTGGAAATGTCATTCCTGAGAATGAAATAGGAGACCTAGAACAAGGAAATATAGGACAAGGACCCCAGAATCCTAGGGGCAAGTCAGTTTTAACCAGAGTGATCACTCCAGATTGGATTCCTCAAGATAACAAAAGCATAGAACTATTCTTGAATAGAGAAACAGAGGAAGCCTTTTGGAGATTCAAGCCAGATCAACTTAGCCAATTGGGCATAGTCATCATCTATGAATTCAAAGATCCTGAGATACCAGGCAAAGTTGTCTACCTGGATAACACGTCAGAGAAAGTTTTCTTGGTAACAGAACATGATAGACATGCATATACTTGGAAGAGTGAATTGATTTTCCCTCCACCAAGATCCAATGTTTCCCATGGCCTCCAAGGAGTAGGATCATCCCACGCTCATGAAGCAAAGAGAGAAAGAACTAGAGAGAGACATGAGGTAAGTTTTGCACACACCATGGGCAGGAATAGGTCAGGATTTGAAAATGAAAGACCTGAAAGAGAGAGACATCAAGCACATAGGCAACAAAGAGATGAACAGGATTTTCCATTGCCTAGATCCCGAGAGCACCCAAGAACCCTTAGACCCACTCAAGTGATCAAGGCAATGAAGAATTATTTTGACGGGTCAGGAGATCCTTATGATCATGTGGCTGAGTTCAAACAAGTGTTAAGAGCTGAACAGGTTGAGGATTTGTTCACCCAGTACGAGGCATTTGGTTTGACTCTTAAGGGCACTGCCTTAGCTTGGTTTCAACCACTGAGTAGTCGCAACTATCACGATATAGGTCAACTGCTAGACGAATTCATTGTAGAATTTTCCAAGAGTGGTATCAGGCATAACACATCATCTTTGATCCACAGCTTCAAGCAGACACCCCAAGAAACAGTGTGGCTAGCAGGTAGAAGGTTCAGACAGTATCTAGAGAGATGCCCTGCTCCAGAGTTACCCACACCAGCCAAACAAGTGGCTTTGTTCTTAGATGGCTTACTGAGCACAAAGTTAAGATCATATGTATACTTAAAAGAGCCTAGATCCATAGAAGAGTGCGTGCGGACATGCATTGACATAGAAGATAACTTGGGTACGGAGTAAGGATTATCCAAACTCTATAAGGATTCAGATAGTTCTGCTAGTCATACTTCAAAAATCTCCACGGAAATAGATGAGATAGCTGAGCAAGTTGCCAAGAAGTTGGGAGTCCAAAATAGACAAACACAAAGAGTCACCCCATTGAACTGATGTTATACTTGTGGAGGGGACCACATGGCTAATGTATGCCCAATGCAAAACCAAAACATTAGAGAAAGGAATGCTCCATATTGCACTATTGAGAGAAAATACACGAACCACACGGCTCAAGATTGTCCCTACAATAGGCAGGCTGTTAGACAAACTTATCAGCAACCTTACCAACAAGGTAGGTATCAGAACCAATACCAACAGCCATATTATAGACCACAACAGCAATATCAGGCACCATATAGGCCACAACCTGTCTTGGGAAACCAACCACCAACTCCTGCCAAGGTGATTCCAGTCAAGTATGCTGTGGGAGAGGAAAATCCAAATAGAGCATTGGTGCCACTAACCCCATTGATCTCAGAGAATGACTCTCATGCTCATAGTTCAGACTACTCCCATGAAGGTAGTCCACATGCTTATTACACAGAGTCACCTGAACATAGTGAGATTTATCCATATCAATATGAGGCACCACTTATGGAACAAAATTGGGAGCCTGAATACTCAAATCTCATGTACACAAATGCTAACCCTAGGCCCCAATTAAGACAAGTAAGACCACAAGCCCCTAGAGGACCATGTTTCAGATGTCAGGGCAACCATTTCCTTTGTGATTGTCCCCACCCACCATCTCTGAGTCAAGGACAAGCTATCACAATACAGGCGTTTTGTCCTGATTGTGGCAAAGACCATCTCCCTAGAGATTGTCCAAGAAACCCCTCTAGTGTGCCCAAGATTACACCCATTAATGTGGTAGGCTTAGTGGCGGATTCAAGTTCAAGTAGCAGTAATGTGGCACGTGTACAGGCAGTTACTAGGGCACAAGCATTAAAACAAGATAAACCAGCAGAACAATCGGAGTCAAGTGAATCAGGAGAGCCTAGTAAGAGGAAAACAAGAACATGGAAAGATACCAGAGAAAAGGCCAATCGCAAGTGGAATAAAAAGTTATCTGAACTAGAAGAAAGCTTAAAAGAAGCGAAAACGAAAATAGAAGACATTGCATCTCAAAGCCCCTCACATGCCAAAACTCCATCCACTCCACCTCATCCCACCCCACCACCCATTGTAAATAGGCTGCAACCAGGGTCTGTTCTTGCAGATCCAACCCCAGAAGGCTTGGACATGATGTTCAAGGCCTACCAGGCTCGTCTTCAAGAAGGGCCAACAGCTGCAAATCTAGACAAGAGTTACCCTAGAGCAGACTTAGAGATTGAATGGATGAAAATGTGCATGAAAATGGTAGAACAAGCTCAAGCTATACTTGAGACTAGTCAAAAGTTCAATCAAACAAACTCTATCAAAGCGGATTTGCATTTCCAGGGCTTACTAGAACGATTAGAGCAGTTGGTAAACAAACCACAAGTTTCTTTACCTCCACAGGCTCAACCAGTTATTGAAAGAGGAATCTCACCACCAATGGGAGCTTATGTTCCTAGTTCCACGGATCTAGGAATACCTCCTTCAATTCAACAGTACTCTCAAGAGTTCTTGCGGGAAATACAAGAAGAGAAATGGGCCAAGGAGAAGGGTAATTCCCCTCCTATTCCTGAAATTGATGATCTTCATGATCAATTTCCCCAAGACATTTCATCTATTTATGGAGATGAAGCAGAACAACAAGAGGACGAAAGATTACATTTTGAATCTAATATCCTAGAAGAACTGCCTCAATTTCCAGGTCCATGGGAATCTGAATCTCTCCAGATTAGAGCTCCCACAATACTGGTAAGAAATGAAGACTCAGTGGTTCCAAGGAACACTGATGTCGTGAAGAACACTAAGGTTCAGTGTCACCTCACTGTAGAAGAGCTACTCAAAGCAAAACCTGAGCTATGGAATCATGTGAAGGATCAGGTTCCAGAACTAGAGTCCAATATGCCAAAAACAGGCTCTAAGCAAAAAGTACCAGAGATACCTCTAGACAAAATAGGGGACATGTGTGAGGGTGAAGAAGGTAATATTTATCTTCCAATCACCTACCAAGGTTACATAACCAAAGCAATCATAGATTCAGGTGCTGGTGTTGCTATTGCGACCACCTCCTTGTGGAAGCAATGGGGCAAGCCCACATTAAGACCAACTAGAATGAAGCTTCAAATGGCTGATGGTCATTTTGAAAGACCTCTAGGATTGCTAGAAGGGATAACTCTAACCACTTGTGGTGTGGAGTTTGAACATACATTTGCTATATGTGACTTTGAGAAAAATAATGTCTATGAGATGATCCTAGGAAGACCCTTCCTACGACAATTGCAAATAGTACAGGATTGGGGAACTAACTCCTTGTACTTACAGCACTTAGGGGTCACCACCAAGGTCAATTTGAAGGATTACACCTTCAGAGATGTACCACCCCTACAGTGGAATTCTATCCACAAAGCGAAAGAAGATTCCATCTCTGTGCATTCTGAAAGTTCACCTGATCCATCATGGCTGCATGAAGATACTCATTTGTGGATGTGCAATGTCACAGAGGAAGAGGAAAAACGTTTAAAGGCAAGAGAAGAAGGAACTTCGCCAGGAGATAGACCAATTAAAGACCCAGCCTATACACCGATGATCTTTCCAGATGAGGAATTTGAGCCTCATGGCTGGCCAGAAATCTTAGCCACCATGGACATTGATGTCAATGAAGAACAATGGACACCTCATTGTGATGAGGAGGGTTATGATATCTCAGTGTTCATGTGTCAGCCCTTGCTAGAAGAATGTGACCCTAGTGATGTCATAGAAGAAGAAGAGAATGACGATGATATAGAGTCCATTGTGATGGATAGTTGCTTTAACTCAGAGCAACACTATCTAGAAGATATAGGAGTGTTCACCCAGAAAGAAGAAGAACCTCTCACAAGTATTAAAACAGTAAATTCAAAGGATGGAAGTGAGAGCAGTCAAAAGAAAAAGAAAAGAAAAGCAGTGAAACAAGAAGAGGAGGAATCATTGTTTGAAGTACCAGAAAACTTCAAGAAATGAGAGGCCATCATAGGAGAATCATATGATAATAAAGAAAAGACCAAGAAGATTGTAGTGACCATCGAAGAGAACGAAGAGAGATGCACATATATAGGAGATGACCTAAGTGCAAGAGAAGAAATGGAGCTTGTAGCTCTATTAAGGGAATATAGGGATGTGTTTGCGTGGCACTATAGAGACTTGAAAGGGGTAGATCCAGGAATTTGCTCTCATACTATCCCCATGACTGCTGATGCCAAGCCCACCAAACAGAAGCCCTACACATATAATGATACCTATGCAGCCAAAATAAAAGAAGAAACTGATAGGCTGATTGAGGCTGGATTCATCTATGAGATTGAGCATACTGAATGGGTGTCCCCCATTGTAGTGGTACCCAAGAAGAACGGGAAGTTGCGAGTGTGTATTAACCTTAAAAAAGTTAATGCCGCTACGATCAGAGATAGTTATCCACTTCCAATCACAGAACACCTATTGGAGCGTGTTGCAGGCAAGGAAGTTTATAGCTTCCTTGATGGATTTTCAGGTTACAATCAAGTAGCCATTGCCCCAGAAGATCAACACAAAACAGCTTTTGCCACAGAGTGGGGAATCTTTGCATTTCGTGTTATGCCATTCGGGCTCACAAATGCACCTGCAACATTCCAACGGCTCATGTGTCATGTCTTCAAAGAGTTCTTGCGAAAGAGCTTAGAAGTATATGTGGATGATTTATGTGCTCATTCCCAAGAAAGAAGATTTCACATCCCTGAACTCAGACAAATCTTTAACAAGTGTAGAGAATATCGAGTGTGTCTAAACCCAAAAAAGTGTGTGTTCATGGTGCGTCAAGGTAAAATCTTAGGTCATATTGTTTCTAAGAATGGAATCTCAACAGATGAAGATAAGGTACGAGCCATAGCGGAGCTGCCAAGGCCAAGGAATGTTAAGGAGGTACAAGCCTTTATGGGCCATTGTGGATATTACCGTAGGTTTATCCACATGTATGCGATCATAGCTAGACCCCTTTATGCCTTGTTGTCTAATTTTGAGTGGAACGATGAATGCGAGAATTCTTTCAATGAACTAAAGAAACGTTTCTGCACAGCACCAATACTGACCACTCCTGATTGGAATAAGCCATTCCATGTCCATGTGGATGCATCCAATCATGCCATAGGATGTGTGCTAGCACAACCCACAGGTGAAGGGAATTTAGATTTGCCCATAGCATATGCTAGTAGACAACCAAACCCAGCCGAAAGAAACTATACCACAACCGAGGGAGAAGGGTTAGGCATGGTATATGCTGTGAAGAAGTGTAGACACTATTTATTAGCCAACAAGTTCAAGTTTTTCACTGATCATCAAGCTTTGTTATACTTGGTCAATAAACCTTGCAATACTGGATGCTTAGTAAGATGGTTCCTCTTACTAATCGAGTATGACTTTGAAGTTGTTGTCAAGAAAGGTAGAACCCACCTTCGGGCAGATCACCTTTCTCGCATCACTTCAGGAGAGTCACCGCAAGGAGTGTCTGATGAATTACCCGATGCTTATCTATTCAATTTAGAAGTTGTTCGTAAATGGGCAAATAAGTTGGTACCAGTCCTAACCTTCGGTCCTGCAAATAAGAATGTGAAAACATCACAAGAAGAAATTGTCAAATCACAAAAATATCACATATTAGCAGGAAGCATGTACAAACAAGATACCGAGGGTGTATTAGCTTGCTGTGTTGAGGACGACGAAAATAGTAGTTGGTTGCAACAAGCCCATGAAGGAACGCTAGGAAATCACTATTCTAAACAACGAACATTGCAGAATTTGAAACATTTAGGAGTGTATTGGCCTAGCATGGACAAAGCAATACATGAGTGGATCAAGAATTGTCCAATGTGCAGAGAGAGACCACCAGTGGAGCATGCGACCCTTTATCAAGTATCATTAATTCCAGATTGGAGTGCTCCATTGGTAGAGTTTATGAGATCGGGAAGATTACCCAAAGAGGCCAGTCTAGCAAGAAGACGAAGCATGGAGCAAGAGGCTCAAGGCTATGCCTTAGTAGGAGAGAACCTATACCGAAGAGGCAAAGATGGTTACTTAAGACTGTGCGTTCATGAATCAGACTATTTAAAGGTCTTAGATTCTCAGGACTTTGGTGGCCCACTCTTCATATGGATGCACATACCTATGTGAAGAAATGTGACACATGCCAACGTGCACAATATCCAGTTAGAAAAGACGAGATGCCTTTGAGGCCAATGATGGGAGGGCGTGCATTTTCGAAGTGGGGCATAGACTTCATAGGTCCTATTAACCCCCCAGCTAGAAACTCCCATGTAGAATATATTATTGTAGCCACAGATTACCTTACAAAGTGGGTAGAAGTGAAAGCCACAACAAAGAATGATGCTCAGACTACGGCTAAGTTCTTATTCGAGAATGTGTTCATGAGATATGGACTACCAATAGAGTTGGTGAGCGATAGAGGCACACACTTCTTGAATGAAGTCATTGAAAATCTTCTCCAAGAATTCTTGGTGATACATAAGAAGTCTACCCCCTATCACCCACAAGCTAACGAACAAGTCGAGAGTACCAATAAGATCCTTTGTAACATATTGACAAAATTGGTAAATAACAAACGCTCTGATTGGGACAAACAACTTCATCATGTTGTTTGGGCTTATCGAGTTGCCTACAAAACGGTACTCAACGCCACCCCATTTCAGATGGTCTTCGGACAGAATGTTGTGCTACCATTAGATTTCTTAATCCCTGCCTTAAAAGTAGCACAAGAGTATGAGTGGAGTGGACATGAATTGTCCTCTAGGATCTTTGATCTAGAATGCTTAGGTGAGACAAGGCTACGCGCGGCAGCAGGCATCTATGCTGCAAAGAAAAGGCAAAAGGCATACTTTGATGCACACATCAAGGATAAGGGATTGAAAGAGGGAGATCTAGTGTTGGTTTATACACTAAAACAACATGCCTATAAGTTGGAAAAAAGAGGATATGGACCCATGATCATTAATAGAATTTCCACTAGCGGTGCAGTTCAGTTGGCCACTCTAGAAGGAGACATCTTGCCACACTATATCAGTGGTTGTAGAGTCAAGTTATACCAAGAACCTCTTACAGAGGATATGCTTACGAGACTCAACACTGCTAAGAAGCGAAAAGAAGAGGAGTTAAGGGTGAGAGAAGAAGCACAAGCCGAGGCTAGAGAGCGCATAAGGCGAAATAAGTTAAGGTGACTAGGCCTAGATGTCAACTCAAAAGCCCCAAAATATCACATGGATATGTGCCAAAAGTCAAGCATAGCGACTTCCCAAGTCATTGACCGAAGACCCTTTGTGACCATAGAGATAGGACAAGGAAAGGATGCAAGGACTGTGAAAGCATTGATTGACTCAGGTGCAGCAAGTAGTGCAGTTAGACTATCCTACTGCCAAAATTTGCAGTTGAACATCAATCCCATAGAAGCTTATCTCATAGGATTGGGAGGTGTGGAAACCCCATGTTTGGGCGAGGTGGAACTTCCCATCTACCTGCAAGATGTTCCAATGAAAGTCAAAGTGCTAGTGTGTCAAGATGAGAACCTTACAGAACCACTTGTCTTAGGACAAGATTGGATTTATGACAATGCAGTCAACTTAAACCTAAGAAGTCAACTTCTTCAAGTTTGGGTCCAGGGACAATGCTTTACATTAGAACTAGAAAAGGGCATGCTCACAAATCAAGATGTCACATCTTGTAGTTCTTCTAAGACTAATCATATAGAAGAAGATGTTGTATGTGTCAAAAACTCTATGATGCAGAAGGAGTCAATCGTGGAAGAACAGGTTCGAAGGCGGGTGGATCTTTCTTCTTCTCCAAAGAATCAAGTAGCCACAGTAGTGAGTCCACCACACAAGCAAACACAACCGTTCACGACAACTGCTACATCAAATAGAAAGACACCATTCGATAAGAAAGCAGTTCCGAGCATGAAGCAGATATGGGTACGCAAAGGAGAGCAACCACCAGCCTTGCCCCCACAAAGCCCATCCAGGCAAGCCAACCAGGCCAGAAGACGAAGGAAGCAGCTCGGACAAGCTCAATCACAAGGTATCCAACGGGTTTGGGTGCCTAAGAAGTTAGCTGCAGCTCAACAAGGACAATTACAGATGTGGGTACCTAAGAAGCTCCTACATCCACAACAACCTATGTTCTCCCACATGCGAAAGGACTCAACAAAGAAGCCAAAAAGAGAAAAGGGTAAGAACCACGTACAGAGACCAAAGGAAGATCAAATCAGCTCTTCAACATTAGTAGGAAGACATGCAAAAAGGATATGGGTTTGGAAGCCAAAAGTACAAGTAGCCTCCACCGAACCAAAGCGCCAACCACACTCGATACCACAGTTCAGAAAGCATCCAAAGAGGAAGATGCCTAAAGTGACCTCTACAGTGCCAAATGATGTTCTAAAATGGACTCCAATAAGGAGGATTACATCGGTTCGAGACTCAATGGATACCTCCACCAAGGTCGGCATCAACCTCCGCAAATAACATCGAAAGCCTCGAACGAGCGACAACCATGTGCTCCTTGCACAACCCTGTCTTTTGCAACATTTAGGTCATGCATTTCCAAAGTATGCATTAATATAGGGCCACATTACACGGCCGTGCATAGACACACTTGAGAATCCCAAGCACAAGAGCACAGTGACATATGTCAAATATTTCTATTGCTACTAACTTTTGTGTTCTTGTTTTGTGATATCTTTTTCCTCAAAAAAAAAAAAAAAAAAAAAAAGAGGAAGCACTTGTTCCCAGGTTTGGCTCATGAAACATGAATGAGTCATGCTTGGTTAAAGGTGGAACTGTTGATTACTGGGCATTTATCAGTTTGGATAGAAGTGTGTCTTGGCTAGCAGATGATATAATTGCTGCCTTATCTCATAGATGTCAAGAACTTGGCATGAGCATGGCATCCACAACTATGGTTTCCTCTTACTATGGTAGGAGTGAAGAGCTTGAAGATCTGCAACTTGAATGATGCATAACTATTGCATGTACGAGAGCATCTAGGGAGATATCTGCACGGGGTAGCTCTGGTACCCTGCAAATCTTTGTATGTATACTGGATGAGAAGCCTCCTGCTTATGGTGAGCTAGAGAGAATATGTGAAACTAAGCTTGGTGTAGTTCTCGAATGCTGTTTGTCAAGGAATATAAAGAAATTCAATTCTCTGTATTTGACAAATGATGCTTTGACAAGAGGAGACAGGATCAGCCACTCAAAAGATCTCATAAGTGGACCATCAACATGGACTTTCATCAACAATGTTCCATCCCAAAGGCCGAGTGTACAACACGAAGAGATGAACATCGATCGACCTTCTCCATGGTAAGTATCTTTACCTTCCAAACATCATAACCATGATAGCTTAGGAAACCTCTTCGTCGACATACCCTTGAGCACTTAGCTCAAGACCTCAATTTTCGCACCATACTTCTTCCAATGCATTTTCCAAGTAAGCATTCATAGGGCTACATTACAAGGCCGTGCACAAGGCACATACCCATGCACGAACACACTTACCCATCACTCAATATGGGTTATGAGTACTTGGCATGACTACTATGAACATCAACTGTGGAAGATCTAGAAAACATCAACGGAGACCCACAACGACACAGTCATGCTGGAATCCAAGGAAGAAGCACATACCAATAGACTACAACTTGCAAAAACTCGCAGTGATAGATGCAGAACCAGCCACATCTGGAAGTCAGAAGACTTTTGTTCATACAGAAGGGACACTCCCTCTCAAGGCACTACTTGGAACAACCACTACAACAAAGGTCTGTCAGGGACGACAGACTCGAGAGGGGGGGGAGTGTTGAAGCTCAAAGTCAACGACAAAGCATGGAAGCACATCAAAAGGTGGATACACAAGGAAAGGGAGCAAGTAGGGAGCTCCAAGAAGTGTATGTCAAATTTTCAGAAGAATCCCCTACAAAAATAGTGATTTTCATCACTAAAAACCATTGTAAATACCATTATCTATTTTTATAACTCCATTTTGTTCAAGCCGAGGAGTCCTCGAGCTTGAGGAGTATTAGAAGTACCATCGTACCAATTTTCATAATTTTTTTAGACTTCGTTTGAGCCCTCAAATAAGCCCTGGAACCTAATTTTTAACTAGGCCGGACACTAGGTCTGGACAGGGCCAAAACTAGTCAAAAAACTATAAAAAGAGCTAGAGAGCTCATTTTTGAGGTTAGCTAGTTAGAGAATAGAGCTTTTGTAAGAGAACTCATTTGCAATCGAAGCTTTCCATTGTTCCTCTCTTTGATCTTACTTTGTGCGCGTGTGTGTATGTGTGTGCATGTTTGTGTGCTTCCACTCACGCACTTGTGCCTTCACTAGCTCGTGGTCTTCATACCGGTCCTCACGTCTCCGCGGATTGACAAGTAAAGGAGGTGATGCTTACGCTTAAGCTACACCATCACATTTGTTTTTCAATTTCTACACACATTTAGTGCTAATGGCCTTTTTCCAAGAGGCAAATCGCATAACAATCAAGTACCATTCTTGATAATAGCACCATATTCGTATTGCATATCAACCATCCAATTTCCTAAATTTTCCTTTTCATCAAAAGACATAGACTCATTCTCATCAGAAAGACTAGAAACAACCATTGCAATTTGATGCAAGAGAAGCCATATGAGAGCCTAAACATGTATGATATGGCAAAGGTGCATCTAACTTGTTATCCCTCAAATTCATGCACCAACCATTTAGGCATAGTGTTAGCCTCTTCAATGTTAGCTCTATCATCAACAAGTGCATCATGTGTATCATCATTAGAAATAGAATGGTTTGGCATGAAAGTAGGGGTTGAACTTCATCATCCATAAGTACAACATCTCAACTAGCTAGAATCCTTTTGGTTACAAATGATCACCCTTACTTCCAAAATGGTACCCAACAAAATTCCATTTTCACAACCTTAGCATCCAACTTTTTGCATTGTTGCATAGGCACTAATGCATATGCTAAACAACAAAAAACATGCAGATGAGCAACAAATGGATTATGACCATGCCAAACCTCATAAGGATTGATAGATTGCAATGCTTTAATAGGACAAGATTGCACATATATTAACCTCAAGCCAGAAGTTGTGGTAAAGCCCACACCTCACCATTTCCATGAGAGATCTACTTTTTCTCTTAACAACTCCATTTTATTGAGGTATATATGATAATGTACACTAATTTTTTACCCCACACTCAGCCAAAAATGCATTATGCTTAGAAGACATATACTCCTCTCCTCAATCACATTTGAGGGTGCCTTTTTTAATATATACAAGAGGAATTTTGGTCCAGGCCTAATCTCCTTCGCATGAATTAATCAAAAAGAAATTGTACATTGGATGGGTTTAGTGCACTTGAAATTATCCATATCCCACAAAGCAGGGGCACAATTGCCCAAAGGTGCACCAATGATGATAGCCAAGATTCGGCAATGAATCTAGGTTTTAACGAGAGTTCTAAAGAAGTTTAATGAACTTTTTGTTAACTTTTGATCTTTTTGTTCTCCAAGATGAAAGGTTTCTAAAGGAGAGAAATTTTTATAATTACATAGTCAATCTAATAGAGGAAGGGATTTCTCAATCAACCAATCTTTCGATTGGTCAACTAAGTTGAATACGCATCTTTCTTTCCATATCTTCCAAAGCACTTCCCTTGTAATGGCATTCCACAAGGTAGAAGAGCAGCCAATCGCTTCTCCAAGTAATGCTTGTGCCCAAATGATTTGATTCTATAAACTTAGAATCCTGGCAAGAGTCTTCCAAACTGATAGACCCTTGGGACATGCAAAGACGAGGTGACCGATGTCTTCTCCACCATGAACACATCGCTTGCGCCACTAGGGGGGCTCAAAAATTTCATTAGCTTTGACATTGGTCCAAATTCCCTGGTGGAGAATTTTCCACAATACAATCAAATTTTTTTTCTCAATGAGAGGATGCCAAAGGTCCGCAAACTTAAATGGTCATGTGATACATGGTCAATTCAAGCACCACCTCCTATTAAGGGAGATATGTAGCTCTGAGTGCTTCTAGAAACTTGTCACCTTATCCAATTTGTTGTTGTTGATCCATCTTAGTCCTTCAATCCGGGAGGATCATCCCCTAGAAGGAGGCGATTCTTTGAGTTCTCGCAAAAATTGATCATGTGTCTTAATAGACACAGTCTTCATAGATTACTCTCTTGGTCGACTTCATTTCCTCAAATTTAATCCCATGTCTACTCTCTTGATTCAAAAAAGTTTCCGCATTCGAGCACCAAAGCATTTATTTTCCCTTTGGAGGTTCTCGGAGTTTATTTCTTGAATTCCATTGATAGGAAACCAAATAGAATCATTTTTTCTAATTCTTGTTTCCCACTTTCAATCTTCATTAATGTTGATGTGCAGTTTCATCTTGTTCCAACTCTCAAACAAGGAGCAGAGTAAATCCTAACCTTTGGGAGCCACCAAAATAGAGAAAACAACAAAGTGAGCAGATCAAGTCCCTTCCATCTAGGAAGCCCCACCAATGTAAGAGAAGATTTGCTCTTGAGAATCAATTTTTCCCAAGAAGCCTCGAATTTGCACCATGCTTTAATCATCCACTTGGCAGCCAAATTATCTGTCATTCTCCCAAGGTCCAGCATGCCTAGCCCACGAGAATCTTTTGGGTCAACACAATTGGCCCATTTTATTTTAGGTACACCTCTCCTCTTGGGGTCTCTCATCCAAAGGAAATATCATAGGTTCTTTCTAGCTTTGCTAAATCTTTGTCTTTTAGTCTCCAACATGCCATAAAATAGATTATCAATGAAAGAAGGAAGATCTTGAACACGATGACATGCCTTGCTCGATTAAGTTGCATGCGCCTCCAGCAAGCGAGTTTATTATCAAGATTGGCAAAAACCTAGTTCCACCTCTAACCCATGAAAACGTTGAAACCCATTGGTTCCTAGCAGACAAAATAATTGACCCACTACAGAGCTCTTCAAATCCTTAGTCAACCAAAAATTGCAACAAGGCCCTAAAATAGACTTAAAAGCATTTTTTGAGTGATTTATTCTAAAGCTAGAAGGAGTGCAAAAAATATCCCATCATTGCCAAATGGTGGTGAAACTATCAATATTATTACACACAAAGTCATGTCATGGATGAAGAGTCTCATTATCCTCTTGTTTTGGTAATGGGGAACCAACAAACCTTGGATATGCCCAAGATGGGCTTTGTTAGACGGCCGCCGAACAAAGGACAATTGTACTTAGACAGAGGTTTTTAATGTAGAAAGAACCCTTCTGAAAGTACGCGGTAAAGAAAGATTCGCGTAAAAGCCTTGTAACAAAACTCTATTTAAAGCGATCAGAGAGGGCATCAGAAGGAGCCCAGAGAGCAGAGAGCCCCGCCCCCCGTTTTTTGGAAGTTGCGAATATATTGTGAGAGTTCCCGTTTTTGGGGTTACTTTACTTCTTCTACTGTGTGCAAATGAGTAGAGTGTCTTGGTTCTGTCCTGTCTGTGCACTTTCTCTGTGTAATCATTCGACTGTGTATGTGTGATACACTGTGGTGTTAAGAGTCGGTACTGCGACTGTGAGATTCTGTTCGGTAACGAGTTAAAGAGTCTCCTGTGTTTGGGAATTGCACGTATAAGTGTTGTATGTGTAGAACAAGAGTAACTCTGCTCTGTTTCGTCTGCTCCCTTCCCTCTCCTGTGTATGTGCTTGTGTGCGTATGTGCGTTATACACAGTGTTACGAATTGATACGGTGTTGCAGAGATTTCGCCCGGTAATGATTAAAGTATTTCCTAAGCGTTAGTCGACAGGAATGCGTCTGTCTGATCGTTCTTCTGAGGAGCACGAACGCATAGAAAACTAACATGGTTCGATTGTGAGTTATGAGTCTCTGTAAATGACTGAGCAGGTAGTATATCTATGCTCAAATTAGTACCAGTAGTATTTTGAATGCGAGTAGAATGATGATAAAGTGCGCGACAAGTTATAGTCAGTAGGTCTTGCAATTTGAATGTGGTACTCGGTAAAGTCGTAAATTGTGCAGAAGGAATTCGTGGTGTGGTCGTGTTAAGTTACCAGCAGTGCGCCTTGTGTATTGATTCTCAGTCCGGATTACTGCTCAACTGTTATAGCAGGTAGATCTTGGAGTACGGGATTCTAAGACGTTGATAGCCTTGGTTGATCAGAAACAACTACTGAGCTAAGACGCGCTGACCCAGTAACGAGTGATTGAGAAGTTGGGAAAATAGTATAGGGCCTCTGTCTAACAGACCCCTACCACTCCCAAGGACCCACGTGGCTAGAGTCAGTCTATTTTGAGGTAAGATTGAATACAGAGAAAGGGAGACTCGGAAATATCTGGTACGCAGGTGTGGAACCAGATTCTGGAGTCTCCGAAGGGTTGTTGCGTTGAAGTAGTAATTAACGACCGCGGTAGGCAATTAACAGTTACGATAGTCGTAAAGGACGAAATAACCTTTAACACTTGGCGCCGTCTGTGGGAAAGTGGCATCCGCTTGCCAGCTCTCTGACCCAGGTGCCTGCGAGAAAATGGCAACTGATTACCAGTCTCTACGGTAAAGTAGCATTTAATTACGAGTCACTTGTGAGACAGTGGCACTAGAGAGCTAACGGTTTGTAAGAAGCAAACATCCAGCAACATTTTCTTCACTAACAGTAGCAACAGATCCAGATTGTTGCGAACTGCTCGAATAGTATCACTGGGCAATGATACATGCCGGTCACTCGATCGGGCGAAACATATCCTAAGAATCGTCAGACTGGAGCACAAAAATCCCAAAAGATAGCCTCGGAAGAAGTAGGCATAATTAAATCTGACCAAGTGGTCAAGGAAAGTAGAAACGTTACAAGCAATTCCGGTCATATTCCGGTAGAACGGTCAACGCCTTTGATACATTCTGATGCTACTTCGACCCAGCATATCGAAGATATAGCAAGACCAGACTCTATCAAAACGCCGTTGGAACCTAGTCTAACAATATCAGATAAAGATTTAGAGTTATCCACGGTCAGAAATACGTCAGAAAAGTTCGGTAAAAGTAGTAAAGCAGGGCATTCTGGCCCAATTTCGGTTCATTCCGGTGAGATTCTAGTAATAGAATCACCGATCGCTGGCAAGGGTTTAGCCTTTTTTGCGGAATCATCAACTCAACCTTCGTGTTTGGAAGAAAGATTTCGAATATTAGACATCCAGAAGGAAGGAAAGCTGTTTGAAACAGAGATCCGAAGCATCTTAAGCCGACATAGTACACCGGAAAACGCACCATCCGGCGATACAAGTCCAGATAGTTCACCCGATCAATCCCGAGATATAGAAGGAAACCCTGAACCCTTCACAATGAGCGGGCAACACCAACAACAACACCATCAACAACAACAACTAGGACCGCCAAGGCCACCTCCAACAGGAGTAACCTACGCAAAATTCGGTGGATTCCCAGGAGACGACCCAGACGCCCACGTACGGACGTTCGAGATAAGTTATGCAGTTCTTAACCACCCACCAGATCAGGCGTATAAGGCCATTGTTTTTCAATCGACACTGATCAATGAAGCGGCGAGATGGCTCACGGAATATGATATCAATCATTTCGGTACTTACGATGCAGTACGAGACGCCTTTTTACAGCGATTCAGACTGAAGAAGAATCCCGCTGAAATCTTTGAGTATCTACAGAACAACAGACAGAAGGTAAATCAGACCGTCCAGGAGTACGCTACCCTCTTTAGAACACATTTACGGCAGATACCACAGGCTCACGCTAATCTACCTGATGATGTCATCTCTCAATGGTTTATCAATGGATTAACCCCACAACTGAAGCAGATCATGATCATAAGATGTGTCGGAGCTATGACCTTGGATGCCGTTATTGCAATGGCTCTACAGCTAGAATCCAAGGTTGGTGGATTTTCGGAAGACTTGGAATGGCTAAAAACAAACAAAAGTACGGCTGAAGATATCACCAGGCAAGTATATTGCACCACATGCAAAAATTCGGGGCATACAAGTACCCACTGTGCACTGAACCAAGTGTTTTGCGCTATCTGCAACACTACCGGACACACCACCGGAAACTGTATCTACAACGCTAGGATACAAGGGACAGCAACCGTCAATGCAGTCATCCAAGAACATGGCCAACCAGCAAATCGCTATGTGCCTCTGCAACAGAGAAACAATCAACAACAAGGATATCGGAACTATCGAGGACAGAGAAACAACACTTATAATGCCAACCGATGGCAGAATGGACCACCACCGGAAAAACCTGAGTTACCACCTCCACGATGCCATTTTTGTGGCGAATTCGGCCACATTAGAAGGTTTTGTAAGGACGCAATAGAGTATGATCAAAGAAGGAAGGAACGCCAGAATCCAATGGCCAACATGGTGACAATTACACCGCTTGAGACACAGACTGCTACAATCCAGACCCGTTCTGGTAAACAACTTCAGTCGGCAGCAGAAATCTTTGAACCAGGGATACAAGAACAACGAAGGATGTATAACAAAGCCAGTCACTGGACCACAACAGAACCACCAGTGTTCCCCGAACCTATTCCGGTGACTCAGGCTTCTTCATCAAAGGACGACACAACACAAAAGGATGCATCAGTAGGGCCATCATCATCAGCAGGAACAACAGCAGACATTTCCGCGTCAGTAGAGACTGCAAGTCCAAAAGAACAAGACAATCAAGCTCAACAGGCCTGGGAAATTTTGTCCAAAGCATCCATCACGCTACCTCTAGGCCAACTTCTGACCTTAGTGCCTGGGATCCGAAAACAGTTTCAGCAACAATTCAGTCCAGTACCTTCTTGCATTCCTACGACAGCCGCCGTTCAACCGGAACCTGATGCTGCGATTGACCACACAGTACCCTTGATCACAGTATGGTATAAGAACCAAAAGATCACGCAAGTATTGATTGATGGAGGCTCAGGCGTAAACATTGCAACCGCAGCATTATGCAAAAAGCTAGGCTGGACCGAAATTGAACCAGTGCAATTCTTTGTTCGAATGGCGGATCAATCGAGAGTCCATCCTGTAGGACTTGTGTGGAATGTACCAATCACTCTACAAGGTACAACCTTCAAGATGACTTTTGTCATACTAGATCTACCCGAATCCACTTTGGATTACAATCTTCTTTTCGGCCGACCTTGGCTGAAGCATGCGAAGGTAATACAGGACTGGTCTGCACAAGAGCTTACGTTCAAGGATGCCCATCGT
This sequence comes from Ceratopteris richardii, assembly GCA_020310875.1. NCBI lineage: Eukaryota > Viridiplantae > Streptophyta > Polypodiopsida > Polypodiales > Pteridaceae > Ceratopteris > Ceratopteris richardii. Next base: position 84,470,769 of record CM035443.1, read on the forward strand.
AAATATGTGGTGAAACTAGATGCTATGCAATCTTGCGAACCTCACGCTCGACCGTACTTTGCTGAACCAGTTCACATGTTAGATGGACTGTCAGATGATGAAGAAGAGCAATTTCTGAAGAGTAACGCCGATTTAATGACTCTAGGGACTGTTGACCTACAATCCGTCATAGATAACTGGAACACGTCAATATGTACAGTAGTAGCTATCACCGGAAATTCGGTCCAGGAAAATACTTCCTCAACCCATGACGACGAATTACAACCACTGTTCAAGCCAACAGATGATACAGAGAAACCTCAACAATTTTATATTCCAGAAGACCAGCTGATCACGTACAATCTAGGAGATAGAGACCACCCACGACCTGTGAAGATAAGGCAGAACCTACCGGAAACATTTAAGGCGGATTTGATTAAACTTCTTCAAGAATTTGCAGACGTCTTTGCATGGGATTACAAAGACATGAAAGGATTAGATCCGCGCATCTATCAACACAGGGTCATGTTGAAACCAGAAGTGAAACCGCAAAGACAACCCAGCTATAGAATGAACCCTCATTATGCATCACAAGTAAAAGCTGAACTTGATAGACTATTAAAAGTCGGATTCATTGTACCAGTAGAACACGCTGAATGGATCTCACCCATCGTGATCGTGCCAAAGAAAAACAAACAGTTACGAATCTGTGTGGATTACCGGAAACTAAATGCAGCAACAGTACCAGATCCTTTCCCGATCCCCTTTTTGGATACCATGCTCGACAGAGTCGCAGGTCATGAAATGTATTCATTTTTAGATGGATACAGCGGGTACAACCAGGTTAGAATGGCTGAAGAAGATATACCAAAAACTGCCTTCATTACCAATTGGGGTGTTTTTGCCTGTACAGTAATGTGGTTCGGACTAAGAAATGCACCAAGCACATTTCAAAGATGTATGCAGGAGATATTTTCTCCTTATCTCACTTCATTCATGCAAGTCTACCTCGACGACTTCTCAATCTTTGGGAAGATGATAGCCCATTTGTTTCACTTACGATGCTGCTTTCAGAAGTGCAGAGAATATAGACTCTGCCTTAATCCTAGCAAATCCGTGTTTGCCGTTTCGTGTGGAAAACTACTTGGGCACATCGTATCTGCTCAAGGTATTCAAGTGGACCCCGATAAGATTTCAGCGATTTTAAAAGCCCCGATACCCACAACTCCGAAGGAAGTAATGCGTTTTATGGGTCAAATACGATGGCATGGCAGACACTTACGGTGGATTGCTCACCTAGCAGTACCTCTGAACAAGCTAATCACAAAAACTCCCCGACAGTTTGAATGGACTGAAGAATGTCAAACTACATTTGATCGACTCAAGTATCTCCTAACGCACGCTCCAATTTTACAACCACCGGACTGGGACAATCCGTTCCATGTTTTTGTTGACGCTTCAGATATTGCAATAGGCAGTATTCTGATGCAGCAAACAGACAAGTGGTTTCGCCCTGTTTATTACGCCAGTAGAAGACTTGCGCCTGCAGAAAAGAACTACTCCACCACGGAAAGAGAATGTCTAGGACTAATCTACTCAATCAAAAAGTTCAGACATTATCTACTAGGTCGTAAATTTACCTTCCATGTGGATCATGCTGCCCTTGTTTATCTAGTAAGACAGCAGCACTTAGGAGGACGATTGGCACGATGGGTGCTACTTTTACAAGAATTCGATTATGATGTCATTCACCGACCCGGAAATGCACACGCCTTAGCAGATTTCTTATCACGCCTAGATTCCGGTGAAGCTCCGATAGGAATAGATGACACGACTCCTGCGATTTATAATGCTGAACCACTACCGGATGAGTCACCCAACTTAGAAACACCACCTACATACTATGATCAGATTCTAACTTTCCTCACCGAAGGACGCCTTCCAGCCGAGACTGCCAAGGCAGTTCGAAGAAAAATCGCAGTTGTTAGCCGCCGATTTCGGTTAGTTGCTGGAGAACTGTATTATACAGATCATACCGGAATCCTACTTCGCTGTATTCCACCACATGAAGTTAACTCAGTTATCACTCTGGCTCACTCAATTCCTTCCGGTGGCCATTTTGCAGCAGACTTAACTCACCGGAAAATTCTACAAGGAGGACTCTGGTGGCCAACTATGTACAGAGATATCTCACAGTTTGTTAGACAATGCGATGTTTGCCAAAGAACTGGTCAGCCCTTACAACGGCATCTTTTTCCCCTGCAACCCATCTTACCATTAGAACCTTTTCAGAAATGGGGTTTAGATTTTATCGGGCCAATTACACCTCCAGCAGTATCCAGTAACAATCGGTACATACTGACTTGCACAGATTACGCAACTCGATGGGCAGAAGCTTGGGCTTTGCGATCTGCTACAGCAGTTACGGTAGCAAAATGCCTGCTCACGGATGTCTTTCCACGATTTGGATTACCACTGGAAATTGTCTCAGATCAAGGTACTCATTTTGTAAACAATTTAATGAAGGCTCTCACACAGTCCTTCCAAGTCACACATAAATTTAGCTCTCCTTATTATCCACGTGCCAATGGATTGGCCGAAAGTACAAACAAAGCACTGTTAAATATCCTCCGGAAATTGATCATGGAAACACCGGAAAGATGGGATCAACTACTACCTGCAGTATTATGGGCATACCGAACTACATATAAAGTAACCACAGGCCTGACACCTTTCAAGTTAGCTTATGGCTTAGAAGCTATCGCTCCCATGGAAATAGTCATCCCAAGTTTGCGGGTAGCAATCACTCAGAAGATGCTTCCAGAATCTTCACTGACAGAACGAATGGACGCACTCAGAGCACTCGATGAGCACCGATGGCTCAGTTTTTTAATTATGCGTGAAGTTCAACTAAGACAGGCTAAGACGCACGATCGATATTTGAAGACGCCAATCTTTTCGGTAGGACAGCTTGTACTCTTCTATAATGCAAAATCGGACAGAGCAGCAGGAAAATTCAAACTACGATGGTTCGGCCCTTTCAAGATTTCAGCACAAGTAGGTCCGGCAACTTTTCGGTTGACTACGTTGACCGGAATTCCACTTCCAAAAGTAATTAATGGATCGAAGTTGCGACCGTATTATCCCACTACCAGTACGCCTTAATTATTCGGCGACGAGCCACGTTTCTGTACAAATTTATACGTTTTGCTTTTAGCCGTCTTTTGTACAGATCTTTATGATACCAGCCGCCTCTCCCTACCGATCACTCAGTACGCAAGCCAGCATGCAAACCATATCATTCCCGCACCACACAATGATCCTTACCTCCACACCGTGTTCTACATATTTAAACCCCTCAGTTGCGCCAGAACCGCTATTGTGTTTTTGTGATTGTATGTGTTATCCGAGTACTCTGTGTTTTCTGTATATGTGCCTGTAACCACCATGGAGGCGCTAGCTAACTACACCGCTTTCAGTGAAGGTATCCCTGCCGACGTAGGCGAATACCTGCGATGCAGAGGGTTGGCCAACTTCGCTGAGTTGCCTTGGCACTCAGTGGAAGCCCATCCCTTCGCTGCACAGATCATCCAAGCCATTGCCCAAAGCCCCCTCGCAGACCGACAATGGGTCTTCCTTTCCCTCCCACATCGATCCGTCATCACCCTCCAAGCTTTCGCTGACGCCTACCGCCTCACCCTGCAAGGCCGCGAAAATGGCCCGAGCATCCCTGTTGCTCGTATGACCGAACTTTTTCCTCGCTCCTCATCCAACGAATACGCCATCCTATGCCGCCCAAACCCCGAGCGATCCGCCCTCCAATTCCTTGTAGCAATTCTCAACCTGCAGAAGAGAACATATGGTATCTCTCGCCCTTTCTACTCCGCCTTAGAGTTAGCAGCCCGCGAACCTGTAAACTTTGCCTCCTACTTCTTCCTGAGAATCCATAGAGAGTGCGTAGCTATCGTTAAACAGCTTCAAAAGGGATCCACCCCACGCTCTCGCCTTCCCCACATCATCTCCTTCCTCTTTCCCACCATTCTCGCCGCACAACCCCCACCCACAGGCCCCGCAATTAGGCACGAGGAATCAGCACAGCCGATCGAAGACACCGAAGACGAAGACGAAGAAATTAATCAACTCTTCCGCACCAAGCGCATTCGAATCAGCTCCTCGGAGAGTGAAGTCCAAGGATCCGCCGGAAAGGATCAGGAGACCAAGACAGACGACCAAGAAGAAACGTACCACGACACCACCACACACATCGAAACATCGACGGAGCAACCAGACCAGCAGGAGCAAGCCGAAACAGAAATACTATCCACCGAAAAAGAATCTGAGCACCACCAAGATGAACAGGAGTCCGCCACCAAAGCATTAGATCAACTGATCGACGCCATCCATCATACTGAAACCGTACAACAAACAATCGCCAAGGTAAACCCCTCCGACACCACACCACCTCCTGACAAGCCATTCCCCCCACCGGAACCACCCCTTCCACCCTTCACCGAACCAGCACCATCCTCTTCTTCCTCACCTAACTACTCTCCACCCAACTCCCAGCAACTACGCTCCGATACATCCTCTCAACTACCACCGCCACCCAACGCATTCTCGGAACTTGCCGCCATGGGACAGTTCCTCATTCAGCTATCACACCAGCTGCCCGCACAATTTACAGCCGCTACAAACAGCCTGAAGGCTGAATACCAGCACAAAGTAGACACCATAGAAGCCGACATCACCCCCCTCCAGGAAGAGATCGTCGCCGTAAAGGCAGAGAATCATCACCTGCAGACACTGCTAGCCGAACTCCAAGCACGGTTTTCAACAGAGCAGACCTTACTACAACAACGAGATGCAGCCCTGGAACAGCTCGCTGCCAAAGACCTGATCATCCAAGATGCCAATGAAGAAATTCAAAACCTGAAGACCGCCCTTCAGGAACAAGAAGACATCAACGCCTCTCTCGAAGATTTGGTCGCAGACTCGAAGACCCAATTACAAGAAGCCACCCAGAAGCTGCAGGACCAACAAAAAGAAGCCGACCAAGTCCAAGAGCAGCTACGGCGAGCCGAAGAATGCGCCGAAGCGGTCAATCGTATCCTTAAACGGCAGTTATTACGGGAGGGCCAATACCAGAAAGACATCGCCAATACCCGCAGAGAACGAGACGCATTAAAGAAAACGCTGGATTTCCAAACCCAACAATTCGAACGTCAAGACAACCAAATACGCAACCAGAAGGAGTGTATCCACGAGCTGCAGAACAAATTAACCGAAATTACGACCGCCCGAGATGCAGCGCTCGCCAACGACTTCTATCTACAGGAGGCTTTCCTTCAAACCCAAGCCGACATTTTGTTAAATCAAGCCATAGCCCTCAGTGCAGTTAGAACCGACGCACAATTATTAGAACCCACCACCTTAGTCCAGATGTTAGAAACCCTTAAAAAGAAAATTACCCGAACATTTAGACTTGCCAGAAGTATGTATTTAGAAGGTATAGTATCCGAACCGTAGGAACTTGCGGGTACGAGTCCCGAGGACCCGATAATACTAAGTCCGAAAGTTAGTATTAGAAGTCACGATTTTTTGTGCATAATACTTTCACACATGTAAAAGACGTTCCAAGTCCAGCACCAGTCTCCAGAATGATGATTCTTGATTCGAGAATCGCGGTAAGCAGCCTAAAATGTCATATCAGAATGGAATACCATCATTCTAGCGACTGGCAGCTTAAGGTCTCGCACTTATAAATACGAATACCCGGGAACGCACACTTACACCAAACGGTGTTGACGACTACAACCGATACTACATCACAGTGGCTTCGATCGAGCTGGCAAGACACTAGGCGCACGCTGTGTGACTTAGTGTGGAACAAGACTGAAAGACAACGCTCTTCATGGTGGCCGAAAAGGGTGACGAAGCAAGGTAGCGTCAAGGATGGTGCCGATGCAGACGAAAGCAAGACGGGGCGTGATGAAGTGCGCATACAACTGCGGGGAAGAATTGATCATTTCCAGCGACTCGGGAGAAGTGAGCATGGCTAGCGATTCGGAAGACGACAGGCGAAACGAACAGGATAATGACGAGGATTTGATGGAGAATATCAAAGAACTTCGACAACATCACCAGAGGATAGGACTCCTACAGTTTGCTAAGTCACCCTGGGGACAGTGGACCTGTTCCGCCACTAGAACAAGTGCGATCAGAAAGGATTGGGGAATTAATTCCTGGCATGGACCGACAGACAATATAAATGGATATCTCAGCCAGGTGGTGATAGGATACTGTATGGTTACATGACTTTTGCAGAAGACATGGATTCAACAGCACAGAGGGTACTTTGATTCCATACACGAAGCGCTTAAAGCACAAGATCAAGAAAGAGGGCCCAGGTAACAACGAAATCAAGAGTAGATTCTTATTATATGTATAAATCGACATGTTTTCAGAAGGGCTTAGATGTTCAGAAAACTATTTAAAGGAAGAGCTGCGAGTATCTAAGTTTTGAGTCCTTGAGGCAACTAGACCAGCTATACGAGTTTGAAGAAATTATGAAGCAAGAGACGACCTACCACGTACAGCGACATATTCGGGATTGGAAGATAGTTGCAGAATCACCCACAGGATATGGACATTATGAACGATTAACCAGAGTCTTTCTGGTGGATAGCCCAGGCAGACATGCCCTTGGACGAGCCGCGGGCGCAAGTTGCGTTCAAAAACTCGATGATTCGCGGAATTCTGCAATTCACACTACGTATCGCATTTCGCTGCGTTCTTCATCGTTGCAAGAGCCAAGATATCCGTTGCAACGATGAAGAATTGCACTTGCGGGTTCGAGTCCACCGTGCGTGCCAGTGTTAGACGGCCGCCGAACAAAGGACAATTGTACTTAGACAGAGGTTTTTAATGTAGAAAGAACCCTTCTGAAAGTACGCGGTAAAGAAAGATTCGCGTAAAAGCCTTGTAACAAAACTCTATTTAAAGCGATCAGAGAGGGCATCAGAAGGAGCCCAGAGAGCAGAGAGCCCCGCCCCCCGTTTTTTGGAAGTTGCGAATATATTGTGAGAGTTCCCGTTTTTGGGGTTACTTTACTTCTTCTACTGTGTGCAAATGAGTAGAGTGTCTTGGTTCTGTCCTGTCTGTGCACTTTCTCTGTGTAATCATTCGACTGTGTATGTGTGATACACTGTGGTGTTAAGAGTCGGTACTGCAACTGTGAGATTCTGTTCGGTAACGAGTTAAAGAGTCTCCTGTGTTTGGGAATTGCACGTATAAGTGTTGTATGTGTAGAACAAGAGTAACTCTGCTCTGTTTCGTCTGCTCCCTTCCCTCTCCTGTGTATGTGCTTGTGTGCGTATGTGCGTTATACGCAGTGTTACGAATTGATACGGTGTTGCAGAGATTTCGCCCGGTAATGATTAAAGTATTTCCTAAGCGTTAGTCGACAGGAATGCGTCTGTCTGATCGTTCTTCTGAGGAGCACGAACGCATAGAAAACTAACATGGTTCGATTGTGAGTTATGAGTCTCTGTAAATGACTGAGCAGGTAGTATATCTATGCTCAAATTAGTACCAGTAGTATTTTGAATGCGAGTAGAATGATGATAAAGTGCGCGACAAGTTATAGTCAGTAGGTCTTGCAATTTGAATGTGGTACTCGGTAAAGTCGTAAATTGTGCAGAAGGAATTCGTGGTGTGGTCGTGTTAAGTTACCAGCAGTGCGCCTTGTGTATTGATTCTCAGTCCGGATTACTGCTCAACTGTTATAGCAGGTAGATCTTGGAGTACGGGATTCTAAGACGTTGATAGCCTTGGTTGATCAGAAACAACTACTGAGCTAAGACGCGCTGACCCAGTAACGAGTGATTGAGAAGTTGGGAAAATAGTATAGGGCCTCTGTCTAACAGACCCCTACCACTCCCAAGGACCCACGTGGCTAGAGTCAGTCTATTTTGAGGTAAGATTGAATACAGAGAAAGGGAGACTCGGAAATATCTGGTACGCAGGTGTGGAACCAGATTCTGGAGTCTCCGAAGGGTTGTTGCGTTGAAGTAGTAATTAACGACCGCGGTAGGCAATTAACAGTTACGATAGTCGTAAAGGACGAAATAACCTTTAACAGCTTGATGATTGACTAAGAAGCTTAATCCATATGTGACAATAGCAAAGAGAAAGGGAATCAAGGGGCAGCCTTATCTAATGGAGCACTTTAATCTAATAGCCTACGATAGGTAACCGTTAATATTAATCTGAGCCAAGGTGTTCCCCATAAGCATATTGAAGATCTTATTTAATTTAGAGCCACAACGGATATCTCTCAGGGATGGAGAATGAGGTCCCACTCAAAGTGATCGTAAGCTTTGTCAAAATCGATTTTGATAAAGAAGACATTTTGAGACGACTCCTTAGCAAAATCCAAGCCTTCCCACACATCCATAATGGCATCTAGGATGGATCTTCCCTTAATGAAACTTTTTTTGTCCTCATTGATCCATAAGCAAAGATGGATGATAATACGATTAGCCCAAGGACCTTCGTCAAAATTTTAAAGCTAGTTTGCAGCATAATGATAGGCCACCATATTTCAATTTTTTTTTTCTTTTTTGTGAATCAACTTAATCATTGAGGAAGTTCGGCAAAGCACCAAAGTGAAGTGCTTCAAGTTAGACAAGATGTAGCGGGTTCAGCAAGAAACTCTTGAGAACTCATTGGTGAGACCATCCAGACCCCAGATTTTATACATTGTGCAGAGAATCTATAGCATCAACAATCTTTGCATCAAGGGGCACCATATTTTGCAAAAAAAATTTGGCTCTAATTCTAGAGATATTGTCCATGCAATCACATCTTGAGAAGAGAGTGGAGTGGATACCCCCATGAGCTGAGTAAAATGGTTAGCAATTAGTTCTATATTCTCTTCCTTGATAGTGCATTCCACCTCTTTATAGGATCTCTTCCTGGTACTACTTCTTCAAGATTTTACACATTTCTTTAGTTGATTTATCTGCTTTCCCAACCCACCACTCTTTAAATTAATCTACAGATTCCTTCTTTGAATTTCCTCCTCGTATCTAAGCTTACTTCTAATTTTCTAGAGTTTGATCTGGAGATGGGAATTTCCATTGTTGACTTTTGCTTCGAGACACTGGAGCCTACGATAAAGATATTCCCTTCTCACATGTTGAATACATTGAATCTCCTTTTGTGCCTTGATAAGGAGATATCGAGTCTGCTTAATAGCCAACTCAACACTTGGCCGATGAGGCACGGAAGTTAAAAGCCTCAATCCAACTCGAGGAGATCATCTATTGGACCGAAGGGAGGGAGATTGTTGACATATTAGCATGAAACCATGGAGCTTTTTATGTCTCACTTGTGGCTTGAAGGTGAGAACCAATAGGTAGTGATCCGATAAAACTTAGTCCGCGCATTGAGAGAAGGATGGAGGACCCAATTTATCTATGATATTCTCTGTAATATAGCTTCTATCAAGTCTCGCTTTTTACAACTCAATCCCAAACTTGAGGTTTGACCAAGAGAAGTCACACACATATTTGACTTCCACCAAATCATGGTGGAGATTTAATTTGCCCCAGATTTCCTTCTCCATTTCTTCAATAATTCCCCCCCTTTGGTCCCATCTATCAAACTCAACTTCCACCATATTGAAGTCCCCACATACGATGATCTCCAAGGGCAAGGAGTCCAAACAATATCTAGTAGACAGTCTCTCTGAGTGTTTGATTAGGCACATATACCGATGCAATGGTGCACTAGAGAGGGCCCTTAAAAGAGGTTGTAATCCACCTATGATTTTGATCCACCAAGTTCTCCACCAAGAAAGCGTGCCAAATTTGGCTTGAAGCCTATAGTGCATCACCACTCGCCCTTAGGTGTTGAGTGGTGAACCACAAGTGAGGCACCGAGTTTTGATTCTTTTTTGAAGTTCAACACCATCCACTTTGATCTCTTGGAGACAAGTGAAGCCTAGCTTTACACATTTAACTCGAAGCCATGGTCCTAACACTATCGTTCTTGAGGAGTCCAACAACCCTCAAACATTGAATGACACAACAATCATTTACCAATGTTGAGGTCTTTGTTGGTCAGAGACTTATCCCTCTTTTTTTGTTTTTACTTACATCTCTTCTTTTTGAAGTTGATGGGCATGCAAATTAGCCATCCTTTTGAGGGGCCTCTTCTAGTGGAACCCTATTGGATGTTTCCCTTTCAAAGAAGCCACCATCCCAGAAGAATCTGAAGTCTAATCAGGGATCTTTGATCCAACAATCAAAATTTCACTACCAAGGTTATCTTCTTTGTTGAGATCTTCTTGATGGTCTTGTTCACTTGTGGAATGATTCACTAGGGTTTCCTCTCAATCACGTGTTGATTCTCTTCACATGGGTAGTCTAGAAGATTGACCTCCTTTCTCGAGCAAAGGAAGATATTTGTATCAGGGATTGAGCGAGATAGGCTCATTTCCATTCAACCTTTAAGGCTTCTTCTCCTCCTACATCCAAGTTCTATGAAGGCTCCTTCGTTGTGTCCCTCGAGTTGTAGTTATTTAAGTTTCTCTGATTCCAATGAATGTTCTTCATAATCACTAACCTCAATTCTTTGGGTTGTAGTGACATTATTAACCTTAACTTGCAGATTTTCTAGGTCTTGTTTGTCCTCCATGTTTTTTGCCTTAGTGGGCAATCTTTAATTATGTGTCCTTGTGTCCCACAATGAAAGCGTGCATTAGGTAGGTTTTTATAGAATATTTCTTGTCGAGAGGCTTTTCTTCACCAATATCTATGTTGATTTTGGAGGGAAGATCTTGTTTTGGATCCGCTTCAACTCATATCTGAAGGTGCCATCTTGCATTGAAAGAGTACGACACACCTTCATAAATGAACCCACCAATGTATTCCCTAGAGGATAGCAAACAACCAATGGGCATAATGATCTCCCTTGGAACGAACTCTAGGAACCCCTTGAAGAGACACAATGTTGTGCACCACACCTGCTAGGCTTCAATCTGCGAGGCTTGGAAGGCCATTTCCTCGTGTTCAAATATCAAAAGTACATGATTTTCCAACACAATCTAACACTTGCTAAGAACCAATCCTCGCAAAAACCATTCCTTATGAAACCATTATTGGAGAGAATCATGCGACGACTTAGGACCAAACATCATTCAAATGAGGCAGATCATGTCATGGGAGCACTAGATTGTGCTCTCTGACTATAATAGACAAGATTTCGGAAATACACTTATGATTACAAGAACACCCACGAAGGGAAAACGATACAAGAATACGTGATTGATACAAGACGTCCCACAACCCGGGATTGATAGGTATGAATACCTCGACTAGAGATGATACAGGAGATCCCACAACCCGGGATCGTAAGTATAAAACAAGATGTATGGATTACAAGAACTCCCTTCTAGGAGATGAACAAGATACAAGAAAGAAGTCGACAGGATCTCGTACTACGAGATTACAAGAGGACAAGACAGGATGTCCAAGAACTAGACTAGACAAGACTGGAACAAGGAACAAGACAAGAACTAGAACTGGAACTTGGAGAGTACTTACTTGGCAGTCACGACTCCTTGAGATCCCAAGACTAGTATTGGCAAGACTGATTATGAATGTGTCCAACCCCTCCTTCTATAGGTTTTCCAAGGGCGGTCTAAGCATCAATTCTAAGCATGGTCTCTAGATGTCCAAATCAAGCAAGAAGACAGTAGATCTTAGGGTTTTAGCGTATTCGGAATGCAATGGAAGCATTAGTTTCCCCAAATTCTAAACCAATCATGAGATATAGGATTCACATGGAATCTGAGATTCAAGATGATTTCCTTTGTCCATGACATTACCTCCCCCTCAAGCGACGAGTTCCACGAGGAGCAGTCACGTTCTCTGGTTTCAGCTTCATTGGATTTTTCTTATGGAATTCTTGAACCTTGATTGGTGCTCTTTGAAGGTTTTCTACAGGTTCCCAAGTACGATCACTGATGTCATAGCCTTTCCAATGAAGAAGGTACTCTAATCTTCCTCGGGATATTCTCGAATCTAGGACATGCTCAACTTCAAATTCTTCATGATCATCAATCTCGATAGGTGGTGAAGGACTAGGTCTCTCCCCCCTCAATGGTGAAATCTGATATGGTTCCAATATGGATACATGGAAAACTGGATGTATTCTCATGGTAGTTGATAGCTAGAGCTTGAAGGTGACTGGATTAATCTTGGCCAAGATGGTAAATGGACCGAATCTTTGATGATCTAACTTTGCACAAGGCCTTGAAGTTTGCAAATTGTTTCTGAGTAACCATACTTTATCCCCTATTTGATACGATGGATTCTGGACAGGATGTTGATCTGCATAGTACTTATATTGTTGTTGAGCTTTATGGATCTCTTCCTTGAGTTCTTTGTGAATGTCCATCAGGTATTGGGCCTTGACTCTGGCAGCTGGGTTCTTGATATGATTTGAGAGTTGTATATCCATCCTTGGATATTGTCCATAGTTTGCAAAGAAGGGAGTTTGCTTAGTAGATGCATGAACACTATTGTTATAGGCAAACTCTGCAAAGGGTAACAACTCATACCAATCATTTTGGTGATAGTTGCTAGTGCAATGGAGATATTGCTCTAGGACTTGATTCACCCGTTCTGTTTGTCCATCAGTCTGTGGATGATTTGTTGTAGATAGTTTAACTTGAACACCAAGGAGCTTGCAAAGACTGTTCCAAAAGCTGGATATGAACTGTGGACCTCGATCACTGACAATATCATGAGGCAATCCATGAAGCCTAAAGATGTATCTGAGAAAGAGTCTAGCAGTGGTTGCACCTGTGATTGCCTTTGTAGTTGGAATGAAGTGTGACATCTTTATGAATCTATCCACAATAACAAGAATGGCATCATACTTATCTGACTTTGGTAGATATGTGATGAAATCCATAAATAATGAAGCAGATGGACTTTCTGGAATAGGTAAAGGTTGCAAGAGGCATGAGGCTTATGTCGTGGTACCTTAGATCTATTGCAAGTGTCACAGGTTCGGATATATTCTTTGACTTCCTTCCACATTTGAGGCCACCAAAAATCCTTGGACATGAGTTCTATTGTTTTATTTACTCCAAAATGTCCTGCTGCAAGGTTGTCATGATGTTGTTGAAGTACTTGGATCCTGGGTTTTCTTGGAGGGACATACAATAGGTTCTTATAGAATAGTAACCCGTCCTTTTCCTAGAATTCATTTACTTCTTGGATTTTTCCTTCTTGAGTTTTTTGCTTAGCATTACAAAATAATTCATCTTGTGGTAGATTCTCACGAATCAAATGATTCAAGGCTGAATCTTCAGGATGGGTTGAAGAGATAGTTGCTAACTGGAGATGCTCAGGCTTGAGTAATACACTCTCTTGTTGATCGAAGGCCTCTTCACCCTTCTTTGGTGCAAGGTAAGATCTTCTTGACAAGGCATCTGACTGACATTGTTGCCGTCTTGGACGATATGTGATGACAAAGTCGAACGTGGATAAAAATTTACTCCATCGAGATTGCCTTCTGTTGAGGATGCGGGTGGTCATAAAGTACTCTAGGTTCTTGTGATCTGTATACACGATAACTTTATGAGCTACTCCTTCTAGATGGTGACGCCAAGTATCAAACGCGTCCACTAAGGCAAGAAGTTCTTTATCATGAATTTCATAATTAATTTATAGAGGAGAAAATTTTCTTGAGTTATATGCAACTGGATGTAGGTGTCCATCATCTCCATATTGTGAGAGAATGGCCCCTAGGGCAAAGTCTGATGCATTTGTCTCTAGGAAGAAGGGCTTAGTAGAATCAAGATGAACTAGAATTGGAGCAGTAGTGAATGCTGATTTCAAGGTCTCAAATGTTTTTTCTTCTTCTTCGGTCCATGAGAATTTGGAGTTCTCTGTAAGCTTGGTAAGAGGTGTCACTATCTTGGAGTAATATTTGATGAATATCCTATAGAAGTTGGCAAACCCTAGAAAACATTGTACATCTCGAACACATGAAGGTGGCTGTCAATCAAGGATTGTCTGAATCTTCTTAAGGTCCATAAAAATTCCTTTATCTGATACAATGTACCCTAAAAATTCCACTTCTGTCTTATGGAAAGAGCACTTCTCCAATTTCGCATATAATCCTTTTTCTCTTAGTTTCTCTAGGACTATCATTACATGACATTCATGATCCTCTAGATTTTTGGAGAATATCAAGATATCATCAAGGTATATTACAACAAAATCATCTAAATATTCTCGAAAGATATAATTCATCATATGTTGGAAGACAGTTGGGGCATTTGTAAGATCGAATGGCATAACTACATATTCAAAATGGACATACCTTGTTTGAAATGCTTTCTTCCATTCGTCTCCTTCTCTGATCCTAACAAGGTTGTAAGCTCCTCGAAGATCAATCTTCGTGAAGAATTTTGCTTTTCCAAGGCGTTCCAAGAGCTCTTATATAAGTGGTAGCGGGTATCTGTTCTTTATAGTGACTTTATTCAATCCACGATAGTCTACACACATCCGGAGAGTCCCATCCTTCTTCTTTACAAATAAAATAGGAGCTCCTGCTTGAGACTTTGAGTGTTTGATAAACCCCTTTGCTAGATTTTCGTCAATGTTCTTGCGTAGTTCTGTAAGTTCCTCTGGGGATAGTCTATAGATTGGTCCAAAGGGTGGTTGTGCTCCCTCTTGAAGATCTATGGGGCAATCGTAAGGTCTATGTTCTGGGAGGATATCTGCATTCTTCTTTTCAAAGACATCTTCAAAGCCTTTGTACTGATTGGGTAGTTGTACTGGATCATCTTTCTTGGATTCTTGAGTTGGTATGGCATAGATCATATATGTAGGTTCCTTCCTTATTGCATGTATGAAGGCTTTGGCTCCGACATATGTTGGATTCTTGTGGATATCTCGATGGGTGATTTTATTCTTTTCCCAATTAATGTCTGGATTATGCTTCTTTAAATAGGGCATTCCAATGATAACTAGATGTACTGGGCTCGATATTACATTGAAACATATGTGGGATTCATGGTCACCAAGGTGTACTCTTAATGGTGTGGTTTCCATGGTTATATTCCCAGATGCTAGAGGTCGTCCATCTACTACTTCAGCTATTACTGGTTTGTTCTTTCGAAGTACAGGAATTCCATGTTTCTTAACCAATCCTTCATCGATGAAACACGAGGATGCCCCTGAAGCTACTAGGGTTGTAAGGGAATGGGTCTTCTTGGGAATGATTAACTTGACAGGTGCAAGACATGTTTCTATGGGTACGAGATTACAAGAGGACAAGACAGGATGTCCAAGAACTAGACTAGACAAGACTGGAACAAGGAACAAGACAAGAACTAGAATTAGAACTTGGAGAGTACTTACTTGGCGATCACGACTCCTTGAGCTCCCAAGACTGGTATTGGCAAGACTGATTATGAAAGTGGTCAACCCCTCCTTATATAGGTTTTCCAAGGGCGGTTCTAGGGCAGTTACAAATTGATGATGTCATCGATGATATCATCAATTCGAAGCATGATCTCTGGATGTCCGAATCAAGCAAGAAGACAGTCGATCTTAGGGTTTTGGCACATTCCGGACCAATGGAAGCATTAGTTTCCTCAAATTATGAACCAATCGTGAGATATAGGTTCACATGGAATCTGAGATTCAAGATGGTTTCCTTTGTCCATGACAGATCATCTTTGATTCCTCTTGTTTGGCCAAAATGTTCTCCCTAGGAAGGGTGACAACTGGTGGCTTAATTCCAAAGAGTCCCAACAAAGCACTCGAGGCTTTGTCCTCTGATGATAAACCCATTTCACTAACCACCAACAAGTGATTATCCCTGCAATACCCCTATCGAGACGCAACACACATGACCTCACAAAAAAATCAAACAAATGGGCTTCGCCTATACAAAGGCCATATAAACAACCTGCCACCACAAGAAGAAACAGCCACCCAATGGCCAATCCACCCACATTGCGGCCATAGATGATAATAAACAAACAGAGCTTCTAGCAACTCGAAGCAAGAAAGATCAACATGACTATGAGCTAAAGGGGAGCCAGAGCAAAAGCAAAAACAAGCAAAACTTACCTCCTGAGCAAAAGCAATTCTGAAGTAAAAGATCATGCACCCAAAGTACGGCTCTAAACCGAAGATGCCTCTTAGCCAAATGTGCAACAAAGCCACTGAACGAAGGTGCCAAAAGCAACCACCAAAAGGTGATGCCCACCTAAGTCGCGAGTTTGTTTGACAATCGCGAGCCCATCTGACCTAGCCAACCACGATTGGCGACCTAGACAACCACGATTGCATGGCAATCGCGATTCTATCCGAGAAGCCAAAACTCGATTCCAAACAATGTCCAAATGCAAGTTCGAAGCCAATGGCAATTATATGCATGACAATCGTGATGTTGAACAATAAGGACCAAACATAATTATGTAGGCAATCATAAGTAGACGAGCACGATTATGGCAATCGCGATAAGATTATGAAAGTACTTTCGAGCATCAGCTAATGAAATAACCTCCCTAGCCAAGGACTTCTTAGAAGCAACCCTAATGCAAACTGATAGATAGTATCTTCTGGTGCCTATTCCAACAATTCAACTTTGGCATGAATGTTTATCTGACTACGAACGAAAGAAGCTTGCCGTCATGCTACTCATTCACGGCCACAAACTAGAGGGTGCCTATTTCAGATGCTGATAAATTTTTGCCATATCTAAGAACTATTTGAAGCACATAAAAACTTTAGACTTTGCTTTTTATGAATATACCAATGCATGCCTAGAGATATCATCGATGGAAGTCATGAAGCTCATTCCCTAAGGAAGGTATCTACATGGAACCACATACATCACTATGAACAAGCTCCAATTTTTGCTCAACTCTTGCTATATCATCTTTTGGAAATAAAGAATACTGCATTTTACATGAAATACAACCTTCATGAACATATTTAAAAGAAATCCAGCCTTCATGAACATGTTTAAAAGATGCCTCAAGTTCGGCCAGAGGATGCCATTTCGAATTTCTTCAGACAAAGCAAACTAGCAAATTTAGATGACTAGAACATGCATGGAAAATATTCACATCAAAAATAGTATGAGAATCTTAAATGCACATGCTAAATCATTCACATGTTTGCCATAATTCTTGAGCTTATACAATCAAATTTCACTATTGAGCCAACTTTTATTAATGTTCACACTAATAACAAATGCTTTTTTATCCTTGGTACATATAAAGCATTTGATAAAGTGAATGTAATAACCATATACAACAATATCAAATAATTTTCCAAACAAGACGAGAGTTGTTAGCACGTATGACAATATCCTCTATAGAAGCAAGCTCAAGTGAAGTGAAGAAACGACATAATGAAGTAATATGTTTGGTTGCACCATCAAAATATCAAACATTTGAGCCAAACATCTTCTTTTTTTATCCTTGGTACATATAACGCATCTGATAAAGTGAATGTACTACCATTTGCAACAATATCAAAAAAAATTCTAAACTCCTATAACAAGACGAGAGTTGTTAGCACATATGACAATATCCTCTATAGGAGCAAGCTCTAAGTGAAGTGAAGAAACTACATTACGAAGTAATATGTTTGGTTGCACCATCAAAATATCAAACATATGAGCCCTCTACAAACATACACTATTCATGAGAAGATGGATCATAATTACAATGAGTGGTAAATGTCTATTCTTCATTCTGAACAAGATTAGCAAACTCAGCAATTTGCACTAGTTTAGTTGATTTGAGCTCTTGTCTCTTGAGGGGAAGTTCGGGATTCAACCCCTTCTAACCACAATTGACATGTATTGGACCTTAGGCTAGTCATTAAACTTCGGGGATTCAACCCCATTTAACCACAATTGGCATGTATTGGGCGTTAGGCTAGTCATGAAACTTATCTTCATTCCACCTTTGGGCCGTCATCGTTGTATCGCCTTCGGGTCATCATCATTGTAATGCCTTCGAGCCATCTTAACCCCTACTTTTCTAGAATATAGGAGGTCCCATGGGTACTATGCCCCTTCACTTGTATAGTTTTTCTTTCAATTAATTCAAAGGAAAGTAAGCTTCGGTTAAATTTCCTCTTTTTTTTAAAAACAAATTTTAAAAAAGGGCAAACTCACTTTTCAAAGACTCTCTTTTAAGAGTAGAGGCCTCTCCAACAAGCATTCTAGTTTTCTTTCTTCTTTCTATTTTTTGCAACCAATTAAGATAATTCAATGATATAATCATTTGCTTTATAATACTTGCAAAATTGCTTCTATTTTTTGGTTTTCTGTCATCTTTATCTTCCTTCTTTGACTGTGAAACATTGACAAATTTGTGCTTACTAGTAGACGAACTCCTCACCTCTTCCCTTTTTGACTACCTAAGAAAGATGATATGCAATATGCATAATTGACATGTTTTGTCTACAATGATCTCCTTGCAACAAAACAGAGACCTAACTCCTCAAAAGTTAAGGCACTTGGATTTTCTTTCATCATTGAAAGAAGATGAGAAGCAAAACTTCGATAAGAATCGGAAAGGCCATTAAGAATGGTATGCACAAATGAACTATCTAACAAGGTTTCATATCCAGCAATCAACTTCTCTTTCAAATCCTTGATCTTTGTCAAAAAATGTCCACTGAATCACCTCCATTTATAGGATCAATCTCAATAGTTTACTAGGTAAGCAACATAATATTTTTTTTGCCTAGTATAGTATGACAAAAGTATTCCAAGCATCTTTGGTTTGTCTACATGAGCAAGTGTAAGGGATAATGACAGGTATGATAGATAAAGCTATCAATGCATGTGCCTATGCATATCAGCCATCCCCGACAAAGTTTCTCTATCACATAAATATAAAAACGTGAATTCCCATGAAGACCATCGTTTTCAACACCACCTGATGTCACAATATTTTTAGGTGGACATATTTCAACACTACACTATTCCACGAGCCTTTTGCTATCAGTACATGACACACCATTGGCGAACACAATGGGTAGTTAGGACCATCCAACTTATCCTCAAGAGTCTACATATGAAATACATAATTGCTTTCAGACATGGCTTTGCCAATGCAAAAAAATTGATTGCTCCACAAAAAACTTGATCAAAGATGCCCATCAAGCTATGTTTAACCTAAAACGAGCTTTGAAGCACTCACATTGACAACCAAAAATTGCGCATATATTTAGCACAAAGGATAAAAATTGCATGCACAATCGTTGCGATAGTGTGTTCAAAGGCCAAAACAAGATCAAATGAATTTTTGGACTCCACAAATCTTTCCTGCGATTCCAAGACAATGCTTGAAAGGATGCCGATGATTCCATGTAGAAAGTGATGACATGCTCTGATACCAATTATTGAGATTGAGGACTAGGGAAGCACACAAACAACACATGGCAGAGGAAGATGCTTGGACATTTGAGTCTACTACTAAGTGAATGTGCAAAGATAACTAGCCCATTCGGGTTATAGGGCACTTACAGGCCAAGGGGAAAAACTTCCTAAAGAAACAGATAAGTACAATGATAATCCTAAATGTGTTCACACACATCACTACCGAAATGTACTTACATACCAATGCCAAAGTAAACATACCACTAGTAGCCCATTATTCATGAATACCAAGATCAGGGCACACTGCAAAAGTTATAGGAAATTTCCCAAACAAGAGCCAACAAAAATGTAGCAAACAACAAAAGTTGTCGTATAGAACAACAAATGTTCACGTGTTTCAATAAATATGGAGTTCACCCTTTCCTTCAGGTGAATATAGATGTGTCCTTGTTGCATTAATATGCTTCTAGTGTTTGGCAAAGGAATTCAAGTACATCAAAAACTCCCTTTTGCCCTTAACAGGTCATACTTGAGAATCTGCAATTCTATCCACCCGTTTCCAGCTAATGTGAAACAGGGTCTTTGGGTGGATCCAATCCAGATTCTGGACATCATTATGGTGCCTAATGAAAGATTACTTCACATACATGATTATCTTTTCACGATCTGTGATTCCTCCAATCTTTCATATATGTTTTTTAAGTTGACAATTGTAATCCATGTAGCATCCAAGTTGTGTTTGGTGATTACAAAACTTCAGTGCATAGCAGCACCACACTTGACTTCATTAAATTGAACCCACCATCAGAAAGGTAAATACACCACTATTAAGCACCTCTATTCAGGAAGATTGAGGTAAATGCAAAGACTACAGTACATTCATTCAACAACAGCTAATAAAAGTGTACTAAGTCACGAGCCTTTGAACAAAAAATATAAACAAAAACAAAAAACACAGATGAAGCCAATAAGGTGACTCAGTAATTGTGAATTCAAGTTATATTGCCTTTCCAAAGGATCGCAGACCCCAAGTTCAGCCACGCTATTACACATCGTATCATGCACTGGAGTGTTACAGCAACTTTTATGGTCTGTTATGTGAAAACCTTTGATGTGATCAGAATGATCACAAAATATGAATCCAGTTGTTACTTTATGGACCAATTCTCAGCGGGAGACCGTGCCCCATCATTTGTAGATTCCATATCCCACTCGTTGTTTCGAGCTCCTACTAGACGGCAAGCAAAGTGATGATTGTTAAGCATGGAAGAAATATACTGTGCAGAATGATATGACCATTATGAATCTCATCATGAGAATGACAAAGGTCCTTGTCATATGTCACACATGTACAATACCATATAGCGATCATAATGAACACAACAGAATGTGAATGCCAAACATGCATCTCGAATTTTGATAGAGGTATGAGAACTACATGCATTGTTAATTGGACTTAGTAAAAAGTGCAATTTTCAAACAAAGCCTATTAGCTATTTGACCAATTGAATATTTATTTGTAACTTCAAGCAATACATACTAAATTCTAATACTGATTAAAGCATTCTGGGACAGAGAAAATGCATTCAGGAACAGAGACTGTCGCCACAAATAACTGCAGCTTTAAGACAAGAGAAAGAGAAACAAAAGAGAGAGAGAAAGAAACCTTACATCGTTTAAGAGTACAAGAGCATGAAATCATGCCTGTGGACATCAAAATCAATCTATCACTTCTTCTCCTCTTCGTCTGAATCAGATGAAGCAAAGATAGTTTTCGGTTGTGTTTGTGCATAAGCAGGTGCAATGAACTTTGGATCTTTTGCAGCAACGTCAGCATACTTCAAGATTGCTTCCCGTGGATCTTCCTCCATCCATGTCTCTTTAATAAGACCACCTTCCTGTAATGAAGTTTACCATGATACATTTAGATTAAAAAAAATAAAAACTAATCTCAAAACACTGTAAAGATGCAAATGCCTGCAATCTAATGAATAAGTTTCCTTTTAATTATTCAGGTGAAACACTTGGGCATTCACCTGTTCAATTTTGCCAAAAGAAAGAAAAGACACTTGTGGTCGAATGCAGGTATTTCAGTGAACATTTAGTTTATTAAGGTAGATCTGCAAGTCTGCAACATGATTTTCAAGCAATCACACTAAACCATACGAAAGCCCAAATTGTATCCAAATGCAAACTCAGTATATTAGCCCTCTATTATGGAGACACAATATTGGAAGTGTGCTAGATGCAAGAGAAAAGGGCTCTACATCAATTTTAGCTTTGAGACAACAGAATAAGTAAATTAATAGAAAATTAAAGCAAAATACATGTATATGGTGACCACCTTGAGGAGATACTGCGTTAAAAGACTGCCTTTGGTTGAACCGACTCTGCCACCATGACCTGGCCCGGTCACTGGCAAATCTGGTCTCTTGGACTTAATTGGATCACTACGGGCTTTCTCTCTCTGGCGCTTTCTGCTTGGTTCATCTCTGAACAAAGGAAGTGCATGTGGATGATGGATCACAGGCCGTGCCTCAAAATCCTCTACTGATTTCTTCCTAGGTGCACGTCCAACACACACTAAGGCACCTCTTTCACTGAGAGCAGGATCATATAGAATGTGAGTACCACCCTCTTTTTTATCACCTGTTGTTGCTAGTATCTAGCAATAAAAAGGCAATTTCAGATCAGTTGTATATCATATCAGCAAGATACTACACATCATCGACCTACAAGATCATATACACAAAATAAGACCAGTTTATACCTGATTCAGACGCTTATGCCAAAGACAGCAGACCACACTCTGGGAAGAAACTCCAATTTTGCGCACTAGTTCAAGACGCCTCCTATCAAATAAGTGCAATATGCCACCTACCGAGCCGCCTTTCTCTACTGAAGTGCCTGTCAATATGAGGTTCTCATCTGGACTTAAAGCTACATTTGTCTGCTGGTATAAATTTGGAAGGTCAGAGAAGACTTTTACAGCAGTTTTAGTTGATCTCAGATCCCAAACCTGAAACATTGAAAGGAAAAATAATCATTTGATTACTTCATAGACAACCCTCAATTCCTACAAGTTTCCATACGCTAAGAAAACCTTGAGTGTTTCATCAAGACTTCTTGAGAAAAGTGTAAATCCATCTGAAGCAAACTTCAAGCCTGAGACATCTTCCCCATCTTTGTGAGCTCTCTCAATATAAATATCTGGCCTGCTTCCCCAGCCAGACTTTATATTCCAAATCTGACACAATCATAGTGCAGTATTAGATTGATTCCGAAAAAGCAGTATTAAATTACAAAATTTGAAAACATGAGAAAACCTGAACGGACCCATTCCCCAAGCCTCCTGCCATACACTTCCCATCTAAGCCCCAAGTACATGCAGTAACTGCCACACGACCTGGCCTTGCCAGCTTAGGTTTGATGACCTGTATGAATTGGCAAACAGATGAGCAAATTCATTTTGTTGACTTAAATTCAATCTATTTACATAGTGCATCTTTGCACCATCAAAGGCAAGTGAGCAGACCTGTGTTTGTGACTTGAAATCGTTGACATCCCACACCCTTAGGGATCCATCTTCTGATGACGTTAAAATGGTTTGCTTCTCCTTTGGATGCCATTCTCCACCTGTCAACCCAGAGATGTGCCCTTTTGTGTTCTTCAAGTCCCTTATGTACATGTCACCACGAAGAAATTCCCCAAGGGTGAGCCCATCCCTGTCATAAATCTGGCACGCAGCAAAAGAATGGTGTAAACTTGGAAGCCTTATATTCTTTCTTTGAAGACCAAAGAATGGTTAGTCATCCAAAAGGTCATGTAGCACTTGTTCTACTGAATAGCTCATATGACTAGCAGGAACCGGGATGTGCATTCAACCTCCATCCTAGTGCATACGTTCCCTTCTTAATATTAAACTGTAGCATGGAAATGTGCCTATTTGCTAGTGATTGAATCTGCCCAGAGAGCCTTGTGGCCAACGGCTCTATCTGGTATGCCACTAGCTTCTGGACTTAATTAGGTGTGTGCATAAGTTATTGGCCTATTTTGAGAATAAGAGGTCCAATGGGTATTAAGTCCCTTGTGTCATGTGTGAATTGTTTTCAATCTCAAATAAGCTTGGCAGAGAAACACTAATTTCATTCATCTTTTAAAACACAAAAACTGCTATCATGTATGGTTCAATGCATGGATCATACATTCATGAAAAAAGGTATCATTGCCAGACAAGGATGCAACAGTTGATGGTAATTGTTTAGCTAAATCATATGGTAAATCACATAAGAGTAGGAAAAAAAAAGAAGGGATATAATAAACAGTAACTACAGGATGTGTCGTCATTAGTCATACACATCAAATGTGAAACTTGATTATTCAAGCGATTCATACCCTTATCTATTAAGGTTGCATGTCAAGATACCAATGCTACTTCTTGTTTGCATCTTGCACCTCGACTGTAGATGATAAATATGAAGATTCAATAGTGATCAAGAAAAAAACCTTCGCTTGTGCTGAGCCCGTCACACACAAAAACCGATCAGCTGTAGGACTCCAGCTAAGAGCACGTACTTGATGACCCTCAAAAGGTTCGAACTGCCTGAAAGACTGCAGTCTTGCATCCATACCTTGAAAATCATACATTCGGACAGAGTAGTCATAACTTCCAGACAACACTCTTGTGCCAGTTGGATCCACTGCAACTGTTGACACCACCTGCAGTATGGTCAATTTTTGTTGGCAAACCGGAATGATTTTACGAACATTTCAAAAACCTTAATAAAAGTCTAATTATTCATTGGGATTAATTTATGAAAAACTAGCTTCTAGATACCATCACTATATTAACAATAAACTCTAATATGATCAACCATTCCTGGGAATGAGGTGTCCTACAGATAACCTTAGATCAGATAACCTCTAGTAAAATTGCTGAAAACAGTATTTTTCCGGATTCAAGCACACGAAAGTACACAGCTAAGTTCTCAAGCTGGTATGATACCCACAACACCAATTATACTGTAGGTATCTAATCGTGATCAGCAAAATCCTCTTGGGAAGATGCTTCTGTCAGAGAAAATTGAGCTTTAAAAGATGGAACAACGCTTTTGACGTGGGGGTAATCTTCATTAGACATTTAAAAATTGAGATACATCAAATGTAGGCAAGTCTTGAATTAAATGATCTAGATGGAATCAAAGGAGAGGTAGCATGAATCTAAAATAGGAAAATGCTAGAGTCCATTGCTCCAGTGCTGAAACTGCATATATATCTCTGCCCACATGCAAATCTATCCATTCGCAGCCATATTCATCCTTCATTTAGGCCATTACTCAGCTCAGCCTGTTGAATCAGCCGTTTCAGCTCCATATTCTTGGTGTCTTCTCTCAGCCATATCAGATCAGCCCATCTCAACCCAACCTCTGTTTCTATAACAGTCCTCTTTCTCCCTCTACTCTATCCCCCTCATTTTCTCAGCCCTCTACTACTGATAGTGAAGACAGAGAAAAAGCACTGATTACCAGAGCAAGCAGATCCAGATGAGCAAAATAGTGAAAATATGAAAAATAGTTGTCTTCACTAATAAAAGAAAAATATGTATGCAGCATCATCAAAAAGCACTTCTTCAAAAACGTCTGCCCATGTACATATACTTTTCCTATAAGGCATAGTCATCCACGAGACTTTGAGAGGCATTTATATGGCCTCTAATTTCAGCAAAAGATAAAGATCTCCAAAAATTATGCAAGCAAACGCTTTTAATAGGAGAAAATTCAAAATTGTCTTTTATAATCTGAATCATAATACGCTGATTAAAAAGCTTCCTCAATTTGCATACCTAACCCTGAAAAATTAGATCAAATCACCTGAGCTGTGAAGATCATATAGAAGCCAAACTTCATGAATATAGTCGTCTCACATGGAACCACCTTGTCATGCACATAAATTTTGAGGAAAATATCTGAAACCCTAAGCCGAACCCTAATTTTCAGGATAAAGCATTTTTTACCTTTTCTCCGGCATTCCCCCCATAATTTAAATTAGGTGGAAAAGCTTTGGTGTTTAATAATGCATTGGTTGTTCAAAGTTGTCTTGTGATAATCTATACGTGAAAATATATGCTACGTTCTCCTCTGTAAAAATATAAAGAAACTTCGTACCTCTTGCGTGTATGCACTCACGGCTGTTGTAATAGTGAATTTCACTTCAATATGTAAGAGAACCTTGCACAGAAATTTGGAGAAGAAGATGGAGAAGCTGAAGTAGAAGTCGTCCCAATCAAGTTATATGAGAGATTTGGGACCAAGTCTTATTGATAAGTGACTTTTATGTCATTTGGGCATGTTCACACATGGCCAATGATCAAATGTCATAAAAATAATGCAAATGTCCATAACTCCCCAATTTGGGGTCCAAAACATATAGCAAAAATATGTTTGGAAAGCTCTCAAAGAGAGCTTTCAGATGGAAGTGTCAAAATATACAAAAGGAGAGTCCTTAGGGTTTTTATCCCAAGCAACCTCCCACTTAAAGACCAAGGAACCTCTTTTAAGCTAGCTAACTCCCACCATCTGTATACATAGCTGATGTTGTGCTTTGGGTGGACACTTCGTGAGAGCAACTTCAGGATCCTGTGAAGTATTGACCTTGAACAAAGTGACCAGGCCATCCTCTAACACTTCTCTACTTAAGTGGTATCTTATATCAATATGCTTTGTGCGAGCATGAAAAATGGCATTCTTTGTCAGACATATGGAACTCTAGCTATCGCATCCAAGAACATGTGCCTTTTCAGACATCCTAAACTCATTGCACAAGTGGGCTAACCAAATGGCTTCTTTGGAAGCCTCTATGGCTGAAATATGAATACCTAAAAGGGTGTATACATCGACTTGTGAGTTTCCACATCACCAACCATGTCTGAATCACAAAATCCTTTCAACTCCAATGAACCCTTTTCACAACCTAGACATTTTACCTTTGGTCCCTTACAAATATCTCAAGATAGATTTGACTACCCCCCGATGAGTTTTGCCACGATTAGCCATGAAGCTGTTAACAACTCCCACTGCATGAGCAATGTCTAGCCGAGTGGCAACCATAGCATACATAAGTGGACCACAAGCCAATGCATATGGGACACTCATGTAGTTGGCAGCATCGTCATCTTTGGGATAGTCATCCTTGGAAAGCTTAACATGCGGCTGCAATGGCACTCCAAGAGGCTTAGCATCAGCCACATTAAAACTATCCAGCACCTTTTCAATGTACTTCTCTTGTGATAAACGCAAAGTATGCTGCTGCCTATCCCTTTTTATCTGCATACCAAGAATATGCTTAGCTTTCCCAAGGTCTTGCATTGACATTGCATAGCTCGGCAGCTTTTTTAGAGCATTCATAGTGTTCTTTTTCTTTCCAGCCATTTGACTTTGTATACCCACTTATTGTAAATGGCCTTCTTACCTTTGGGCAACTCAACCAAGTCCCAAGTATCACTTGCATGCACGGCCTTCATCTCTTCCTGCATGGTTTAATTCCCACTTCTTCTTGTGCTCACATAGCTTTGCCTCTTTATAAGTGAGAGGCTCACCCTCATTGATAACATAATGTAATGTACAGAAGGGTCATATTTGTTCACATGCCTCCTAGGACAAGTTGATGTTCTTGCCCAATGATCCACATTCTCTGGCAATGGATCTACATCAAGACTCAAGAGGTACAACTGCTTCATTGTTAAAGGGCTTTTGTACATCATTTCCAGCCCTCTTTTCAGAATGAATAGGTGGCTGCATATGCCGTTCACGAACCTCATTTTGGTGTCCAACATTATTTGGCTCAATAACTGATCATTGTCATTTCCAGTAATATGTGGTGCATCCAGAGGGTTCATATTAGATATAATTGGTGGCTGTACATGCTGAAATTTGACTCTTTTATGGTCATCTTTAGAGGCACAATTGTTTTTGAGCAGCCTTGCCTCATTAAATACAACATCCCGGCTGTGTATTACCGTCTTGAGTTGAAATAGCCAAATCCTATAGCCCATTTCACCTTCATCTCCATAACCCAAGAAGATTCCTTTCGTGGACTTTGCATCTACCTTGCTTCTCAACTTTGGCCTTATATGCACAAAACCATCACAACCAAAGATGCGTAAGTGGTCATATGAAGTTGGTTTGTCATAACAAAGGAATGCCACCTTTTAAAGACGTTTGAGGGGATCGATTGCAAACATGAACTGCAGTTTTCAAAACCTCCTCCATAAGATCCATGAGGGAGATTAGTTGTGGACAGCATGCATGTCACCATCTCACATAAAGTCTTGTTATACCTTTCAGCCACACCATTAGAAGAGGGGCTGTATGGGACTATTAGCTTCCTCTTAATACCAAGATTTTCAGAAAATTTATTGAATTCAGCACTTAAAAACTCACCCCCATTACCAGTACGTAAGCATAGTTAAGCTTTCTACGTGTTTGGGTGGTCATAAATGCATGAAATTTCTTAAATGTTGTTGGAAGTGAGGTAGGACCAAAAATAGTATTCACAAGTTTACAGGATCTTCCAACACATGAACCTTAGCATACACACCTTAAGACTCAAAATTAGATGAATGAGAAATAAAGAGAGAATACACAATTTGTCAAAGTGTAATAGTAAGTTGAATGCTTACCTACATTATCTTATATGAATGTCAAATTACAATGTGTCTAATGATACAAAACTGAATGTATGCTTACAAAACTGAATCTAAGCTGCATTTAGGGATCTAGGTACAAGAAATTGTGCACAAAGTGCCTAAGAGGAATGAAGAGTGTGTGTATGTGCAATTGAAGTGAATAAAAATAGTTTACAACTGTTTGTACAGCAAACCCTAATTCTGAAATTATGATTTCAGAAACCCTAAATCAGAAATTGACCTAAATAGCAAGATAAACACCTCCTTGTGTTGAAGTAGAAGGCAAAAGCCTTGAAACAGTGGATGGAAAAGAAGAAGAACTGAAAATAAGACTTGGCTACTTACAAAACTCAACTAAAGCTGATGGCTGGCTGCCAAAATCTCCTCCAAATCTGCACCAAAATATGGATACACCTTCTCCAAGTGTAGTGCAGTTCACTAAGCCTTGAGTGTGCTTCAAGGTGGTACGGAACGTTTGGTATGGCACGTACGGGACGCGGTGCCGTATCGAATGTCGGGGTATGGAACAGTATGGAACATTACCTTATTAATTTCTTAATAATTATATATATATATATATATTTTTTTTTTTTTTTTTAATTTATTTATTTAAATATGTGCATACATGCATGTAAAGTGTATACCTTCAATGTGCATTGTGTCATGCATGCATGCACTATATATGTGTATACATGTGTGTACGTATAAATGTATGCATGCATGTATGCTCTAAGTTCTAACTTTTATGTGACATAATAGTACTTAGTACATGTGGTGTATAGCACTTTAGGTTTTGCAACGAGTCACGAATGTATATATGTATATATGAGTGTGTATGTACTAATGGACTTTGGAGTGGGCCTGTGAGAGAGAGCTCATCAACTCCTAAGGCACGTCGTTATCGAAAAAACCACGAGGTATTGTTTTTTTAGGTCGAGGTTCCATACGAAGTTTGGAATGTTGGTGCGGAACCTAAGCGCCGAACCATAAAAGTTGTTTGGGACGAGTTCCAAACCAACTATGGTGTGCTTGAGTTGATTCCTTAAAGTGACTTGTGAAAAGTAGCGCGAAAAGCCAAAAAACCTTGTGCTAAAGTTATTTTTACGAATTGCTTTTTGTGTGATAAAAATTGCTTTTCAGGTACAAATCTGCTCCGATCTCAATAATTAGCCATCAAGTAAGTACGCGAATGAGCTTTCCTAAAAGCCCATGACTTGAGGAATCATAATATGCAAAAAAACTTTTTTGAGCAAAAATTAAGGTTAGGGTTTTCTTGCATTTCTGGACCTCTGATTACATAATTTTTTTACCAAATGAAAGCTCTCCTCAAACACTATCTCATGGGCAAGTAAAAATTTTTTACCTTCTATGACCGAAATTCAGCTAAGTACCAAAATTTAGGGTTGCTAGAAATTAGGGCTTTGTGCTATTTTGACATTGTTTCCACAAATGCAACAAAGGTTTTTAACAAATATACCCAAAGCTTCCTAGAGTAGTCATCAACAAAAGAAACAAAGTAAAGAGCACCCCCCATAGATTTGGTGGGCATGTTACAAACATCAGAATGAACAAGATCAAGCACATTAGACTTACAAGAGACACCAATGCAATAGGAACTCTTTACTCACTTACTATATTGGCATTCATTACAAAAATCAACTTTTGAGCCTTTAGCATCAAACTTGTCCAAATTACATAGTTTATCAAGGCCTTTTTGGCTCATGCGATCAAGCCTTTCATGCCATATTTCCATATGTGAATGAATTTCAACCAAAGCAATAAACTTGCCCAGCCAAGCTTTACCATGCACGCAATAAAGAGTCCCTTTCTTAGTAACTTTAACAAGCAGCCTAGAGCCTTTGACAAGTTTCTAATGATACAAAACTGAATGTATGCTACATTCTCCTCTGTAAAAATATAAAGAAACTTCGTACCTCTTGCGTGTATGCACTCACGGCTGTTGTAATAGTGAATTTCACTTCAATATGTAAGAGAAACTTGCACAGAAATTTGGAGAAGAAGATGGAGAAGCTAAGTAGAAGTCGTCCCAATCAAGTTATATGAGAGATTTGGGACCAAGTCTTATTGATAAGTGACTTTTAGGTCATTTGGGCATGTTCACACATGGCCAATGATCAAATGTCATAAAAATAATGCAAATGTCCATAACTCCCCAATTTGGGGTCCAAAACATATAGCAAAAATATGTTTGGAAAGCTCTCAAAGAGAGCTTTCAGATGGAAGGGTCAAAATATACAAAAGGAGAGTCCTTAGGGTTTTTATCCCAAGCAAACTCCCACTTAAAAACCAAGGAACCTCTTTTAAGCTAGCTAACTCCCACCATCTGTATACATAGCTGATGTTGTGCTTTGGGTGGACACTTCGTGAGAGCAACTTCAGGATCCTGTGAAGTATTGACCTTGAACAAAGTGACCAGGCCATCCTCTAACACTTCTCTAATTAAGTGGTATCTTATATCAATATGCTTTGTGCGAGCATGAAAAATGGCATTCTTTGTCAGACATATGGAACTCTAGCTATCGCATCCAAGAACATGTGCCTTTTCAGACATCCTAAACTCATTGCACAAGTGGGCTAACCAAATGGCTTCTTTGGAAGCCTCTATGGCTGAAATATGAATACCTAAAAGGGTGTATACATCGACTTGTGAGTTTCCACATCACCAACCATGTCTGAATCACAAAATCCTTTCAACTCCAATGAACCCTTTTCACAACCTAGACATTTTACCTTTGGTCCCTTACAAATATCTCAAGATAGATTTGACTACCCCCCGATGAGTTTTGCCACGATTAGCCATGAAGCTGTTAACAACTCCCACTGCATGAGCAATGTCTAGCCGAGTGGCAACCATAGCATACATAAGTGGACCACAAGCCAATGCATATGGGACACTCATGTAGTTGGCAGCATCGTCATCTTTGGGATAGTCATCCTTGGAAAGCTTAACATGCGGCTGCAATGGCACTCCAAGAGGCTTAGCATCAGCCACATTAAAACTATCCAGCACCTTTTCAATGTACTTCTCTTGTGATAAATGCAAAGTATGCTGCTGCCTATCCCTTTTTATCTGCATACCAAGAATATGCTTAGCTTTCCCAAGGTCTTGCATTGACATTGCATAGCTCGGCAGCTTTTTTAGAGCATTCATAGTGTTCTTTTTCTTTTCAGCCATTTGACTTTGTATACGCACTTATTGTAAATGGCCTTCTTACCTTTGGGCAACTCAACCAAGTTCCAAGTATCACTTGCATGCACGGCCTTCATCTCTTCCTGCATGGTTTAATTCCCACTTCTTCTTGTGCTCACATAGCTTTGCCTCTTTATAAGTGAGAGGCTCACCCTCATTGATAACATAATGTAATGTACAGAAGGGTCATATTTGTTCACATGCCTCCTAGGACAAGTTGATGTTCTTGCCCAATGATCCACATTCTCTGGCAATGGATCTACATCAAGACTCAAGAGGTACAACTGCTTCATTGTTAAAGGGCTTTTGTACATCATTTCCAGCCCTCTTTTCAGAATGAATAGGTGGCTGCATATGCCGTTCACGAACCTCATTTTGGTGTCCAACATTATTTGGCTCAATAACTGATCATTGTCATTTCCAGTAATATGTGGTGCATCCAGAGGGTTCATATTAGATATAATTGGTGGCTGTACATGCTGAAATTTGACTCTTTTATGGTCATCTTTAGAGGCACAATTGTTTTTGAGCAGCCTTGCCTCATTAAATACAACATCCCGGCTGTGTATTACCGTCTTGAGTTGAAATAGCCAAATCCTATAGCCCATTTCACCTTCATCTCCATAACCCAAGAAGATTCCTTTCGTGGACTTTGCATCTACCTTGCTTCTCAACTTTGGCCTTATATGCACAAAACCATCACAACCAAAGATGCGTAAGTGGTCATATGAAGTTGGTTTGTCATAACAAAGGAATGCCACCTTTTAAAGACGTTTGAGGGGATCGATTGCAAACATGAACTGCAGTTTTCAAAACCTCCTCCATAAGATCCATGAGGGAGATTAGTTGTGGACAGCATGCATGTCACCATCTCACATAAAGTCTTGTTATACCTTTCAGCCACACCATTAGAAGAGGGGCTGTATGGGACTATTAGCTTCCTCTTAATACCAAGATTTTCAGAAAATTTATTGAATTCAGCACTTAAAAACTCACCCCCATTACCAGTACGTAAGCATAGTTAAGCTTTCTACGTGTTTGGGTGGTCATAAATGCATGAAATTTCTTAAATGTTGTTGGAAGTGAGGTAGGACCAAAAATAGTATTCACAAGTTTACAGGATCTTCCAACACATGAACCTTAGCATACACACCTTAAGACTCAAAATTAGATGAATGAGAAATAAAGAGAGAATACACAATTTGTCAAAGTGTAATAGTAAGTTGAATGCTTACCTACATTATCTTATATGAATGTCAAATTACAATGTGTCTAATGATACAAAACTGAATGTATGCTTACAAAACTGAATCTAAGCTGCATTTAGGGATCTAGGTACAAGAAATTGTGCACAAAGTGCCTAAGAGGAATGAAGAGTGTGTGTATGTGCAATTGAAGTGAATAAAAATAGTTTACAACTGTTTGTACAGCAAACCCTAATTCTGAAATTATGATTTCAGAAACCCTAAATCAGAAATTGACCTAAATAGCAAGATAAACACCTCCTTGTGTTGAAGTAGAAGGCAAAAGCCTTGAAACAGTGGATGGAAAAGAAGAAGAACTGAAAATAAGACTTGGCTACTTACAAAACTCAACTAAAGCTGATGGCTGGCTGCCAAAATCTCCTCCAAATCTGCACCAAAATATGGATACACCTTCTCCAAGTGTAGTGCAGTTCACTAAGCCTTGAGTGTGCTTCAAGGTGGTACGGAACGTTTGGTATGGCACGTACGGGACGCGGTGCCGTATCGAATGTCGGGGTATGGAACAGTATGGAACATTACCTTATTAATTTCTTAATAATTATATATATATATATATATTTTTTTTTTTTTTTTAATTTATTTATTTAAATATGTGCATACATGCATGTAAAGTGTATACCTTCAATGTGCATTGTGTCATGCATGCATGCACTATATATGTGTATACATGTGTGTACGTATAAATGTATGCATGCATGTATGCTCTAAGTTCTAACTTTTATGTGACATAATAGTACTTAGTACATGTGGTGTATAGCACTTTAGGTTTTGCAACGAGTCACGAATGTATATATGTATATATGAGTGTGTATGTACTAATGGACTTTGGAGTGGGCCTGTGAGAGAGAGCTCATCAACTCCTAAGGCACGTCGTTATCGAAAAAACCACGAGGTATTGTTTTTTTAGGTCGAGGTTCCATACGAAGTTTGGAATGTTGGTGCGGAACCTAAGCGCCGAACCATAAAAGTTGTTTGGAACGAGTTCCAAACCAACTATGGTGTGCTTGAGTTGATTCCTTAAAGTGACTTGTGAAAAGTAGCGCGAAAAGCCAAAAAACCTTGTGCTAAAGTTATTTTTACGAATTGCTTTTTGTGTGATAAAAATTGCTTTTCAGGTACAAATCTGCTCCGATCTCAATAATTAGCCATCAAGTAAGTACGCGAATGAGCTTTCCTAAAAGCCCATGACTTGAGGAATCATAATATGCAAAAAAACTTTTTTGAGCAAAAATTAAGGTTAGGGTTTTCTTGCATTTCTGGACCTCTGATTACATAATTTTTTTACCAAATGAAAGCTCTCCTCAAACACTATCTCATGGGCAAGTAAAAATTTTTTACCTTCTATGACCGAAATTCAGCTAAGTACCAAAATTTAGGGTTGCTAGAAATTAGGGCTTTGTGCTATTTTGACATTGTTTCCACAAATGCAACAAAGGTTTTTAACAAATATACCCAAAGCTTCCTAGAGTAGTCATCAACAAAAGAAACAAAGTAAAGAGCACCCCCCATAGATTTGGTGGGCATGTTACAAACATCAGAATGAACAAGATCAAGCACATTAGACTTACAAGAGACACCAATGCAATAGGAACTCTTTACTCACTTACTATATTGGCATTCATTACAAAAATCAACTTTTGAGCCTTTAGCATCAAACTTGTCCAAATTACATAGTTTATCAAGGCCTTTTTGGCTCATGCGATCAAGCCTTTCATGCCATATTTCCATATGTGAATGAATTTCAACCAAAGCAATAAACTTGCCCAGCCAAGCTTTACCATGCACGCAATAAAGAGTCCCTTTCTTAGTAACTTTAACAAGCAGCCTAGAGCCTTTGACAAGTTTCTAATGATACAAAACTGAATGTATGCTACATTCTCTTCTGTAAAAATATAAAGAAACTTCGTACCTCTTGCGTGTATGCACTCACGGCTGTTGTAATAGTGAATTTCACTTCAATATGTAAGAGAAACTTGCACAGAAATTTGGAGAAGAAGATGGAGAAGCTAAGTAGAAGTCGTCCCAATCAAGTTATATGAGAGATTTGGGACCAAGTCTTATTGATAAGTGACTTTTAGGTCATTTGGGCATGTTCACACATGGCCAATGATCAAATGTCATAAAAATAATGCAAATGTCCATAACTCCCCAATTTGGGGTCCAAAACATATAGCAAAAATATGTTTGGAAAGCTCTCAAAGAGAGCTTTCAGATGGAAGGGTCAAAATATACAAAAGGAGAGTCCTTAGGGTTTTTATCCCAAGCAAACTCCCACTTAAAAACCAAGGAACCTCTTTTAAGCTAGCTAACTCCCACCATCTGTATACATAGCTGATGTTGTGCTTTGGGTGGACACTTCGTGAGAGAAACTTCAGGATCCTGTGAAGTATTGACCTTGAACAAAGTGACCAGGCCATCCTCTAACACTTCTCTAATTAAGTGGTATCTTATATCAATATGCTTTGTGCGAGCATGAAAAATGGCATTCTTTGTCAGACATATGGAACTCTAGCTATCGCATCCAAGAACATGTGCCTTTTCAGACATCCTAAACTCATTGCACAAGTGGGCTAACCAAATGGCTTCTTTGGAAGCCTCTATGGCTGAAATATGAATACCTAAAAGGGTGTATACATCGACTTGTGAGTTTCCACATCACCAACCATGTCTGAATCACAAAATCCTTTCAACTCCAATGAACCCTTTTCACAACCTAGACATTTTACCTTTGGTCCCTTACAAATATCTCAAGATAGATTTGACTACCCCCCGATGAGTTTTGCCACGATTAGCCATGAAGCTGTTAACAACTCCCACTGCATGAGCAATGTCTAGCCGAGTGGCAACCATAGCATACATAAGTGGACCACAAGCCAATGCATATGGGACACTCATGTAGTTGGCAGCATCGTCATCTTTGGGATAGTCATCCTTGGAAAGCTTAACATGCGGCTGCAATGGCACTCCAAGAGGCTTAGCATCAGCCACATTAAAACTATCCAGCACCTTTTCAATGTACTTCTCTTGTGATAAACGCAAAGTATGCTGCTGCCTATCCCTTTTTATCTGCATACCAAGAATATGCTTAGCTTTCCCAAGGTCTTGCATTGACATTGCATAGCTCGGCAGCTTTTTTAGAGCATTCATAGTGTTCTTTTTCTTTCCAGCCATTTGACTTTGTATACCCACTTATTGTAAATGGCCTTCTTACCTTTGGGCAACTCAACCAAGTCCCAAGTATCACTTGCATGCACGGCCTTCATCTCTTCCTGCATGGTTTAATTCCCACTTCTTCTTGTGCTCACATAGCTTTGCCTCTTTATAAGTGAGAGGCTCACCCTCATTGATAACATAATGTAATGTACAGAAGGGTCATATTTGTTCACATGCCTCCTAGGACAAGTTGATGTTCTTGCCCAATGATCCACATTCTCTGGCAATGGATCTACATCAAGACTCAAGAGGTACAACTGCTTCATTGTTAAAGGGCTTTTGTACATCATTTCCAGCCCTCTTTTCAGAATGAATAGGTGGCTGCATATGCCGTTCACGAACCTCATTTTGGTGTCCAACATTATTTGGCTCAATAACTGATCATTGTCATTTCCAGTAATATGTGGTGCATCCAGAGGGTTCATATTAGATATAATTGGTGGCTGTACATGCTGAAATTTGACTCTTTTATGGTCATCTTTAGAGGCACAATTGTTTTTGAGCAGCCTTGCCTCATTAAATACAACATCCCGGCTGTGTATTACCGTCTTGAGTTGAAATAGCCAAATCCTATAGCCCATTTCACCTTCATCTCCATAACCCAAGAAGATTCCTTTCGTGGACTTTGCATCTACCTTGCTTCTCAACTTTGGCCTTATATGCACAAAACCATCACAACCAAAGATGCGTAAGTGGTCATATGAAGTTGGTTTGTCATAACAAAGGAATGCCACCTTTTAAAGACGTTTGAGGGGATCGATTGCAAACATGAACTGCAGTTTTCAAAACCTCCTCCATAAGATCCATGAGGGAGATTAGTTGTGGACAGCATGCATGTCACCATCTCACATAAAGTCTTGTTATACCTTTCAGCCACACCATTAGAAGAGGGGCTGTATGGGACCATTAGCTTCCTCTTAATACCAAGATTTTCAGAAAATTTATTGAATTCAGCACTTAAAAACTCACCCCCATTACCAGTACGTAAGCATAGTTAAGCTTTCTACGTGTTTGGGTGGTCATAAATGCATGAAATTTCTTAAATGTTGTTGGAAGTGAGGTAGGACCAAAAATAGTATTCACAAGTTTACAGGATCTTCCAACACATGAACCTTAGCATACACACCTTAAGACTCAAAATTAGATGAATGAGAAATAAAGAGAGAATACACAATTTGTCAAAGTGTAATAGTAAGTTGAATGCTTACCTACATTATCTTATATGAATGTCAAATTACAATGTGTCTAATGATACAAAACTGAATGTATGCTTACAAAACTGAATCTAAGCTGCATTTAGGGATCTAGGTACAAGAAATTGTGCACAAAGTGCCTAAGAGGAATGAAGAGTGTGTGTATGTGCAATTGAAGTGAATAAAAATAGTTTACAACTGTTTGTACAGCAAACCCTAATTCTGAAATTATGATTTCAGAAACCCTAAATCAGAAATTGACCTAAATAGCAAGATAAACACCTCCTTGTGTTGAAGTAGAAGGCAAAAGCCTTGAAACAGTGGATGGAAAAGAAGAAGAACTGAAAATAAGACTTGGCTACTTACAAAACTCAACTAAAGCTGATGGCTGGCTGCCAAAATCTCCTCCAAATCTGCACCAAAATATGGATACACCTTCTCCAAGTGTAGTGCAGTTCACTAAGCCTTGAGTGTGCTTCAAGGTGGTACGGAACGTTTGGTATGGCACGTACGGGACGCGGTGCCGTATCGAATGTCGGGGTATGGAACAGTATGGAACATTACCTTATTAATTTCTTAATAATTATATATATATATATATATATATATATATATATATATATATTTTTTTTTAATTTATTTATTTAAATATGTGCATACATGCATGTAAAGTGTATACCTTCAATGTGCATTGTGTCATGCATGCATGCACTATATATGTGTATACATGTGTGTACGTATAAATGTATGCATGCATGTATGCTCTAAGTTCTAACTTTTATGTGACATAATAGTACTTAGTACATGTGGTGTATAGCACTTTAGGTTTTGCAACGAGTCACGAATGTATATATGTATATATGAGTGTGTATGTACTAATGGACTTTGGAGTGGGCCTGTGAGAGAGAGCTCATCAACTCCTAAGGCACGTCGTTATCGAAAAAACCACGAGGTATTGTTTTTTAAGGTCGAGGTTCCATACGAAGTTTGGAATGTTGGTGCGGAACCTAAGCGCCGAACCATAAAAGTTGTTTGGAACGAGTTCCAAACCAACTATGGTGTGCTTGAGTTGATTCCTTAAAGTGACTTGTGAAAAGTAGCGCGAAAAGCCAAAAAACCTTGTGCTAAAGTTATTTTTACGAATTGCTTTTTGTGTGATAAAAATTGCTTTTCAGGTACAAATCTGCTCCGATCTCAATAATTAGCCATCAAGTAAGTACGCGAATGAGCTTTCCTAAAAGCCCATGACTTGAGGAATCATAATATGCAAAAAAACTTTTTTGAGCAAAAATTAAGGTTAGGGTTTTCTTGCATTTCTGGACCTCTGATTACATAATTTTTTTACCAAATGAAAGCTCTCCTCAAACACTATCTCATGGGCAAGTAAAAATTTTTTACCTTCTATGACCGAAATTCAGCTAAGTACCAAAATTTAGGGTTGCTAGAAATTAGGGCTTTGTGCTATTTTGACATTGTTTCCACAAATGCAACAAAGGTTTTTAACAAATATACCCAAAGCTTCCTAGAGTAGTCATCAACAAAAGAAACAAAGTAAAGAGCACCCCCCATAGATTTGGTGGGCATGTTACAAACATCAGAATGAACAAGATCAAGCACATTAGACTTACAAGAGACACCAATGCAATAGGAACTCTTTACTCACTTACTATATTGGCATTCATTACAAAAATCAACTTTTGAGCCTTTAGCATCAAACTTGTCCAAATTACATAGTTTATCAAGGCCTTTTTGGCTCATGCGATCAAGCCTTTCATGCCATATTTCCATATGTGAATGAATTTCAACCAAAGCAATAAACTTGCCCAGCCAAGCTTTACCATGCACGCAATAAAGAGTCCCTTTCTTAGTAACTTTAACAAGCAGCCTAGAGCCTTTGACAAGTTTCTAATGATACAAAACTGAATGTATGCTACATTCTCCTCTGTAAAAATATAAAGAAACTTCGTACCTCTTGCGTGTATGCACTCACGGCTGTTGTAATAGTGAATTTCACTTCAATATGTAAGAGAAACTTGCACAGAAATTTGGAGAAGAAGATGGAGAAGCTAAGTAGAAGTCGTCCCAATCAAGTTATATGAGAGATTTGGGACCAAGTCTTATTGATAAGTGACTTTTAGGTCATTTGGGCATGTTCACACATGGCCAATGATCAAATGTCATAAAAATAATGCAAATGTCCATAACTCCCCAATTTGGGGTCCAAAACATATAGCAAAAATATGTTTGGAAAGCTCTCAAAGAGAGCTTTCAGATGGAAGGGTCAAAATATACAAAAGGAGAGTCCTTAGGGTTTTTATCCCAAGCAAACTCCCACTTAAAAACCAAGGAACCTCTTTTAAGCTAGCTAACTCCCACCATCTGTATACATAGCTGATGTTGTGCTTTGGGTGGACACTTCGTGAGAGCAACTTCAGGATCCTGTGAAGTATTGACCTTGAACAAAGTGACCAGGCCATCCTCTAACACTTCTCTAATTAAGTGGTATCTTATATCAATATGCTTTGTGCGAGCATGAAAAATGGCATTCTTTGTCAGACATATGGAACTCTAGCTATCGCATCCAAGAACATGTGCCTTTTCAGACATCCTAAACTCATTGCACAAGTGGGCTAACCAAATGGCTTCTTTGGAAGCCTCTATGGCTGAAATATGAATACCTAAAAGGGTGTATACATCGACTTGTGAGTTTCCACATCACCAACCATGTCTGAATCACAAAATCCTTTCAACTCCAATGAACCCTTTTCACAACCTAGACATTTTACCTTTGGTCCCTTACAAATATCTCAAGATAGATTTGACTACCCCCCGATGAGTTTTGCCACGATTAGCCATGAAGTTGTTAACAACTCCCACTGCATGAGCAATGTCTAGCCGAGTGGCAACCATAGCATACATAAGTGGACCACAAGCCAATGCATATGGGACACTCATGTAGTTGGCAGCATCGTCATCTTTGGGATAGTCATCCTTGGAAAGCTTAACATGCGGCTGCAATGGCACTCCAAGAGGCTTAGCATCAGCCACATTAAAACTATCCAGCACCTTTTCAATGTACTTCTCTTGTGATAAACGCAAAGTATGCTGCTGCCTATCCCTTTTTATCTGCATACCAAGAATATGCTTAGCTTTCCCAAGGTCTTGCATTGACATTGCATAGCTCGGCAGCTTTT
This sequence comes from Ceratopteris richardii, assembly GCA_020310875.1. Classification (NCBI taxonomy): domain Eukaryota; kingdom Viridiplantae; phylum Streptophyta; class Polypodiopsida; order Polypodiales; family Pteridaceae; genus Ceratopteris; species Ceratopteris richardii. The sequence goes on from CM035443.1 coordinate 84,510,947, forward strand.
TTAGAGCATTCATAGTGTTCTTTTTCTTTCCAGCCATTTGACTTTGTATACCCACTTATTGTAAATGGCCTTCTTACCTTTGGGCAACTCAACCAAGTCCCAAGTATCACTTGCATGCACGGCCTTCATCTCTTCCTGCATGGTTTAATTCCCACTTCTTCTTGTACTCACATAGCTTTGCCTCTTTATAAGTGAGAGGCTCACCCTCATTGATAGCATAATGTAATGTACAGAAGGGTCATATTTGTTCACATGCCTCCTAGAACAAGTTGATGTTCTTGCCCAATGATCCACATTCTCTGGCAATGGATCTACATCAAGACTCAAGAGGTACAACTGCTTCATTGTTAAAGGGCTTTTGTACATCATTTCCAGCCCTCTTTTCAGAATGAATAGGTGGCTGCATATGCCGTTCACGAACCTCATTTTGGTGTCCAACATTATTTGGCTCAATAACTGATCATTGTCATTTCCAGTAATATGTGGTGCATCCAGAGGGTTCATATTAGATATAATTGGTGGCTGTACATGCTGAAATTTGACTCTTTTATGGTCATCTTTAGAGGCACAATTGTTTTTGAGCAGCCTTGCCTCATTAAATACAACATCCCGGCTGTGTATTACCGTCTTGAGTTGAAATAGCCAAATCCTATAGCCCATTTCACCTTCATCTCCATAACCCAAGAAGATTCCTTTCGTGGACTTTGCATCTACCTTGCTTCTCAACTTTGGCCTTATATGCACAAAACCATCACAACCAAAGATGCGTAAGTGGTCATATGAAGTTGGTTTGTCATAACAAAGGAATGCCACCTTTTAAAGACGTTTGAGGGGATCGATTGCAAACATGAACTGCAGTTTTCAAAACCTCCTCCATAAGATCCATGAGGGAGATTAGTTGTGGACAGCATGCATGTCACCATCTCACATAAAGTCTTGTTATACCTTTCAGCCACACCATTAGAAGAGGGGCTGTATGGGACTATTAGCTTCCTCTTAATACCAAGATTTTCAGAAAATTTATTGAATTCAGCACTTAAAAACTCACCCCCATTACCAGTACGTAAGCATAGTTAAGCTTTCTACGTGTTTGGGTGGTCATAAATGCATGAAATTTCTTAAATGTTGTTGGAAGTGAGGTAGGACCAAAAATAGTATTCACAAGTTTACAGGATCTTCCAACACATGAACCTTAGCATACACACCTTAAGACTCAAAATTAGATGAATGAGAAATAAAGAGAGAATACACAATTTGTCAAAGTGTAATAGTAAGTTGAATGCTTACCTACATTATCTTATATGAATGTCAAATTACAATGTGTCTAATGATACAAAACTGAATGTATGCTTACAAAACTGAATCTAAGCTGCATTTAGGGATCTAGGTACAAGAAATTGTGCACAAAGTGCCTAAGAGGAATGAAGAGTGTGTGTATGTGCAATTGAAGTGAATAAAAATAGTTTACAACTGTTTGTACAGCAAACCCTAATTCTGAAATTATGATTTCAGAAACCCTAAATCAGAAATTGACCTAAATAGCAAGATAAACACCTCCTTGTGTTGAAGTAGAAGGCAAAAGCCTTGAAACAGTGGATGGAAAAGAAGAAGAACTGAAAATAAGACTTGGCTACTTACAAAACTCAACTAAAGCTGATGGCTGGCTGCCAAAATCTCCTCCAAATCTGCACCAAAATATGGATACACCTTCTCCAAGTGTAGTGCAGTTCACTAAGCCTTGAGTGTGCTTCAAGGTGGTACGGAACGTTTGGTATGGCACGTACGGGACGCGGTGCCGTATCGAATGTCGGGGTATGGAACAGTATGGAACATTACCTTATTAATTTCTTAATAATTATATATATATATATATATATATATATATATATATATATATTTTTTTTTAATTTATTTATTTAAATATGTGCATACATGCATGTAAAGTGTATACCTTCAATGTGCATTGTGTCATGCATGCATGCACTATATATGTGTATACATGTGTGTACGTATAAATGTATGCATGCATGTATGCTCTAAGTTCTAACTTTTATGTGACATAATAGTACTTAGTACATGTGGTGTATAGCACTTTAGGTTTTGCAACGAGTCACGAATGTATATATGTATATATGAGTGTGTATGTACTAATGGACTTTGGAGTGGGCCTGTGAGAGAGAGCTCATCAACTCCTAAGGCACGTCGTTATCGAAAAAACCACGAGGTATTGTTTTTTTAGGTCGAGGTTCCATACGAAGTTTGGAATGTTGGTGCGGAACCTAAGCGCCGAACCATAAAAGTTGTTTGGAACGAGTTCCAAACCAACTATGGTGTGCTTGAGTTGATTCCTTAAAGTGACTTGTGAAAAGTAGCGCGAAAAGCCAAAAAACCTTGTGCTAAAGTTATTTTTACGAATTGCTTTTTGTGTGATAAAAATTGCTTTTCAGGTACAAATCTGCTCCGATCTCAATAATTAGCCATCAAGTAAGTACGCGAATGAGCTTTCCTAAAAGCCCATGACTTGAGGAATCATAATATGCAAAAAAACTTTTTTGAGCAAAAATTAAGGTTAGGGTTTTCTTGCATTTCTGGACCTCTGATTACATAATTTTTTTACCAAATGAAAGCTCTCCTCAAACACTATCTCATGGGCAAGTAAAAATTTTTTACCTTCTATGACCGAAATTCAGCTAAGTACCAAAATTTAGGGTTGCTAGAAATTAGGGCTTTGTGCTATTTTGACATTGTTTCCACAAATGCAACAAAGGTTTTTAACAAATATACCCAAAGCTTCCTAGAGTAGTCATCAACAAAAGAAACAAAGTAAAGAGCACCCCCCATAGATTTGGTGGGCATGTTACAAACATCAGAATGAACAAGATCAAGCACATTAGACTTACAAGAGACACCAATGCAATAGGAACTCTTTACTCACTTACTATATTGGCATTCATTACAAAAATCAACTTTTGAGCCTTTAGCATCAAACTTGTCCAAATTACATAGTTTATCAAGGCCTTTTTGGCTCATGCGATCAAGCCTTTCATGCCATATTTCCATATGTGAATGAATTTCAACCAAAGCAATAAACTTGCCCAGCCAAGCTTTACCATGCACGCAATAAAGAGTCCCTTTCTTAGTAACTTTAACAAGCAGCCTAGAGCCTTTGACAAGTTTCTAATGATACAAAACTGAATGTATGCTACATTCTCCTCTGTAAAAATATAAAGAAACTTCGTACCTCTTGCGTGTATGCACTCACGGCTGTTGTAATAGTGAATTTCACTTCAATATGTAAGAGAAACTTGCACAGAAATTTGGAGAAGAAGATGGAGAAGCTAAGTAGAAGTCGTCCCAATCAAGTTATATGAGAGATTTGGGACCAAGTCTTATTGATAAGTGACTTTTAGGTCATTTGGGCATGTTCACACATGGCCAATGATCAAATGTCATAAAAATAATGCAAATGTCCATAACTCCCCAATTTGGGGTCCAAAACATATAGCAAAAATATGTTTGGAAAGCTCTCAAAGAGAGCTTTCAGATGGAAGGGTCAAAATATACAAAAGGAGAGTCCTTAGGGTTTTTATCCCAAGCAAACTCCCACTTAAAAACCAAGGAACCTCTTTTAAGCTAGCTAACTCCCACCATCTGTATACATAGCTGATGTTGTGCTTTGGGTGGACACTTCGTGAGAGCAACTTCAGGATCCTGTGAAGTATTGACCTTGAACAAAGTGACCAGGCCATCCTCTAACACTTCTCTAATTAAGTGGTATCTTATATCAATATGCTTTGTGCGAGCATGAAAAATGGCATTCTTTGTCAGACATATGGAACTCTAGCTATCGCATCCAAGAACATGTGCCTTTTCAGACATCCTAAACTCATTGCACAAGTGGGCTAACCAAATGGCTTCTTTGGAAGCCTCTATGGCTGAAATATGAATACCTAAAAGGGTGTATACATCGACTTGTGAGTTTCCACATCACCAACCATGTCTGAATCACAAAATCCTTTCAACTCCAATGAACCCTTTTCACAACCTAGACATTTTACCTTTGGTCCCTTACAAATATCTCAAGATAGATTTGACTACCCCCCGATGAGTTTTGCCACGATTAGCCATGAAGTTGTTAACAACTCCCACTGCATGAGCAATGTCTAGCCGAGTGGCAACCATAGCATACATAAGTGGACCACAAGCCAATGCATATGGGACACTCATGTAGTTGGCAGCATCGTCATCTTTGGGATAGTCATCCTTGGAAAGCTTAACATGCGGCTGCAATGGCACTCCAAGAGGCTTAGCATCAGCCACATTAAAACTATCCAGCACCTTTTCAATGTACTTCTCTTGTGATAAACGCAAAGTATGCTGCTGCCTATCCCTTTTTATCTGCATACCAAGAATATGCTTAGCTTTCCCAAGGTCTTGCATTGACATTGCATAGCTCGGCAGCTTTTTTAGAGCATTCATAGTGTTCTTTTTCTTTCCAGCCATTTGACTTTGTATACCCACTTATTGTAAATGGCCTTCTTACCTTTGGGCAACTCAACCAAGTCCCAAGTATCACTTGCATGCACGGCCTTCATCTCTTCCTGCATGGTTTAATTCCCACTTCTTCTTGTACTCACATAGCTTTGCCTCTTTATAAGTGAGAGGCTCACCCTCATTGATAGCATAATGTAATGTACAGAAGGGTCATATTTGTTCACATGCCTCCTAGAACAAGTTGATGTTCTTGCCCAATGATCCACATTCTCTGGCAATGGATCTACATCAAGACTCAAGAGGTACAACTGCTTCATTGTTAAAGGGCTTTTGTACATCATTTCCAGCCCTCTTTTCAGAATGAATAGGTGGCTGCATATGCCGTTCACGAACCTCATTTTGGTGTCCAACATTATTTGGCTCAATAACTGATCATTGTCATTTCCAGTAATATGTGGTGCATCCAGAGGGTTCATATTAGATATAATTGGTGGCTGTACATGCTGAAATTTGACTCTTTTATGGTCATCTTTAGAGGCACAATTGTTTTTGAGCAGCCTTGCCTCATTAAATACAACATCCCGGCTGTGTATTACCGTCTTGAGTTGAAATAGCCAAATCCTATAGCCCATTTCACCTTCATCTCCATAACCCAAGAAGATTCCTTTCGTGGACTTTGCATCTACCTTGCTTCTCAACTTTGGCCTTATATGCACAAAACCATCACAACCAAAGATGCGTAAGTGGTCATATGAAGTTGGTTTGTCATAACAAAGGAATGCCACCTTTTAAAGACGTTTGAGGGGATCGATTGCAAACATGAACTGCAGTTTTCAAAACCTCCTCCATAAGATCCATGAGGGAGATTAGTTGTGGACAGCATGCATGTCACCATCTCACATAAAGTCTTGTTATACCTTTCAGCCACACCATTAGAAGAGGGGCTGTATGGGACTATTAGCTTCCTCTTAATACCAAGATTTTCAGAAAATTTATTGAATTCAGCACTTAAAAACTCACCCCCATTACCAGTACGTAAGCATAGTTAAGCTTTCTACGTGTTTGGGTGGTCATAAATGCATGAAATTTCTTAAATGTTGTTGGAAGTGAGGTAGGACCAAAAATAGTATTCACAAGTTTACAGGATCTTCCAACACATGAACCTTAGCATACACACCTTAAGACTCAAAATTAGATGAATGAGAAATAAAGAGAGAATACACAATTTGTCAAAGTGTAATAGTAAGTTGAATGCTTACCTACATTATCTTATATGAATGTCAAATTACAATGTGTCTAATGATACAAAACTGAATGTATGCTTACAAAACTGAATCTAAGCTGCATTTAGGGATCTAGGTACAAGAAATTGTGCACAAAGTGCCTAAGAGGAATGAAGAGTGTGTGTATGTGCAATTGAAGTGAATAAAAATAGTTTACAACTGTTTGTACAGCAAACCCTAATTCTGAAATTATGATTTCAGAAACCCTAAATCAGAAATTGACCTAAATAGCAAGATAAACACCTCCTTGTGTTGAAGTAGAAGGCAAAAGCCTTGAAACAGTGGATGGAAAAGAAGAAGAACTGAAAATAAGACTTGGCTACTTACAAAACTCAACTAAAGCTGATGGCTGGCTGCCAAAATCTCCTCCAAATCTGCACCAAAATATGGATACACCTTCTCCAAGTGTAGTGCAGTTCACTAAGCCTTGAGTGTGCTTCAAGGTGGTACGGAACGTTTGGTATGGCACGTACGGGACGCGGTGCCGTATCGAATGTCGGGGTATGGAACAGTATGGAACATTACCTTATTAATTTCTTAATAATTATATATATATATATATATATTTTTTATTTTTTTTTTTTAATTTATTTATTTAAATATGTGCATACATGCATGTAAAGTGTATACCTTCAATGTGCATTGTGTCATGCATGCATGCACTATATATGTGTATACATGTGTGTACGTATAAATGTATGCATGCATGTATGCTCTAAGTTCTAACTTTTATGTGACATAATAGTACTTAGTACATGTGGTGTATAGCACTTTACGTTTTGCAAAGAGTCACGAATGTATATATGTATATATGAGTGTGTATGTACTAATGGACTTTGGAGTGGGCCTGTGAGAGAGAGCTCATCAACTCCTAAGGCACGTCATTATCGAAAAAACCACGAGGTATTGTTTTTTTAGGTCGAGGTTCCATACGAAGTTTGGAATGTTGGTGCGGAACCTAAGCGCCGAACCATAAAAGTTGTTTGGAACGAGTTCCAAACCAACTATGGTGTGCTTGAGTTGATTCCTTAAAGTGACTTGTGAAAAGTAGCGCGAAAAGCCAAAAAACCTTGTGCTAAAGTTATTTTTACGAATTGCTTTTTGTGTGATAAAAATTGCTTTTCAGGTACAAATCTGCTCCGATCTCAATAATTAGCCATCAAGTAAGTACGCGAATGAGCTTTCCTAAAAGCCCATGACTTGAGGAATCATAATATGCAAAAAAACTTTTTTGAGCAAAAATTAAGGTTAGGGTTTTCTTGCATTTCTGGACCTCTGATTACATAATTTTTTTACCAAATGAAAGCTCTCCTCAAACACTATCTCATGGGCAAGTAAAAATTTTTTACCTTCTATGACCGAAATTCAGCTAAGTACCAAAATTTAGGGTTGCTAGAAATTAGGGCTTTGTGCTATTTTGACATTGTTTCCACAAATGCAACAAAGGTTTTTAACAAATATACCCAAAGCTTCCTAGAGTAGTCATCAACAAAAGAAACAAAGTAAAGAGCACCCCCCATAGATTTGGTGGGCATGTTACAAACATCAGAATGAACAAGATCAAGCACATTAGACTTACAAGAGACACCAATGCAATAGGAACTCTTTACTCACTTACTATATTGGCATTCATTACAAAAATCAACTTTTGAGCCTTTAGCATCAAACTTGTCCAAATTACATAGTTTATCAAGGCCTTTTTGGCTCATGCGATCAAGCCTTTCATGCCATATTTCCATATGTGAATGAATTTCAACCAAAGCAATAAACTTGCCCAGCCAAGCTTTACCATGCACGCAATAAAGAGTCCCTTTCTTAGTAACTTTAACAAGCAGCCTAGAGCCTTTGACAAGTTTCTAATGATACAAAACTGAATGTATGCTACATTCTCCTCTGTAAAAATATAAAGAAACTTCGTACCTCTTGCGTGTATGCACTCACGGCTGTTGTAATAGTGAATTTCACTTCAATATGTAAGAGAAACTTGCACAGAAATTTGGAGAAGAAGATGGAGAAGCTAAGTAGAAGTCGTCCCAATCAAGTTATATGAGAGATTTGGGACCAAGTCTTATTGATAAGTGACTTTTAGGTCATTTGGGCATGTTCACACATGGCCAATGATCAAATGTCATAAAAATAATGCAAATGTCCATAACTCCCCAATTTGGGGTCCAAAACATATAGCAAAAATATGTTTGGAAAGCTCTCAAAGAGAGCTTTCAGATGGAAGGGTCAAAATATACAAAAGGAGAGTCCTTAGGGTTTTTATCCCAAGCAAACTCCCACTTAAAAACCAAGGAACCTCTTTTAAGCTAGCTAACTCCCACCATCTGTATACATAGCTGATGTTGTGCTTTGGGTGGACACTTCGTGAGAGCAACTTCAGGATCCTGTGAAGTATTGACCTTGAACAAAGTGACCAGGCCATCCTCTAACACTTCTCTAATTAAGTGGTATCTTATATCAATATGCTTTGTGCGAGCATGAAAAATGGCATTCTTTGTCAGACATATGGAACTCTAGCTATCGCATCCAAGAACATGTGCCTTTTCAGACATCCTAAACTCATTGCACAAGTGGGCTAACCAAATGGCTTCTTTGGAAGCCTCTATGGCTGAAATATGAATACCTAAAAGGGTGTATACATCGACTTGTGAGTTTCCACATCACCAACCATGTCTGAATCACAAAATCCTTTCAACTCCAATGAACCCTTTTCACAACCTAGACATTTTACCTTTGGTCCCTTACAAATATCTCAAGATAGATTTGACTACCCCCCGATGAGTTTTGCCACGATTAGCCATGAAGCTGTTAACAACTCCCACTGCATGAGCAATGTCTAGCCGAGTGGCAACCATAGCATACATAAGTGGACCACAAGCCAATGCATATGGGACACTCATGTAGTTGGCAGCATCGTCATCTTTGGGATAGTCATCCTTGGAAAGCTTAACATGCGGCTGCAATGGCACTCCAAGAGGCTTAGCATCAGCCACATTAAAACTATCCAGCACCTTTTCAATGTACTTCTCTTGTGATAAATGCAAAGTATGCTGCTGCCTATCCCTTTTTATCTGCATACCAAGAATATGCTTAGCTTTCCCAAGGTCTTGCATTGACATTGCATAGCTCAGCAGCTTTTTTAGAGCATTCATAGTGTTCTTTTTCTTTCCAGCCATTTGACTTTGTATACCCACTTATTGTAAATGGCCTTCTTACCTTTGGGCAACTCAACCAAGTCCCAAGTATCACTTGCATGCACGGCCTTCATCTCTTCCTGCATGGTTTAATTCCCACTTCTTCTTGTGCTCACATAGCTTTGCCTCTTTATAAGTGAGAGGCTCACCCTCATTGATAACATAATGTAATGTACAGAAGGGTCATATTTGTTCACATGCCTCCTAGGACAAGTTGATGTTCTTGCCCAATGATCCACATTCTCTGGCAATGGATCTACATCAAGACTCAAGAGGTACAACTGCTTCATTGTTAAAGGGCTTTTGTACATCATTTCCAGCCCTCTTTTCAGAATGAATAGGTGGCTGCATATGCCGTTCACGAACCTCATTTTGGTGTCCAACATTATTTGGCTCAATAACTGATCATTGTCATTTCCAGTAATATGTGGTGCATCCAGAGGGTTCATATTAGATATAATTGGTGGCTGTACATGCTGAAATTTGACTCTTTTATGGTCATCTTTAGAGGCACAATTGTTTTTGAGCAGCCTTGCCTCATTAAATACAACATCCCGGCTGTGTATTACCGTCTTGAGTTGAAATAGCCAAATCCTATAGCCCATTTCACCTTCATCTCCATAACCCAAGAAGATTCCTTTCGTGGACTTTGCATCTACCTTGCTTCTCAACTTTGGCCTTATATGCACAAAACCATCACAACCAAAGATGCGTAAGTGGTCATATGAAGTTGGTTTGTCATAACAAAGGAATGCCACCTTTTAAGGACGTTTGAGGGGATCGATTGCAAACATGAACTGCAGTTTTCAAAACCTCCTCCATAAGATCCATGAGGGAGATTAGTTGTGGACAGCATGCATGTCACCATCTCACATAAAGTCTTGTTATACCTTTCAGCCACACCATTAGAAGAGGGGCTGTATGGGACTATTAGCTTCCTCTTAATACCAAGATTTTCAGAAAATTTATTGAATTCAGCACTTAAAAACTCACCCCCATTACCAGTACGTAAGCATAGTTAAGCTTTCTACGTGTTTGGGTGGTCATAAATGCATGAAATTTCTTAAATGTTGTTGGAAGTGAGGTAGGAACAAAAATAGTATTCACAAGTTTACAAGATCTTCCAACACATGAACCTTAGCATACACACCTTAAGACTCAAAATTAGATGAATGAGAAATAGAGAGAGAATACACAATTTGTCAAAGTGTAATAGTAAGTTGAATGCTTACCTACATTATCTTATATGAATGTCAAATTACAATGTGTCTAATGATACAAAACTGAATGTATCCATACATATCCATTTTCCCAACACACAATAGGCTTTTCTTGATGCTTGTTACATACCTTACATCATACAAAACCAGCTCATTAGTGCCATCCACAATGAGATGCAATGTGCCAATAACTTCAATAAAACAAACATGGTTATTTCCAAGATATATATGTCTATGGCTTCCTACATGAAAGGTAGTAAAACACTCATTAATACGAGTAACATGGAACGATGCACCTCAATCCACAATCCATGTTTGTGACAAAGCATCATTCACAATAAGCAAGGCATCAATGAGATCCCTCTTCATGATCCATATATCCTGTGCATGAATATTAACATATGCATCATTAACTTTGACATGATTTGCTTCCATAGTAGCACAAAGAATATCTTTTCCATCTAAGAGCTCCTCAATGATGACACTAGAGGCCACATTGGCCTTATCTTGTCCTTGTCCTATGAGCCATCATCCGCTTCATTCTTGGTGTCCCTTTTCTTCTCGTCACCTTTGTTCTTCTTTCTTTCTAGTTCAACTTTATACTATCTACAATTAGGCTTCTTGTGACCTTTCCTACCACATTGGTAACAAGTCACTTCAGCCTTGTCTTTGCTTTTGCTCTTGTTCCTCTGTGCATTCCCACTTTTCTTTTTTGTTCTTCCTCTAGCCACATTGGCTGAACCACTCCCTCTCCACTAGCTTTCCTTCTAATTTCCTTATTCAAAATAGAACCCCTTACACAATCAAAGGTAAGATTGGGATTATTCGAAAGTGAAATAACCAATGTTTCCCATGAATCTGGTAAGGTCATCAACAAAAAGATGACCTTAAGCTTATCATCAAATGCAGGTAATCCGGAGTCCTGCAATTACAAGAGAGTAGTTGTAAATGCAGAAAAGTGCTAAGCTTCACTTTTTGACTCATCAAGGTGCATACACACTAGCTTATGCATAAGATGTACTTGATTTACAGGCATGGTATTTTCATATGTGGCCTTCATCTTCTCCCATACCTCAAAAGCACTTGTTAAGGCCCTTCAGATCCACTAAGATGTCATCTGATACAGCCATCTTGATATAAGCAATGGCCTTCTTGTTTAGGTTCATCCATGCTTCATACCTTCGCAATCTTTTAGAAAGAGGATGTCGAGCATTCTCTCTTTCCACAAATCAACGCGGCTACCTCAAATCTCTTCATCTTAAACAAGTTTCTGACATCAAAAGAGGTAAAAGCCATGTTTGCACACAGAGCTTCAAAAAAATTCACATATTGTCTTGTGCGAAATCACATGATGAAACTATAGCTGAAAAACCAAGCTCAAAAACTGTTCAAAACTTGGAAAATTCAATTTCTGAAATTTTTTGCAAAAAATTCAAAAAATTCCAAGAAACTCTAATTACATCAAAAACAACAAATTTGTAGTTTTTCAGCCATAAAAGTCATATGTAGACCAAAACAAAGTCGATGGATGCTTGTTTTCACAAAAGCCCCAATTTTTGGGGCAATATGACCTCTAAAATCCGAGAAATGACCTGTTGTAATAAGTTTCCAACAAATACGTAGTTTCATAATCCTTAGACATATACTCCTACTTGGAATGAGAGGGAATTTTTGCAACAAAAGACCTCTAAATGAAAAGCCGATAGTGCGGATCCTGAAAATGACATGTGGGAATAAAAGAAGCACAATAGAAGAGAATCTCTACGATGAAACTCTATGAGAGAATCAAAATTTGCTGCAGCTTTGCTCCAAGGTGAAGTAATCCTCCAAAAACAATATTTCTATAGCAAAAATGAAGGTTTTTCGCAATCGAATTCTCCAAAATGCAAGAAAATGCTTCTAGCTTACCATAACTTGAAGCAGAAAAGCAGTTGGAGTAACTTTGTTGTGATGAGTCAGCTAAAAGATCGGATACCAGTTGAAAGAGGCCGTGGAGAGCTACGTGATGGTGTGCTCGATTGCCCCAAACGCCAAGGAAATGGGCTTTTACGTGAGGAGAGAGAAAATTGAGAGAGAAAGTAGAGGGAGAAACTCCCCAATTTGGGGTCCAAAAAATATAACAAAAATATGTATAGAAAAGCTCTCTAAGAGAGCTTTCACATGGAAGAGTAAAACTATACAAAAGGAGAGTCCTTGGGGCCTTTATCCCCAACAACACATATTGTAACATCGAACCAAAAATTATGTAGGAGCTTCTTTCTTTGAAATCAAATATATAGTCATCTAAGAAGAGTCTTGTTCTTACTCTCTTCGACAACATTCTATTATGGAGTATTTCTAATAATGTTGAAGTTTAATATATACGAGAATGAATTCAAGCAAACCCCAAATTTACCCTTCAATGAAAGTGCAACTATAGCTCACGGTAGTCAACCACAAGACTATACAGCATATCAACTACATTGTGCATAATATCGACTCAATATTACAACACAACTAATGTCATCAGTGCCCAATAGTGGGTATAGAACTAAGAATGAATACATGCCCATATACGCACCCCACAACACCTCGTTCTTTCATATTGGTCTTGCACAATGTGACCATATTGTTCCATGCTTCCTTCAACGTTGTTGCATCTTCTATAACACCCGATCATCTTATTTTTTATACTCACATTACTTCCTATGTTCCAACTTTTATATGTGTTTTGTTCTTCAATTCATTTTCTATTCGGTCGCAATGTGAAATCTTCATGGTCTCCTTTGATGTATTTCCAATAGCCTTTCTTTCCCATGAAAATATTCAATGTCTCGAATACCCAAGCATGAAAGTTATTTTTTAGCAACTTGTCACTCACAAGTTGAGTCATTCCATTAAGGAGTTTCCATTTCTACAAAAATTTACAATCTACATGAAGTTGAACAAAACACACTTCACAATTTTATGACAAAATACACTTCAAGATTCTGCAAACTAACATGTATTGTCTATGTTTGTGACTCATGAGCCCCAATGGAAGTCATAATGACCTCAAAATGGAAATCCGAGTACCCCTAAAATCCCCTTTAGGAGGATTTCCTCCTACAAATTTGTACTCCTTTTCACGGTAATATGAGACCGTGACAGAATTTGCACTATTTGCACCTTCTCAAAAATCCCTCAAAGAGTCAACGTTGAGCTCCATCGTAAACGCTCTTCCCTTGGGTTGTCTCTCACACTAAGCCAAGATTAAGGATTGATAGTAAAGAGCTCTTCCACCCACATAAGCTCACGAGTGAAAAGAGTGAGCACACACAAATGGAAGAAAGAGCAAAAACTTCTTTTACTTCTTCTACAAAACATATGTATAAGAATCACTTTGAATACAACATAACAAGATGTTCAAATATAAAAAACAACGTACATAAGAGAAAACCTAATAAAACCTAGTGACTAAGCTTCATAAGTATGCCATCACTTTCGATACGCAAGACATGTCCGTGAAGCAAAGTCACCGGGGGACGGGGACGGGTCCCGGGAACGGTGGTGTCCCCGGGACGGGGACGGAGCCTAAGGTGTCCCTCGGACGCGTCCCCGAGACGGCACTAAAAAATGCCTATTTTTCCTAAAATTATCAAATGAGAATTATTGTACAATGAATATGTTTACATATGAAAAAGATAATAACAATAGATCTATAAAATAAAGGTGTTTTTTTAGTGAATACATGTATGAAGCACCTTAAACATCTAGAGTCTCCTTCAAATTTTAAAGAGTCAAAGTGACAAGTCATATGTATTTCATCATGTCAAAAAAAGAAATACTACCATCATCATATCAACAATCATATACATAAAAAGAGATAAGACTCAATGATCATATGGCACGCCACATTACCATGGGAACATATGCCATCTTATCATCGATATAACTAGTAATAGATTTTAAAAAGTAAAATCTAGAGACTAAACCATAAATGACTCTACAATCAATTCACAAGGGTAAATCACCATGAAGAATCCAAGCGGGGAGTCTTATTTTATATATCATAATCATCAGATTGTGCTTCTTTATGTTCTTCATTTTTCACTTGGTTCGACACTCTCTCTCTCTCTCTACCTCCCATTATTTTAAAGGATACCCTTCCATGAATTGGGTCTTAGATAGCATCCTCACTCTTCATGTTTGAACTTATAAACATAAGATCATTGGCATGCTCAGAAGTGTAAAGAGAAGAAAGGTGAAGAGAGGGTTTAGAGAATGGAGAGTGTTGTAGCCTGCTGAATATGCAAGGCTCAATAAACCTCTATTTATGCCAAATTGTGCAATGTGGACCCAAGAACCTTCTAGAAGTGCCTCCAAAATGGTGCCAATTATTCAAGGAAAAAGAAAATCCAACGATATCTTGCCTAAATCACTTCTCTGCCCATTTAGGCCGTCCCCAAACCGTCCCCATCCACCCGTGTCACATGTTTCCGTCCCGGGGACGCGTCCCGAGGACGTCCCTGTGTTTCAAAAATGGGTAAGGAGACGCCAACCGTCCCGGTTGGGCGTCCCGGAATATTTGGGTTCGGGGACGACGTCCCTAGGACCCGGGGACGGCGTCCCTAGGACCCGAGGACGCGTCCCCTTGTGACATTGCCGTGAAGTCCATGAAAAAATCTATGGAGCATAGCCACGTAACCATCCCATATGCATACCCGTGTAACCACCACACATGCCAAATATATAAGAAAAGAAAATTGAAAAACACACTGGAGCATCATGTTTTAAGCTTGATATCTATAGCTGAGTAGAGTTTACATCAATGATCAAGTGTAGCCTTGTAAGATTGCAAGGCAAATTGAGGTTTGCATAGAGAAAGAGGTTCCCTGATTTTTGAGATGAAGGCATCTTTTATTTGCGATGCCAATCAACATGAATCACCATCATCATCTCAACTTTTAAAGGGCAAATGCCAAACATTATATCGTGATTCACGGTGCTATGATAAGCGCTAATCTTAATATCCTTACAATCGTATAACATAAGATGAAAATCCCCTTTCAAAATTCATCCAATCGATGACTGCTATAATGGTGAGAAGAAAGATAAAACAATATCCGTACAATCAATCTTATCAAATAAAATGCTGATCCCTGACTTGAAATGCATTCTACTTCAAACAATGACAATGGATTCAAATAAGATGAATGATAGTCTTACCTTTGTGTGCCCTTTCAAAATAATCTCGTTACTCATTGGAACACGATAAATCTCTTCATCTCCATCTTCTCCATCATCACCCTCTGTGTCGCCGTCCTCATCATCTGTGCTATCAAGGCTTGCAGCTGGAGGTGGACGTGGCGGACCAATTTCAATTTCATGTGCATCATCTGCTGGGGTTTCAATAGGTGGAAAAGGTACGGGAATTTCAGGTGGCTTTAAAGGCTCTGTTGAGCCCATGGGTAATGGACCGTGTACACGTAAAGGCCTCTCTACATTATTCTGAGTCGAATTCTTGTGTGTATAGGTTCCTGTTTTGACGAATCTATCTTGCAAGGAGGTAGTCTTCGTCTGCAGCTTCCCACCTGCATCAGGTCGTCTTGTAACCGAGTGGATGGCCTCTAAAGGTGCCTTCTGGGGTTCCTGTCTCCCAAAGGAAAGGGGAAA